>OZ014425.1:3257800-4457800 GCA_963965975.1 Xestospongia bergquistia
GGCGACGAGGGTCAAAGAGTTGAAGACACATTTACTTACCAGATGGCTCATGGGAAACTTTCCACCTTCGACCAGCACAGCGAATCGTGGACTTCATATTCCGAAAGATTGGGATACTACTTTACGGCTAACGATATTACAGACGAAACAAAAAAGAAATCAATTCTGCTGTCGTGCAGTGGAGCAGCTGTCTATGATTTATTGAAGAATCTTCTGCAACCTACCTGTCCGAATGATAACTGTTACGATGACCTAGTCAAAGTACTGTCCGACTACTTCAATCCTAAACCAAGCACTATTGTGCAGCGTTATAAATTCAATACTCGTGTTAGAGAGTCAGAAGAATCTGTTGCAAGTTACGTGGCTGCTTTAAAATCACATGCTGAATATTGCGATTATGGTCCTAAGTTAGACGAAATGGTATGAGAC
The DNA here is from genome assembly GCA_963965975.1 of Xestospongia bergquistia. Taxonomy (NCBI): domain Eukaryota; kingdom Metazoa; phylum Porifera; class Demospongiae; order Haplosclerida; family Petrosiidae; genus Xestospongia; species Xestospongia bergquistia. The sequence goes on from OZ014425.1 coordinate 3,258,230, forward strand.
CGTATTGTATGCGGTATTAATAACTCAAGAATACAAAGTCGGTTACTACAAGAAAGGAACCTAACTTATCAAAATGCGCTGGACACAGCTCAGGCTATGGAATTAGCTGCCAAGGATATCGCAGATATGCAAAAAAGAACCTCTTCAACCATGGTACCTCATCAACCAGTTCATCAGCTAAATCCGCCTAAAGAAAGGAAACAAAGAACAGTTCCAACAACCATTGAGTGCTATAGATGTGGAGGGAATCATTATGCAACGAAATGCAAATTCATCAATGCAGATTGTAGATCATGTGGCAAGAAAGGTCATCTAGCAAGAGTTTGCAGAGCTCGCTCCAGATCATCAAAGTCTGCCACAACCACATCAACTGTTAGAGGTCAGCCAACACACACTTTAGAACACTCTAAAACCAAACTAGACCAGTCCCCTCTTGCCTCAAACCAGACTAATCAACCCAATAATGCCTACCCAATGTTTACTTTTCCTGGGGAGGGCAAACCCATTGTGGTTACAGTAAAAATTAATGGGTCAGAGTTGCCTATGGAGGTGGACACTGGAGCCTCCCTTTCCATTATTACTGAAAGTACCTACCTTTCATTAATTGCTCCCCCAGAGCTTAAATCAACTGATCTCACTTTACACACTTACACAGGTGAGAGTATTGTAGTGTTAGGTTCATTAGAGGTAGATGTTTCATATGAAGATAACATGTTTACATTGCCTTTACTTGTTGTTCAAGGCAGTGGTCCGAGTTTATTAGGACGTAATTGGTTAGAGCAGATTAAACTAAATTGGACCAAAATTCATGTTGTATCACCCAAGATATCATTGAACAATTTATTAGAGAAATATGCACCCCTTTTTAAACCTGAGTTAGGATGTTTAAATACTTCCACTGCTAAATTATTTGTAGACCTACAAGTGAAACCACGATTTTTCAAACCTCGCCCAGTTCCATATTTACTTAGAGAAAAAGTCGAAAAAGAAATTCAACGCCTTCAAGCACTAAATATTGTGACTCCAGTTACCTCTTCAGAATGGGCAACCCCTATTGTTCCTATCCTTAAAACAGACGGAACATTACGATTATGTGGTGACTACAAAGTTACAGTGAACAAAGCCCTACAACCAGATTCATATCCACTACCTAGGGTGGAAGACCTTTTTCCAGCTCTCACAGGAGGAGTTGTTTTCTCAAAACTAGACCTTAGTCATGCGTATCAGTAAATTCGGTTACATGAAGACTCCAAGAAATTTACGACCATTTCAACTCAACACGGATTGTTTCAGTACGAGAGATTGCCTTTTGGGATTAAAACAGCACCTGCATTATTTCAAAGAACCATGGAAACTCTTCTCAGAGACTTACCATACGTTTGTGTTTACATCGACGATATTCTTGTCACTGGCACAGATGAACAAAATCACCTAAATAACCTCGAACTTGTTTTACAAAGATTGGAATCAGCTGGATTGACACTAAAGAAGTCAAAATGTATTTTCACAGCAACATCCGTTGAATATCTAGGACATGTAATCGACAAAAATGGGTTACACCCATCTCCTTCGAAAGTACAAGCAATAAAGCAAGCTCCACAACCTACTAATGTTACTGAATTAAAATCTTTTCTTGGTTTAGTGAATTATTACCACAAGTTCCTCCCTAACCTGTCTACATCACTGGCCCCATTACATTCATTGCTACGTAAGAGTAGTCGTTGGAATTGGTCTACTGAACATTCAGAAGCATTTACAAAGGTAAAAAGTTTATTACAATCCTCTTCTCTTTTAGTTCACTATGATGACAAGAAACCATTACTGCTGGCCTGTGATGCTTCTCCGTACGGCATTGGTGCTGTACTCTCTCATCATATGAATGATGGTAGTGACAAACAATAACTTTCATTTCTCGCACTTTAGCTCCTGCTGAAAAGAATTATTCACAATTAGAAAAAGAAGCCTTAGCAATAGTTTTTGCAGTCAAGAGATTGCACCACTACCTCTATGTTCGTCACTTCACCATATACTCAGATCACCAACCATTGAAGTACATACTGAACGAATCTAAACCAATACTAGTCATGTCATCATCAAGAGTCCAGCGCTGGGCATTAACATTATCAGCTTATGATTACAGTATCCATTACAAACCAGGAACACAGATGAGTAACGCTGATGCTCTCAGCAGATTACCACTCTCAAGCACTATTGATTATGTACCTACACCAGGAAATTTACTTCTTCTATTTAGTCAGTTATCAGAACGAATCATATCAGCTGAACATATCAAGCTATGGACAGAGAAAGATCCAGTGTTATCTAGAGTTAGAAAATTGATTCAAAGCGATGGTGAAATTCCTGAAACTGAAGCTGAGTTAAGACGTTACTCTCAGAAGGCATTAGAATTAAGTGTTGTTGATGGTATTCTTCTTTGGGGATCACGAGTCATTGTTCCACATCCTGGACGCGACATCATTTTACAACAACTTCACGAAACTCATCCAGGAGTGTCTAAGATGAAAAACCTAGCAAGATCATACATTTGGTGGCCAGGAATAGATAAGGATATTGAAAATACTGTTGCACATTGTAACACCTGTCCAATTCACCAACCTGCCCCAGTTCAAGCTCCTATACATCCATGGGAATATCCAAATAGACCTTGGTCAAGAGTCCATGTTGATCATGCTGGACCATTTCATGGAAAACAATTTTTACTTCTAATAGATGCACATTCTAAGTGGTTAGAAGTACACATAGTTGGATCAACCTCCTCTTCAGTGACCATTAATAAATTATGTGACATTTTTGCTATCCACGGTATACCAGAACAACTAGTGTCTGATAATGGATCAGCATTTACCAGTAATGAATTTAGCCAATTTATGAACAAAATGGCATCAATCATACATTAACATCACCATATCATCCTCGATCCAATGGATTAGTTGAACGTGCAGTGCAGACATTTAAGCAAGCAATTAGAAAAATGGATGGCAGTTTAGAGTCAAAAATTTCTAAATTTTTATTTAATTATAGGGTTACTCCTCAGTCAACTACTGGGCTAGCCCCAGCAGAGATTTTATTGGGCAGACGACCACGTTCCAGATTTGATTTACTACATCCTGATATTTACAAGAAAATTCGAGATAAACAAGACAAAGTAGTTCAAACTAATCATCGTACTGTTAGAAAATTTTCGATTGGTGATGCTGTTTTTGCTAGAAATTATTCAGGAACACAGAAATGGATACCAGTTACAGTAGTCAAAATTACTGGCCCAGTATCATATCAAGTTAAAACTCAAGCAGGCAATGTTATTATAAGACATGTTGATCAGTTACGTTCTTGTCATACTGAAGATGCATTTGACAATTCAGAAGATTTTGAAGATTTATTTGATGATTGGAAAATTCATCCATCCTCACCTCTAGTGCCAAATCAAACTCCTGTTGCTACTCCTACAAGTACAGGTGAAACATTGCGTCGCTCGAGTAGGGTACGTCGACCAGTTACTACGTATGCTCCACTGGTTTCAAACTAGAGGGGGAGGAGTGTCATATCCTGCCTTCGTAACTTATAAATATTCATAACATATTTTGTATTTAAGCCTTTGTTTTTGCATTTTCAGTCGGTTAGTGAATGAGTTATGTAGCTCCATTTTTGTACAATTCTTATACTGTTTTTTTGAGTCATTGTGTTTTCATTTCATTCAGTAGTTCTTTGTGAACTGCGATTGCGTGCATCTCGGTTATTTCAGACACATTTGAACAAAGTTTGATCTTCTAATCCTAGTGATTCTAAGGAATTGACAACACAAAAACCAGTCAAAGAAAAAAATTGTTCAAGATTTATTTCATTTCAGCCAAGTCAACTAGTGTATGCAAAAAATTTTCATCAGGGGGAGCGGTGGTTACAACATACATGAGCGTTTAATAGAACCTGGTGTAAAGATCTACACATGCGCAAAATGTAACCATTTTTGCACTTACTGCAGCTGCATATTATTTCGTAATGGAAGAGTTCAAGCATCTAACTGTTACTGAACTTTGAGAGTATCTTGCAAGACAAAACATTACCTCAAAGACGTTAGAATTACTTGCCGAAAAAATGTTGTCTGCATTTACTCTGGTCTTGCTCGATGAATCAGAATTGAAGGAAGTCATACCAACAATCAGTGACAGAGCAATACTTAGAAAAACTATTCAGAAGCTAAACAGGTAAATAAAAAGTGTTATTTATAGTACTGTTTATTTTTGGCTACCTATCAGTATATAATAAGGTTAATATAACCTAAATCAGCATTAGTTAATGAGGATCTTTCAAAACAGTCAGGATTTATGAGTAGTCTGGAGTTACAGGGCTTTATATACATGCAACTCTCTCTCTCTCTCTCTCTAATATATGTATATTATATATATATATATATATATATATATATATATATATATATATATATATATATATATTTATATATATATATATACTATACTTTGTAGGAAGTCCACTCTTCTTATAATATTAGTGATGGACTATGTGTAACTATGGATGAATTTGAGAATGAAGTACTGTTCGGAATGCTAAATGTAAGTTTCTATAGTAAACAATGTTACTCATATGTTTTTTGTATTTATCGGATTCGGATTTAGTAGATTACCAATTAAGCAAAGATGATATAAATTATTCTTTGTATACAATGTAGCTATACCATATCCAAGTTGAGAAGAGCCACCCAGACATGTGAATAACTTTGCCGTTTTACGTGCTATCGACATGAAACTTGCACAATTGATTTATCTTGCAAATGCGCATTTTATATATAAAAATTGGCTCTCTAGCACTAAGAGAAAGTACTAAACTAGAAAACTCCATACATTTTCAATGGCATACCTTTCACATAATTCCAATTGCACACATTCGAAGGTTTAATAAAAAACAATTTTCGCTTTGAGAAGTCAGCCATTTGTCACGTGGCCATTCAAAATTACAATTTTAATTATATGAACAAATGGTATATTATAACAATTATTATTAAAATAATAACCAAGTATCATCTTTTGTGATTTGAGGCAGCTATAAAGCCACCGTGGTTTTGAAAAAAACCTTTCGACAAAGAAGGAAGACTGAGAATGCTTAGAACTAATCGTCATCGGAACTATCAGACTGATCGGAATCATCAGACTCATCTGATTCACCTCCAACTCGAATGATGAACTCATCCACTAACTCTTCATAGAGGCCATCATTAGACCAATAGTGGTCTTCAAAGTGGATCTTAACTTGTTGAATGAGGCTCTTCCAACGGTCAGGTGTCACAACATCGAAACCCTCCCATGCCAGCTGCTCAACCTCACGAAGGTTAAATGCACAAGTGTTGGCCTTGATGTGACCTTTAACCTGTGCCCATGCCAACTCAATAGGATTGAGAGTGCAGTGAGCAACAGGGAGTCAGACCACCTCATGCCCTGTATGATGTACATATCAATAAATACAAAGGCTATCTTGACTAAGTTCTTACCTGCAGCAGCAGCCATGTCATCAACAACATAGCAAGGGGTAGGTTTCATTCTTTGTATGATGCTATACAATTCAGCTTTCAAGGCATTTGTTGGGAATTCAACTCCCTTTGCCTGAAGCCAATCTTGCATCTTTGCTTTGTCCAACTTTTGACTGGAACAGGGTTACTACGACGGCTATGATATGAGGCATTATCCATGACAATTAGACTGTTAGGTGGAACATTTGGGAGAAGTTTGGTACCAAACCACTCCTCAAAATGATCAGCAGTCATCTCAGCATGGTAATCACCAGTATTTTTTTGGGATCTGAATATGAGAGTGGTATTGAAAATCCAACCATTCTCACCACCAGCTACAAGAATAATAAGCCATGCACCCTTCCCAGGAGGCCTTTTTATACCACCAAGGGTTCCACCAGTCACATCATCCCTCTCCACCCAAGCACAATCCTTGCCATCATTAGCATTGGCCCAGGTTTCATCAAGGTAAACAACTGGCCTATTCTCTTGGCGGTTCGTCATCATTGGACGAAGGTAATAGTGCCTCTGTTCCATAATACGTGGTTGTTCATAGTAGTGGCGTCTGTCATCCACTCTCTTATGTCTATAAAGTATAATATTAATGGGCATCATAACAAAAGTTATGCTAACTTACTTGAAACCCATTTCCCTTAGCAAGGTGTGGAGGGTCGACCTCTGACCGTGAAAGAGGTTATCCTCTTTCAACACAACAAACAACTTAGACAGTGACACGTGCTCTTTGCACCAATAGAGATCGTATATTTTTCGTCTGATGGCTTCACGATCAAAATCATCAACTAACAGGTGTCTGGAGAACCTGTACCTCTTCGTTGGAGTTGAAAAGGCAGCTCCTCCTGTACTAAGTTACTCCTTCTGTAACCTCTTGATGCTGGTACGTTAAAGTTTTGTAGCATCAGAGGTTCGTTTCAGAGATCCTTCAGTCCGTTTATGCCTGCCAAGTTACTCAAAATATTCATAGACATTCACAACAACAACAATCTCTTTCCAGTTGGCATGTTCACAAACACAAGAGAAAACGTGGTGTGTTCGCATGACATTCATGTGAACAAATAATGAATATAATTAAAATGTGCTTCAGCGCTAATTGTGTATAATAGGGAAGGAAATTCCTCACCTAACATTCCATGCATAAAACACCTTTTTTTAATGAAGGGCTCTTCTCAACTTGGACATGGTATAGTATCAAACATTTCTTTATTTTACCAATTTTATAGCGTCAATGAGATGCTGCTACTATACTTGATGACTAAGGAACCACAGAATGCAATGATGAGAAAACAAATACAGAAAATCTTAGTACTTTTCCTTGTCTGTTTGTTGCTATTGTTATTTGTTTTCACGTGTACGTTGCCTTTTGCTGCAAAACATTGTGACAGCAGGATATATTCAATGAGACAGCTACCATTTTGTGTATATTGGAAAAATATCCTGCCCTAGCTGATTCAGATGTGGTATCATTGTCTGCTTATGTGCATTCATATATATTTATTTCTTAGATACTGCGAGAGTTTGATAGAATACATCAAGAAACTTTCACAGAAGAATTCCTGGAGTCAAATACTTCCAAGATTTTTGGAAATAGATGCAATACAATACAGAAACTTACAGAAATATTTTCTGTAACTGAAATAGCTCTTGCTATAAGCAAAATTTATAGTGTGTTACTGTACATTATATATACATTTTTTTACTCCTGCATAGACTAGAATATTTCTTTTTGAATCAACCACTGACTGGTAGAAAACCAAGAATTTCATCAGTGCTTTCCCAATTATGCCATAAGTGATCTTTCCTTAATATATAATTATTGTAAGCTTTTGTTGGTTATCTCTCTTAAAACATCATTGTTTTAATTATGTTATGTTTTGTTGGTTATCTATTATGCATCTTCATGTTTTAATTTTGAAACAAAACTGTTAATTAATGATGATCAGGTTCAAGATAAGTATGTAGTGAATAGTGTAGTGGTAGTGATGTTCACCATTAATAATAGGTGATCCTCACTAATGTTGAAGTAGTGACAGAATGGTAGTGACTCTAACTACCTCCTTGTAGTGACTCCTGTGGCAAGATTTTCACTACCATTATTGAGTGAACATCACCACATAGTTTTGACAGTGCAGCACCAGGAATCTTCCAATGAACAATGGGTAATTTAGTGCAGGGCATACCAGGTGTTGTAGTTTATATTGATGATGTTTTGATTACTGGCCATAGTAATGAAGAGCACCTTAAATCGTTAGAAGAAGTTTTAAAGCTGAAGGACTCATAAATGTTCATTTATGAGTCCTTCAGTCACATATTTAAGGTATAAAATTGATGCAGAGGGGCTTCACCCCTTACCAGAGAAAGTGGAAGCAATTGTGAAAACTCCTAGTCCAACTAACGTCACACAACTCAAGTCATATTTGGGATTGCTAAGTTATTACAGTAGATTTCTACCTAACCTCACCTTTACATTATCTCCTTTGTATAGGTTACTGAGAAGAAATGTTCATGGAAATGGACTGTTAAAGAACTACCATTTGCTTAATCAAAAAAACTGTTAACGTCCTCAAAAGTACTCGCACATTTTGACCCGAAATTACCAATAGTTCTGTCATGGGATGCATCTCCATATGGTATAGGAGCCGTTTTAGCCCACATATTACTCGATGGAACAGAAAGACCAGTTGGTTACGTCACCAGAACCTTATCATCACCTGAAGCAAATTATTCACAGAAAGAAAAAGAAGGATTAGCTTGTGTATTTGGAGTTAAGAAATTTCATGCTTATCTATATGGACACCCATTCATTCTATACACAGACCATTTACCACTAAAGGGTTTATTTCAGGAACATACTAACATCCCAGTACATGCCTCAGGTTGAATACAACGATGGACACTGTTACTAGTGTCATACGAGTACACTATTGCATATCGACCAACACAAAAGCATGGAAATGCAGATGCTACGAGTCGATTATCACTAGCTGATAAACCAGTAAATATACCAGTACCTCAGGAACTGTTTTTATTGATAGAATCCCTTCAGAATTTACTGATCACAAACAAAGATATTCGTGAGTGGACCAGAAAGAATCCATTACTTTCAATAGTTTATCATCATATTCAATTTGGTTGGCCACGTAAGGTTAGCTCTGAATTATAACCATTTTTCATTATACAGGATGAACTATTGTCTATTAATGGATGCATACTCAGAGGTTCAAGAGTCTTAGTACCTGAACCAGGTTGACAAGCATTATTAAAACAACTTCATGAAGGTCACACAGGTATTTGTCACATGAAGAGTTTGGCTCGGTTATACATTTGGTGACCAGGTATGGATAAACAAATTGAAGAATTCCTAAAAAATTGTGAAAAATGTCAAGTAAATCAGGCAAATCCAGCAACTGTACAACCGATATCTTGGTCATGGCCAATAAAAACATGGTCAACACTCCATTTAGATTATACAAGACCCATTGAGAACAAAATGTTTCGTATGATAGTTGATTCTCATACCAAGTGAATGAAAATTTTCCCCACTGTGACAGCAACATCCACTGCTACTATTACAAAACTAAGGTGGACTTTTGCTCAGTATAAATGTGCAGTCAATTTTATTATGAGGAGCATAAAATATCTGGTACAATGAAATATAATAGAATACCATACATGTAATAATACATATAATAATACAGAACAGTGTAGAACAGTACAGTAAGTCAAACAAGAATAAAGAGAATAAGAAAGTCAGACAATACAGCAGAAAATAAAACAAGTTAAAAGAATGTCATAAGAATATGTTATGTGACCATGCCACTCCTGGAGAGAGCAAGGTCGATATGACCAGAGTCAGCTTTGAAGGTGATTGGTCTATGACGGGATGATCTAGCTCCTCTTAGGCATACAATTGATGATCTTAACAAGGAGAACCCCAGACGACATCTAATCCAATAGAGAACTCTAGAATATGGTTGATCATTCCTATCAGCGATAAGGGAGGCCAAAAGCTTGTAGAATGTGGTGGCTGACGGTCCCATCCCACCTGAAGAGGAAAATACTAGTGGAGTGAATGATCCCATCTCTACCACCCCGATACGCTCATCATAGCAGCGTCTTTTCTCCATCTCATGTTGCCTATAAACAGAGGATAAGGGAGTACCAGAATAGGTTGGTGCAAATGGAGTAAATATCCTAACATCAAAAAAGGATCGTTGAAAGGGATTCCAAAATCCATGAACTGCTATGTCCACTCTAGCGCCGTCCTCTATGTTGGCTGACCGATGATGTAGTAACTCCCCTGTCAGTTCCTGTAGAGGTGGTTCTACCATGACATCGTGTGATATCTCAGTAAGGAGGTGGACTGAGATGTCACGAACCTCGTTATGTCTCATTGAGGGAAAACCCCCACATTTACACTGGAGAGAGTGTTCCACAGTAAACTCAGATCCACATACACAGTGTGACGAGAGGTGAGGTGGTAACCAGCCATAACGTAGACACAAAGCATCACGAAAGGCTCCCTTGTGTAGAGCAAACCCATGACACTTGAGAGGCAGTACAGTGAGCCACGTAGAAGCTCCCTTTTCACCAGCCACCTCCAAGCACCACTTCAAGGAAGAGGAGAGGGAAGACTGAATCTCCTTAGCTAAAGAGGAGTGAGTCTGATGGTGCTCAGATTTAATCATGTTTCGTCTACAGCGAATCTCCTGGGTGATGTCGGCCATAGAATATTGGGATTGGTGGAGCAACCTGGACACCAGTGGAGATGTAGTAAAAAGCGACGACTAGTATTGGGAAACCACAGTAAGGAGAGGTTTAATGATGCCAAGACCACCTAGACGTGTGGGCAGAGAGAGAACAGTTCTCACGTTCTCATTCACTGAAGTCTGACCAGTGAGTGTTGGCAGTAACTTGTGACGTATACAGTCGTCAAGTGGGGCAACATGATCCTCAACAGAGGGAGTAGTTCTAAAAAGATAAGTCCACTTACTAATCAAGCCCTGGTAAAAGCTGAACAGGCAGCATGAGGGTGAGAACGAGCTATGGAGACCAAAAGCTCCAACTGTGAGACCCACTCTGATACCATCCCACGGGCGTAGACTAAGAGGAATGCTGGTGAGCCAATAGCACTACCAAGATAGCGACAGCCTTCAGTTGTGATATTGACACTGGCTGAATTGAAGGTAGAGAAGGCAATGTCATGGAAAGCAGGTTTAACAATCAGCCAAGATTTAGAAGCAATTGGAAAGTACCCATAACCAGGACCCACTATACAAAGCTCATCCCACCACTCACGCAGAGCAGAAACACTGCCGCAAGCAGCAGCATCATCTGCATACCAGATCTGAGAACACAGATTGCCACTAAGATGTTGAATGAGGGGCAGTAAGCCAACAGCATAGAAGACCATTGCCAGAGGATCCCCTTGTGTAGTTCCTTCAGCTGAATATATAACTTCACCATCAATGAACAAAGGAACATCCAGCCAATAACAGTTAGTGACGACTACGGCCAAGGCTGGGTACAGTGAGTGGATGTTGCGTAAAGCATTCTGTCTGTTAAGGGAATTAAATGCATTACTGGCGTCAACCAGTAGGACAGCTTCACAGTCCAAAGAGGAAAAGAGGTCCCTTACAGAATAAACAGCTGCTTCACACCCTCCTAACTGACCAGCACAGAGTTGTGAGGCACTCTATCACATCAGGACCTATAACACGGAGAATAGCCTTTCCCAAGAGCCGTCGAACCGTCTCACCTACACAAATAGGACGGACACCAGGCTGTTTGTCCAAAGCAATGAGACGACTGGCTACAAACGGGTATAAGCCCTCAGGGTCAACATACCAGGCACACAAACACTGTGCCAAAGATGAAAGAGCAGCACAAACATCATGAGGATGAATGGAAAGAGGCACACAAACGTTTCCATGCAGCGGCATCCAACCCTGAGGGACCAGGAGAACCACCAATCCTAAGAGCAGAGGAACGGATCAAGTCTGATGAAAGAGATTCAAAGATAACAGGGTGGAAGTCTAAAGAAGAGGACTGAGTAGTAAGAGCAGACGAAGATGGCAGTTGAGCTTCGGGATGTTTCTCCATGAGGATATCTTTGACAGTTTTGCTTTCAATGGCATGGTCTAGTGGCAGAGAACCACCACAATCAGAGTCTCATAATAGACGAATCGCACCAGTTACATTTCCCATAAACATTAAGTAGGAAAACTTACGGGCTAGTTGATCAGAGGTAGTAGTACCACGATAGGACTTTATTGGTAGATGTGCCTGAATGGCTCAACCTTCCTCCAGGAGTTGATTAATATCACCAGTCGACCATAGTATCAAACGGCGAGTGAGTAGAGAAGTTGATTGTCTAATGGAACATCGATCAAGCAGTCTTTAAAGGAGTAAATGAGGCATAGCCATAGCGGAGTATAGCGCCACTGACTCTAGTGTTGACGAGCAAGCATAAGAGCACTTTTGCTCAGTATGGACTTCCTCAAACTATTGTCACAGATAATGCCGCTTGTTTTACTAGTCAATAATTTGAATTTACAAATTTTTAAGAAAGAAAAGTATGAAGATTACTAATGGAACACTAGATGAATGACTATCTAGTACATTATTTACGTATCATACTACACCACAATCCACTACAGGACAAACCCCTGCAGAGCTCATGTTTGGTCGACGCATTTGAACAAAGTTTGATCTTTTAAATCCTAGTGATTCTAAGGAATTGACAACACAAAAACCAGTCAAAGAAAAAAAATGTTCAAGATTTATTTCCTTTCATCCAGGTCAACTAGTGTATTCAAAAAAATTTCATCAGGGGGAGAGGTGGCTACCAGCAAAAGTTGTTGGAAACGTAATGTATGAACTTAAATTAGAAAAGTTACATAAAGTAGTTCAAAGACATGTTAACCAAATTCGTAATCGTTCTACTCTTGATTTTGATATGGACATTGGTTGAAATATTATTAACACTCCTAACAGGAATGTCGAATCAAAGAAATACACCTGGAAATTCGTCAGTACCACAATCACGTTATCCTAGTCGGATTCGCATTCCACCAGATCATTGTGGTACTTATGTTTGTTATTGACTGATTTAAGAGGGGGAATAACTGATGTATTTGTATGTTGAATAATGTCTAGTTTAATCAGAATATGAAAACAATTTCTGTTAACCTTTAAGGTTTGTGTAAACCTTTAAACAGTGCATTAGACAATGGAGGATTAGGTGCATGTTTAATTCCACTCTTCTTACAAATCCTTTAATGAAACTCTGGTCCATTGTTGGAAACTATCTGTCCAGGTCTCTCATATAATGAGAAGAGTTTACACAATTTATCATTTGTAGCCAAAGATGTTGTAGTGGCCATATGAATCACCTCTGGCCACTTTGAATAAGGAACTACAACAACAAGGTACATGTTGCTAAGGAGGGGAACCTACAAAGTTCAATGTATGCAATCCCGTGGTGTACTGGACCAACTCCATAGGAGAAGTACTGCTGGAATTGGTAATAATTGTAATGATTGAACAGTCTTTGCACGATTTCATCACTTCCTCTATATCATGATCAACTCGTGGCCACCAAGAATTACTTCTGGCTAAAGATTTCATCTGAACCACTCCTGGATGAGATTGCTAAAGTTCTTCTAGTACTCGGTTTTGTAACAGTTTTGAAGTATCATTCTTGTTTCCTAAAAGACACAATTGTTTACAACTGACAGTTCATTCCATTGGAGGACAGCCACTCTCATTTTGTACATCAGAACACTTTACTTAAGATGTTGTCATATTGTGTAGCTGACTTAAGTAGGATAGATGCCAAGGGTAGGAATTCAATTTGTTTTACGTTAAAAATAGATGACATGATGAATGAACTGGGGATGTTGATGGTAATGCTAACAACATATTGGTGTTAACAAGAGAATTAGTAGGTTAAAATTCGAGTTGATAATTGTATGCTAGCAGTATGAGTGCTTATCCTTGATTTCAGAGAGCATCTAGGGAGGGCATACCTTGTTTGGGTGCTAAAATACTCAATAAGGGCTCATCTTCAGCAATATGATAAAATTGAATCCACAAAGTAAGGTATGAAATTTCTTAATACCCACAATGAGTGAAGGTGATTCTCTCTCCTGATGTATTTGTATGTTGAATAATGTATTATAGTGTGCACGTGATGTTTGGTATAAAATAGTACTGTTTTGTTGTGATAGTCAGTCTAATGTTTTGGAATTGTTTTCATTATTATACACTTATTTTGAGAATATAACATTTGGTGACGAGGGTGAGATCCTTCAAGTCCGTACAGCTGAGATGAACTCGCTCATTGGAAAGCTGGTGGATTTTGATCCAGCTGTCAAAACTTGGGAACAGTATGCCAAACGGCTGCAACATTTCTTCGACGCGAACGAAATTCAAAACGATTTGTGTAAAAGGTTGATTTTATTGTTAGTGTTGACTCCCAAGAATTACAAGTTACTTTGCAGTTTACTAAGTCCGGAGCAGCCGAAGAACAAATCATTCACACAGATGTTGAGGTGCTGCAAAAGCACCACATGCCTATACCCTCTGATCTCGTACAAAGATTTAAATTCCATAGTAGAAGCTGGAAAGAAGGAGAGTCAATCACTGCCTACATAGCGGAGCTGAAGTCGCTAGCTGAACATTGTAATTTCGGTGATACTCTAAGCATTACGTTGTGGGATCAACTAGTTTGTGGCGTGAACATTGACACGGTATAAAGAGGTTGTTGGCACAGTCGAGATTAACATTTGAAGATGCCTTGAAGATAGCTACTAGTATGGAAGCAGCTACAGCAGGAGCACAAGAACTCATGCGAGAGTCTCAAGATTGGTTAGCAGTACACAGAGTAGGAACACCTATGACTAAGCGTCAAATTGTTGCCGTTGTGGAGGTAAAGATCACAGGTCAGACAGTTGTAGATTCAAAAGGTCAATCTGTAGAAACTGTGGGAAGCTAGGCCACATCCAAAAGGCATGTAGATCCACAAGTCAGGGCCAGACTGCCCACTACTCGGGCTTAACCTGTAAAAACTGTGGTAAGACAGGACACACCTAAAGGTATTGCAAAACCAGATCAAAGACAAGGCAAAGTAAAACCCAAGCTGTTAGAAGCCTAACAAAAGTAGACATCACATTAGAAGAGTATCCTCTGAACAACATGCATGAACAAGGATCACAACCACTCAAGTTAAAATTAGTGATCAACCAGAAAGGTTTAGAAATGGAATTATATATATATATATATATATATATTTATATATATATATATACATACATATATATATATATATATATACATATATATATATATATACATATATATATACATATATATATATACATATATATATACTATATATTGTAGGAAATCCACTCTTCTTATAATATTAGTGATGAACTATGTGTAACTATGGATGATTTTGAGAATGGAGTACTGTTCTGAATCCTAAATTTAATTTTCTGTAGTAAACAACATTACTCATATGTTTTTTGTATTTAGAATAGCACCAGTGATATCGGATTTAGTAGATTACCAATTAAGCAAAGATGATGTAAGTTATTCTCTGTATACAATGTAGCTAGTATCAAACATTTCTTTATTTTACCAATTTTATAGTGTCAATGGGATGCTGCTACTATACTTAATGACTAAAGAACCACAGAATGCAATGATGAGAACACAAATACAGAAAATGTTAGTAACTAACATCCCAGTACATGCCTCAGGTTGAATACAACAATGGACACTGTTACTAGTGTCATACGAGTACACTATTGCATATCGACCAACACAAAAGCATGGAAATGCAGATGCTATGAGTCGATTACCACTAGTTGATAAACCAATAAATGTACCAGTACACCAAGAACTGTTTTTATTGATAGAATCCCTTCAGAATTTACTGTTCACAAACAAAGATATTCGTGAGTGGACCAGAAAGGATCCATTACTTTCAATAGTTTATCGTCATATTCAATTTGGTTGGCCACGTAAGGTTAGCTCTGAATTATAACAATTTTTCATTATACAGAATGAACTATCGTCTATTAATGGATGCATACTCAGAGGTTCAAGAGTCTTAGTACCTGAACCAGGTTAACAAGCATTATTAAAACAACTTCATGAAGGTCACACAGGTATTTGTCACATGAAGAGTTTGGCTCGGTTATACATTTGGTGACCAGGTATGGATAAACAAATTGAAGAATTCCAAAAAAATTGAGAAAAATGTCAAGTAAATTAGGCAAATCTAGCAACTGTACAACCGATATCTTGGTCATGGCCAAGAAAAACATGGTCAAAACTCCATTTAGATTACACAGGACCCATTGAGAACAAAATGTTTCTTATCATAGTTGATTCTCATACAAGTGGATGGAAATTTTTCCCACTGTGACAGTAATATCCACTGCTACTATTACAAAACTAAGGTGGACTTTTGCTCGGAGTGGACTTTCTCAAACTATTGTCACAGATAATGCCACTTGTTTTACTAGTCAAGAATTTGAGTCATTTCTAAAATCCTTATGAATACAGCATATTACAACTGCCCCATACCACCAACAATCTAATGGGATGGGAGAGCGATGTGTACAAAGTTTTAAGAAAAGTATGAAGAAGATTACTAATGGAGCCCTAGATGAACGACTATCTAATATATTATTTACGTATCATACTACACCACAATCCACTACAGGACAAACCCCTGCAGAACTAACCAAATTCACAATCGTTCTACTCTTGATTTTGACATTGGTTGAAATATTATTAACACTCCTAACAGGAATGTCGAATCAAACACAGATACACCTGGAAAATTCGTCAGTACCACAATCATGTTATCCTAGTCGGATTTGCATTCCACCTGATCGTTATGGTACTTATGTTTGTTATTGACTGATTTAAGAGGGGGAAGAACTGATGTATTTGTATGTTGAATAATCTATTATTGTGTGCACATGATGTTTGGTATTAAATAGTGCTGTTTTGTTGTTATAGTCAGTGTAACGTTGTGGAGTTGTTTTCATTATTATAAACTTATTTTGAGAATATAACATCTCCAATGTGGCATAGTTCTGTTACTAAGAGAGTGGGAAGTATGCACCAGTGGATGTTCTGTCACATTTGCCATTGCATAAGAAATTACGGCTCCTACACTGTACGTAGATGAATCACCTACAAGTCTGAAGGGTAAATCTGGATTATGATGAGCTAACACTGGGCAGTAATGAAAACTCTTCTTGGCCTCCTGAAAGGTGTGTTCACAGTGTACTGACCAGCTCCATTATGGTTAGTCTGAAGTAATCTGTTGAGGGGTTGGAGCAAGGTTCTATAGTAATGTGTAGAGCCCAAAAGTGACTTCAACACTTACAGGTTTCTTGGTCTTGGAGCTTATAGGACAGCATCTACTTTGGTTGATATTGTATGTAGTCCACTCAGACTCTTATTAATGGCCTAAATATTCAACTGAATTATGTAAAAACAAGCATTTTGATTTCCGTAACAATAGTCCATGAAGCTTCAGTCTCTCTAATACAATGTTCAAAACTTTCAAATGTTCTCGATCAGATCCTACATTCACCAAAATGTCATCAATATGGTATATTGCTCCTGAGAAAACCTGCAAAATTGTTTTTATCATTTTCTAAAAGAAGGCATGAGGTAAGGCTATACCAAAGGGAACCTTTGTGTACTGGTATATGCCCTGATGAGTGTACACAGTTACATTTGGAAGTTGGATTGTTTCAGGTCAAGTTTAGGAAAGTTTATGCTACCAGTTAGAGTGGCAAATAGGACATTTGGTATTCGGAGAGGGTAATGTTCTACTGCTAATACAGGATTAATAGTGATGTTATAACCTCTGCATAGTCTCCATCAACTGCCGAATGATAGTCAGGAACATGATACCTTCATCTCCACTCTTGTGCCACTAAATACAAAGTAGAGATCCACTCGCTCTAGATACACTCCTATGACCTCGTTCTCTAATGAAGCAATACATGCCCAAAAAGCCAATTCGTCGTGGATTTAAAATCTGGATGAGAGCAGATGCTACCACAGGGTACATATGTGAATTTGACCCTTATACTTGAAGAAAAGGTGACAAAATTGAGAAGGGTCTAGGTGCTGCAGTTGTTTTGAAATTGACAGAAAAAATAAACTCCCATTTCCATCACGTTTATTCCAATAACATTTTACTGGGATTGATCTCCTTTTAGATCTGTTGAGAAGAAAGATATATGCATGTGGGACAATGAGATCAGATAGACGAGGCTTTCCTACAACATTTAACTCTATCATGAAAAAGGGCAGGGTTTAAGCTAGCCATTCGTCAAATCGTCATTTGACTCCTTTTTGTGCTAATTTGTCCTTTATATATCAAAGCAATTCAACCTTTTGACGAATAAAATTATTACATTAACACGTGGTCTTGCGCATGCACATATAGGTTGACAACACATGGTATTATAATTGAAAAGATGGCGACTGGCAAAAAGACCTTACTTGAGTTCTTCACAAAAAATTCAACTTCTGAAAAATTAGATCGTACTGATTCTTCCCATTCTGACACAGATGAGGAAGTTGGTCCTATGAAGCAGTTGAATCCACCAAGAAAAAAGTACAAGCGGTCGTTTTGCTCGTCATGGAAGGAGAAAATTATGTGGCTCGAATACGATGGATAGGCAATGTACTGTACTTACTGTAAAGACGCCAAAAGAGTAATAGTTACACATCAGGATGTTGTAACTTCAGAATCACCGATGTTCAGAAGCATGCTTCAGGAAGAGATCATCGAGCTGCCGTGGAAGCATACGCCATGAAGGTTTCTGGGGCGACTGTAACTGCTGGTTTTCAGAGAATAAACACAGAGAGAGAAGAAGCTGTCATTGCCACCCTAAAGAATGTATATTGGCTAGCTAAAGAAGACATAGCTTCAATGAAATATAACTCATTAAACTCACTTGTTAAACTGCAGGGCTGTGATCAGATTGAGAACTTGTATGTAAGTGAAAATGCCAAATACACCAGCCCTGATGTTGTGAAGGAAATGCAAGGAATCCTCTCTAAGTGTATCCAGCAGGATATATATGATGAGCTACATAAGAGCCAGTATTTTGGATTACTATTAGATGAATCCACTGATGTTAGCACCACTAAAGCACTGATGGTTTACGCTCAGTTCGTTGTTGACGGGAAAAGAAAGACCAGGTTTTTGGGGTATATTAAGCTAGCCCAATGTGATGCAGTGTCCATTGAAGAATCACTTGGTGGTGTAACAGAGAACTATGATTTAAACCATACTAACTGTCTTGGTTTTGGGTCTGATGGGGCCAGTGTAATGACAGGGTGTGACAATGGTGTGGCTGCTTTACTAAAAAGAAAAAATCCTTACCTTCTCTCATTGCATTGTGCAGCACATAAATTAGCTCTGGCTTCTTTACAAGCTGCCGAAAAAGTGCCAGCAATTGCACAGTACCAGAAGAGTCTTTCAGCAATTTATACTTATTTTAGTCATTCCAGTGTACATACTGAAGGTCTGACTGAGGTACAGAGAATTTTAGAAGAAACCAGAAATTAAAATGAAATGCCTGTATCAAGTCAGATGGCTTAGTTTTGATGTGACTGTTGATGCTGTTCTGAGATCTATTCCAGCTTTAGTGACCTTCTTTGAACATGAAGCACAGCAAAGTGATCCTACGGCAATCGGTATACATAGCTGTATCTGTTCCTACAAATTTCTCACCCTTACTCACTTTGTAAAGGACATTCTCTCTATACTAACTAAACTATCTCTAACATTTCAGTTAACAGACATTGATGTGTCTGTTATTCAACCAAAGGTCATTGCAGCAGTTGATGCTTTAGATAACATGAAGACAGAAGATGGTCCTTTCCTCAAAGAGTTCAAAATAGCATATGACAATGGTGATTACGTCCTTTATAACATCTCTGATAGTACTTCACAAAGGACATCATTTAATACAGCAAGGAGGCAGTTCATTGATGCACTTAAAATTAATCTATCTAACAGATTTATAGACACTGGTTTGCTAAGTGCATTTAAGATAGTTTACCCTAAGCACTACCCACCCTCAGTTTCTACTGCAGCTCAGAACAAGTTTGGAGAGCAGGAATTAGAAGTCATCATTGAACATTATTGTCCTTCTTCCTCTGAATCCAGCTCCTTACCTCCTCCACTTGATTCTTCTCAACTAAGAAGTGAATATCAATTATTTCGACCATTCATAATTCGCAATTTTCAGAATTTTCAGTTTGATCAATTTGCCACTACATTTCTACAACTTCACTTTCTTGAGATGGCCAAGTTAATTCAAATAATTTTAGTCATTCCTGTTACCTCTGTACCCTGTGAAAGAGGTTTTAGTGCTTCAAATAGAATTAAGACAAGGTTACGTAATCGGTTATATATAGATACAGTTGATACTCTACTTAGAATCTCATTGGAAGGAAAGCTATTGAACATTTTGATTTTTCTCGAGCTTTGTCAATGTATAAATCGACAAGACAACACAGAATTTTCCAATGTAACTCATAACATTCGCATTTCAACATATTGCATGCATTTTTACATTTTGAAAAAAAAATTTTGACTCTTAATATTATTTCATAGCAGTCAAATTGACTGATACATATAAACTGCTAGCTAAAACACTGAAAAGGGTATCTCTCAGAGAGGAGACAGCAATAGTGTTCAAAATGGAAACTTGGTTATCACTTTATGGAAGGACACAAAGCCCTTCTGTTGTGCATCCACAAATGCTAATCCTAATGACAAAGTTTCAACAACAAAGAAGTTAAAAAATGGGTCAAGAATAACAATACCTTGCCCTCAGGCAATTTCTCAATACAATAAATTCATGGGAGGAGTAGATAAAAATGACCAATTGAGAGGGTACTATAATGTAAGGTTAAAATCTCGTACATTTTTTATAAATACCTTTTCTGGTTTGTTTTTGATGTTGCTCTTACAAACATGTTTGTATTGCCTCGTGACTTCATAGACACCCCATACAAAAGCATTAAAGAATTTCGAGTAGCACTTGCTAAAGTTCTGACTATCGACTACAACTCACGAAAACGAAGAGGACGAGCATCAAGAACACCAAGCGTACGTTTTTGCCAGCACCATTTCCCTATTAGAGGCAGTAAGAAGTGTCAGAGATGTTTTTACTGCAAAGAGTATATGTCAAGACGACGGGAGACAATGTGGTACTGTGAAGACTGACAAATTCCTTTGTCACAAAGGAAATAAAGATGACTGCTTCATGTTATTTCACAAGCATCATGTGACAAACAGTGACACTGCATTGGAAAGAGAAAGTTAAATACATATGAACTTCAACTAATCATTAGTCTATATATAATACAATTATAATCAGTTATAATAATAATTATAATTAGTCATATAATGCACAAAGTTATATAATCTCAAATATTCTAACCATAAGGTAATTAAAAAATCAGAGTATCTAAACACTAAACAGATATCGCTAACTCACCTAAGTATATAGATTCACCCTTAAAATATCCTTTTAGGTCACCAAACATCGTACAAAAGTCCTTGAAATTCACTGTTCGCCTTCAAAACGTACGCACTTACCTCAAACATAAAGCAGCTTCCTGATTGCCTCATGACTAAAAAAATTCGGAACTGACCGTATACGCCCACGCAATTTATTTGGCAATTAAAGAGTTAACAGAGAAAAATATTATGTTACAACCATAAATATATGTATATAACGCATGCCCAGATCAGTTATAAATAATAACCATGCATTAATTAAGTAACATACATACCTATAGAAAATCATTGAAGATATATATAGTAACAAGGAAGAGAACTCATTCACATCCAGCGAGTCAAAAGAAATCTATACGTATAATTCAGTACTCGTCAATAATTCCATTTTCATCTATCAAGCAGTAATGGCTAAAAGAGATCTGTCACTTGATGACATATTTAGTAAGACACCACCTCTTGATGAGTTATGTGAACATATTAGAGTTGGTATTAAATGTTATCTAATTGGTCATAGGCGTAGGAGGGTGGGGGCTGGAGGTGCTCAGGCACCCCCACTGATTTGGTGAGGGGTGCAGAGCACACCCAATATAATTATTCTTCAGGTGAATTCATGTTGCCAAAGCACCAAGTTAACAGCTTTGCAATGTAACAATGTACACCTATACATGTAAATGTTCTGTGGTTTACAAGATGCTTGTAAAATTCAACTACAAATACATTGTAACTAGTGTGACTCAGCTGCCAGTGCTCAGTTTTAGTTAACTCCTTAGCTTAGTCACCAGCAGCTGCAAAAGCAATGGCTAAAAGACTTAGACAAGCAAATCTTTTTGAAACTCTTGCCAAGAAGCATGCAACTGATGAGATCAAGCCAAGTGCTTTGCTGGAGGAATTGCCTGTGAGTGGGGTGTCACGCAAAAATTGGACCAGGTAAAAATGTGGACCCCTGGTCTAATTTTGGTAACGCCAAAACCGGACCCCCATTGCCAAAATAGATCCGTGTATTCACATGTTCTATTACGCGGCTGTTATAAGTAATGGAAGATTATATAGTTGAAGATATTGATTTAGTTGATAGTGCATTTCTCTACTTAACTCAGTTTCAATATCCCAATGGATGTAGTGATGCTCGCAAGAGAGCTATTAGAAAGAAAGCTGGGATGTTTATTATACGGGATGTAGTGATGTTTTTCAAGAAGAAGAAAAAAGGAAGGTAATGATGAAAGTGAAGTCTTTTGTTGATTTACAATATTTATTTTTAAAGATAGTTGAGCTTCGATTCATAAGAACAAGAGAAGAACAGTTGAAAATACTTAAAGCATGTCATATTGGTGCAACTGCTGGTCATATGGGGGAAAAAACTATTGGTAGGATTATGGAGCGATTTATGTGGACTGGAATAGTCAAAGATGTAAAGAAAATGGTAATGTTATATAACTATAAAGTAGCTATTTAAATGATCTTGTGAGAAATGTGAAAGTATGTGTCATCAAAACCTCTAGTCATTTAAGGGCATTTCATTTTGTTTCTAAATATCTTCATGTGATGTCTGTCAACGAGTAAATTGTAAAGTGATGACTCAAACACCAGAGTTACATCCTGTTCCTGTGAAAGCTTCCTGGTATCGTGTTGGTATCGATTTTATTGGCCCAATAAGACCAATTTCCAGGCAAGGAAATCGATATATATTAACCCTAAGCGACTATTTTACCAAGTTTGTTGAGGCTATCCCACTCCCTGACAAATGTGCATCAGGTGTTGCAAAGGCCCTTTTTAAGGTATCATTAGATATTACAATTAAAAGTACCAATATAAATTAATGAATGGATCCTACATACTTGATGCATTCAATTTTTACTCTGTTAGATCTTTATGAGGATGGGAATCCCAAGAATAATCACAACTGACAATTGTAAAGAATTTAAGAATAATTTGGATGATGAGTTGTCTAAACAATTGGGAATTAAGCATATTTTCACAACTCCTTACCACCGTCAGGTATTTAGAAAACCTGTAGTTTTGGTCAATCTTTTCTGATCTTTTTACAGGCAAATGGACTTGATGAAAGTTTAATCAGACCCTTCAAGGTATGCTAGTTAAATTTGTCCTGGACAAAAAGGATGTGTGGGATGACTTTCTTGACACATGCACATATGCCTACAATACTTCGATTCATGATTCCACTGCCTTTACTCCACTTGAACTCATGTTCGGTCGCAAAGCCTTCCTTCCAATTGACATCGAAATTGACAACAAAAGTCCAGAAGAGCTATTAGACCACCTATCTAAGGAAAAAGATGACATTCAAGCTGTTTAAGCAATGACTAACCGTAGGCTAGAGAAACTTCAAGTAGCTGAAAACAATATCAAAAAAGCACAAGAGGAGCAAAAAGAAATTTTTGATAGAAAGCATGCTCGTCCCAATGCCTTTGTAGTGGAAGGAAAAGTATTGATGAAGGATATGAGAAGGAAAAAAAGAGCAGGAGGAAAGATGGATGAACACTACATTGGTCCATATGTCATTACCAAACATTATGGTAAAGGAATTTATTCCCTTCAAGAAGTTGATGACCCAGGTGAAATAATTCCAAGAGTTAATGGTGCTCAACTAAAACCATACATAGACCAGCTTGATGAATATGTAAGCTTGGTGAATATTGTATATTGTTATATATTATGATTTATGAAATATTTTGTAGCATACTGATCGACTTCTTGACGACTCTATTCCTCCTCTACCTCCTCCAATAGCACAACTAACCTCTCACAATAAAAGTCAAAGTCAGACTAGCTCTTTTGATAAGCCCGTAAGTCCTGTTATTGGTTGTTGGATAGAACAAATGTGATAACTTGTATGTGCTCTTGTAGGATGAAGCATTCAATGATATCTCAGCAAGTTTCTTAAGTAGTACTCTAATAATTTGTGAAGGATTTTTCCCTGATTTTTTCCCTAATGGTGATATGGTCATGTTACCAATAAGACACGATACCTCCACACCCTTAAAAGCAGCGAAACCCAGACCAGTTACACTTAATGATACAACAGAACCATCTTCTCAGCCACAATTTAAACCCTCAATGTCTAGTGATACAACCCAACCATCTTCTCAACCACAACCTAAGCCAATAATGTCTATAACTACGTCTGATGATAAGACACAACCATTTTCTCAATTTCAACCCAGGGTAGTTACATCTAACAGTAAGATGAAGGAATGTCATTGCTTGGTTAAGAA
Organism: Xestospongia bergquistia; assembly: GCA_963965975.1. Classification (NCBI taxonomy): domain Eukaryota; kingdom Metazoa; phylum Porifera; class Demospongiae; order Haplosclerida; family Petrosiidae; genus Xestospongia; species Xestospongia bergquistia. The sequence continues at coordinate 3,282,603 of OZ014425.1, forward strand.
TGTAGTGAAACTACACAGGCAAGAAAGAAGAGAGAAATGTAAAGTGAAGATTATGGATCCTAAAGCTGATGTTATAGATGCTGATATGTATGAACCTAGAAGTAAGTCACCTAAGAAATGGATTCCAGAGCTTGGCCTTGATCTTACAGATGAGAAGATTCTACTCTCTTCTACAGAGTGGTTGAATGACAATATTGTCAAAGCTGCACAGAAATTACTGAAAAAAGTTAATCCTGCCATGTCTGGACTTCAAAATGTTAATCTTGGTCTGACAATGAGCTTTAATGTTGAGCCTGGGGAGTTTATCCAAATTTTACATGATGGTTGTAGTCATTGGCTGACAGTTTCGACAGTTGGATTAAAACATCCTGAAGTGCATGCTTTTGACAGCCTTTATACATCTACATCTACATTAACAAAGATGCAAATCTCAAATATACTTTATTCTGACAAACCAACCATAACAGTTTCATTTAAAGATGTTCAAATGCAGTCTGGCTTTTCAGATTGTGGGCTCTTTTTCATTGCTTTTGCAACTGCATTGATCTTTGGGAGACAACCTGGAGAATTCATGTTTCAAAATAAGATCTCACCTCATTCAGTGCTTGGAATCTCGTTTGATGTCCATGTTTCCCATATTAAGGCTCAGACGTGTTACTAGAAAAGTTAAGTCGACTGACGAAGTACATATGTAATGGATTTGCAGAATCCCTGAATTCAGAAATTCTCAATGGATTCAATGTTCAACTTGTAAGGAGTGGTATCACTCAAATGTCTGTGTGAAAGTGGATGAAAAATATTTGAACTCAAAATTGGCCTGGTACTGTTTTAGGTGTAATAATAATTAGAGAATTTATTTTCATAATTGTAAAATGTACAAAATCATCGAATTTACTTTATTGTACAAAATGTTTTTTGGCTAACCAAAATCGAAACCAGTCCATGCACTTTTGGCTAACCTAAAATGCACACAGTCCAGTTTTGGTCGGCCAAAACTGAACCGGGTCCACTTTTGGCTGACCTAAAATGGACCTAGTCCAGTTTTGGTTGACCAAAACTGGACCGGGTCCACTTTTGGTAAGATGGGTCCACTTTTTGCTGCCAAAACTTGACCCCCGGTCCAATTTTTTATGCCATAATTGGACCCTAGGTCCAGTTTTTTCCCGGTCCAATTTTTGCATGACAGGGAACTTTGTGACGATGAATCTGATGACTCTGCAGCTGAAGAAGAACTGGTAGAGCATGAAGCTGACTTGAGCAGAGAGGCAGTCATAGAGTCAAGTGTCTGTGAGGTGTTGCCTGGTTGTGGTCAAAGCTCTGACTGTCAATCATTGTGTTGTGCTGATAAGACCAAAGCCTACCAGCCAACAAATGCTAAAACTCTTTTGAGCATGGCTAATGGGGGAAAAAAATTTCAAGCTAGGTGGTATGGGGCATTTAGCTGGATTACTCTGTGCACTAACAACAAGAAAGCATTCTGCTTCTACTGTAGGCTAGCTGAACGCAAAGGCATCCTTTCATTCAGCACAAAGGCAGAGCCAACCTTCTCTACAAGGGGGTTTGAACAACTGGAGGAAGGCATTGGAGAAGTTTAAACATCATGATGCTTCCAATGCAATCGGAGCAGCAAACCTTGCAAAAGGATTCTACAAAAGGCAAAGAACAGATCAAGCCTTTGAATCGTTTTAACATGAAATATGAGATTGGTGATCCTCAGCTCCCTTGCTATAGAAGGGCACCAAGAAGATTTGACAGTGGAAGCCAGCCTCATATGTACAACTCACCAAAGGAATACTTTAAGCAACAGTATTTTGAAGCATGTGACCTTCTTAGAGAAGCACTTGAAAAGAGGTTTGACCAACACCACTCTCTAGAGCCCGTTCTTGCTCTTGAAAATCTTCTTTTGAAAGGCTGCAATGGTGAGCCACATGAAGAAGATCTGAATGTTCTGGAAGCCTCATGTTATCAAGACGACTTAGATTGTGACAAGCTCCGTCACCAACTTCTTTTCTGTGCTGAGGTCATCAAGCAGGCTTTACCTATGGTAAAAAAGGTTACATCTGTGCGCACACTATGTGAGGCCATGAACACTAACAGCACATATAAGTCAATGCTGTCCGAAGTGCACAAATCGCTTCGTCTATACCTCACAATTCCTATCACATCGGCAGCATCAGAGAGATCTTTTTCAGCACTCAGACGAGTACTAACCTACATTCGCTCAACAATGACCGAGCAACAGCTCAACCACTGTCTTCTTTTACACATGCATAAGCACATAACTGACTCTCTTGATATAAAGAGCATTGCTAAAGAGTTTATAGCTACTAGCGAAGAATGTAGAGCTCATTTTGGAACATTTTAACAAACCACATGCATTTACACCTGTCATACACAAGTATTATACATTTAACTATTATTGTTTACGTTTAAATGTTTTCTGCATGCACATAATTGTTTAATTAGTAAAATATAAGCATTATAATTATAGTTGCTTTACAGCAGCCACACTGCTTACAATGAGAAATAAAGCAAGATGCAATTGATTAGGTAAGTAAAGCTTATCATTATGGAACCTCAAATTGTCCTAAAAATAGATAATAACCACACTCTGAAAGCTTCAAATTTCAAAATTTTCCTGGGGGCATGCCTCCAGACCCCCTAGGAGCCTGCGATTACCGTACTTCAGTGTTGATGAGCACCCCAATAATTTTTACCCTCATACCCCTATGTTGGTGTACAGTTAAAGTTAGATGTCAAAGAACTAGATGTTATTGAGGAACTGAACAAAGATGTCACCATTAAAACCACAAAGATGTTCCAGTTATGGCTAAGTACTAACCCTCAGGCTTGAAGGAATGAAATTGTTAAAGTGTTAAAGAAAGGTATTATTGGAGAGACAACACTTGTTGAACAATATGAGACAACAATGAAAGAGCTGTATGTCAGTACTGGTAGGTGTAAAGTAATGATAATGATTTTGATACTTGTCTCCTTAGAAGGAATCCCAATGAAGCTATCACTATTCTACAACACTACCATACTGTGCTATCACAGGCTCTGATACAAGTGTCTCAGTTGTTGTATAGTTAGAGATGTATCAGTGAAATAACCTTGGATGAAATAGAGACACTAGAAGTCTCTTTAAATAATAAGAAGACAACTCTTATGACTGCTATGTCTGCATCAGTCATTTCAGACCACCAAAATCTCAGAGTGTTAGCTACAGTCTTTTTCAAGTTTGAGGAGATGAGATCATTAGCAAGTAAAATACTTTGTGCATATAGTAAGAGCTATTATGTTACAATAAATATTCATAAGTTACTTTAGCTTACATGACTGAAATACTATGGAATTCAAAATATCTGATAAGTTACATTCTGAACAAATAGTTGCTTGTAACAGCAACTATAAAATTTATAATAATAAATTTCATAGGAATGTGCCCATTGATTTGTCAAAATTCATTAATTTTTATAATGAAGTAATACAATACAACAATAGCAATTAAGATTTTTTTTAGAAAAAATATTTCCTAAGGATGAAGTGACAGTCTTCATGAGGTAGTAATTGGTACCAGTCCTAGTGAACAGAGGAATCCTGAAGGTTTTGCAAGCAATATTCTACGTAACTACTATGGCAGTCTTCACAAAATCTTCATCATCCTACTAATGTGGCATGTCTACTGTTTGAAGAAAAAATGATATCAGAAACAACTTTATCTCATGTAGAGGAGAGTGAACGATCACAGGCAGAGATTTAAAAGCTATACGTAATGCTGTTCATATCAATCATCATAACCAGGAGGTGTTTGCTAGTGTAATAAGAAGGTTTACTGAAAGTGCACCATTTTGTGATGTCATATTTAATGATTATGTTTAGTAACACAACTATAAATTAATAAGATAATTTTTATACATGTACAGTAAAAACAGTTAGAAGAGATGAAATTCAACATACCTCAGCTGTTGGGAGCACTTGAAAACTAGGTATGTGCAATATTGACTTTCATTTTGACTTCTCTGTTTATGTACATAATTATAGATTTAAGCAAAATTCTAATTCCTCGAAGTATGAGTTCAGAATTTACTAATATCAGAACAAAATTTGGAATCACTTTTAACATTATAAGAAGCATAATTAAAAGCAACCCACCTCCATTGGAAGATTTGAAGGAGTTTCTTGAAGACTGCAACTCTTCTCTGAAGCCCTCCTTAGTTCATTGTAAATGTATCAGTGATGTGTTAAATGTTGTTCGAGACAAGTGTACACCAATTGATATCAACTATCTAGATGAAATAGTGATGAGATTTAATGTAGAAGAAGCTAAGACATATATTGTGTCTTATACAAAAGCTATTGAAGAATTTTGCCAAAATTCATCTATTCGTGTTTGCCTAGATGAAATATTTTTAGTAACAATAACTTCTCCTCCTCTTAAGTGTGAAACTGTCACTTTTGTCCTTGATTGGGATCCAGATGAAAACACTTTGAATGATATCAGAACCCTTCTATCAGCTGTTTTCCAGTGATTACCTAAGAGGGTAACAGTTAAAGTTGTCAAACAAGGCAACTCCATCATTATAACTTGTACATTCCCACTCAGTTTCCTGGGGTCTCTTACTGCCATGTCACAGGAGGCTTTTCAATTCATTAAGAAGGAATTTATCAGATTCACTATTGGTCATTTTTTCATTTGGGATGCGCGAAGAAGAGACAAAGTAAAGAAAGAGAATGTATCAGTAAATTATTGATGTTCTTTATACGAAATGAAAGGTCTTGAGGAGAAATTAGGCTCACAGAGAACATTATTAACTGTGAAAGATCAGCAAATAACTGAGTTAAAGATGTCTCTTGAAGGTAAGTACTATTAATAAAGGCAATTTGTATCTACTATTCTATACCACTTTAACATCACTATAAGTGTAATTACTATATCACTTGTTAGTTTCTACTGGTATGGACAGGGAACAACAACAAGACCAATCATCAACTGACATTTTATCAGGTACATATATTAATAGATATATAATTTATAACTCAGTACATGTACCTGATGTAAACAGTGAAGCTGAAACTACTGGATAGAATGAGCAAGGCAAAGAAACTAGAGATTGAGCAGTTGTCCAGACACAAAGAAGGTGATCTATAGTACTGTTCATGTTATATACTGTATATGGTTATGTTCTATAGCTACTGATAAAGTATTAATAGATAAACAAGAAGAGATAAAGATACTCCAGGAGAAAATAACATCTCTGACTTTACAAGTAAGAGAAAGCAAAGAAAAGAACAGTAATTTGATGGAGAATATGAAAGGTAAACAATTACTAAATATTCTAATTATATCAGATAATCTGATTAGCTCTACAGTCTCAGATGGTACAGTTACATGATCTTGTTAAAGGTGATGATCATCAATTAAGTCAAATGTTTGAGAAGATACTAGCTAGCCAACAAGACCAACCATCAGATGATAAATTAACTCAAGAACCAGACAATGAACTAGACAGAGTGGATTTAAAGTTAGCTCAAGTGTCTTTATCGTCAACTAATAGACCATTTATTATAACACAACATACAACAATTCCCCAACAAGAGTCATCATCAGATCATCAAACAAAACACATCACTAATCAAAGTAAGTTTCCAATAGATTATAGCAAATATTGTATAGTGCTGAATTTCATATTAATGTTAATGAATATCAGATTTTAATAAGTCACCAAATATCTATATCTTGCCAAAGAAGCCAAACACCATACTGAAACATTTTGGCAAGATTTATCCTCTTCCACTATGCGTTTTTAATAACTGTCTACAAACAAGTCAATAAATTACTTGTTGATTAAATGTGAGGAAGGTAATATCAATCTGATAAAACATACATTAGGGATGGCAATTGCATTATTCCTATAGGCACAAACAATGAAAGGATATTAACTTATACAAAAAATGTAAATATCAAAATATTTTCAATGATACATTGTTTTATTCTGCATATCCCTATGCTATTGCGTAAATATAATGAAACTACAATCCCTATTGCCTTATTTATATTCTCTTCATCAACCTGACATTAGTTATCTTTACATTTACTTCAATTCTAGAGTGTTATTCTTGCATGCTACATATAACCATATCTTATAATAGGAGATACTGGAAGTGTTCTGTGGTATAGTGGTAGTGTTGAACTCACCTCACCTAGTATGGAACAATGTGAAGAAGTGATGAGACAATTAAAACAAGCAAGAGAACGATGGAAGATTACTCTCCACTCATCATCTCATAACAGTTTACTAATACTGTTTAGTAACATCAATGAATGCCTAGTGTGGAGACTTGAAATACATAACACTCCTTTTGATAGTAACTCTGTTGCTGACTTATCTAATGCATTGATTGCCTTTAACAATACGATAGAAGAACTAGAGCTTTGGAAATCTTCTCTTCCACCTAATAGTCTATGGATGATTGTTAATGCTCTTTCTCTTAACACTACACTCAAGATACTAGTTTTAAGAGGTGACAAGAACATTACAGATGAAGATGTACCTCATATCTATAGAATGTTAACTAGTAATAAGACACTAGAACGATTCTATCTCAACTCCTGTCCCAACATCACTAAAGTTGGAGAGCAAAAAATATCTAAAGTATTACACATTAATACAACGTTGCGTTATTTGTGTATCAATGGTAAATATTTCCGTCGCTAGTATCTGTATGTAAACCTTACATTCAAACAATGACAATAAATTATTATTTACCAACTGCAGTTTAAGTACTTGGTATTCTGATACAATTAAATTTTGTAACTCATTTCTTGTCTGCATGGCAGAACTCATTAATTAAAGACCGATTATACCTGGACTCACAATGATTAGACTAATTTCAGGGAGTTGTGGATCAACCTGAGGTTTTATAGTTTAGACTGGATTACATAGACGTTTCTCACAGTAAGTACATGTACATTTATTGTCTGCTAGTTGACTAATAGATCTGACACAGAGATTAGCTTGATAGACATACCATAGGTGCCAATTAAATAAATGACTTTGTTCTATGAAACATGTCTCCTTGCCAACTTAACACAGCCCTCTCTAAATGGTTATATGTTTAATCCTAACACACTTACTATATTTCTATCAATAATACAATTGCATTACTATTATTTACCTAGCTATCAAGATCTTGACTGAAATGGAAACTCGTCATTGCCTAATGTTGAAAAGATAAGAGGATATTAAAATAGTAATTGACATACATGTAGGATGAATACATGTAAATGGATGGATTAATGAATGGATGTGATATACTGTGACAATGATGGTGTTTATAGTTAAAACAAGTTGAGATTGTCAGATTGATTTTTCCTTGCTTTTGATATTAGGAAGTCCATAGAGTGTGTTGGATTTAGATACAAGTCACATGAGACGAGTATTTTACTGTAATATAGTACTGAATTAGTTGGTAATGATTCCAAATCCTATGGTATAATAATCCCCACTTAAGGCAGCCTCTATTCTGCACATACTATTGTAAAATTTCTGTAATATTTATAAAAGTTATTACTGAAGTGATAATTTGTTACTACCTAGAATTGATAAAACAATACATTATTTAAGTGATTGGTATACATGTATAGATGAATATAAACTAGACAGAGAATTCTTGGATGGATAGATGAACGAATAGATGGATGAATGCACACATGAAAGGATATCATACAACAATGATTTTGTTATTTCATGTTAAAAATCTTTTGCCAATTTGAAAAAAATAATGATAAGTTTAATGATAATAAATTGCAATGGTTTAAAATTAAGTAAACTGCTAATGATGTTCAAAAAATGAAAGTCTAAGGATAATACCAGTGACTAAATAATTTTACATCATCACAGCAACAGATGTTGTCATAGTAACATAATATAAGTGTATGAAGTTATCAGTTAACGGTAACGATATCATCAAAGTAGGTGTAGTAAATGCTGCCATAATCTTTCTCATAAATTCTCATTGTCATCTTCCATGTGTAGGACTACCCTTGGTTTTGACTGGTTAAGAGTGATTACCTCAAGAAGCACATACACTTGAAGTTCTACTTCTAATTCTTAAGAGTCTTGTAGCTGTTGTTATGACAGCAAAAATAATAACTTACCTTTCACCTGAACCATCTGTAATATATACATGCATATTTTTGAGTGGGTGTGGTTTCACATGTGTTGATTTTCATGTACAATAGACTACAATGTATTTACATATAACTTTATATGTCCATTCATTTTAGTCTATTCATCCATTTATTCTTTCATTTATATATCTATCCCCATTCACCCATTCATTTATTCACCTCATTGAATAGTGATAGAGATGAAAAGTTTATTTTCACAACACATTTAGATTCGGGTTTAGTTGTTGAGTTCTCTTCAGTGCTGATCACATAATTTGCTACATGTACTTCAACAACAGGAGAAGAAGTAGTGGTAGATACACTGGGTGTGGATTACTCTGAATAAAGATCATCCTTTGACTGCATAAATTGGGCACATAAAGAAAATGTGGATAGATCTATGCTACATTGTAAGACTAATGGATAAATAGCATTATTAAATGAATAATAATAGGACTAATTGAATTACTAAGTGGATACATAATAAGACTATTGCATACATAGTATTCTTAATTGATACTCGGTATATGACTAAATGGACTAATAGATTTTTTACCTTTTCAACTGTTGTTCCATTATTAAAACTGAAAATATAATTCTTATTTTATTCTGGATCTCTATCAATATATTTTGAATCCATCAAATGACTAAAAAATTGATGGAAATACATGTATATGTATTCCATGTAATCTAGTATTAATTAATGTTACCATAGCAACAATAGATATTTACCTCAAATTATTTCACTAGAGTGTCCTTGTCTTCCACTAATGGTTGACATGTTTAATGTCTACTTTTTTCTTAATATCACCTATAACTTTGAAATATTTGAAGATAAAACCTGTACATAAAATGACATGAACTGATGTACTTTACACACATATATAATATTATATGTGATAAATAAATGTACATGTAACAATAAAATCTTTCTCTTAATTCCCAATTAAGAGTTTTGTTCATATTTAATGTAAGTTTACTTGCAGAAAGGTTTCACTGCAATGTATTTTATTAGCTGTTACCATAGTAACACAGTACATGAACAAATGCTACACGTGTTAAAGAAATCGAACAAAAGGTGACATTAACTGATATTATAATCACATTCGGACTGTTATTACTGTAGTAATGTAAATGCATTATTCTGTTACAAGATCTTTGGTATCAGAATAAAAATTAAAAAGTCCTGGAATTAGCTTGAAGATGGCAGTATTGTTTTGGTCCATCTTTGTATTGCGGGCAGCGGTCTGGAATTGCTTTAAACAACATATTGGGGTAACGCGAGGGAAAGGCCAAGAACAAACCCCACCCCTAAGGTGGGCGTTAAATGAAATACATCTTCTGGGAACGCCTAACTATCGCCAGGCTTCTACATATCTGATATGTTTAAAGGCATTAATATTCGCAGGAAAAACAAAGATGCTGACAAGGTAAATGAAAACCTTCCTATTGCACTTGTTCCATAAATAATTTCTTTTATTTTAGCCTAACGTTGGCGAAAATGATAAGTCACGCCCATCTGATTCAGAAGGATTCTTATGTCCAATATGTATGGAAGCTCTGAAATCTGCGGAGGCATTACAAGTACACTGGCAAGAAGCACATGATGTAGAAGGTGGAGCCAGTGCTGCTGGAAGCACTTTTTACAGTGGCGCTAGTGCTAATTCCCCCTTGATAAAGTAATCCAATAACTATTGTATATAGGTAGATTCATGTTTTGGTCCATCTTTCATTATCACGACTGCAGATAAAGTGACTGTCATACCCTCATGGTGAGAGGCACACCCTTAATTGACAAGGAAAAGTAGTATTGATATAGTAACTACTTTCATAGTTTAAGGAGAGAAGAAAAGGAACAAATAATTATAAATCTGTTATAGCTATTTTCAGAATAGTTATGTGTGTGATAAACTATTGTCTCAAAAGCATTTTCAATAGCTGGATCATTGGTAATGAAGGTAACATTATAACTGTAGATTGCTAATGTAAAGCTTAATAAGAGATTTTTAATGGGAAAAAGTTGCCATCTTTGATTGCAAACAGGAATTAATTTCTATTAATGGTGTTCTCCTTTTGCTGAGAACAAGAGATAGCTTAGCATACTTGAAACAGTTGTCTACATATTCTGGAAAGTTTACAGACTTCCTATGAAAAACTAGCTAGTTCATTGCAACTAAAATTGACTAAAGCAGACAACTTAACCTTTCATAAATTGATGTCCATCTGTAAATTCTTTTGTCTTTGGATGGATGGAGTTCACATAGTCTTTCTTTTATAGCTGAGATCTATTTTATTCTTCTCAGAGCAAACATACTGGAAATCTGTAAAGTAACAATCCTTGGCTTTCATAACCTGATTTTATGTCCCATACCAATGCTCCTTTTATCTATTAAATTGTATGGCTACAACCTTTGCTGTACCTGACAATTTGACAATTGGAAACAAACTTAATTGAATCTAATTCAGTTGTATTTATGAATAATCCAATATACAGTAGCAAAATCATGGTTGCTTTTGTTTAAAGAGTGATCTTTGTGCTGTTATTATATGTAAGCTAATGAATTCTATTTGAAACATGTTGATGATAAAGAAAGCCTAATAAGTGAGGAAAACATGAAAAGCCTGTTGGGCATGTTATTGACATGAGTGCATATTGAAAACAGACTGTCAGTTGAAATTGACATAGGACTTATTTTAAACGGTTGTACTTAAAGTTATAATATATACAGACTGATAATAATTCTCTTACTAAATAATGACAATAAGCAATAAACTAACTGACTTGTTTACATATAATAATTATGTTTGTGCAAATTGCCTACCTATTTTGTCATGCTCTTTATAGACATGTTCCATTATGAATCTTACTTTTTTAGAGACAAAGAATTGGGACTTAAGAAAGATCCATCCAGTAGTGGTCCTTACATTCCACAACTACCAATTGAAGGGTCAGAGAATGAACTCGAGTCTTATCGAGCACTTGCTCAAGACATGATCGTTCTCATAAATGTAATGACGTAATGTTAAAATTCCAAAGTCTCAGATTAGCTATATTGTACATACCAAATGTAAGTTAGTTTGCTTTCTTATTTGATAAAACTCATCTCTATATATACTAATTCAAGGCACTATGGTGTAGAAGATTTATTAAGTCAGTAGATACAATATTACAATACAATTAAAGGTGGTTGCATCATGAGATTTTCAATATTAATACCTTCAGCAACTAACAGCAAGTCATATTACTTATGAAATACTCTGTGTATACTAATGAATTTAGTTCTGTGTGTCTTTTACTATTTAATGAAAAATGAAGATTCAGGCTGTCCACACAATGCTTTATCAAACAAGCTTTTATTGGTGAATATAGTTTGTGTGATGAATCATAACGTATCCTATTACATTTAAATTATCCAAACATCTAGGCCTTTTCTTAAATATATGGAATTGTATCCTATTTTATTATAGCAACTCAATGAATGTTAACACAATTAAGTTTTGTCATCATAGTTTAGTAGTTGAAATTTAGGAAATAAATCAAAGTGTCTGAGTCTATTTTTTTGTTATGACTGCTAAAGTAATCACCTAAAACAACAATGCTTGTTACAACTGTGTCTGTGTAGATTGGTTGTACTCCTTTAACAAATAATGTAAGGTTTAGAGCATTGATACATATACCTAGACCATATTTAATTGTGTTTGTTTGCTTGCTTAGGAAGAGAGGCAAGTGACTGGCAGTCTGAGATCTCAAATAACTCGTTTAGAAGATGTTTTGCAAAAAAGTGAAGATCAGATTAGGGAGGTGAGTGTTTTGCTAGAAAAACTAATATTGAGACACTTCTAGGAATTAATAGTAATGAAACAAATGTTTGAACAATCAGAAGAAGGTCGTGCTACCAGTTAGTGATATGATAAATTCCTATTAATATTAAATCCACTTTATCTTACTTTCTGTTTAATGTAGTGTCTATTGAAATACTTCGTTTATCAAATGAAAATAGTCATTTGATAAAAGAAAATGATAGCCTTCAAAATAATGTAGAGAGAATGTCACAGAAAGCTGGCAATTTGGTACTGTTTTTTGTATATGAATGAAAAGATGGTGTTAAGTCTCTACAGGCCATGACTAATGCCAACTTACAAAGCAGACTTGATGAAGCTCAATCAAAAATTCAAACCTTACAAGATGAGATTATAAGTGTGCAAGTGAGTAATTTGTTTTTATTATTATAGTCATGTTTTCACTTTAGAGTAAACTGAACGAGCAAGAAGTTCGTAATGAGAGATTGGCCATGCAGTTACAGCAAAGGTATTATTGTATAGTCATCATTTTATTCTTTTCTCATTTCACTAGGCCAGAAGCAGATGATATTAAGGCTATGCAACAACAGCTTTCATCTCTTCACCTTGTAATGGAACAAAGCAGTGGGGAGAATGAGAAACAGCTTCGTGAATTGGGTAAAGAGAAACAGCTTATGGAAATGGACAAAAAGAGGTAAAATTTATAAGTAACTAACAATAATCATTTATGTAGATACAAGAATATATTCAGCATTTAATATTTTATGCTAATACTTTTCATGGGTCAATCCAAGCCGTCTTTATATGAACAATGCTATCACATTCTGTATTAGCTAACTTATCATGTCAGTATACCATTAAGAAATCACAATACAACTATATAACTTTACATATTATCATCTAAATAGGTTAGATGACCAAGTGAAATCATTGATGGAAGATCTGAGGAAGATAAAAGAAGAAAAAGTAGCAATTAATGAGCAATATAGAATTCTGCAAGAAAAACTTGATCACTTTGTTAATCCAGAGGTTGTACAAAGGTACAGGCTAAATATTGAAAGTAGAAAACTTTTTCTTTAAGATATAAGGAACAGGTTGAATATTTAGAAACTGAACTTCATGAGAAAAAGAAGGCTCTACTTGAGTAAGAACTAATACACTAATTACCATTCCACTGTCAATTACACAGTTCTGAGCAGCACCTTACACAGCTAACAGCTGATCTTCACTTAGCTCCAAAAAGAGAAAGGCTAAAGGAATTAGAAGATGACCTTAAAGAATCCCGTGATGAAGGAAAGAAGAAATCAGAAGAGATAAGAAAGTATGAATCAGATGATATAAAGTGTTACTGTAGTATCCATTTTCAAGTCAGTCAGTATTGTACTTTCCAAAAGTTTAGTGTTATCAAAATATTTATTTTATCATGTATATTAGTCATGAATACACTAAGTATTAAATTCAAGTAGAGGTATTCTATGTATGTGGACATTAAACATTTTACATGACTACATGGAAGCCTTTTATGGTATTGGTATTGTCTTTTGCCTATCATATATGGGAAATTCTTTTAAAAGACTGTTTTGTCATTTTTTCTTACTTATAGTCTTCAAGTACAATATCAAGAGCTTCAAAATCATGTATCCAAGCTACCAAGCACTGAAAGTCTAGAAAGGTATTCTTAGATAATCTAATATAATTAGATTGTTATTGCACTTAGATGTCAATCAAGGATCAGAGCATTAGAATTGGAGCTAGCAGCTGCTCCTCGTCCTGAGAGACTAGAAAGGTGAGTACAAATATTTTATTTTTTTTGTGAGTATTTTTAGGTTAGAGGAGGAGTTAAAGCATGCTCAAGACCAGCTTAGGACAATGCCTAAACCACAAGAATTAGACAGGTAATCATGAGTTACGATAGTACAAACTCGACTGTACTAATATCATTTGTTGTCACTAAATATCCTGAAAAAAATAAGTAAATAACTTGAGTATGGAACTTTCTTACTAGTTTCAAAGACTTCATAATTGAAGATAGCAAAATTTTGAGACTTGTAAAAAGGTGTAATCAATCCCCTTGGTATGGTTCTGTTTAAACAGACTACTGAGATTAACCAACTCTTTGGTGGTTTTGAAGCACTGAGCTAAATCTTATGTGGTACAGTCCATTTGACAGTTACTTATTGTACATGCTAGACAATCTTTTTACAATTATCAGAGTGACACCAAGCTGATTATTAAAAGTTCTATTGTTAAAACAAAGCTGCACATGACACAATTATGGAACTACCAGTGCTTGCCAAAGCAAGCTATTAATTTAAATTAAAAAGTGTAGAGACCACAACATAATAGATAATTTCCTCTTTTTTTGCTGGAGTCATGCCCTCTTTTTAATTGTAGTTAAAGTTGATTATGGGCTAGTTTTATTAGTTACTGCTGATAATCATACACTTTGTACTTGTAGTCTTCAGTCTGCTATTAGTGCACTCAAGTCATCTCTCCAACAAGCTAGTTCTCAGAAGGAAGAAAAAGTAGCTCTTTGTTCACTCTTGCAAAGTCAACTGACAGAGGTACTTTGAAGATCACATACATTTTGAATTACTTTCTCATATTGTCATATCTTCACATTAAATAAACTTGTAGAATTACTGTGGTTATAGCTCGCTGTGGCTTGTTAATTTATTTCATTATTCAACATGGTGGCTGATAATATTTTTCAATTATTTTTTTCTGATTAGGCTCAATCAAATATGATGAAAAAAGAACAGTTAGTAACTACTCTACAAGACAGTATGGAAACATTAAATAAAGAACACAAGGAAAAGGAGAATGAATTAATGTTAGCTAACAAAGAAAATCGACAACTAAAGAGACAAATAACTCAACTGGAAGATCAAATGGAAAAGATGTAAAAATGTTTTAACTACTTATGACTTTTTGATTACTATATTTAGTAATACTCATGCCACAGAACTAGAACACAAAATGAAAGAGGAGGAGGAGAGGCTATTGTTTCTACAGAAAGAGAGATCAGAATTGATTACAAAGGTATAAAACAAACAATCTACTATGTTGGTATTGAGTAATGTTAACTGAATAGTGGAAATTATTTGCAAGCATAATATTAGGTGTGTTGAAACAGCAATTTATGATGCTTCAGTTAAGAGAGAATATAACAATAGTAGGTATTTCAACAAAATCTTGTGAAATTCAAAAAGCAAATCACAACATTTAAATCTTCACTAATAATTCTGATTTTATGACATTGAGTGTACAGCAATACAATATGTAGTAGTTTTATTCTACATTTATACTTTCCTTGGCTAACATTCTTGATCGATATGCATTTTACTGGCACCAAAATACTGTTAAATACATGTATATGGTTTTTGTCAAGATTATTTGTAATTAAATTACAGAAAGTTGAGTTTAAAAATCATGCTTTCATGGCAATCGACACCTATGTGTGGGTAGAGACAATAGCATTCAGTTTGTCGGTCTGTTTTGTTTATTGCCCTGACAAAGCACTCTTAAATGGAAAGGCTGTTCAACACAAGTTAAGACTATTGTAATAGCACATCACTTCAAAGCATTGTTGAGTGTCAACACTAAGTTTTCAGTTAGTGATTTTAAAGATCCTATTACTCTTTTCTATTACTCTTTTTCTAATCATGCAGGAACATTATCCCTTTTATTAATTAAAAAATTATCTTTTAGCACTAATGATGCATGAAAGCTTAACAATGGAAATCTAATGGATGTAGTAAACCAGATTTTAATATATTATTTAATATACATGTAGTTACTGTCTAATATTTTTATATTAGATAATTAATTTTTTGAACATTCCTGTAGATAGAAGCTGGAGAAGGTGTAGCTACTGCAATTAGTCAATTAGAACAAGAAAAGGTATGATATACATGTAGGAACTAATAGAGTAAAACCTCATATTTGAATAAAATTACATAATTCGTAAAGGAAATTAATGTATGACATCTATACTATAATACAAGCAATGTATCAAATGTGAAGTACTTTTATTGAATAGGATTCCTTGCAGGTACGACTAGAAGCAGTGAATCAGTCAGCGCACAAAAGGGAAGTGGAGCTTAAGGATCAGTTGGAAGAGTCAGCAATCAATAAAACAAAGGTTGTTGTTGCTTTGTTATATATCTTAGTGATGTGTCATGTTTGTTTAGTTTATTGAGGAGTTAGAAGATGTAAAGAGACAACTTAATGATTTGGAAGCACAAGCTCAAAAAAAAGACACAATGTTAACAGAGGCACAGAAAGATGTAGATTTACTATCAACTGAGCTTCAAAATAAAGTGAGATTATGGAATAAGTCATGTTTCATGTATATTAACAAAACTAAATAATCCAAAATGTATTTTCCATTAATCCAATAAATGTAACGATAGTAGGGAAGACAGTAACAATATCCCTACACATTGACAAAGTAGCAATCATCCAAAATATGTTTTTTTAATCATGCTCTACCATTTTGTCACATAAGTGTTATGAGTCTTTGCATTTGTTGTATGTCAATGCTATAAATGACATGGATTTTGTATAGGAAGGCCTTTTGACTGAACTTCAACGTACTTCTGCACAAGAACAAATACGATTGCAAGATCAAGTAACTGCTGAAGACATCAAGAACAAAGAATTGACTGCTAATCTTCAGCAACTCAAGGAAACATTGGAATCAGTATGAGACTTGTTTCTTTTATTTTTTTCCTTATGTCCTATGATATGGTAGTGTTCTTTTGTTATTTAGTACTACTTATACTTACAAATATGTGATTATTGAACTAAAATATTTATTTGTATTCTTCCTTGTTTAGTTTAAACACAATGTTGCAGAAAATGAAAGTAGTCTTCAAAAGCAGCTACAGACACTTCAAGATGAAGCACAGAAACAAATACAAGAACTTTCAGGTCAACTTCATGAAAAGGTTGAGACCTTTGCTAACTGTTTGTGTTAACTTACTGTTTTCTTGTAGACAGTTACTCTGCAAACTTTAGAGGAAAAATCTTGTACTGAGAGATTAAATCTTGAAAGAGAAGTGGCATCACTTCAACAGGATATAGTTGCTCACAAAGATGACATGGAAGCTTCTAAAATAGCAGTAGAAGATGTAAGTATAAATGTTTGCTAATGTTATTAATATCATTACTCTAGACAAAAAAAATGTTGGCATCAAGTGACGCTTCATGGAGAGCAGAAATTGAAAAGCAAAGAGAAAGGCATCAGAAAGAAGAGGAAGATTGGAAGCAACAACTACAATTAAAGGTAATATTAATATATTATCTTTTAGTGGTATAAAAAGCATATTTAAAAGATTGTGCAGTGAAACATGCCAAAGGTACTACTTTCATTATTTGTATAACAACTTGTATAATATATAACAGGTATATGGCAATATGATAAATTGATTTAGTGCTTTGTACCAAACCCTTATGGAGTGGGAATCGTCATGTATACATTCTTAAATTGCTTTTGTTCATTCTAAAGTACTGCAAAACCAATGCACATTGTTTTGGTTGTCTGAGAAAAGAGAGAAAGAACAATATGGCTCATTTTTCTTTTGCATTATCTTGGGAGGTGTGGTTGTAATTCATAGTTTGGACTTGTTCTAAGGTTGTACCTATATCTTTTATTACCTATACTCTTATACCTAGATATTTCAATTGTAAATGTCTACTAATCCAGATACCAATTCCAATACTTTGAACAACAATAATATTATTATTATTAATATCAATTATATGCCACACCCAAATGACTAAAAATGTGCAAGTTGAGTTGTTATCCACCCTACTTGACATTTCAAAAAGGAGTATTGCTCGTGGAAGGTCTTCACTGCAAGTACAGTTTATGATTTTAAAGCTATACATAAAACATATAGGTATAGTATAGGCTATAGTGTCCCTATACCAGATACTTCTTGTGTCTAAATATAGGTGCCTATATTGATACTAGATTAGCTAAAACCCTAACTTGTTGTCTAGAATAGATTTGACAGTTGTAGTAAGTTTTTCTTAAAACTGCTAATGTCAAGCCTATACAATGTTTCTTAAAAGCAATTGACAAGGCCCTTGTAAATTAATGTGTGCCTTAGTAATGTGCCCTACCACTTCAAGGATTCTAATCACACCACTGATCATAATGTTTTTCCTAGCCCATCACATGTATTAAATACTATTATGCTAATTGAACAGTAGACTTATAATGAATGTGACTGTTAGAATTTGAAACTTCTGGATATAGCCTCCTAACTATTTTCTGCTGTTTTGTTTACTGTTTAGTATAAAATCATGTCATGTTACCATCAAACAGCATGAAAATGTTTTTATTGCTATGGTTTGTGACTTAAAACTAGCACAAAAGGTTACTAGCTTGATGATATGAATATGATAATATAGTCCCAAACAAATAAGAACAACCAACACATAATTGATATCTTCCAATGTCAGATATCTGAACTATATGGTATCCAAGAAAAGAAGGAGGAGTTGGAATTATCTTTAACAAAATGGCGGCAAGTGGCAAATGAATATGAAGTGGTAAGAAGGATATATTGAGTGTCATTAAAGTTATATTTTCCAATAGTCTCTAAAGTCATTACAAAATGACAAGCAAGAATTAGAATCAACGATTTCTTCATTAAAGGATCAACTAAAAGAACTAGAAGTGACCAACATATCCTTAAAGAATGATGCATCATTATTGGAGGTACTGTAATAGTTTATTTTTTGCATGCTAAGTGGCCCTTAGTTGGCTTAGGTTAATATATACAATTATACATGTATGTATACAAAAGCATACATTGGTTGCTATTTGTAGCTGATAAATTTGATGTTCTCTAATGACTGGTATTCTGAGGGACAAACACTTCACACATATTTTTTCAGTTATCTCACAAAGCCATTAAAGATAATATTGAGAGCAGTTTTAATCTTGTTTTTCATTTTACTCAAACACTAGGTTTCTGTTAACGACTTACAAACAAAACTGGTTGACAACGAGACAAAGGCTACGTCACAGTTGAGTCAGCTTGAAAGTAAAATAAAAGAGAATGAGTTAGAATTAGTGCAGATGAGAAAAAAAGAGGATTTAGTAGTGACTCTTGAGGAACAATTGTTGTCTGCACAAGAGGCTCTAAGAGAGAAGGAGGAAGTAAGTAAAATGGTTAAGAAAAAAAAGCGCCCAGTAAGGGACTCGAACCCTTGACCCTCAGGTTAAAAGCCTGATGCTCTACCGACTGAGCTAACTGGGCTTCCTTGAAATGAAAGGGCTCTTAATTTTTTTTTATTATAGGCCCATGTCAGAGAGCACTCGCAGATTGTAGGACAATTGGATATGAAAGTAACCAGTGAAAAAAGACTTCAAAATGAAGTTAGTCACAATAGCATGTTCACATTTATTTAGATAAATCATGTAGATATCTGAACTACGCAAGGAAATTCAAATGAAAGAAAACCAGTTAAAGGTATAACCTCAAGACAAATTATTAATAAGTTCATTATACAATTCTTGTCTCATAGAGTGAAGTCTCCACTAAATTGTCAATGGAAGAAGAGATATCCAGTCTTAATGTGTACCTTAAACAAAAAGTAAGTGACTCACTTTTTCAGTATACTTTTAAGACATTATTAGTCTCAGTATGCTGAATCTATTGAAAGTGAACTTGAACTTAAAAAGGAGTTAGTAGAGTCCTTACAACAAGATTTACAGGCATGTATTTAATTAATGTTTATGTCTCAATTTCTAAGAAAATTTATAGAATACTCGAGATGACTCTAATTCTAAGAGTAAATGGTATGATGAACAGATAAATGCATTAAAGCAACAACTTAAAGTAAACTGTCTATAATCATTGTCTGCTTACATTATTGACTTCTAATGTTAGACTCAACAAGAGAAGGAAGCAGTCTTAGAAAGGGAACTTAAGAAAGCCAGAAATGATATCGAAAACCTTAGCAATCAATTAGATCAAGCTGAGAGTAAAATCAGCAGTATGTCTCTCGAAATGAAAGAGAAAGAAAAAGTAATTGTCAATGGTCAAAAGCAGCTTGAATTGGTTAACAAGGACAACGAGAAAGAGCAAGGATTTTTAAAAGCAGAATTAGCCTCTCTCCAAGAGCAACTGACAACATGTAAACAAGAAAACGAACAAGTAATTATGTAAAACTGTTTATCATTTAACATGACTGAATAATAGGCAAATCTAAGTATTGCTTTATTGAAGGCTGACTATGAGAAGATGAAGTCAGCTCTAGAAGCAGAAGTTTCAGTTTTAAAGAACAAATTGGTAAAGACCTGCCCGTAAATCTATTATCATTAAATACAATTTCCTAACAGGTTACCACGGATACACAACTTAAAGAGTTAGAGGTGGAAAAATCAGAAAACACCAAACAATATCAGTCAGAAATAAAAACATTGAGTGGTAACCTTGGCACATTACGATTTGAACTTGAGACAATGAAGAAAAGAGTTAGGGAAATGGAAGATAATGCCTCTATAACACAGAAACGAATACAAGGTAAGGCATTGTGTTAATTCATGGACCGACCTTTTTATCATACTCATTATTTGATCCTACTTACCAATTAACCATTATATCCCTGCATTTGCTGAGTCATGTCTTTATTTATGTTTAGAATTAACTACAGAATCCCAGTTATTGCGAGAGAAAAACAGAACTTTATTGGACAAGTTTGTCAGATTTCCTTGATATGGCAGTTAATTTGTCATTTTGTATAGGCTTGTAGAAGAAGAGGAAGTGAGAACAAGAACTCAATCTCTGATTACAGATTCTCAAAAGCGCGAAAAAGATCTCCATTCAGCACTTCAGCAACTAGGAAGTGAAAATCAAAAGTTACAGGTATATGTGTATGATGATGACTAGCGGCTAAAATTAGCACACTATTTATTCAGGTTGTGCGTACACGTCAAATGGAAAGGCAATGGGAGAAAGATACTGATGTCTCTCAATGCAATAATTGTCACCAGAAATTCTCTGTCAGCTTAAGGAAGGTATGTCAATGATTGAAAGAAAGTGTTAAAGTGCTTTTTAGCATCATTGTCGAAGCTGTGGCCAGATATTCTGCAATCAATGCACATCACAGTTTATGACTTTGCCAGGGTTCAAGAAACCACAACGTGTTTGTGATCAATGTTTTAAAGAACATTCTTGAATATAATATATTAATGCTATATTGCTGATCTTTAATGATTGTTTAGTTTCTTTTTTATCAGGTCATAATATACAATACATTTTGACAATTTTATTTTAGTAAGATTAATAAACAGTCAAGCTATAAATGAAATCATTAATTTAATAGTATAGGTTGTATATTTTATTTATATAATATATTCAATATGACAATTCAATATGGTAATTCAATATGGTACATGAAGAATGCTTAGCTCATATGTCATAGGATACCTTCATCACATTGGTTAAATTTTTCAGTGTCTAAGTAGCCATTTAAACCATTATATTTTCTCATCTTTTGTACCATAATTGTACTTTAAGTGTCATATTCTGGCAATGTTCCCTAAGTTAAGTGTCTTGTGATGAAGTTATATTAACCAAAAAGGCAAATGGTTCACATTCATTTGTCAAATTTAACGAACATAATACATTAATTAATCACAACAAGGAATGGGTTGTTCATTGTTGAGGACAGCGGTTAACATTATTGCCAACCTTAATGACAGTTAATTGCCTAGTCATAGGTTTCTCACAGGAGGGCTCATCATTTGGTGTACTTGTATTTCCAGGTTGTAGTGGCTTTGTTGCTTCAGTCATTGAATCTTCTATTTCATTGGGGATGGAGTTCTCTTGCTCTGGTTTGATTTTTGCTGTTGTTTCTTCTTTACAATTAATTTTTTCAACCACTGAATTTGATTCTTTTTCTAACTCTTCCAGCAAGTTGATCTTCCTTCTAGAAACTGGAATACATTTGTCTTTGGCGACATCTGGAATACACTTGTCTTTGGTGACATCATGATGTTCATTACTAGTCTCATGTTTATCCTCAAAACTTTTATCAACATGATAGCCTTTAAGAAGTTTGACTTTTAGCTGTTGTTTGAGGGTTGATATTTCCTTATCAGCAGCCAATAGTTGGGTTTTTACTATATTAGATCAAAAAGTAAGTTTGTTTATTGTACATTCTAATACTAGTAAAATTCTCAGCATCTCAGTATGAGTGAGTACAAACAAAACAATACAAAAGACAGTGTAGAAAACATTAGGCACATAAAAGATAACTGAATTACAATTCAACTTACAGTCATTTTCTTTTTCTTTCACTTCTTGCAGTTTCATTCTTGTTTTAGTCGATTCATTTACATATTTAGCCTTTTCCTGTTCACATTTGTGCAACTTAGCCTCAGCTTCACTTAATTTGGCAGTTTCCCAAAGTAACTGAGTGTTCTTTAGCTCCAACTCCTTACGAACCAAGCAAACTAATTCTCTAATAAAATGAAAACAATGCTGGATGCTATAATAATTCATCTTACTCTTTCTCTTCCAGCTGTTGATTCAAGTATTCAATGTACTCTTTCTTATCTTCAAACTGTGAAGATCTTTCTTTTGTCACAACATAAGATTTGATTGAACACTTATTCTAGAACATCATACAAATATATTCTCAAAAACAGTTGGCCTTACTTCTTTTTCCAGTTTATATATCTGATCAGTCAGGCTTCGGATTTCACAGTCTCGTTGTTGTAGAGTGCGTTGAAGTCTATGCACATGAGAAGCATCAGCAGTGAAGGTATTATGGCGGCACAGAAGAGCTGACATCTCAGCCTAAAAATATGAAACCTTATTCATAAAAATTGATAATAATTTCTTTTGAAACAACCAATATAATACAGTGGTATAACAAAGTGATTAAATCAGATTTACTAAAATACCAGTAATTGTTATATTATATAAACTTGTCAGCTACTTTAAAGATGACCAGTAGAGATTCAAGTACTTTTAATTTTCTGAAATGTTGCTTGAGAGTCTGGTGAGTTCTCTCCAGCGTGTCATATTTGACTTGAAGACTAATCAGTCTGCGTTCAGTCTCAAGACGTTTCTCTTCCACCTGTAATTACAAAACTTCTTTATAATTATTAATCAGAATTTAGCAATTAATTAGAGTCATTGATTTGTCAAAGATGTCATTACCATATACTTTGGATAATTTTTTAATTGAATAAAACTTTTAGTATTAACAAGAATTGCTTGTTGATCATTAAGATAATATTATGCTACAGGACCAATTCTATATTCTACATCTTAAAAGCATGTTCTACCATTCTTTTAATACCAGCCTGAAGTTTTACATTATAAGTAATATGAACATCACATTAACATACTTCTCCAAAAAGAGAGTTTCCACAACTTTGCCAGTTTTCTTCTAAGCGTCCCAATTTCTCTTTTTCTAGCTGATTATGCAGTAACATATTCTCATCTCGAATTTCCTGAAAGGTCATTGTTAACCAATTTCTATAGAAGATTATGATTACCTGTAGTTCCTGATACCATTCATTGTTTAACTTGATTCTTTCTGCTATCTCCTCTTCAAGCTCTTTAACTTTTTCAGTAGCCACATGATGAAGATTCTGCAATGAGTCAATGACACTCTCTTTTTTAGTAATTTCAACACTTAAGGCTTCTTTCTCATCACGAAGTGAACTGCAAACTTGTTCTAACTCACTCACCTATATATGAGATAAAGGCTTCTTAATGTCTTATTTATGAAGCAATAAACATTAGAAAAAAATGGAACCCATTCATAATTAATTTGAGATTGTGTAACTAAAGTGTCACATGATGTTTAAGGAAAGCAGTAGGGCTGAAGATTATAATAGCAGTACAGAATGTGAATAATAAGACTATTACTCCAAAACAGTAGCTATATTCTGTCCAAGTTAAGAAGAGCCACTTCTAAAAAAAAGGTGTTTTATGCATGGAATGTAAGGTGAGGTATTTCCTCTCTCATTATATGCAGTTAGTGCTGAAGTATATTTTAATTTTATTCATTATTTGTTCACATGCATGTCATGCAAACATGCCACGTTTTCTCTCATGTTCTTGGAGATGCCAAAGGAAGAGAGACTGAGGTCACAAAGAAAGGAGGTTGTTGCAAATGTCTATGAGTATTTCAAGGAGCTCAGCAAGCATAAATGGACTCAAGGATCTCTGAAATGAACCTCTGATGCCACAGGACTTTCATGTTCTAGCATCGAGAGGTTATGGAAAGAGAAAGTTGACATTAATTCTACACATTCTCAGTCTTCCTTCGTTGTTAAAACGTTTTTTAGGACTTTGGTGGCTTTATAGCTGCCTTAAATCATAAAAGACAATACCTGGTTATCATTCTAATAATAATTGTTATAATAGAACATCTATTCATATAATGAGAGCTGTAATTTCAAATTACCATGTAACACATGGCAGACTTCTCAAGGCAAAAATTGTTATTTGTTAAGTCCTTCAAGGTGCAAAATTTGAAGTATGTCAAAAGTATGCCATTGAAAATGTATGGAGTTTTATAGTTTGCTACTTTCATAGCACTAGGAGCCAAATTTTATATATAAAAAGTGCATATGCAAGCTGAATTGGTGCAAGTCCCATGTGGATAGCCCGTAAAACAGCAAAATTATTTACAAAATGACGCAGTGGTTGGACTAATATGGTTGATTATAGTAAAAAGAGTGAAAAACACACACAAAGTTTTTTTTAGCCTAATGAGCAATAAATTTGATGCAGAATGTATATTAGTAGTGATAATGTGCATGCACTTATATATGTACATGTAACTTACTTCTTGGTGTACAAATGCAGGACTGATATGTGAAGATAGCTCTTCCTTTAGATTAGCAATTATACCCTCTTGTGAGACTGTTTTTCTTTTCTCTTTCTCTAAAGCTACCTCTAATCTCTCTATCTCTGCCCGTTGTTCTTCTGAATCTCTAGAAAGTTGTTGTACTTTCATAGCATGGTTTTGCTCCATTATTTGAATCTGTTTTCGAAATGATGCTTCAGTTTGAGATTTCACTTGGTCCAACTCTTCTAAAAATGCTTGATGAGTTGAATTTTTAGCCAACAGTTTGGTTGATAATAGATGATTTTCCTGTCTCAGTTCCTATATAACATGCAACAGACAATAGATCATGTATTCCCCTATGATTGAAGGCCTGATAAAAATTCAGCCAATT
The DNA here is from genome assembly GCA_963965975.1 of Xestospongia bergquistia. Classification (NCBI taxonomy): domain Eukaryota; kingdom Metazoa; phylum Porifera; class Demospongiae; order Haplosclerida; family Petrosiidae; genus Xestospongia; species Xestospongia bergquistia. The sequence continues at coordinate 3,307,805 of OZ014425.1, forward strand.
ATTAAAACACATTCCATTATCATCTATGTGATCACATGCACAATTTTCAATCCTAGTCTATATGTATAGGCCACACCCACTATCAGTTACCTACAAACCAAAATAATTTGCTTTAGTAACCATCATTACAAGTTCTAAATAAGTAAATTGCCCCACCTCTATCTGCCTCTGATAACCAGCTACGTCTTCTTCGTACTTGTCCTGCAATTCCTGATTGGTTGACAAAAGAGCCATGCCTGCCTCAGCTGCAGCAGTGAGGTTTTCCTTAAGTTCCTTTATTTCGTCCTCTAAGTTCTGGATCTCATTTTTAAGGAGATTGTTCTCAGATGAGTGATTTCCGATATCCATGTTATATGAAACTGACGGTCAGAAGGTGTCGAATTGGCAGTGCAACAAATTTTCTGTAACCAAATTTGTTTTAAGTTTGCCGCTAGGGCCTAGGGGCTAGAGATTTAGTCACGTGCACTCCCGGGGTGGAGCGAAATTTTGGGAACAAATAAATATTTAACCCTCATTGCGCGACTCCGTCACCCTATATCGCAGCATTATCGCTATCCCTTGAGGTATTCGTTATCAAAGGTAAAAAGTCTAAATTTATGTCTTAGCTGAAGAAGCAGGGAATAAATTACAAGTCAAAATAAAAGGAGTCCCAAAGGGTCGCCCTTGTTAGACACCCTTAGCAGATTTTAAAATATTTTCTTGATAGAAAAATTGGAGGGTGTAGAATAATGGGAGAATACTATAAGCAAATGAATTCAAAGGAACTAAATATTCATTTTGTAATATTTAGTTCTTTTGAATTCATTTACTTATAGTATTTATATGTCATTTCAGTACGGTAAGAGCTAAAGACAAAATTTGCCATTGTTGGTACTCAAACTGCTTTCTCAGCCATTGAACATGCTGTGGCATGGCATTATTTGATGAGAGAATTGTATAAATGCGTGACCTTTTGCTCAGTAATATTTAGCACTTCAGTTATGTCACCTGAAGGGTAATCATTTTCCTCCAGACTGTTGTTCCAATTGATGGTAAATGCTGCAACCACTCCTCTCATATTCATTTGGTTCAATTTTGTTAGAATAAAATAATTCATAATTGATAAGTTTGATCTGTAATAGTCACTTTCGTGTTATAAAGACATTTTCTGAGTGTGTAAGACATGATACACTTCTACTGTAGTTTCATGACAAGGTCGTAAGTCATAATCATGAAAACCTATGGTGTATTGACCCTAAAGAGTTAAACATATCATACGAACAAACTATAAACACAAGCAAACCTTAGGTTTTTTAAAATAGTCCAGACCTCGTCCAATTCGTACCATCCATCCATTGCTGAAACGTATTTCTCTATCATGAAGAGTTGAAGAGTAAGATAAAGAGAGAGTAATTGATCTAGTAGCAAGGTCATCTTTTAGCTCAGAGAGATGTTGAGATTGTTCTGACTAAAAGATTTATATTAGCAATTACAACAAGACACATACCTGACCAAGTCCAGTTTGTAACGAAATTCTTTTTAGTTTTGGAGAGCACTGCTTAACCAACAATTCACAGAATCTAACAAAATTGTGTATCTATAAAGTAAACCAAAACATAACCAATCAGATTTACTAGATTTTAGAGGTAGTTCAAAATAGGCATTTTGTTTACTTACTCCTAACCTGGTGAATAGTCCTAATGTAAGGATCCTCAACCTCTACCCATTCTACAATACTATCAAAACATGACTTGAACACTGTTCTGTAACTATATCCAGTAGCATCTTCATCAATTTGTAAGTATTGAACTTTATGTCTTGCAGGTACTACAATAATTATGATGATTTTGAAACAAGACTAATAATAAAATCACTCTATAATAGTAGTGAGACTATTAATGATATAGATAAAGACAAAAGTACCCAGTCTGTCATTAATATCATATTCTTAACCCTATGAAGAATACACTTGTCTTTGGTGATATCATGATGTTCATTACTAGTCTCATGTCTCATGGAAGTGTCAGTCATGTTTCTTACAGGTAGTACTGGCATTTGTAACGACACCCTAACATTCAGGGACGGAACCCTTCATATTGACTATGCAAAACATCATATGCAAGTCTTATTGCAATGAACTCACTTTGTTAATGTTTGGTTGAATTAAACTCATACTTAGTTCTTAATTCTATTAGGATCAACTTATGAAATAGCTGTCTTCATTTATGAATCTTAATTGTAAGTTTGTAACTTTATGTTATGTAATAAAAGCTCTGCACAAGTATAATATGTATTATTATAATTTATTTCTAATTTACTTTTTCCTTCCTTTGATCTTTTCTTGACTTCTTCAGCTCTTGCTAAGTATTCTTCTGCTTTCTTACGAAGCTCTTTCATTTCCAAATCAGGTCTAGAAAGATCAACATAACAATAACTATTTCCCTACACAATTAATGTTTATTTAAACATGGAGGGTGTCAATGGATCAAAACAATAATAACAAATAGAATAGATTAAGAATCTTGGTCATAAAGGATGGCATGGACAAAAGATTCTCATGTGCATAAAATCCATAATTATTGCCTTAACAAAGTAGGATAAAGTATTGTGCATGCATAAAACAGATGTGGTTAAAATGATTACTCATGACAAAACACTTATAGTATCAAACATTTCTTTATTTTACCAATTTTATAGTGTCAACGGGATGCAGCTACTATACTTGTAGAGGGATATGGCCAAACAAGAGGTCCACAATGATTTACTCTTTCTAAAAATAACTGTACAACAATTAAAAAACACATGATTTCATAATTGATGTCAAACTTTGAACCTCTGTACATTATCTGTACACAGTGGTCATCTTAGAAGGCAAAACCTAGAAAACACAGCTCAGAAGCTACTCTTTCTGTAATTATCAAAGTTGCATTAAAGTTGACAACTATATAATTATGTTAAACAAAACTTGGGAGATACATGACACACTGCAGCTTACAATACAAATGAACAGCCATTGTTAAGAATAGAGCTATAAATCTCTATGTAACATCCATGTTAAGGTTGCCTTCCAGCATAGCTGATGTGAGTATGGCACAATAAATACCATACATTGGGAAACTTTTGCGTTACAAAAGTTTCATGTAAAAAATTTGTGTTAAAAAAATTTCGAACATAAGAGGCATGTACGAAATTTATTAACCCTATTTATTTCAATGTGTAATAATGTTCATGTCATTTATTTTCATACATCGTCCAATGTTCGAATTTTTTTAACAACGAAACTTTTCTGATCTACAGTAATACATAACACCCTGCCTTGATGCAACCCCTCCAAATGTAGAGATATCAATGCCTGATTATACTACATAGTAATTCTGTCATTCCAGTGTTTTATTGTGATTTCAGAATGACAGAATGATTTTTATCATAATAACAATGACTGATTATACTCCAGAAGACTAAAATACTTGTCTTAGCTCTTAGCTTAAGTTCATTTACTAATTCTACTTTCTTGTTAAGCCTCACCACATATGTGTAGGTGATGTTACTGTAGTCTTGCTGTCTTTATGTGTCTGTGTGTGTGTTACTCTGCTACATCACTTTAAACAGTTGTAATTCACAAATGATAGGTTCTATAGCAGCCAACGTTACGTGACAGATGCCAAAACTTGCCTTCTATTATACTATTTAGCTTTAAACGTGTGTTCTCAAAAAAGAAAGTTTAATTCTGGGAAAAAATCAAAGACAAATTGCATATTTGATCATTTAATCTAAGGTAAAAATCAGTAGAAAATCAAAGGTGTTGAGTTTTAATGAAACCCTGCATTCAAAAGTTATGAAAACTTTAATTTTTTATCTTGCTTTTTTGTGAGAATATTTGAAGTACATGGATTAGTGTTGTTTTGGTATAAAACTAAAGTACTTTTAGTAAGACATTTGACTTTTGGTAAACTAAAACTAAAATTATCCTCCTTTACAACTCAAACTAATACTAAAAGGTTAGCTCTTACTAAAACTAAAACTAAACTTAAAGTATTAACCTTACTTTTAGTTTTAGTACATTAACACATGTACCTGTTGAACTTAACACATCACTAACATGGCTATATCAGTCACAAGTAAATATTGCTATAATGTGACAATACTACTATTAAAGTTCATTATCACTACACTTGACACTATTAAATAATCAGTAAGACAAGCAATTATATAGCAAGTATATTTTCAAGTGACCTCACCAACTTGTTGTATCAACAGTTTACCAATAAATAACTGAGTTATTAACTTAACAACAACGTTTTGTACTTAGTACTTTTATTTGAATTTGCATTCAGACTACCCAAAAGAGCATTGATCCCAACAGTTACTTGTCTTATTGTGTATATTTTAAATTCTGACCTTCCTTCCATAGCTCTTAATAAATTCTGAATACCTTCTTCATAACATATCAGAGCTTCAGGATATCTTTGCGCTGAGTCCAACTCAACAGCTCTTCGTAGTAAATCTTTAGCAGCCTCCATTTTACACCTATGTCTTCTAAAGGTGGAGCCCTGGACACACCTCTTGAAGTTGTTACATGTGATATGAAGATATTCTTAATATAACAGAAGCTGTAAGATAAGAGTAATTATTATATGTACTATTAATTCTGTATTTTTCATTAGCTTAGACTCCTGAACAAAGGGCTAAATTCGTATCAACACTTAACAATGGTAATAATTATCAGTATGCTATCATGATGGTATATTAATTTGTCCTCATAGGCTAGAAATCAAGAGAAAGCAATGTAAGATAATTAACACACCCATGTAGTGGTTTAGTACTATAATGTATATGTAGGCTCTTGTTGAACCGATATTGGTCAGCAAAGAAGGATGAAGGCAAAGAAAAGGTGCCATTTTAGCTCTTAATAAACTGTGTTATTACACTTTCCAGGAACGTCGGCCATTTTTGGCAAGTGAATGTGACAGTTTAATAAAAGCTGACAAATGGAGGCGACAGGTGATTAGTGAAATATCAAAGAAGGTTACACAAATACAAAATCGTAAGGGTTTAAATTTTATATGTCTAAGATTTTTTTCTTTTCAATTAAAGCTGGGTTAGGTGAATTTCGTATTCGTGACTTGAATGATGAGATAAATAAATTATTACGTGAAAAAAGACACTGGGAAGATCGAATTTTGGAGCTTGGTGGACCAGATTACAATGTATTCTATGGAATGTTTTATCATATCTTACCTCACTTGATTATTATAGAAACATGGACCTAAAATGCTTGATCATGAAGGCAAAGAAGTGCCAGGTAATCGTGGTTACAAATACTTTGGAGCAGCTCGTGATCTTCCTGGCGTAAGAGAATTATTTGAAAAGAAACGTTAGTAGCTATATCATTTTGGGAGTGATTTGTCTTTTTTTGATATAGCTCCTAAGCCGTCCCGTAAGACTCGAGGTGAACTAGCTCGCAATGTTAATGCAGATTATTATGGCTATAGAGATGAAGATGATGGGGTTATTGTACCATTAGAGCAAGAAGAAGAAAAGGAAGGTATGTTGTACTATGTTCTAGCGTATATTTTGAACTCTGTTCTTCTTTAGCTGTTAAAGAGGCTGTTCGTCATTGGGAGGAGCTTCAAGCACAGGGTAAAGTTCCTCAGATGGAAGAAGAAGAAGATATCTATGCTCATGCTAGATATAGTCAGCATGATGGTGATTCAGATGAGGGAGGAATGGATATTGAGTGGGAGGAAGGAGAAGAAGGTCATGTTACCCATGTAGCTGTTCCCACACAAAAAGAAATTGAAGAAATGCTTGTAAGGAGGAGAAAAAAGGTGAGATGTCATGACATGATTTTTAACAAAAATACAAGAAAATTGTAGCATATATTATTTTGAGATTATTATATGCTGTGAAAGTGGGTGTTCATTCTTTTGCTATAGTTCCACCATAATTGTAATCAAATATGCTTTCTTGTAATCACTGAGTAGCTTTGCTAGCATTTAAAGTTCTTCACCTTGAATGTGACTAATGTGATCTTTCATATTATATCAACTCTTGTCTGTTATAAAGACATTAAAAATTTAAGAGTAAATGTGATATTGGGATAGTTAGTATCAACTCAATAAAAAACAAAACAAACAATATCACAGTAGGATCATCCCTACCTAATAAATACCAAAGTAATTAAACACTGTATCTTTATATTGATCATTATTGACATGTATAATATTGATAGCTACAATGCAGAGTATTTATGAAGTGCTAGTTTTCAGGGATGATGCTAATAAAACTGAAACGCCTTTTATCAGTTTGTGATTATTTCCATTCTCATTATTTCAATTGAACTTAATTACCATTAATTTTTGTTTTAAAGGAACTTCTTGAGAAGTATGCCAGTGAAGTGTTGGTACAACAAAGTCAAGAATCAAAGACACTCTTAGGATTTAATACTTGACATAATATGATATAATATGATTGTAGCTACAATATAAGTACTATGTTGTTAATGGATCAAGTCCAAGTTGTTTCATTGGAACAGCAATATCAAACAAGTAGTCGTAACATTCACACCTGTGTATTGTATTTTTGTTAACAATATTTTGCAAGGAAATCTATTCATCCTCACATTGTCTTGGTTTTTTGCCAAGTATCTCCCCACACATAAACTCCATGTCTTCGTACTAATACTGCATTTGTGTCTGGATACTCATTGATAGCTTGCCTTAAGGAATCCTGTGAATAGCAATAATTTTAACAAAACAGGTGATCAAACCATACTGTCAGGTCATATTCTTCAGGAGTATTTTCAATTATTGGGACTACTAGTTCATCATCATATCTTTAAAGATATTAGTATCAATTTCCAATATTTGATAATACCTATAGTTAGTCCCATTACTTCCTCTTCTGATTCCCTTTATCATCTCCATGTGTGTAATCTTAAATTCTTTACCAGGATATAACAGAGTTGCCATTACTGCTGCTTTTGAATGAGTATGAATGACAGCTCCTGCATCTAGAACACTAACAAGTTAATGTTATATTGGACATTTAATATTATGTATCTTCATTGAGTACTGCGTGCATAGCAAAATTTAGGCTAACTTCTCATTTGGTAGCAAGCAATAAACAGAGGTTTACATTGGCTACACTTTAAGTTTTTGCTAAAACACAGACAAAGATAGACAATAGTGGATCAGTTGGTTGAGTATTCCTATCTATTTCAAACCTTTCAGGAGGACTTTGCACTTCTTGACCACTTTCATCATAAACAAACAAGTCTTCTGGCTAAAGTTACTACAATAAATTTTGCATAATTACAATGTATCATTTAGAACCTCAATTCTTTCTTTCTGTACTCCAGATGGAGCAATGTATAAATTTCCTCTAGTTTGAACATGATTGAGTGAATGAGGGAATACATATTATATGTACATTACCTATACTTTATACTAATACCACCTCCTGTCCCAGTCACCCAACCCAAATGATAGAATTGCCTAAACAATTAAAATATATATTTGTAAATAGAATTATCATTACTTCAAACTATATGTAAAGAAGGAAATAACAGATTGTTTGTGGTTAAACCACCAATGTTCACAATAACTTATTTCATTTACCTTTATTGCAAACAAATGTCATGATGATGGGTATGTTAATTGTTATGTTGAAGGCTACTAGTTTATGGTAACTATTCTACAACTACTAACACTCTACTAGTTTTAAGAAAAAAGTGTACAAACATCATTAATTTGATACAAACTCCTAATTGTATGTCTGAAAAATCATAAACTTTTCTCAGTAGCATTACAAACACAAAAACTTAATTCTGAAAAGTTATAGAAAATCTAGCTTAATGCATTGAAAGCTATATGAAAATTAGAAAGAAATAGTTCTTAACAATTTGAGAAAATATGAACAACAAAAAAATATCTATACCAGTACATCAAAACCACTAGCAACAATGTCAATACACCCAAGATTAATAACCCTCAACACTACTTGGAATCTTGGATGTCCTGTGGGAATCCATCCTTTTAGAAGTATTTATCAGAGATTTCAAGACCCAGTTAGAGATAAACACTTCTACAACATAAAATTTGGTAACAATACAATGTGCCTGTCCGTTTACCAGAGCATTTCACCTCAAACACTGGTGTCCTATGTACAATGGTTTATCAAATACATGTTTAGGCAATGCTATATAAATGACAACTGTTTTTTGTGGATTTAGATACAGTTTATGAAAGCTTTTCAGCATAAAAACTCTAATTTTGTCCAAATAATAATTATTATCACATTAATAAAGCTCAATATGCTATCAAAACTAACAGACAATTAAGCAAAGCCTATCCTTGTGGAATCTGTGACAAAATTCTAGGACATAATGTCACTCAAATTTTATAGTATTTTTAGCTATTTTGAAAGATGACCACAGACAGGGAGGGAAGATTGGAAACAGAAGTAAATCACACACACATAGTATGATCAATTCCCATGTTGCTGACTATATCCATGTTTTGGCACTGTTTTGTACTGTAATCAGGTTCTAGTGCATCAAAGATGCTATACAAAGCTTTTTAATAAATAACTGGTGTTTCTGGTATGGAATAGTTGTACAGTATCTAACTCATCAGTTTATTCTTTACACTGAGCCTTTAGCACATATTATCTGTAACAGATAATTTTGTTAGTTGAATTTCATTTCAAATCCTTCTGCCCTCTGTCAACCTGGTCCTTGATATAAGTTGAAGACACTTCATAGCATTGTTGTAAAAATCATATTAATGGACCTATTGACAATACATACCTACATAATTCAGGTATTAATTGTCTTGGATGTTCCTTATCCTGCAAATAATAGTCAGATAAGAGTACAATATACGTTGAAAATTCACCAACCGTATCTGAGAGAAGGTTAACTACAGCCATTATGTACAATTATTTAGTTGCAGGATCACGTGATCCAATGTGGGTGTGTAAAACTAATAATTAATAATAAGAGAAGATGGCTTCTAGTGAAAAATCTCTTTCTTCAAGCGACACTCATCAAGAACAAGTAGCTGAAAAAAATACAGACACTAGTGGTCCAAGTATTCAGCAAACTTCAGGTAAACTGGAATGGCCTCTTTTTCCAACTCCATCCATTTCGTTGTTACAAGTGATTGGCTATGAAATATACAATGGCACTCCTGTAAGTTTATCAGATTTGTAGTCATAGACTATTACATTTACTGCGCCAATGATTCGTGAAATAAGATGGTTAGCTCTAATAGTGTGATAGTTAATTCCATGTTAGTCTTGCCTACAGTCCTATATATTTCCCCAAGAAAAAAATAAGTCTGGCTACAATGGAACATTCTCCCTGATCTATGTTGTGATGTGAATGTTTGATGTTAGTTAAGTATTTTTGAAATTTCATACATTTGGTATAGATCCAGAACAAACATTGAAGGTTATGGACACATTTCTATGAGCAAGAAAACTCCACAATGTTCTTTTAAATAAACTTATATTGCATGCCACACATTTTGAAGAAGCAGAAATAGTAACTGCTATGTCTATAATAGTCACAGTAATGTTTACATTTGATGATATCATCCTTGTCAGAAACACTGTACTATCACAAGTGGCCATGCCTATCACTCAACTTGTGGTTGCTAGCTATGTAATCATTTCTCTACAAGTGTTGTGATTGACTGTCATACATTAAACTAATTCCACATAATTGCGAAAGATAATTAAATAAATTGTAATATACTCTTACCTATACAATTTTCCTTCATACAGTTTTATGTTATTGTTGTTGGAATGGCTGGTGGGTTTCGCTGGTCTATCCTTAAAAACTATGATGAAATTGCTTTTCTTCACAAACAGGTTTGTTATTATTTGATGTTTATATACTTATTAAATACAACATAACACTCTGTTGTCATTTGGAAAACTAACTTGGAAAACACGGCTTTAGTTTGACAAGTATGTAGCATGTTTGTTGGACCTAAGTATGCACTTACATTATAATTGATAGGCTGGTACAATAAGTTGTTTCATACTTTGTGTGGAGAAAGTTTTCTTTAAAAGATCAGTAGCTCTGAATTGTTAATGGAGTAGATATATGAATTACCTTTGCTAGCCAATACAAACAATGCTTTTCTAGCCAACTACTCAATACAAGCAGTAATTTATTTAGTAGCTAACTCATACAGCATTTAATAGCCAACCTGGAAAGGAGAGGTTTAAGTTATAGTATATTCTTGTAAGGTAATGTGCTTTGTGATGAAATACTTTAAATTTGTTAACTGTAATTTTTCGCAAAAATATGTAAATTAGTACACAAGTGTGAATTTGTTATTGCCTAATTATAAACTTTGCAAATTTCATATGAAGCATATGATATCACTGAAATACCATACATATTATAGAAAAAAGAATTCAGGATAAACTCTGACAAAATATTTATTATAGGGACATGCTTTATGAACACTCTCTTCATCTTTACTGTTGAACCTTTAGGTGTAAAATAAAGTACATGCATATTGTGTACTTTTTCTTTCAAAAGCAACAAACCTTACTAAGATAGAATTACAAAACTGGGATGATGAAGTATTTCACTATCATTATACTGATTATATGATGTCATTGAAAGATTTTGTACCCTTCTTCTAACTAATGCTTCAATTACCAATATTTTATTGTAGTTAACACTGACATGTATTTTAATTCTATAGTTAGTTGATGATTTTGGCATAGACAAAAGCCTTTTTCCTCAACGAAAAATGTTTGCAAGTCATAGGAAAGAATATCTAAAAGAGATTCAAGGACGCCTGGGGATCTATTTGACTTCATTACTTCAGCGATTTTCTCTTCCACCTCCTATTTTGCTGCGGTTCTTAGAGTACAAATTCAGTGTGAGTTATTGTTCTCATGTTATTATAGCACATATTTATCACTCAGTTTGTCATAATTTCCGACACAGTAGTGAATTGGTAACTAAACATTTACCATTTAGTTGGGCATATAACAATAATATGATCACTATATTATCATAGCTGATATATAGGGAGTAACTTACTACATAGTTCTTAAATTATTATTACTATAGACAATGAATGCTTAGTATTTGTTCTGGTTGTGCTTTTTTATCGGCTAACATGTTTCATGTGCTAAGCTATCCTATATTTGATTTGAAACTAGCCTTTACTATAAATGGTAAAGAAAACATGTACATTGTAAACATCAGCTATTAGTAATAGTGTTACTATATGGAGTTTATCTGGAATATGTTCTTGTTTATTCAAGCATTATTCATGCATGTAACTGTTGGCTGTTTTAAGTGGGAGTTGTTTTATGCACTTTTCTATTCCTATAGGATATATTGAGTATTACAGAAACTCTGTCTAGCTTGTTTTATGAAAGAGGTAAACCATTGTGTTTTACTATGGTGTTTATAACTATACCATTTTCAGGTGATGAATTTCTTGAGACTAATTGTATGATAGCTTTTAGTCCTTTGCAACTCCATTGTGTTTGTAGACGAATGGTTTTACCAATCAGTAAGTCATTGTATATAAATGATTATTGTACAACTATTATTTGTGAGCACATAATGATATTGTAGTAAATTTAGACATTACATACTTCCTGTAATATGAAGTGACTCAGTTCAGGCCATATGTGTATGTATCTCTGAAATGTATTTAAATTAGTTGGATGTTCTAAGATTTTGTTAGTGACAGAGCATAAGCAAAGGAAGAAATTGTACTGCAACTTTGAATGCTAATGCAAACCATGACCAATAATTTGTCCTTCCTATAAGCATTATAAAAAGGATTGTACTTTGGTACTCCCAGCATTCTATAGATTCTACTACATGTAACTATACTCTTTAGTCACTGAGATGGAGTCGTTCCTGCATTCTATAAAAAAAGATTATGTCCTTGTTTATTTTATATACTATCTCTACTTCTATTGATAGTATCTGAACGATGTGATATGAGACATGACTTTGGACATCTATTGGATTTCTTGCAACATTTGAGGAAAGTGAAAGTAAGAGATTGTGTCATTGATTCATTAATGTGTTTTGTATATTTATTGTTTTAATTATATACATGTGTATAATAGCTTAACAATAGTTTCATACTGTAGCTTTTATAGATTTTGTCTACTCTAACATTTTCTGTATATGTTAACTGAAAAATGTTATCATGCATACATTGTAGGTCTGTCCTCCTAGTCGTCAATTATTCCCTTTGTCTTCTTCTGTGGAATTAACATTTGATCTTTCTATTATGAAATCATTGGATACATTAGTGGTGAGATTATTGTCACCACTTTCCTTATATTTGTATAATAATGTAGCTCAACTCAATTGACTTGTCATTGATTCAAAGCTTAGGAGGTATTCCACAACATTTGGAGACACTAGGAGTACACAAGGGTCTCTCCTCAGTCAGGGTATTACTTGTCAACAATGAATAGATTTAATATAAATATTTTGCAGGATATTTTAAAACATACGTGCTTAGGAGTAGATAGTGGAATGAAGGGTGGATATCAACATTGGACATATCTTCGAGTAATGGACCTCAGTTATAATGATCTTACCAGCATTGACTCTAGTCTAGTAAGATATAACAATAATTTAGATTCAGTGTGAATTCTCTTTATTTTGAAGGCTTTAGCTCCTAATTTGGAAGACTTGAATTTAAGCCACAACAAAATTAAAGATATTGACAATCTATTGGTAATTATAATCGAATGATATAGTTTAAAACACTTAATTTGGTAATTTCTAGGAGTTACCTCACCTTCGTGTTCTTGATCTATCACACAATGAGTTAATTCACTTCTCAGAACTTCATTGTCGTCTTGGAAACATAGCAACTTTGTGTGTAGCAAATAATGAATTGAATAAACTCACAGGTAAATAGCTGGATTATAAAGAAGCAATCATTGTGTATGTATGTTTAGGACTGGAAAAGTGCTATTCCATTGTTTGTCTTGACATTCAAAATAACTCTATCAGTAGTGTGAGTTTCTTCAGATAGTCTTAGACTATCTGAAGAAACTTATATTAGAAGAATTCTTTATTTTATAGGTTGGTGAAATGAGCAATTTGGCATCTCTTCCCCTTCTGGAGCAGTTAATGGTGAAAGGCAATCCATTCACAGCTTCACCTTCATATCGCCAACATGTTTTTAGTTTACTGCCTAAAGTAGCTCGTCAAGTAAGAGGAATTATTTTATTTGATATTTTATTATATACTATGATCTAGTTATCACTTGATGGCAAGCCTCCAAGTAAAGATGAGTTAGAAGTCTCAGCATCTCTTAGTACTGCAGAAAAACAAAGTCTTAAAAAGGTTGTTTGATATTTCCCATGATGTTAGTCACTAAACATTGTTGTCCTTAGAGTGCAACCCGACAAGTTGATATTGGAGTGGAAGATGATGAAGACAATGTAGGAGAGCAAAAACCTGTTCCTCCAATCCATGCTGGGACACGACGTCACATGGAACAAATGAGAAAAGAAGGTGGAGAGAACTGGTTAAGCATGTTGAATCGGCAATCCAACTCACAAGATGTAAGACATTTTAAAGCATTCTAATTTGACATTGAACATTTAGGTAAGTCCTGTTAAAGCTAAAAAGAAACAAAAGCATCGCAAAACAGACAAATCTGAAGGTGGTAATGCAATACATAGGTAAGTTGTGTATACTTTATAGGCTTATGTATGAGTGGAGTTAAAATATTTAATCCCTAAATATTGTCTATACTAAAGTTGTGCAGCTGCTCTCATGTAATTAGGGGCCTAAAAATAAGAGTAATTATAATGCACAGGTTAACATCATTAAAGGATTGCATTTCCATTGGTGTCTTTTAGCTAGCATAGCTCTCCTTTCATGAATATTACTCACATTATTTTAATATGTGTGTAAAGGGATATCAAATTATATATTTGATGGCACATGCAGTGTGCTAGACAATTGTTTTAGACTACATGTTTGCATGTACACACATATACATATGGGCATGTCCATTTCACAATTTAACTTATTGTTGTATGCGTCTTTAGAGAGCAATGAATGAAAGTAACCTTCATACATTGTACAGTAACTGGACCACCAGCACACACACCAACCAACCAATATCATTATAAGAATTTTGAATTATTGATGATTTTGTAGTTCAAAAGATGTCCTTGAGCAGTTTTATATCTTCTGCCAACTCTCCAATCTTAAGACCTAGCAATAATCTGGTCCCTTACACCAACTATAACACTATTAAAATAATCTTAGACAGTTTTTACAATTATTTTCTTGTTGACGCATGCATAATTACTTGTACATTCAGTTTATGCAGTTTCGTCAAATATTGTTATTTCAGAACAAAGTTTTATATGTTAGATTAAAATTAAGCTGTTTAGATACTCAGTCCATATACTTTATGAGCATTATCTCATCTTGTGTTAGTCACATGTGACAAATTGAGGCTTCGTCTTTTGTGTTTAGAGTTTAAGGCCATCATAAGCACAAGGATTATGAAGACATCATTTTACTCATAAGACTTTGGTAGTAATGTCAGTAATCTTGTGTGAAAACTATGATATCTTTGTAGGCCATTTTCACTTTTCAAAATTAGAATTTAATTACAGATATTAAGGCGTTGTCCTTTGTGTTTAGGATATAATCACAGTGATGTTGTTTTGCTCAATACAATTCTAGCATCAATTTAGGAAATAATATTGTGTGAAAACAATGATTTCTTGTTTGTAGGCCATTTTCACTTTTGGATTTAATGAATAATATAGAAATATTAATGCTTTGGATTTAGTGTTTAAGGCCATTGTAATGAGACTGATCATGGTGTCATTTTTTCATAAGAATTTGTTTGTAATGGCAACTTACTAAGTAATCTTGTGTGAAAACTAGTATTGTTTTGGTACTAAAACTCTAGAATATTAGTATACTATAATTAAAACTATTTTAGTAAGGGGTCTAGAATATTAGTATAATATAACTAAAACTATTTTAGTAAAGGGTCTAGAATATTAGTATACTATAACTAAAACTATTTTATTAAGGGGTCTAGAAAAATACTATAACTAAACTTATTTTATTGATGGGTGTAGAATATTTGTATCCTATAACTAAAACTAATATTAAAATTTAGATATTTTCAAACTATTATTTATATCTAATATTCATTGCTAAATAATACTTTGAGTTATAGCTCTATTGTTGCATTGTATTGTAAACATGTACATTAACACTCCCACTGTCTATACATTGTACATGCATTGCATTGATCAGTTATGATTGTGAGAGCTTGTGTATTATCATTGTTCTACTTCAATGATTGTCTAATAGAAACGAACATATACCAAAACAAAACTAAAACTTAACCCTTATAATAACCAATAATGATACTAACAAGACTATAGTTAAAAAACTCCTCCTATAATTGTTTTGAAGATAATCACTTCACAGTGAATCACTGACTAGAGCTACAAAGATTGTACAATTAGCAGCAGTGTCAGTGGAAGACAATAGCTATAGAATGCTAGAAATATAGAAGAGCAAGCTAGTGAGAAGCTTTCAGCATTGTCAGTCACATCCATCATTGTACCACTTATGGTTAGGGTTTATGAAGTTCGTTGGTTTCTACATGTGTTGGTGGTTAAAGGATGTGGTATAATTTCATTCATCACTCTCAAAAGTAACATACAATAATATATTAAAATAATGAAACAAACATAACCCATTACATACATAACATGTGGTCCAAAATGATTACAGGATTGTTTGGCATGTGCAGCATGCTATGGTGGAAGAGATATCTGTTTTGATAGAAAATTAATAATAAAATTCATAATTTAAATATGATACTAAAATTATAATATTACTAAAATAAAAGTTCAATACCAAAATAAAACTAGTGAAAATGATTGTGTCTTGTTTGTAGATTATTTTCACTCTTCACAATTAGGGTTTAATGACCACTATAGAGACATTAAAACTTTGTTTCTTGTGGTTAGAGTTTAAGGCCATTATAATCATAACTATTATGAAAATGTCATTTTTCACATAAGACTTCAAAGTGTATTCTTCTTACCATTTTGACTCTCTTTACTTGTACGGACAGAAGTATGTTTTTTTTCAAGGATCATTAAGTGCTTGGTTGCTTGGTTTGTTTGGCATGCTAAGGATGACTGTCATACAGTATGTTATGACCTCAAATTATACTTACAATTAACACTTAGCTTTCATTTCAATGCCATCTATATCTTGTAGTTTAGCCAGAAGTTTTGTTAAGGTATTATTCCACTAGTAGTTAGCCAATTTACCTTTTGTTCATATTCCTTTGATGTATACCAAATCAAATGTAGCTGACAGATTATGATCTTCATTCTTTATTTAGTGTGATTGCTGAACAATATCATCCTGATATGCATCACACCCCTTCATCTGGTCTCCCTTCATCACATCTTCAACAATTACTGAAGTCTAGAGAATGCAAGTAAGTACTTATATTTTAATGATGTATACTTTGTTAAGCATAGCACTGTTTTGAGTATGCATCATAATTATATAGATGTCTAATCTTGTATAGTTTTTCTGACATCATTATTTTCACTATGATGATTTATATAAACCATCTTCTATAGTTCACCATGGTCCTGTAGTGCTGCTGTATTGGAATATACTGGAATGTTTCGTCAACTTAGTCATAAAGATATTGATCATCTTCTCGCAAACTGTTCATTGGAAGCGTGCTTACTTATGGTTGATACTAAACTTGGTAGAATTATTGAGGATTTTGCTGTTGCTGGTGGAGGTGGACGAAATCGTAGCACAAGGGACCTTAGTAAGTATGTAATATATAACAAGATGATTTGATAGGAAAAATGAATACTTATTCAGGGATTTAGTCTACTGCTGATATTGAAGTGTAACTCAAATACTTTAGTAAAGGATTGTTGGTTTGACTAGAGAGGTTAAGAATTGTCTCTGCCAAAGTAAAAACTTGCTTTCTGTAATTCTATTTGCTGAAAGTGTGCCATCAAAAAGAAAGCTTAATCATTTATAAAACTGTCCAAAAAATCACAGGCAAAACCGCTGACTTGATCATTCAATCTAATGTATTAATCTGTAGAGATTGCAAATTATTAAAAGCATTTGTGAGGGTTTGATACTAAGCTTTATGAGAGACTGCTCCTACTTGCTATATCAGCAGTTTAGCAATAATTAGTAACTGTATTTTTAACAAATTAGCAGTGCATATTATTGGTTTTCACTATTTTATAAGTATTGTTTCATAAAGAGGAATAGTTCTACAACAGTACTACAACTGTATATATATATATATATATATATATATATATAAAGTATAAACCAATACGATTGATTATCCTATTCTATAGCATTTCTAAGGGATGTTCGTGCTCATGAGGGTCACAGTCTAGCAATTGCTATTGAGCTAATGACGTTTATGAGCCACTCAACTTGGATCATTTATTGCTTGAGAGATTACCCTTCGCTAGCTGATTTTTATCTTCTGCTGTCACAAAAGTTGCAGTAAGTTGTACATGCCATGTATAGTCACAATGGTTTATTGTTTTTTTCTTTCAGATCCACAAATGATACCACACCACCCTCACCACAATTTCTATCAAAACAACTCTCTTTGTCTGGCTCTGATGACAATGAAAAAGTTGATAAAACTGCTCCTGATGACATGTTGGGCGTAGATGACCAGAAAGACTGGCAAGAAAATACTGTTCAAGATACAAAGTATGTGTCCGATGATGTGCAACATGAAGAAGTTACTGACGACATACCCAGTCCTTTGTCCAATAACAAGCTGCTGAAATCCAAGGAACCTTCTATTTTAGAGAAAACTACTATTGGCCAGTCTCCACCAATCCCAGTTACACTCGATACCTTTACTATAGAATCCTCAACACCGACAGTAAGCTCCATTAAAGATGAGAAACCAGGCCTTAGTGATGAAACTTTGTGTTCTTTTTTTACTGACAGTGTTGCAAAATATGACAATGAAGTCCTTATGTATGTGTTATGGTGTGGACTATGCCTACCCAGTACTTTCCCTTATGAAATAGATGGTGTTGTCTTAATATCAAACTGTGGTTTCTATGTACTGGAAATCAAGCATCAAAGTAGTAGTGACAGTGGGTGTGGTTTCTGGAAAAGCAAGAATCTGCCTCTATTGCTCCTTGTATCAGCTCGTTTAGACCATCTGTCTCGTATAATGCTTACTGGAATATTAGATCAGAATGTTTTAGTCGAGTTGCATGATAAATCTCCTATAGGTAGCTTTATCCTTTTCCCATCTACTGGTGAACTAACTTGTCAGCTTATTGAACAATTCAAAGCAGCAATGGATTCTGCTTCACTTCATTATACTGAAATGGAATCACTGCAAGCCAAGAAAACATCTGGTTTGAGTGGAGTGATAATAATTAAACCAGATGCCTTCAGTGCTGACAGATTTAAGCAATGGTTGTCACAGCCTAAAACACAGGTTCGTTTGGCAAACTTTATTGCTACCAATATGAACAAAAAGGTTTTAGGATTATATGAAGTGGAATTGAAGCAAGGAATGCGTGAATTAGCGGAATCATTTGAAATTGTCCAGCAATTGATAGTGTATTGTTTCTCTAGTGACATCCTTCCTAGCAATAATGGTGGTAGTTCTCTTAAACCTCAAACTCTTGTTTTAACAAGTTCTCATATCTTTCTTTGTCAGGAAGCCTTTATAAGTGGTCCTGCTCTTCGTGTTTCCCCAGCAAAACATACTTTCTCTCCTCTTGATATTGTTCGCTCTATACCTGTGAAAGATATTAAAGAAGTAACTGTTTGTGACCGTTTGTACAATATTTGTTCATCTTATGGCCCAATGTTTCAGTTTTCTATTGCCACTTCTATAGCCAATTTGTGTTTGTGCGTGCATAATCAACAGAACCTAGCTCACTTCGTTAATGCTTTGAAGATTCAGTTCAAGAGTATAGGCTCACAAGAACTTACTGTAGTTCACACATCCAATGAAATCCCTTTTTTCCCAAAACCTCATCTCTCCATGGCCATTCCTCATGATCAATCTCCTGGAAAGAGTATTTCTCGTGTTAAACCTCGTCCTCCATTGTTTGTGAAAAGTGAACCTTTGCTACAATTTGCCTCTCTGCCTCATTGGGCTAGAATACAAGTATTCAAGGAACATATTGCACAAGGTGACTTTATGAAATCAGATGAGACTCTTCTTAATGTATTTCTTGGCCACTGCCAGCTACCTTTGGAGAAGAAAGTAGAAATAGAGGCTTGTATTATAGTTAGCAACTATGCCAATTATTTCTTATCTGACATGGATGGTATCCGTACTTGGTTGGATGCTGGGGGGAGTTCATCTTTTGCACGAATGTCTCTCCTAAATCCTGAGAATGATGGAAGATTACAATGCTTCTACCGATTATGGCATGTTGATATGACTAAAGTTCATCTTGATCCTTTGCTTCTTTCCATTCGTTTGTATGACAAGAAACCAAATAACAATTGTATAGACATCTTAACTGGTACTGTGCACTATACAGCTGCAATTTTGTCTGCATTAGCTAGTACGGTAGGATTCAAAGACCCACCACGAGAGAAAGATGTAGCAAATATTTTGGAAGACTTTGTTGATGTAACTGATGACCCATTTGGTGAAAACACTCCTTGTGAAGAAACACCACCATCCATTCATGTTGCAAAGCGCTCCTACATAGAGTTGTCATTGCCTGATGAGACACAATTAACGGAATTAAAGTTGCACCTTGTTGAGTCACATCCTGATGTTGCCAGGGGCTCTTCCGTCAGTAAATGTTCGGAGAATGTGCAAATCTTAGTTGCTGAAGTAGCACTTTTAGCAGAGCAGTTACGCGTTCGTGATTCTTTACTTGTTCATTATCGTCCTCATCTTGTCCTTCTGACAAACTTTGGCTTGTTTATTTGTAGTAACTCTTTTAATGGAGAAGTAACCCCATCTCTTCTTGCATTAACTCCTTCCCAGTTGGTTGTGAAGAGATGGGTTCGTGTTGATGACATTCAACGTTTGCAGTTGGCAGAAGATGCCCAGTATCATGTGCCTCAGCTTCTTATATATACCCGCCCACCAGACAGTAAAGAGACTGTCAACCATATATGCCTAGTTTCTGTCTCAAAAACTATTGCTGATATTTTTGTTACATACTTGTCATTAGTATGGGAGGAA
Source organism: Xestospongia bergquistia (assembly GCA_963965975.1). Lineage (NCBI taxonomy): Eukaryota > Metazoa > Porifera > Demospongiae > Haplosclerida > Petrosiidae > Xestospongia > Xestospongia bergquistia. The sequence continues at coordinate 3,328,051 of OZ014425.1, forward strand.
CGTATGGGACAGTCACTCCCAGTTGAGTACCTTGACTAAATTTTCCCATTTATACAAATTTATTAAATTAAGATAATAATTATATATTTAAACCTATAATAAAAGCACCGAGTTCTGTTTATACAAACATAGTTTCTGTTTGTTTGTTGCTAAAACATAAATGTTCAAAATAAATGATATTAACATAATAAGAAAGTTCATTTTGTTCATTATTCATTATACTGTGTGTGCCAGTAGACATATGATAGTGCTATCAGTGCTACCGTACTGATTATAGGAGCTTTATATTGACTCAAGAATGTTGTTTGAATAGCTTCTAAACCACTACAGTTTGCTTTACAAAGAGAAAGTATTTCAAGGATAATGCATTTTGTTTCCTCAGCTGATGGATCAGAAGGAGGTATTTTTTGTAAAATCTAAAGAAAAGTAAAAGCAAAATGTTTAATTTCAGAGAAAACATGGTGTATAATAACAATCAGTAATTGACAAAAAATCCTTTTGCTAAATCTCTTGCCTATAGAAATAAATGCATAATATTATACTATACATATATTGGTTTTGTTACATTTCTGTAAGTTTCGCTATAGCTAATCCCCTTCCTTTATCATCTATGCTGCCTTACCAAAGCACTACACTTACAAAATTCTCCCAGTATGCAGTACACTTGATATTCTTGTTATTATTACATGTACACATACCAATCAAAATTGTTAACCCAATTTTACATGCTAGCCCACTGTAATTATAAAGTAAACACTGAAGAACCTATAGACCACTGTATATGCTGGACTATATATATAAAACAGCAACTTTAGACATGTTGTGAATATCCTTTTTTGTAACATTGTATCTACTATAATTGGTTGTGAAAATTCTGATAGTAAAATGTAAAGTAAGTAAAAGACGATCAAATTATGCAATAGTACTAGTGATGATCTCTGTATTCATGAAGTGTATGAAGGATCATAACCAAATTAAATCAATATAGACAGATCCATGTAATTATGTTATATTTGGTTGCTCGTGTGGTTAAACGTGGGTGATTTGGTTATATGAGAAAGAAATTCAATTTGGCATGAACTGTGCCTCATATACCATTATGAATTTACCTCATTAGCATAATAAGCCATAATTTGATAGACATTATTCATGGTTGTAGACTGCATTATTAGCTGCACTGCTTGACCTTTGCGTATCTTTACCATTCCTTTAAATACTTTTTCATTATTGTAACACAAGGAAAGCGTTGCTATAGCCATTGTCTGAAAGAGAAGACTAAGTTGAGATTTTGATCTCATTCAATGCATACCTGTGGTATTGCACAGAAATTAAAAACACTCTGATTCTTTAGTTGACTCATGTACTGCAAGACATCAGGCACCAATTTCAATGTGTTGGTTATCAGCATATTAATGCAATGAACAGCAAGAGTATGGTTAGGTGGTTGCTGAAAGTCTTTTAGGTCTACAACAAATTGACTCCATGCCTATATAATATACAAAGCAATATATTGAGTTCACACAAAAGTATTCTCCCATCATGCAATTATTACTTAGTGGCTCCAGAAATATTTAATTATATGCTACAAGATTGAGTTAAAAATAGGTAGAGTATTAATTTGATGGTTTTATAAATTGTTTCTTTATAATTAAAGATGACTTGTACTAAAATGAATTGCAGTTGGTGACAAGGTAGCTATAGCTATAGTTCTGTGAGAGTACTTCTCAAAGGATTCCTTAGCAACAATGCCAAAGATGTTTCTTAGTTTAACAAGTACTAATTTCCAATTAGTGATTTACTTGTAGCAAATTAATGTTGAGTATAACATAGATACTCTAAAATGTATGATCATAGTTACAACATGAGTTGTGTAGTATCTATAATTTGATCCTTTTGGTGCCAACAATAAATTTCACTATACAGATATTCAAGTATTAATTCTCATTAATGTAGTACAAGTCTCAAATTAAAATCTATTTGGTGTAAGTTTGCAATTTTTAACATAATTATAAGGGGGAAATGTGCGAATATGTGTAAGTTAGACTAGCCAAACCAAATGTAGTGGGCTGTTTTAAATTTCTTACAAAAGGTTTTCATGCAGTTCAATATAGGAATTGATATTTATCATCCTATCTCACTTCTTTTGGCCAAAATTCTCTGTTTTGCAAGCTATCTTCTAAGTAATCACGAATGATATTTGTCTTTTGGAGAAACAATCCCATACTATTAGCTAGCTGATGATTATCTCCAATGTGTGCCTCTTCTAGACCAGATAAAGCAAACAACTGAGACAAACCAATCCCAACAAGACCAGCGACATAATGACAATACTAATGAAGATGGAAAAAAAGATTATAGATATTATTTTTCACTTTAGAGCTCCAATTCTTGTATTACTGATGGTGATTAACTGTGCTATATTATAATTTGGTTTGATAGACTGTCCTTTTTGCTATATACTATGTATGTAGTATATGAAATCATACATAATTTCAACTTTGCATACCTCATCCCATTCTTCCATTGTTTGTACTTGATCATTGAGAAATACAGTCATACCTGAACCCATTTTTTGTGTGATATTTCTAATCACATCTTGAAATTTTGGCTCTAATTTGCGAAATTCAGCAGAAATCTAAAAAGTGAAAGGAATTAGATGGTCTTAACAATGAAAATGTACATACACTACATATTAATTTACTTTAGGAATTATTATTATTAATCTCAAGTTAAGTAAGTTAGTTATCAATAATATTACAAATCATACTTGCAGGTCCACAAGTCTATAATGACCAGTAATTTTCAATAACACATTAGCTTTCCTATATGGAAAATGTGGATTTTGTTTCCTTCATCTATATACACAAAAAATGCCAACTCAGGTAGTTCTTGTTTTAGGCCACATGGTATGTATGTACCTGCTTATGTTCATTATGCAGTTTTAATTTCTATTGTTGTATGCAACAAAGGAAGTAATACCTTAACTGCTACCACACTACTAACCAAAAATATTAATGTGTTGAACAATGGAATGATCATTGAGTATAACTGATCACCCTTCAATGTATTGGTTTTAATTTCAGCCAATGTCACAATCTTTAAAGCTCTATTGTTTTAGTGTGACACTAGCATTTTTAAAACAATTATAGAACAATCATAATCTTGATTATATTAGATACCATTGAATCTATTTATAAGGATCAAAGACCCACCTTATGACATCAATACACCTAATACTGTACTTTTCACTCATATAGTACTGTACATATGAATGTGTTTTAGCTCACCTGTGGAAAGTCTTCCAGTACTGCTCTGTCTCTTTCTTTACTGTCCATATACCTCCAATGTGAATCATAAAGGTATGTATGAAAAGATTTCAGAATGGAAATTTTGACATCATTTGGTATCGTCATATCATCTTCTATTGTGTCCAATGCTCGAAGGATGAGATAAAACAGACATACAGCTGGTCTAAAATGAGGAATATATGTGCTAACTACAATAATATTCGTATGACTGTGGTTGATATTTGGATAAGGAGGGAGGAAAAGTGTCACTAAATGTAAATATATATGTGTGTGTGTGTCTAGGCTAGGATGGTTTCATCAATTAACTGCAGTGTAGTACTAAATAAGTGACTGCTAGTCAGTTAGTTACACACGCTGATACATTCCTTAATTTGTATAATCTCAAATAACAAAGGATATATGTTTAATACTCTAAAACGATTTTAGTACTGTTTTGCACCTTTCTTGAAACAGTAAAAAGTAACAAATAGTGTTTATTCTTGTTTGCTTACTCCCATTTTCCTACTTTACACAAAATAGTCTATTTTTATACAACATTATGCATGCATTGTTCACCATGCACTGCTGCTGACAACTTTACCTCAGTTGATCATCTAATGCTTGTATAACAGCAGCAAAACTGCGACTGGTTTGATTGAGCAACTGATAACAACGTTGCATATTGATTGAAAGAGAATTCTAGTGGAAAGGATTACAAACATGTGGTAACAAAATTGATTCCATACTTAGATCCTAAACCTTAAGTATTTGATCCTAAATCTATTAACTTTACATAAAAGTGCAGCGTTCCGTTACGTATACCTGCACTGCAACACTACTATACCTGATCAAACTCGGGTAGCACTGCATTTCGTCCTCCAGCAAATTTATATTGCATTAAAGCCCATATTTCTGTGGGATGAGTCATAGACACTAAGATATCCATTGTTGTTTGATTAAAAAAGATAACTAATCCTTTTATGATATTGTAAACAAGACTCATACCATAATCGTACGAAAACTCATACGATGTTTTGCACGGGCTTTCCTGGCATATTTTATTATTCACGACCCACCCAATTAGTAGGCGTGTCTCCAGAATGCAACGCAAGCAATGATCAATGGCAAGATTAACAACCTCTGACAGCCTGCTCCTGCCTTATCCATACAGTGAAGATGAACTCTGTGATTACACGTTTAAAATCATCGTTATTGGGGATGTTAGCGTAGGTAAAACTTGTGTATTGCAGAGATTCCGGTATGGGACATATTCAGAGAAACATGTCAGCACAATAGGTGTGGATTTTATGTCAAAGACTATTAAAGTTGATGGGAAAACGATTCAAGTATGTCATATTGCACAAATTGCACACATTAACTTAAACAAAACAAAGTAGTAGTTTAATTGCATAACGAGCCACTCCCCAACTATCAAAGTAAACTTGACATTAAAACAGCAAGTAACAGTCTGACATGAAAATCATTATACCTCTTACTGAAGTAATATGTTCATCCAATTAGGGACTGACTCTGACTATAAAATTGCTGTTTGGACAAATCTCATTGTTTTTTGCTAACTTATAATATGCTACTCCTTCTAGTTACATATATGGGATACAGCAGGACAAGAACGTTATCGAACTGTTACTCAAAGCTATTATCGGAATTCACATGGTGTAATGATGGCATTTGATATTACTCGTGAAAGGACTTTTATTAATCTTCAGATGTGGCTACAAGATATCAAGAAATTTTGTGGTAAGTACAAGCACACAGTATTGTGTAATGTCACACGATTTTTAACTCACTGCTCAGTAACATCCATTTGATTTTTCTTGTTAGGAGATGTTCCTATTCTACTCATTGGCACAAAACTTGACTTGGTCACTCAAAATCAACAAATTCGTGAAGTGGATGAGTCATCAGGTCAAACCTTTGCAGACACAAATGACAATGTGTTAGCATACATTGAAGTATCAGCTAGACAAGGAATTAATGTTGAGAAAGCCTTCTTACACTTAACAAGAGGAATCAAAGAAAAGATGGAAAAAGCAAATATGTGTGACTGTGAATCATATTCTGCTACAATGGACACTGTAACTACTGATTTAAATGCAAGAAGGACATCGTGCTGTTAATATTATAACATTTTTTATACCATTCTGTTTTATTACAATAATGTGTGTTATTATAGGACGTAGTGGTCAAATTAAAAATTATTTTTTATGTCATCTTTTATACTCAATGCCAATCTCTTCTTGGCTGTATTAAGATAAGGCTTTAGTCTCCATTCAATATCAATATCACGTTGATCCATTGTCCCAAGACGAATTTCAAACACTGATAAAACATCAATACTGACAGGATAAGGTGATGGTATATTAACTTACACTTCAGTTCAAATCGTGGTCCAACTTCCTTTAGTTCAATTTCTCCACCTTCACTCTTTTTATAGACATGGTGCCTAGTAAAATATATAAATATTGCAAAGTTTCAGTACATGACTTTTAAGGAAAGAATACAGTTGAGTGATTATCATTTGACACTCAACTTTTCTCTAAACATTCTCAGTACAGCTTCTATTAATTTTGTACTGTTCATATTTAGCATTAGTGGTATTGATTTTGTTTTATCACCTGGCACGCTTTATATCCTAAGTAGTCCTATGATCATTGTGGACCACGTGGTACATATGTTCAGTATGACATATTTCATATCATTATAATCTATGGTTGTAAGTAACTTTTGAGAGTGAAGACTGAAATTTACCCTATGAAATAACCGTTGATCCACTTAACAAACTTACTCTTACTTCAAGGTGCAAACACTATGAATTGAGCGTGACTGATTGAAGCTTACCAGTTCTGCAATCAAGAAGTTTTTAAACAGATCCATAACTTCTGTCAACGCTCAAAACATGGCATATCTAGTCACTTATAGCAACAACAGTGTTATCAAAATAAACAACAATCTTAAGATAATTCTAATAATTATAATTGTGTTTGAATGGTTTGTTATAACAATTTAATACATAATAATAACTAATTTCTATAACTTGTAGTAAAATCAACAGACATGACACTTTAAACAGTACTTAGTAATTTGATTTTGGGGTCCAAAAACCAAACAACATACATGTACATGGTAATATGGTGATCTCCACTAAAAATTGCTCTTTAAAAAAAGCTTAACAAACACTATTATCTTGACAAAGTAGCCATTATAAAAGATCCCTTCACAAGATTATTAGCAATATAATTGTTATTATTGATTAAGAAACATTCCCTTTTGCTGTGAAATAACATTTGTATACTTGCTATGTAAACTGTCTTTTGGGGGGTACTCTGTTAACATTTAAGTCCAATGGCTCACATTCTATTTTATCAATGTATTTGGAATTACTAGAAGCCATAACAGCTAGAAATAGACTGAATGGATTTGGATTGAACTAGGTACTTACCTGAAAGATATATAATCTTCTTGGTTGGCAAAAGTGATAATTCTCTTACTTCCTTCCTTTGGAACAGGGAAAAGATACTTCAGTATATTCTCAACCTGATAGATAAACACACCAGTGTAATAATGATAGCTCAAAAGACTTGTATAACTTACTCTTTCCCCTAAATTTGTCTTAAAATTGTGAAAGATAAGATGAGGATAAGCTTCTGACATGGTCCCAACATTAGGAATATCATGTCTCATGACAGTGTTGTACAGTGTAAATGTTGCTGTTGGGCCATACGGAAGATGACTGATAACCAAAGAGTCTAGAATAATGTTAATGTTGTAAAATAAGGTTTATTAGCTCACAGAATCACTCCTATATTATCATTACAAAGTCATTTGAAATTGGGAGCACAAAAAGTAATAACATAGCCTCGTACCCAGGCATTTGCGAAAGAAAAGTACACCTGGTAACTACCGTTTTGGACATACGTTTAATTTCCACTAATTTCTTGGAAAATAGTATACTCTAAGAATCCTCTGTCAACTATGATGTCAAAATTTTTTTACTGCAATGTTAGACTATTTGTAATACTGATAGAAACTTTTCTGCTGTTCTACTCTATGCACTAAAGCAGCTAGGAAGGCCAAATCTATCTCTTAAAAAAGAGCAATTTTTGTCTGTTGAAAGCTATATATGATGGAAAAGATGTCTTCATGTGGTTTTGTATCCCAATAGCATTAAACAAGTTTGTTGCTCTTTTTGCTTCCACTAAATCTCTGCACAACCAACAAACTCGACTAGCCATGCTTAAACTCGTGTGGTGAATGAAACATCATTAATGTAAACCCAACACATAATTCGTCATTTAATTTAAAATGTTGTAATTATGATGTCACTATATTGCATAAATTACAAAAATTACGCGCATGTGCAAGCAATAGATATCAGATGTCCTTTTCTTTTGTGAACGCCTGCGTACGAGGCTAGTAATAACACAATATATAACAGAGTATTATTATTGTGGGCTCAGAATAGCGTATAGAAAAGATCATACAGCACTGCTATCATCAATTAAAATATTCATCATTGCCCATATTTAGGAATACACCATAACTCACTTACCAGGGACCCCTCTATGTTCATGGACAACAATAATATCAGTCACATTATTAGCTCTACAGGCTTCTACCAATTTTCCAATTACAAATTGACCTCGGTTTAGACGTTGAGCATTGGGAAAGATAAGTCTTAATTCCTACATTTATTTGTGTTTAAAAATATTAAAATCACTTCAATTTACTTTAGCAAATTGCTTCAGAGAACTGCTGGGATTATGTGAAGTTGTGATCACTACTTTGGGATCTTCTACTCCAGCCCATACATACTCATCATCTTCGTGAGTTGTAAGACCTAACAACATATAAGAGTACTGTTATTAGTTTCATTAACAATAAATGTGACCTAATTTGCAAAAAGGGACCACTTCTGTCACAACATTTGTGAAAAAAAGTGTTAAAACATAACAAAATTCAGTCTTGCATACATGTAGAATAGTTATGCATATATACCAACTATATATGTATACAAAACTGAGATGTTTGAGATATTTTAACAGTTGTTTGTTCAAAAGTCAGGTGACAAGTGTTTTGACAGAAGTAGTCCCTTTTTCCAAATCAGGTCCCAAATATACCTGCTCTGACAGAGTCATCATACATCATAGAATGTTTTAACTGTGTAGCTTCATGTCTAAGTTCTGTTGGAATACGACTACCATCTAGACAATAAATTTAAAGTGGAACATCATGTTAATAAATTATACTACATTTTAATATCTGACATCATGTGCAATACATAATAACCAGTCCTTTGAATAGGAATGCATCATGTGTTATGTGTAATAGTTTGAGTCTTTGTTAGAGGCTCTTTTAATTTATATGAGTTAATTTTTTTTATTGGAATAGTCAATATATTTCGAGTATTTACCTTCAATAGCCTTTTGCAATTTCTTCTTTCTTTCAAGAATAGCCTTCTGTTTTTCTTCTAATCCTTTGCGATACAAGTATTCTCTTCTTAATCTTGCCTGACGTCTTAGCTAAAAAAATATAATTTGTACAGTAACCATTACACAATTTTTTTTCCCACCATCTTTATCTTTTATAACGTTCCACGTGGTGTACATCTGTCCACTCCCTCAAGATGGCCGATCCAGCACATTTACAGTTGCAAATTAGACGAAATACTGAGGATATACAAGAAGTACTAAAAGACTTAGACGATTGGGAACATGAGATGAAACAAAGGGATGAGCTATTAAAAAAGCAAAAACCAATATTAAAAAAGGTAACATAATTATTTTTAATGTTTATATTAATTTTAGTGCTCAGTAGTATCTTCCTCCAATTCGTGGTAAGAGTACTAAGAAGCCAGTAAGTAGCACTACTGAGCAAGAAAAGGATGACTATGTTGTATACAAGACAGAAAGGATAAAGTCATTTGATTATGATGCATGGAATAAGTTTGATGTGGTAAGTCTTTTGTGTAATATATTTAGTACAACCTTAAAGCCCACCTTTTACTATAAATCCTACTTTATTTGAACTATATTTCCACCTCTAAAGATCCACCGCATTTGGACCATTGATATAAAATGCTAGAAATGTTTCCTTTATTTTACTCCTAACAATCCTACCATGTAGTTAGTCTTAGTCTCAGACTCTTTAGGTGGGTGGTGTGACACCTACATGATGTGTAACTTCATATAAAGTGGCTTGAGCACTATGCCACATGTACCTAACCAAAATGTTGAGAGGAGACAAAGTGATAAGACAATATATATATATATATATATTCCACTATAGACCAAAAACTGGTGATTATAATAACTTGTTCTTCATTTGTATGGCATCAAAACACATCTCAAATACATTCTTGATTTTATCCCTCAAAAGCTCAAATGTATGGAATTACATTAAATTACCTACTGTGAGTGTTATGACAATGGGTATGACTACCAAATCTGATTATGCTTTGGTAACCTAGCTCAATTCTTTGCTTTATTTCATTTCTAAATACTCTATGGCTTCTACCAACTCTCCAATCACAGTGTTTTATTTTGATGTCACATTAGTATCTTCATGTAATTATAGAGACAATTTTTAGAATGTTTATATGTCATTTTCTTAGCAACTACAGTTATACAATTTTTGTATTAGTGCTAGATTTGGATATATTAATTAGTCACAAAATTTGTGTCCTGGGACATAAATAAGTTTTTAATTTATGCTCTAGTTATTAGGAATAGCTTCCTCTTTTTGTATAGAAAGCATATCTCAGTATTTCAATGGAGTCTAATTGTCATGCTATTCATTTAAAATTAAGGTATAGGAGTAAAAACTAAAATCTATTAATTGTAACCACTCTAATTCACTCTGTTGTATATATTTTATACACTTTAATTACATATTCTGTTTTAATTTGGGCAATCAATAATTTTAATGATATCCGTTTACACATGCCCTAACAAACAAAGGCACTAGACACTTTGAAATTAATTTTGTGATGCAGAGACAAAGTAAAGCAGTGATTGATACATTTGTAAGCTAATATCACTTTTGTTTTGTAATTTAATATGACAACCATTTTCATTATACTGCAATATACTTACAATACACTTCACTACATACACTATATTCAGTCACATGTTCATTAGACTGTACCAGATTGTATATTGTTTTTACATTTAAGGATACTGCATGTGATAAAGTGGACAATGAGATGAGTGACGTTGAAGAAGAAGAAGAAGAAGAAGAAGAAGAAGAAGAAGAAGAAGAAGAAGAAGAAGAAGCAAGAGAAGAAGCAAGGAAAGAAATAGCTAGATTAGAGAAAGAAAGGGTAAGCAGAAAGTAGTGTTGCAGATATTATTGGCATCTCTTGATAATAGGGTAATCAATTATTTAAGGAAGGTAAATATGAAGCTGCTATTGAGCGGTACACTAAAGCAATCAATCTTGATCCTACATCACCAGCTTTGCCAGCAAACAGAGCAATGGCATTATTAAAATTGGAGAGGTAGAAATGGAATAAATGATTAAGTTTTTAACGTATGTTTTAATCAAGGTATGCTTCTGCTGAGCAAGATTGTGATGTAGCTATTGCCTTAGATGAAAGTTATGTAAAAGTTTGGATGAGAAGAGCTGTTGCCAAAATAAAACAGAACAAGATAAGAGCTGCCATTCAAGGTAATTGTTATATAGACATGTCAAAGATTAAGGCATTCATGTCACCACTAGTAGATATGTCCAAAGATGGATATGTCCATGACTATATAATATATCCTGTGCTTTGTGTTTTATAATATACTCTGTCCTGTACTTTGTGGCTCAGTTTGAATCTGGTGATTGATTGGCTCTGTTGTCTTCTTTCTTTCATTTTCAGATTGATCTAGTCCATAAATTCTAGTTATGAATTTTAATACACTCTTTTATTGTCCATTATCATTATACTAGACACACCCTCCATCCAAATATACTGCACGCCATCTAGCACTAACATTTTTATGAATAATTTCTATCTCTAAAACCATTTTAGAGAATAGTGTGTATAAAAGATCTTTATAAAGGCATTTGGATAAAGACCAAGTGTCATAGTTATAGTCACCTTTCCAGTGCTTGATTGACTTTTCTCACTTTGACATTCAGACTAGTAGATACTTGAATAGAAGTCACAGTCCCAACCTGACCTTGTGTAATGCTCTAAATATAGCAATTTATTCCAACCAAAGTAAGAGAATAATTTGTTACAATGCTTGAATTTGTTGAAACGTCAGTTCTGGTGGTGATTTAGTCTTGTGTAGCCAGCCGTAATCTCATGTAGCCAGTCCCTCCTTTAAATGAAATGTTTTATTTAAGGGAGGGGCTTGCTATGCAATGCTAGCCAGCCGTTGGCGGGGGGGGGGGGGGCGGCTTACTATGTGACACAAATGGTGACATTTGTTGTCGAGAATTGATAAGTTTTTTTAATACCAAACGACACGCCTTTTTGCAGATGATGAATTATGCATAACCTGAGTTCCACGTGTACTCCGCGTTAAAATGGCGACAAAGAGAAGAGCGTTAAATCCAGACGTTCTTGGGACTAAGAAGATAAAGCTAGGAGACGAAGTTGAAGAGTGTGCATACAACATTCCAACATTAGTAAAACCTAGTCCACACACGTTAATGTTATTACCAAATGAACTTCTAATTAAGCTATGCCTATATCTTTCTACAAGAGACAAAATGTGCCTTCGCCTTGTTAACAAACGACTGTATACACTACTTTCTGATTCTGTTCTATGGAGTTGTGTTTTTCTAAAAGACGTAAACCACCATAGAAATGGTCAGCACATCAGGGCAGCACTTAAGTTATCTCAACATGTTGTTAAGACACTAGTAATTAGAGGTCAGCTTCCCTTCAGTCAATATGAGTTGTTAATCACTCATTGTAAATTTATTGAAAGACTAAGTTTGCAAGGTTTCAAAATAACCAAAGCAGCAGCCACTAAGATTACTACATCCCTACCTTGTCTCACACACTTAACTTTGAGTATTGATGTGAGTGATTACAACAGCATCATGGCATGTTTTTCATCACTGAAAAAGTTGGTACTGATTCTGCACCAAGACCCAATTGACAAAGTCCTTTTCTCATGGCTGAAAAATTGTCGTCCTACCTGTTTAGTTTTAGTTACCAATATATTACATGTCACTGGCAAAGACATTTCTCCATCTATCACTTATCCAGCTGATTGCATTGCTTACAACAAGTATAGAAGACCATTAGATTTGCCTTTTTATGTGCAGCCATTTTATTCCCTTCATATAAACTCATCATGTGTCATCATTAATGGTAACAATGAGTGGCCACTAATAGAAATTCATAACATTATAACTCCTCAAGTACAGTATGACCAATGTGGAATGTATGGTCTGGTGAAAAATTGTTATGCTTGTTCCACTAATCCATGTTCATACAGTCAGTATGGACAATCTGTGGAGGCATTGTATTTCACTATTGAGAATTTGCCTATTGACTTTCTTAAAGACACATTACAACAATCCCCTCACCTAGTAGAAGTAAGTCTTGGTAAGGCAATTCCAATTTCTGATGCTTTAAATCTTATTGCTCTCTTAACTCAGTATTGCACAAAACTTCGAGGACTCCACATATTCTGCATCTCACAGTCATCACCAGACCATTCAGACAATGAACACATGTGGCGTCTTCTTTCGACCATTAATTCTCTAGAATATTTATCTACAAGTTGCTGCATGTTTCTCCCTCCTTTAGACCTCTCAGTCTCTAGTAGTAAAACTAAGAAAAAAATACGAACATCACATGTTCCTTGTGTTAATTCTGCAGTAAAGGATAGTTTGAATTCTTATATGAAAAAGATGACCCGGTTAAAAGCTTTATTTGCTTTACCTTGTCAGTCCAAATGTGTGGTATGTACTGAACACACCAAAAGGTCATTGATCAATCAAAATTTTCTTAATTTTGCATCAAATTTCTTTTCTTTACAATATCTTAAAGTTGTTTTGCCTTTTTCTGTTCCTTGCTTAGGAATGAAGGATGTTCTGAAAAATTGTAACCAGCTTGATATACTTAGCATTAATGCATACAAACTGGTATTGCCAGTAGAACCACAACTTTATTGTCATTTGACTCATTTCTGTTTGACTGCTTTGGACATGTCCTTGTCTCAGGAGTTTATAAACACCTTAGCACCTACAGACAGTAGGAACAAATTGGTCAGTCTTATACTGTTTGTGAAACTCTTACCATATAATGGTGTGTTACAGCTATTGACTTGTTCCCCTAATCTGATTTGGTGTCATATTGAGGTATCTTCTGGTACTATTCCTCAAAGTTATAAGCAGAGTGCTTATTCACTAGCAACACAACTTAAGATACAACGCTTTAGCTTCTTAAATAGACTTGAAACTTCCAACTTAGATTTCATTAATACTGAATTTGCTGATTTGACATAAATCATGTGCTTTTGTACTTTTCCAAGTATTTTGTGTGTTATATGTAAAATATTATGATCCAGATACAACTAACATTATCAAAAGGTGGAGTTATCTGTTCTCTCTGAGTCTTTATTGTTGCTAGCTAACAAACTTCTAAACTACTTGTAAGCAGTGGCTCTGATGTACCACCTCTTATTACAAGTATATTATAATCCCAATAGCTGGTCCATTCAAACTGTCTACAGATTTATCACCCCACAATATCATTTGTTGTCAAAATCATGAATTTGAGAGTCAAATTAACTGTTTCATCAGCATTACATTACAATGACAGTTTATTTAATACTCTGATTTGACTGTTACATCATCTGATTTATTTGATATGAACTTATATTTGACATTACATTGCTGATTCTGCTGTAATTGTTAATACATCAATATATCCCTGTACCTATAGACCTTAAAACTCCTAAACACTTGCGTGTGATAGTGTGTCACTATTTTTAAAATTTGTTATATGCATGGTTATGTGAAAAATGACCCAACATTACATCTATATTATTGTAACATATTATGTAAATCTTTTAGTTTGTAACAACAGCATAATTAGTTACACTTAAATAGATATAGTTCACATCAAGGGGCCCATCATGAGAAACAGACAATAGTGCCTTAATTCATTGTTTCTCATGTAGAGCTTCTGTTTGTATCAAATGACTTTTTGTTAAGTATATATTTATGTATCAGATCTTCACCAGGTACTAAAGTTGGAGCCTAACAATAAACAAGCTAAGAATGAACTCACCAACTTAGAAAAAGTTAGTCAGAAAATTAATTGAGCTTTTAATTATGTTATCTTGCCTTTGTGACAGGTTTATGGAAAATATGAAGTCTCAGATGACAAAAAACGTGTTTATCCAATTAAAAGAGCTGCTCATTTAAAATCAAAGGTATGTTAATTGTTATTTATGATATTATTTTGTTTGTAACTATTGATTTGAGAAAGAGGGCTGTCATATATTATATTTAGTGTACTATAAGCTTTTATAAGCACCTTTCTAGTATAGAATCACTAAAGTAGAAAACTGACAATTAATTTAATACTCTTATAATTTTGTTTAGACAGCATTCTCATGTTTTACATAATTATTGATTATGAGATTAAATTTGTTACAATATGTGTCAGTGGTGGTCTCATACAACAATAGAATGAAGCATTGTGAAATGGATATAACTGCCTTAACTGGACACATGCATTCACATGCATATACACACACATATGCACACAATATGTAATCCATAACGATATATTAGGACAATCTAACAAGACTTAAATTTCTACATTGGTAGCCTACCAGATTGTTTTAATAGTATATCTGCTATAGTGTAATCCTACATACTGTATAACTATTTTATGAACCTAAAAGTCTTCTTTATTACAAATACCAACCATACAGTATATTACTGGTTCATATTGATCAGTAAACTTTTCATTTTTAAAATCTTTTATTAATTGTGTAATTGATATTCCAGAAACCTCTCATTCGAGTTCCTATAGAAGAAATTGGTGGTCCAACTGAACAAAGTGATGATAACAAACAAGTGATGTCTAGTCCCAAACAACCTAAACATGAACTCTCAAGAGCTCTAACTGTTCCTGTTAACTCTATCCAATTTCAGACACATTGGAAAGTTGTTAAAAATGACTGGTCCAATCTAATTCAGTATTTTGAGGTACTATACATACTGTTGTATATTTGTGCTAACATCACTGTTCTTCCTGTATAGACAATATTGCCTTCTCAGTATCCACATATTCTGCAACAGTCATTGGAAACTAACATTTTCTCTGATATTATTCATATATTAGAAAAAGAATACATGCAGTAAGTGTAGAAGTGATAAATAGATCATTACTTTCTTAATACATAGAAAAAGTCAATCTTGCTACAACAAGTTACAGTGGATTACTAAAGTCCCACGATTCTCTGTAGCAGTGATGTTTCTTAGTCCGCTTGATAAAGAAAGTTAGTCGATCTTGTTTGTTATGATAGGTCTTACCATAAATTACAATATTCATCTTTATTTTCTCTTTTACTTGAACAATTCTTTAGGATTAAAAAATATTTTTCAAGATCTTACAAAGCAACATGACATCACTTCAGTTGTTACATTAGCTAAACAGTACAATGTGTGTGATCTGACAGTATAAGAAATTTATATTCATTATTATTATAAGTGTGCAGTTGTTTCATGAAACAAGTGATTTGTTATGTTGATGTAGCTAGAATATTGCATTAGAAAAGACAGTTAGGATGTCATTGAAAGTGAAGAAAATGATAGATCCTTTACTGCATCTACGTCAGAAATGGTGGTATCTATGGATATGCACGTGTGTGAGAGCAGGATTAAAACAAAGTGCCATTTTTCACCTCAGACAAAGCATTAAACAATTCTCTCACTATTGTTGAACTTATTGGGATTTGAATGGATTTGTATGTACCTTTCCACCAATGGTCTCTGAAGAATGCAACTATCTCCTTCCGTTTACTAAAGCTGAATGTTTTTGACATTTGGTGTCCCTCCAGGAGTCCTAGGAGGAACTTTTGTTTGTACTTTTTTTGAGTCTTGTAGTACTGGCTTACTTGAAGGATTTGTGAAGGGAAGTGGTGAGTAAGGAGGAGGCAAAGATACTGTTTCTTTTTTCTGTGAAGTGAGATCTTCCCAGGCAGGTTGAAACTGCCATGGAGATTAGTATGGTAAGCATTGTGATGTGGCAGTAGTTCATTTGGGGTACACAAAGACAAATTGGTTTATGGTCCGACTATGCTAGACTCAGTCTACATGTCTCACTCTCTTGGTGAGAGAAATAGTCTTATACATTTTTCTGAATTTTGTTTCTTTCTGATGGTAATTGTAGACCAAACAGAACATAGCTAGATACTTTAATAGCAAACATCAAACATAGTTTAGATCAGTGTTATTGTGGAGGCACATAGGACACTTCACAATCAAAATGTTAATCTTTAATTTAGTTCTGATAAGTTAAACTTACTTATAATCAGAAAATAGTTTTTGTTGTAAAATAAATAGATTAATTATTCAAAATCCAGCTACAACATATGATACTTGTTACATCATCACATCCAGTTAGCACTGTTTACCAATAGCTTTTTTGCATTTGCAAAAAAATGCTATTTCAGTATTTAATGTCTTGTTGTTGCCTGTTAAATATTAGAAATTTGTATACATGTTTTTAGCTAAACATACTTCATGTTTTTTTAAGGATGAACCTTATAAAATTTCATGTAAAGATACAATTTCTAATAAAACAGAAACATGGGAACACAATTACCTTTCATTTATTATTGTAACTTACTCATTGCTTTCATCTCATTCTGGGTTGGGATATGTGGCTATGAAGAAGTCTTCTTTCCAATTTCTATCACAGTTGTAGAGGCTATCACAGCGTACATTTGGCTTATTATAGTATGTTGGGACAATTACTGCTGAAGCTCTTGGTTTTCTAAACAGAACAATGTTCACACAGTTTAGAAATGTAATGCTTTAAATTGAGTTACCTTGAACTACTTTTGAGATAATGTCATATTGAAATCAAATATAAGTCAATAGATCTTACTCTACTACAGTTTGTCTATAGCCAAGACTACAATCTACTGACTTGTAGCCAATTGCAGTATAACTTACTCTATTACAACACACCACTAATGGAGATGGTATTTCAGCATATAATCCCACATCATTGAGACTATTTGTATTGTCCGCTATATCCAGTATAGTTATTGTATATACTAACTCATTTAAACTTTTTTTATAATGTAATTAATTTAGTCTGGTTCATTACTGGTATTATTCAAAGTGAGATTGAATGTTATATTTTTTAGAGTATTGCTGCCTAATATGAAAGGTAGTGTTCTATAAATTTCATCATCCACCAAAAACAGTATTTGTCCCCATAGGAACTCCTTCTCAATACAGCAAGGCCCATGTATAAATGTGAACACACACAATTATAACTTTTGACATATTACACAAAGTGATAACATCAACATAACACGAACCAATTGTAGAACATTATTCATCCAATACTTTTGAAAACCTTTGTTGGGTTTCGGTTTTACTGCTATTGTTACTCCAGCCTGATAGACCTCCTGTCATTAATGCAAACACACAATGTGTGAATACATTTTTGTTACCTATACACATACCATATCTCTTGTTGGTGGCCTGTGAATTGAAAAGTTGATCCTTATAACTGTATATGTATGTATATACATGTATTATGCCTTCATTTGAGACAATACATAAACTACTACCACCATCCTTTGTGTCTTACACATGCATTAAAGGCATATATATGTATGTACAGATACATGCATGTAGTTTACAAGTCTTACTTCGAGCGCTTTTAACAATGAAAGTAGTGGTTTGCATGGGACTTTGAAGTAACCTCCGTGAGAAACGCCATTTTATGGGTTATAATCATATTCATGACGAAAAACGGAGGTCAGTAACGGAAGTTGTATTGCCAGCTATCACGAGGCCTGTTCTAAATGCGTTGTTCCCGTTTCTTAAGAAGATAACATTTTTCTTGTCTTCTGACAATCCAGAAACAGGTATCCTTACAATACATTACCAGTTGAATTACTATTTCTAGCTTGGTTATACACATATAGACAGAAAGAATATGTAGTATTATTAGTCATTATAAAATTATAGCAATGCTGATCTGTTGTAATATAGTATATCCTGAGTACACTCATTCAACCAGTAGTAATAAAGAAAAAAAATTGTGAATATACTTTAACGAATTTATAATTCAACTAAAAATAACACAAGCAAGTAAATTCTAAAAAGATTCATTAAATGTAGGGATGGCAGTAAAAACATCTCAAACAAGCCCAAAGTAGAAATGGCGGTATGGACATAGTAGCCATACACAAGTACCTGAACACAATATTTATATTTGAAAGTTGTATTATACTGCTTTGTGAGTACATTCATTGAATAAAATCCTCCTTTCTATCAAACTGAGTAGTCTTTTACTTTAGACTTCCTATGGGACTGTTTGCCTCATAAAACTGTTGCAACAAAGCATTATGCTCATATTGTGGCTACTATGTAGGTTTCATACTGCTATTGTTGAGATGTTTTCTCTGCCATCCCTACACTTAGAAATTTTTGTTTACTTGTACATATATATAAGCTAGTCCAGTCACCAAGTTACTAGTAATAATACTTCAACCATATATTTTGGCATCATATATAATCTATACTCAAGTCTAAGAACTAGGGATATCACTGTATAAGTCTGCAGTGATAACAAATTGTGTAATAAGTAGAGTTGCTTTTTCCAGTATTAATATTTACCAATCTAAGTCTTATACTTTTTTGTTGGTATAATTATACTGTGATAACACATATTTAGGCTATAAAATGTTCATTAACTAGAGATAATTAAACCCTTACTCACAAACATTATAATTCACTCCTGCAAACTGAAAATTGTTTGCACAGATTATGATAATTATGTTAATAATGATAATATCTTTAATCATAATGACTATAGGATAGCCTTATGATTATCAAACTGGTTTACAGTGGGGCCAAATACTAAAAATAACAGTGGTTATGACAAATATGAATATGACAAACTATATGCAGTGTAGTATTAAACTTGTAAGATTTACAATGGAACAATATGATGGTCGGTCATATTAGCATTATAATATGTAAAATTATGCATATATAAAAGTGTAAGTGTACCTATTTATTAAGTGAACTTTTTATCACTGTACTCAACATAAATTTATGTTATAATTGAATACTGCATATGACCATGTTATTAGAGGATAAGTCTTACAAGTTTGTTATTGGAACTTGTTAAAGACTTCTACATAAGTATACTGAAATTAAAACTATACAAACATATGGAGTATTATAACTCACAGAATCAAAATCATGCATTGATTTAGGATATTATCCATATAACCATAATCATGTAATCAATATAGTACAATTACAAATGAATGTCTAATATAATACCAGTAGTCAGTTTTATACAATTTTATTTTAGGATTTAAATTATTAATATTGATAGTTATATCAGTGTTGGATAGCTCCATAAACGTAATTGGTTCTATAGTAAGTTAGTTAACTTACTGTCAATAATTATTATACATTATGTTGTATGGTGGTATCACACAAGTATTAAATCAGATAAATGAAATCTATGATATTCAAGTTAGGTCACTTCCTGGAATGAACCCATTTATCACATTTAAATTTAAATTTAATTATGTGCTTTGTTAGAGAAGTGAATATAAACATAAATGATTATTTCTGATAATCTTGATTTCTTGCATTTTGTGTGGTAGCGCTATAGATGAATACATTGTTATTAATTCAAAGTTTCAAAATGAAAGTGTACTAATATAATTATTACAAATATGTACATATATTTTATAGTAAACAACTCAGTCATATCATTAATTCTAATATGTTGTTATTGCTTTTATTCTTTAGTGATTACCAATGCATTCACAGTAGTATGTTATACCGTACAACTTTACCACTATCATGATTGTCCTTTTTACATCTTTTTTTTTCCTTTTTATAGTACCTATATTTGTATGTACAACTGTAGTCAAGAGCTTGGTGATAGTGGGTGTGGTGTGTCTCCACTCAACAAGAACCTGAAATATTGAAAAACTGTTATTGCTGGCATACTAAGGTTTGTAGTTGATTGTATTTATCATTTTCACGTAATTATATTTTGTTGTACAGTATTGTGTGGAAGCAATGTGTTCTATATGTTATACTGTGAGACATGCACTGGAGACAAATCAATATGCTTAAGATTTATTACTTTATGGAAAATATGAAGTCTCAGATGATAAAACATGTCTATCGAATTAAAAGATTTGCTCATTTGAAATCAAAGATATATTAATTATTATTTATGATATCATTATGCATTGTTTATAACTATTGACTTGAGAGAATGACTGTCATGTATTCTATTTAGTGTACTACTGGCTTGTATAAGCACTTTTCTAGTGTAGAATCACTGAGTAGAAAACTGACAATTATTTTAATAGTTGAAGTGTTGTTATCATGAGAACTCCTATAACACCTGCATTTTGTTTAGACACCATTATCATGTTTTACATAAATTATTGATTATAAGATTAAATTTGTTACAATATGTGGCAGTAGTGATCACATAGAATGAATAGAATGAAAGTATTATGAAACATTGTGAAATGGACATAACTGAACACATGTATAGTCTGGCATTGCCAACCCTTCCCTATATATGTAATCTAAAAAGATATATTACGATAATCTAACATGATTTTAATAGTATAACTGCTATAGTGTAATTGTACATACTGTATAACTATTTTTGTGAACCTAAAGTCTTCTTTATTTCAAATACAATATAGCCAGTGGGTATTAGTAAAAGCAGAAATGAAACAGGAACTAAAAGAAAACACAACAGGAATTAAGTATTTATGCATGCATTCTGTTTTAGTCATAACAATATTATTAATTATTATTAAAACAATCAGAGTTATTGATTATTGTTTATAATTGTTCATTGTTTTTAAAATATATTCAAATAAAAATAAGCAATCATAGAATGCTCATAAAATAATAATAATAAATGTACTTAAAATAATAAACGTACTTTTTAAAATGATCAGTGTTACAACAAATAACCTGAAGAGTTAAAGTGTCTATAATTACATGTACTCAAGAGTCATATCCGTTATTGCTCTTTCAGTTAACATATTGTTGAAAGTATTGCTTGTGGACATTGTCAAGGACATTATTTTCATGACAATTACTTACCAAGTCTGCATATTCTATTGCACTCACTTCTTACTCTCTGCTCAGTTGTCTTATACTTATTAATTTTGAATAATAATTACAATGTTTTTAATAATTATATTTATTAAATAACTAAAATTTAATGGAATATATTTTGTTTCCTGTTTCGTTTCATTTCTGCTTTTAAAAATACCCTATTGCCAGTTCACATATAATTGTGTAAGTGATATTCCAGAAACCTCTCATTCGAGTTCCTATAGAGGAAATTGGTGGTCCAACTGAACAAAGTGATGATAACAAACAAGTGATGTCTAGTCCCAAACAACCTAAACATGAACTATCCAGACCTCTAACTATTCCTGTTAACTCTATCCAATTTTAGACACAATGGAAAGTTGTTAAAAATGACTGGTCCAAACTAGTTCAGTATTTTGAGATACTATACATACTATTGTATATTTGTGCTAACAGCACTGTTCTTCCTGTATAGACAATATTGCCTTCTCAGTATCCACATATTCTGCAACAGTCATTGGAAACTAACATTTTCTCTGATATTATAAAAAGAATACATGCAGCAAGTGTAGAAGTGATCATTTTCTTAATACATAGAAAAGGTCAATCTTCTACAAGTTACAGTGGATTACTAAAGTCCCCTGTAGCAGTGATATTTCTTAGTCCACTCGATAAAGCAAGTAAGTCAATTTTATTTGTTATGATTGTCAATTTACTGTCTTAAATACAATATTCATAATTTCTTCTTATTTGAACCATTCTTTAGGATTTAAAAATATTTTTCAAGATCTTACAAAGCAACATGACATCACTTTAGTTGTTACATTAGCTAAACAGTACAAAGTATGTGATCTGGTAGTATAAGAATTTTAGATTCATTGTTATTATAACTGTGCACTTGTTTCATGAGGCAAATCAAATGTTACATTGATGTAGCTAGAATATTGCATTAGAGAAGACAGTGGCAATTTTTGGGATGTCACTGAAGGTAAAGAATGTTGTAGATCCTTTACTGCATCTACGCCGGAAATGGTGGTATCTGTGGGTATGTGTGTAAGATCGGGGTTAAAAAAAAGGTGACACTCTTCACCTCCCATTTCAGATGAAGTGTTGAACAATTTGTTCTCATTATTGCTAGACCTATTAGGAGTAGAATGGATTTGTACATTTTGAAACTTTTCCCGCAATGGCATCTGAGGAATATCACTATGACAACCATCTCCTTCCACATTCACTAAAGCTGAATGTTTTTGACATTTTGGTGTCCCTCCAGGAGTCCTAGGAGGAACTTCCGTTTGTACTTCTTTTGAATCTTGTAGTATTGGCTTAATGCTTGAAGGATTCATGAAGGGAAGTGGAGAGTAAGGAGGAGGCAAAGATATTGTTTCTTTTCTCTGTGAAGTGAAACCTTCCAAGTCAGACTGAAACTGGCCATGGAGATCAGCAGGACTAAAGTCTACTCTTGGTTGAATTGACAGATATGGTTTGTAAGGTGTTGGGCTAGGAATCTCATTTTCCTTTGAATAATCATTCAGTTGCTCTTTGAGATTAATAACAGAGTTAAGAATCTTTTGATCTTCTCTTGATGAAGAGAATGCAGGAATGTTATTTAAAATCCGACATAGATCTCTTACAAATTCCTTCTTATATGACTCATTTTCCTACATTGATTTGACATATTTAATTTGTATAAGTATCATGTAAAACCTACTTTTTCAATTGAAAGCCGGAGTAATTGATCTCGTTCACACTGAAGTGCTAACCATTCACTGACACTAACATACTGATCTAATAAAACAATGTTGTAAGTTAGAGATAATTAAAAAAGAATCTACTATAACACAAAGGATCATCTCGTGTCCCTGTATTAAGCCGGAGTATTTTACTTGACTATCAGCTGGGTTAACAGAATTTTCTGCTATGGTACCTTTTTCAGCAGCTTCCAATATTTGACGTCTTCTCTCTTCTGTCTTTCTCTGTCTCTCGTCTAAGAGGTCTGTGGAACTATACCATTGGTAGCAAGTAGAAGGAGCTGTGGGATTGAACGTACAGCATGATTATCCCTAACTTGTGTAATTTTACTTGGACAAGGCTCAATATCGTTTTCTAAATTTGTCAAAGCAATCCTTTTTGCCATCCTTTGAGTTTCAAATCTCCCTCCCTCTACACAAAGTAGGCGAGGAAGTTAAAATTACATTAATGAATAATCTCAAACACCAAATTTATCTGTCATCAACAATATACACAAATGAACTTATTGACTGTACAGTAGTCATAGTAACATCAGCTTGCTTCAGGAGCTAAATCAAATCGTGAGAACTTGTCTTCTGAATAGAAACTAGCTTTAACAATTCGACCACCAAAATAGCGTCCATTTAGATCAATAACAGCTTTAATAGCAGAGTCCATTTTACTAAATTCAACAAAAATTCTGACAGATTCTTCATCAGAAGCACCTTCAGGTATTTCATAAATTAAACAGTTTGTGACTTCCCCATATTTTCGACATTCTTCCATAACCTCAGGTTGAAGGTCATCGTCTACTTCACCTGGTCCAACCATATTCTCTAAGAGAACTACTTTTGTGGGTTTCTTTATAACACTGGTTAAACTTTGTACTTTCTTTTTCTCTTCTTCTATAATCATTTCCCTTTCTGCTGCTACATTGACAATTTTACCTCCTCTCATTGATGTCTTTTCTACTTCCAATGCAGTGCTTATTCCTTGTGAACTCTTGCCTAATCCCTGACCTTCTTGCCAACCAAGTTTTTCCATGATACTGGATGCCACAGCAGATGTCTTGAAGCTCTTTTTTCCATAAGGATTAACTTTTGGGGCTTTTATTTTACTAAGTTCTTGGAGAGCAGAGCGTATTACTTGATTACCATCTTCTTCTTCTGATGGAACAGAAGGTTTAATTTCATCAACTGATGTAAAACCATCAGTTGTAGATGGTCCTAGTGATGAAGGAGGTGGCACAGCAACCATTTCTTTTCGTCCATGTTCTTTTTTTCTACGTCTTTTCTCTTCTCTTTCACGCTCTTCATCACTATCAGAATCATTTGCATATCTCCGGTAGTGTTCTTTTCTTTTCTCTCTCTCTACATTTCGTTCATGCTCCTCCTTTTCACTGGAAGCTTTCTTGATTTCTTCATAATTGTTGGGCAACATGGGGTCATACTCATCTTGTACTTCACCTACATAAAAATGTCATTAACTAACTGTAAACATTTAATGTAAATTGACAATTTACCTGCTAAATCATCTTCAATTAGGTTCATTGGCTCAGAAAGATAGGTTGGTTGTGTTACTGATGTCTGCAAAATGTATAGAGACTGCATTGAAATTTATATTATAGTGTTTGGTCAGAAAGAGTTATTAAATAGTCTACTTTTATAAGATCACAAAAGGTGTAGTTGATTCTATCTCTAGGACTCTAATGTTCTGGTCTATGCTGTATCATGAATCCAAAAAGAAAAAGAGGCAGTCATAAATATTTACTCTTAGCAAACCATCTTTGGACTGTCTTGTACATACACAAAGCAGAAAAACTCTGATTAAAACAGTTTACAATGAACATGAAACAAAGAGTGAAGTCCTTAAATTCATGTAAATATCAAGTGTAGTCTTACACCAAGGCATTCAATGAAGGAAAAATACCTGATATTTATGTTAACATTAAAAGTTGATAATGAAATAACGGTTAACTCAACATCACAGTTAAATGGATCATGACCTCCAAGAGTTGAATTTGGTCTTTTGAAGTTAACAATTTTATGTAGAAGCACTACTATTCAGAATGATGAGGATAATCTATAAGCAAGCCTAGCATATAGTAAGGAGCAGTTGCTATACTACATTTAATATCCACTTAGTTGCTAAGTATACACAACATGTGATATTCAAATTAGGACTGTCAATAACAATGTACAGACACAGAGGATTACAAGTATATACCAGGAATTAAACACATTTGCAAATAATTATCAGACAATAATGGACATTCCTTTCATTGCTTTTAATGTCTTTGTATGAGATCTACATTACCTAAACAGATTCAAGGAATGTCTAGAGGTATACAGTTATCATTCATTTTTTGGGGGGGGGGGGGGTATGGACATATTGCGGACCTCTAGACACATTGTAATTTAGGTTGAGCACCTTGACAATTGCTGAGGCTTGTCGTCTTCCTCTTCCTCGACTCAAACCTCCTCGTCCTTCAGCCGCTTTTACTCTTGTCATTTGCTGTCGCATCAACTGAGAAGCCATCATGGACTTCATACTGGCTGACCAGTCTCTTTTCTCTGTTTCTTTTGCATTGCTCACTTCCACAGGCTGTTGGGGCTGGGGAGACGTAGAAAAAGAGGAAGGAACTAAAGACAACTCTGGTACAGGAGCAGTCTCTACTGTCAAACCGTCATAAAGAGACATGTGGAACAAAACCGAGAAATTAGCGAGAATTCTAACTTGACCACACCTGTAATTTAAAGTTAACCCTTTAGCTGAGGGTGTGGATAGTCAACCTATGGCCCACCCTAGACATATTATTATTTTATCTTTATTGTTACAGGAGTCTTAGTAAAATAAAAAAAAGATACTATTCTTTAGACAAAGACTAGCAACTGTTACACTGATGTAGAATAGTCCACCTGAGATGACAATGCCAAACTGGGTGATCTCACTGAAGGTGAAGAAAAGGATGGATCCTTTAATACACTTTCTGTATCTACATCTTGGTTGGAAGGATCTGTACTAATATGTGTAAGATCAGGATCAGAAGCAAAGTGACGTTCATCACTTCCCCTGTCAGACCAAGCATTAGACAAATTTAATGATCCACTTGCTGAAAAATTATTCTCATTAGGAGTAGAATGAATGTGTGCGTTATGAAACTTTTTCAGCAGAGCTCTTTGCAGAATATCACAATGACTTCCTCCTGTAGCATTTATCCAATGTTTTGGACGTTTTGGTGTTCCTCCAGGGGTTCTAGGAATATTCACATGACGTAATGTTTCTTTTTGATGTGTAGCAATTTCAGTTAGAAAGTTAACCTTTTTACGTGTTCCTTTTGAGCCTTGTAGTTCTTGGTTAATTCCCGAAGCATTAATGATCGGAATTGGTGGTGGAGGGCAAGGAGGGGGTAGGGACACTGTTTCTTCTCTTGGTAAGGCCAAATTTTCTTTTTCAGAATGAGATTGGAAATGAGGACTCATTTCTATTCTAGGTGGAAGTGACATGAAAGGTTTACAGGTTGTCGGGCTCAGAATCTCGTTACTCTTTGAATAGTCCTTTAATTTTCCTTTAAGATTTACAACAGAGCTGAATATGTCTTGGTCTTCTCTTGATGAAGAAAATGCAGGAATATCATTTAAAACACGACGTAGATCTCTTACAAATTCTTTCTTGTATGACTCATTTTCCTATATTGATTTGACATGTTCATGTATTGTAGAATGATTTACTTTTTCAATGGAAAGACGGAGTAATTGATCTCGTTCATACTGAAGTGCTAACCATTCACCGACACTAACATGTTGATCTAATAAAACATATAATGTACATCATATTTTAGAGAAAACTTGGTTATACAAAGGCTCATACCCCTCTATTGACTAGACTAATTTGTTTGCCCAGCCTACTGTTATGCATATAAGCGTAAGACTTCTTTTCCATCAGGTAGTTAAATTTAGTACCTTCTTCACAAATAGCCTCCAATATTTGACGTCTTCTCTCTTCTGTCTTTTTTTGTCTCTCATCTAAGAGGTCTGTAGAACTATACCACTGGTAGCAGGTAGCAGGAGGAGCTGTAGGATTGAACTCACAGCATAATGATCCCTAAGTTACATTACCTTACATGTACATGGTTCATGATCGTTTTCTAAGCTTGTCAAAGCAACCCTCTTTGCCATCCCTTGTGGTTCAATTTTCAAATCTTGCCTCCCACCGACCGAATCAGTTAACAACAACGCATGCTCATGACCTAAATGTAGGTGAGGCTTAAAAGGGTGTTAATGAATATCTCTCGGTGTCTTTTGATCTTTTGTGCCAGCTGATAGGCCCTGTACCTTTGAGAGTTAGTTGCAGCTATTAAAGTATTGATCACTGACTACTAATACAGGTTAGCAACTTCGATATTGATAATAATAACACTAAAACTTTTGTTATCATGTGATTAGAGACCTAATTGACTGTATATTGTAAACAATATGTTCAAGCCAAATTGTCGTATTCATAAGCCAGATCAGGTTACAGAAAGAAAGTATGCTCGTTAAAATATATACGATGTAACAGGCTAACAGCTTTATTTAAAGGACTGTTTATGGCATTTTTGTATGTTAAAATTTATAGCACCTGAACTTGTGAACATGATTAGCTATGTTCATTAACAAATACACTTGGAAACAGCTGTGTCAAATGTAAGGGAAGTTTTAAGCAAGCAATGTTATCCTCAGATATCTGCGTCTATTATGGGAAAGATGCAATTTCTATGTTAGTGCTCTGATACTAACTATACTAGTTTATAAACACTGTGAGAACATTACAACATCTCATGAGTTTCCACTTTATCACTTTCAACTTTTGATTATTGACACTATTACATCTAATATTAAACAATACAGCTGTTACAAAAGCTTTCATTAAGTAATCATGTTGACTCAGACTTCTAATATATAAAGTTACTTTGTTTACTTTTAGTAAGAAGTCATGTTTCCCTTCACTTACTTTTGTTGTTGTTTTTGATGTGGGTAATGTTGTTTTCTTTATGAGATGGAATGACCTTCCGGTTAGTTCCATTGTTTGCCTGCATTATCTTGATATGTCCTATTGGATATACCTTGTTGTGTCTTTTTAATCAATGATATAGTTATTATTATCATAAAAGTATAGATTTCCTTCTTTGTCAACTTCTTTATCACTGCCAACACAACACACAGTTATAGTTTACTAACAAAGATTATGCTATAGATTGACAAACTTACAAACCGTTATCTTGATAGTATTCCCTTCAGATAGCTGCTTTGAGTGTTGAGACACATAACTATTATTACTTGTTTTGTCAATGATGACTTTTTGATGTTCACACACACTTGTTTCACTAACTAATCATGCATCTAGATATTAATTATTATGATAAAGATGACTCCATAATCTTCCTTTTACACAAAGTAACCTAGGTGAACCAAAAAGATATGTACATGCTATACATAATTTACAAAAAATTAAATATAGTTTTTATGTAACTAGTAACTTGAACTGTCTGCTGTTGTATGACATGATACTCATTCCATGTCTAATCAACTGTATCACCATTTTACACAATGTAGACGAAGCTTGCATTAGATGATATTCAATATGTAAACGAATAGTAAGACTATGGCTTGTCTGAGTAAATTACATTCATTACCTTATAGTATAATTATTGTATGACTGTGGTATACAGGTTGGTATGAATGTATCCTGTACAATGTAGACTTCCCCTTTGGTCATATAAGGGATTGTTACTTCTATCTGCTATACAAATTGTTTGTGTTGTTCTTTACATACACTTCTGTTTTACATAGTGCCATGAGTGAAGCAGACCCTATAGTACCACAACGAGATGAAAGTTCTCCAGAACCTAACTTTCCTCCAATTATATCGGGAAAAGTTGGGGAAGATTTGAATGAAGTTTGTATTCTTGTGGAAAATTCCTTAGAACCATCTTCTGTCAATAACAAACTTCCAGTTGATCTCTTTCCTCCAGCATCTTGGTTCAAAAGAGGCAGCAGAGAGGATTTATTAGCTCGGGAGTCTATACCAATAATTGATATATGTGATGATGATGTGTTCTCAGATGACAAAGAAAATGTGGAATCAAAAGATGACAAGAAGCTTGTTGACTGGGCTACTAATGTCTATGTTCCTGCATGTAAGGATCTCTTATACCATTGTTCACAAGAACCAGTAAGTTCTGTTAAAGTTCAAACTTATTTACGTCTACTGGGAAATACAATCACCTTCTTTTGCAATGAGCATCAGTTTCCTGTATATGGTATATCTCCATCACGAAGTATGACAGGTTAGAACAACTATATATATTACTAAATATCTTTTTTGTGTGTTTTATAGGTCTCTCTGGCAGCTCACGTGAGACCACACCTCCTTTTGGCTTGACCTTATCACCACCAACACACCAACTAATTGTCAAACAGGAAAGTGAAACAAGTGTTGCAATGAAAGTCCTTCGTTCTGTTTCAAGTTCTCTTATTCCTCCTTTGCTCAGTGAAGCAAACAATGGGTTTTCCAAAGATCTTTATCGTAAGATTGTTGTTGCAATTCAGAAGATCTCTTGGAAGGTAGAAGCTTGTCTGTCATATAGTATTCCAGATAAAGAATTCAGTATACATCAAGAAATTTTTGATGATTCCCAGATATTGAAGGTTGGGTTTATGATGATTGCTCTTCCACCAGAAGAACCAAAATTGCAGAACTCACCAGCACATGTCTCAAAGCGGATTATCAATCCAGCTCCTTCCCCATTAAGATTTAACCATAGCCTACCTCGTCTAGAAGGAAATATTATACCAATCGAGAGTGTAAGCCGAAGTCCCTCAGCATCTCCAGCCCATGAACATGATGATGACTACTTTCGTCCTAAAGCTCCACGTAGAACTACAGTATCTATCTCAAAGCTACAGGTACAAAACCTGGGTCTCAATATGGTAGATATAACTACCCTAGATAGTCTACCTCAAACTAGAAGTAGTTCTGTAGGCATTAGTTCTGCAACTATGGTAACACCAGATGATGGACTTTTAAATCTTCAAGCAATTAGAGATAGAGTGTTACGGAAATTAGCAAAGGAGTTCCCTCAATTGAAGAGTCAAACAAATGATGACGAGGAATTATTGCCACCAGTTGATGACGAAGAACCACCTAGTTTAGCTAACACCAAAGTAGATGCAAAGTTGTCTACACCAATATCCTCTCCTCTTCCCCGTTATCCAAGTCCTAATATCGTGAACAGTGGAAGATACTCATGTGAGCCATCATTACCAGAATTATATGAAGATGGTGTCCCTGCAAATACAACACGCCTTCGAGAACGAACTAAAAGTTTAGAGTTTGACAAAGTTGCTGAAACACCTTCTCCCACAAGAATTTCTTTTGATCAACGTATCACAGCAAGTAGAATGTCTGAACCTCCAGACAAAGGTAGAAGCACTTTGCCTTCAAAGAGGCGTGGTACTATCATGAAAATTATTCAAAAAGGAAAGAAAGCACGTAGCTTTGGTCGAGGTGATATGAAGACAAAGCATCGAACTCCTCTCCATAGTCGCAATAAGTCAGCTTCTTCTGAGTTTTTCTCTATTGACAGGGAACATGTTAGTGGAGATGTGTCATCCATTGAAGTGTTTTCACGTGGAGCTTTGCCTTCGGAGTCTTCAGGAAGAGGTGAGAGACATTTTGAATGTATAATATACTGACAATTTTACAATAGATTCTGTGTACTTAAACATTGAAGTACTAGGAAAGACTAACCAGTCACCCAGACGTAGGAGGTTCTCTGTGTCTGGAGGCAAAGGTAAACAGTTAATGTCAGCATTGCTTATGTCTAGTTTTTGCTTTTAGTTCACAGGTCTTCATTAGTAATAGAAATAAATGTCTCTACTAATCTTCCTGAAGTAAGATGTAATTAGTTTATTTATATATATTCTGGCATATTTATAGTTTGAACAACAAGAGTACACAATTAACAGGTATTTCAAGGATATTACTACATTGTACGATATTCTTGTAACAACAACAACAACAGGTGAACTAATGTCATACTGTTGAATTATGATTATTTTGTTTTATAGCTACTGACCTTCCAGAAAGGCCAGAAAAACGTAGCAGAGAGTGGAAGCAACAAATTGAGAATTTTCTTCAGTTTATAGCAAAAAGCCAAAATCTACGTAATATACCTGAATTCATGGAGTTTTTGAAGCCAGGAGATATAAGTGGTATATATTTTATAATCAAATAGATTAACATATTCTTTTTATATCTATTCTAGCTATTTCCATTTCAAAAGATTCTGAGGTAAATCAATTACCATATAACAAGAAAATTTGGCGAGGGTTTAAATTGGCAATTTGATGGTTTTTGACAATTTCACTAAATTAAACCCACCAAATGCTCATAATAACATTAATGAATATTGTCAAATTTAATAAATTGCCAAATTTTAACCCACCAAACACCATTTTGGAATCAATTTTATCCACACCAGATTTACCTGCATGTTGCGTATAAATGCATTGCATGTTCAGCATTAATAGTTGAGGCCATGTGAAAGACACATAAGCTATTCAGCAACATCATGCTTTTTGTTTATATTCATAAAACAATGTGGTTTGAAAGCAAAATGTTTAGAGTAGTTTTATGTTTACACTTTAGAGTTTTAGGGTTTAGAAATAGAAATATTGCTTATTTTGTAAAGTTAGACTAAAGAAATTTAAAGTAGTCAAAACAAGAGTAGATGTAATCATGCTATTCAATTAATAACACAATTTACATTGTGTTAGCAGTTTTGTCTGCCAACATAGCTTCATAATATAGTTATTGTTATCATTAAGTATACGTGAATACTTAACCCATGACTAGAGTAAGTAATCAGTTTGCAAGCTGTATCTGCTAACTACTAGACTAGGCTAGACTAGTTGTTCACTATCATAATCAAGTGATTTTTGTTTCTTTATCTAGTTTGACCTACTAATGACATTCTACACACCACTTTCCTATGAATCAGGTGAACCTGGAAGCCATCTACAAGTAGAACACATCAAAGATGCAGCTAGTGAGTTAACAAGTAGTTATTACTGACCTTGGTAAGAATAGCATGTGATGATTATGCCAGGAACACACACATATGAAAGTTAAAATTAGTAGATGTATTCAAGTCCTATTCCAGACTCAAAAATAGGATCAGGAGGAGCTTTTTCTCTGGTTTCTGTCACTTATTATTACTACATATACTTTTAAAGGAGCAATATGATAGAGTCATTTGCAAAAACTAGTACCTACAATTAATATCATTCATTTTCTAGCACCACTTGCAATTACTCCCTCCCGTCTGCCACGATGGAACTATCCTAGTCTGTCTGCTGGCAAAGGATCTGTTTTTATAGAGAGACAAGAAGGAGAGGAAGAAACTACATTTATCATACGAGAGGGTAACTATAGCCTAGTATAAGTAAACATTCGCTAGATTGGCAACTGATGATTACCCATTCTCCATGTAGTAGATAAGGAGGAATATCAGTAACAGTAGACATTAACATTACTCATATTTATCATCTTAGAGCTCAATAATGTTATCAATAATTGTTTACAAATATGCTCTAATATTTCATTTGAGACTTTCATTATCCAGAGGAGAAAGATGCATTAATTATCACAGAAGACCAAAGCAGGTTCCTTATAGTGGCTGGGACATTTGAGAAACTAGTAGAACAGTTAGCATGTGAAGAAAAACCTGGTCAGTTAATGTTATTGATCTTTACCTACTAATAATGAATTTCTTTGTAGATCCTCATTATATCAGTACTTTTCTGCTGGGTTATCGCCATTTTAGCTCTTCTGTTGACCTCATTTCCTTATTAGTAAAAAGATATCCTTACCTATATATTATACATTATAATACTATAACTGTTAAATCTTAACTCTAATCATTTACATTTCAAATGACTGTTGCACCTGATGCTTCAGAAGAAGAATTCGCATATGCAGAAAAGTGGAGATATGTCATTCAATTAAGGTATTGAAGCTCATTGATTACTTTAGAACTTTGTAATCCATTTTTATTAGAGTTTTAGACATTTTGACTTACTGGATGAAGACCTATTTTCCTGATTTTCTACTTTGTACAGAAGCAGTGAGTCAAAAAGTTGTTTGTCTTGTTTGCATACTTATCAATACACACACACAGCTTGATATATTAAAAGGATTTATTGCTGCTCTTAACCAATCTGATGACAGTAACTTCACATCAGCTGCCAGCACTATGTCTTCTACAATCACAGACAAGGTTTTTATTTAGATTAAGTAATTGTTAAGAACATCTAGTGGTAATAGGATGCATTGAGTAACATAATAAAGTGGGGAGCTAGCTTTGATAATAATGTTCTTTACTTGTAGTTGAACACATATTCACGAATTCAGGAAGCTACGAATTCAGACACCAGTAGATTCTCTACTTCATCCTCATCTCCTTCCTCATCTCCTGTGCATCATCTAGCCATACCCACTCAGTCTTTTAAAACAAAAAATGAAAAACTTGACATAAACTCTTTTTCTGCTATACAACTTGCTAGACAAGTAAATACTGTGATAACAATATTTAAACAAATTAACATGTTCAATTAGTTAACTCTAATGGAGCTAGACTTCTTAAAGGTAATTGAAATTTATGAATTAGCTCTGTACACATGGGAGAGTGGAGAAAGTAAGAAGCTATGTGTACTTTTATTATATCTCTTAAATGAACAGAATCAAAACTATATCAAAAGAATCTGGATGCCTATATTGCCAGATTTAACAAGGTATAATAAAAATTATTACTTTATAAACACTTCCTGCTCATCACAAAAGGTCAGTTACTGGGCTGCTACAGAAATTTTGTCGTTAGAAGATGAGAAAGCAAGAGCATTGTTAATAGAGAAATTTATAGACATGGCTAAAGTAATTCAGATCAATATTTTAGTGTCATAGTGATATCTATATTTAGCATTGTCAAGAATTAAAAAACTTCAATACAGCTGTATCACTTGTGACTGGTCTATCACTTTCATCAATAAGACGACTACACAAAACATGGAAGGTAACAATGATATATTGCTCTTTATGTAAATATCAAATAACATACTTAGCATGTCAATGAGAGACTTGTGAAGTCATTTACTAAACTCAGACAACTGGTTAATCCTGCAAACAACCATAATGACTATCGTAAAGCATTAGCTTCTGTGTCCAGGAGAGATGGATGCATTCCTTACTTTGGTAAGTAATGGCAATGTTTAACAACCTTGTATCCTACCTTGTGGGTGTGTTATAGTAACAGTCAGATAAATGTTCTTTCCTCAGGAGTGTTTATGCGTGATATCACTCTGTGTAACTATGGCAACCCGAAAAAATTAAGAAATGGACTTTGTAATTTTTCCAAGCTTCGAATACTTGTGCAAATGGTAGTAATTTTATGTATTTTTTCTCATTTAAACTATACTTCTTGTAGTTTGAAGAGATATATCAGTATCAACGTTCTAAATACTACTATCCATCAGATGACAGGACCCGAAATTATTGTGCCCATCTTTCTGTTCTTGATGAACACGAGTAAGCAATCATTAACACAATATTAGGAAAGATTTCATTTGCTTTTAGTTCTCTGTGTGAATTAATAAATTCAAAACTATGTCCCATATAATTCACTGGTTATATTATTGTCTGTCATTGTATTGTCTCTTGTCATGAAATAGTTAGGATTTGTTTAACTAACAATCATTTTATGTTGCTTTACCATAGATTATATGACTTGTCATTGAGATTGGAACCCAGAGAACAGTCAGTTAGTGATACTGACTAAGATTTTTATTTTTTAATTTTTGTGATATCTTTCATGGTTTGTTAAAATAATATTCTATTGAAAATTTCGTTTACTTTCTGTGTGATTTTTAAGAATTAAACGTTATCTTTTACAATGATGACAAGTCAATGATAAGTTGGTATGTAATCATATATTGTTGTGACACTGTGAGATGACAAAGTCTGGTTTGATGGCAAATCCAATACTGAGTCATCCACTGACTCATATAGTTCATCATCTTGTATATTCAACGAATAACCATTGTTTATATATTGTGCTTCATTTTCAAGTGTAATGTTAAGTTGCAAAGACAAGTTGCTGTTACTTGTAAATGAAAGGTAACTATTCCTTCTCTCTGGACTGGGTCTCCAAGTATGGTTAGCATCTACAGATCTTACCATATTATAAGCTGGATTAGTTTCAGTTTGAAGAGAATCAGGAGATTGTTGAGATCCTAGTCTGTTAGGAATATTTGGAAAAACAGTATCTTTATGATGGTGACTAGCTCTCTTTTTACACAAGCATAACAGCATTAATAAAATAGTACATGTTGCCATGGCAATAACACATATTGCTAATACAATACCAACTATTGGTAAGATAGATGTGCTTATAGCTTCAGTGGACAAGCCATTTGAAGGAAGTGGACATGAAAATCCTAGCAATGAATTGTTATAATAGATAATAACTTCAACAACAAACCTGATGTATATTGTTTAGATACAGAAATTTCTGTAAAATGTATGAAATTCATTTATTTTTTGTTTCTAACAGAAAATAATTCACCTGGAATTATTACTTGGAGAGCAGAAGAAGATGCACTTTGTCTTTCTGACATAGCTGTGACTTGTATACTATACCTGTTGCCAGTCTCCAGAGATTTTATTGTTATACTAAACAAAACTAAATTACACACATCATTATATTATACATGCATACTTTCTTGCTGAATTTTCAACAAGTAAGGACCAATAATAAGTAGATTGAACATCAGTGACCTCAACTAGAAAAGAGTCTAGTTCAATGCTGAGATAATACTTGGGGTCATATGTCCATTCAATGTAGACAGAATCTTTA
This sequence comes from Xestospongia bergquistia, assembly GCA_963965975.1. Lineage (NCBI taxonomy): Eukaryota > Metazoa > Porifera > Demospongiae > Haplosclerida > Petrosiidae > Xestospongia > Xestospongia bergquistia. Next base: position 3,364,351 of record OZ014425.1, read on the forward strand.
CTAATTGCCATGGCTGAAGTAATAATTGGTGAAAACACCGGTTCTAAGATAATAAAAATAGAATGTTTGCCTTCTTTTATCTCTCTTACCATCGCAATTGATTCCTTGAAATGAATTGGTTATACACACACATTTTGTGCACTCTAAATTTTGTTGTCCTTTTGGATAGTTACAGTTTAATTCACACGCTGTACAAATACAAAGCAATATTATAAACAATTCTATTATGATGAATTTATTCATCTTCTTTGCCATATTTGTTACAAATGATAGGTGTCCAATGTAACATGCCATTTTAGTCTGACATCATGCAATATTATGGTCATTAAAAATACAAATTTAGATGTGTTATATCATAATCAGTAACACATGCTTGCATCTAATCTGATTAATTATTATAGGCAGCACTAAGTACTGTACTTACTATAGCTAGTGCTAATGACTAACAGGCCATTTGAAAAGTGCTAAATGAATTAAACTGCATTATAAAACCTATTACTGTAGCTGTTAGTGGTCTTCTGTGTACATCAATTGAATAATTCTATATCAGACTCAATTTTGATGTTTAATAGTTGTTTTATTTATGATTATAATGCAAATATATATAGGTGTTAGTGAACACAAAGGAACTCTACCTGGTAGAGATACAACTGTTTCTGCATCAACATCACGAACATTAAATCCAATATCTTTGTAATAACTGATATTTTTACTTGTTTCATAGACTTGTAGTTTTAAATTCAATGAAGTATTTGGTTGTAATGGACCAAGAAGAAAATTACTAAGGTGTCCTGGAAGATTAATACTAAAAGTATTATTATTGTAGTTGTTGATTCTATTTGTAATTGTCAACAAGAAACTGATAATCTGTGTCTGTTGGGCAGGTGATGTAGATCTGACATTCCAATAAAGAGAAATAAATTTTGGTGAAGAGATTGTTGCTTTAAATACACTGAAATTGAAGGCAGATGGAGAGAGAGGAGTTGGTTGTAGTTCTGGTGAAGCTATATAACTTGAGGCTGATGTATACCTTGGTGCTGATGTATAGCTTGTAGACGTTGATAAATGCAACGTTGTTGTACCTGGAATAAAAGCAATATTATACAGTAGCTGTCAATGACAATTTACCTAATAAATAATGGACATTTAGCAAGATTACAGTGACTAGACAACGAGAGAAGACGTTATAACGAACCATGATAAATCGAGTGACCAATACAGCGATAATGCAAAGATTATAGTGTGAGGGTGTGGTCTTTATACATGCTTTCCAAAAGTAGATAATTTTTTATCATAAAATTATTATACATAAAACAGTAAATAAATAAACAATAGAGCATGGAATGAAACACAAAATTAGACGTGTACATCGAATAGAAAGAATTCTAAAAAAGGTACATTCTGCACTAGCCAGCTAGAAAAGAGACGTGACGTGAAGTATATTTATACATCACATAACATAACAAGTATCATTGATAATAATTGGAAAAGGAGGTATTAGGGGAATATGGTGGACATGCAGAACAACAGACCATAGATTACTATAAAGTGCTAATATGTATTAATAGAAGACAAATTGAATATAATCCACAAATCAACTAGCATAACTATGAGAGACAGAAAGAGAATATGAATTTTAGATGTGCTTATGTCATGACACCTGTTGAGTTCTTTGTGTTACATTTTGTGGAGCACCTAAACCTGGTTGATGGTAAGCTGTGGTTCCTTGATTTCCTCCACTAGGAGCAAGACGACGTAAATGAGGATGGGATGGAGATGAATTTACAGAAGAAGGCAATAGACTAGAATTATCAGTAGGAACAGGAGATAAGTGAGAAGGCTGAACAAGACCACCAGCAGCAGTCATATGTTGCATTGTTAAAGGAGAAGCAGATGGAAGACAATACTTTGTTAAATGTGGTTGCGATGGTGATGCAATTTGATTTGTTAGATGACTCTTCAGCATAGTGTCAGTACTATTGTTTGCATACATTACTTCTCCTGTTGAATTGACATCTGATATGACTGGACTGTTGCTTCCAGTATCAGATACCAGTTCTGGTACTCCACTAGAACTCTGTGGTGGTATCCATACATGGGGAGGCTGATGTTGACTCACTATTAAATGTTGTATCATTTGAGCATTCAACTGATCTGATAGGAAAGGCATGGAAAGAGGGATTGGTGCTCCAGGAAAGCCTTGAGGGGTAGCAGGTGTAACTGATTGTGCCATACCTGGACCTACAGAAGAAATAACATTCGTAAAGTCAATTTTATTCTGTGAGCTAATATTAGGATTAACTATAAAATTCCAGTTCTACTAATACAAGTACTCATTACATAAGATAGCTCATAAAATAGGTCATTCTATCATTAAAATCAATTATGATTTGTAGACTTTGTCACCAGGGGAACATATCATACCCAGGAATGTCATTGCTTGTTTATCTGGACCAACATCAACAAGAGTGTTAGAGGGTGTGGCAATATTAATGTGGAATGCTTTTATAATAAACAGAGTATTATCACTAGCAGCTGTGTTGAAATATATCAGATACTAAATGAATAACAAAACTTACTAAAACCTCAAACTGACATACAATAACATTGACAGTATGTGTATAACTTACCACCAACAGGGAGTATAGACCTAGGGAGGAGGTGTTGTGATGGATTTAGAACATAAGTTTGTGGAGACGAACTAACTGAGAAAGGTTGAACAGGGGAAGACAGAGAATTAGGCAGATTCACCACACCATTCATCAAAGGAGACTGTGTCTAGAAATGAAAAAATTGAATGAGTTAATGATTTAGATAAGACACAATTATATTAGGAAATAAAATCTATTACCGTTTTCATGTAACTAGATGTAGTTCTTTGATGTAATAACATCTCTTCATTGTGATTTAGAGTGAATTCCTCTTGTTTAATTCTCACATGTCTCCAATCTTCTACTTCATCATTACATTCTGTCATAGCTTTCTCATTCATATGACGCTTATTAACATACCCAGATGTAGGTATTGAGATTGGAAGAGTAGGCTCCTTGTCATTTTGTACTGATGACTGCTGAACTTTAGATGACCTCCTACTTCGTTTTCTATTTTTAGTAAGGGATGGTGGTGGGTTCTCGTTCACTCTTTTTGTTTCTTTAGACTGATAAACAGCTTGATGGTGTTCATTTGTGTACTGGTGCAAATTGTAAAATTGTGATGTTGAAAACTCTGTTGTTGGTTGTTGACTAGTGGTTAATGTGGGTGTGTCCACAGTGACGTTGGTTGATGTTTGAATGGAGGGAGGAGTGAAGGAGAGAGTTGTGGAGTGTCTTGGATATGATAATAAGATGTGATTTTGTTTACCAAGATACGAATACTTCCGTTGAACGTGTCTTTGTCTGAATAAATGATTGAATTGCCTATACAAAGTGACAATGTAAACTACAAGCCATTATAACAAAGGAAGAAGGAGTAAGTCGTAGTATCATGTTCTGCTACAACTTACCTAAATATTGATGATTCTGGTACATTATAAAACTCCTTGTCTCTGCCTGAGAGAGAAACGAGAGATGAACGAAGAGTGTCCATATGATGAGAGAAAACATGATAGCCTTGAGTAGCTTGATGACATCTATATGAATTAACCTACACAAATGTATTACATTATATGCACACATCAAGTTAGTGCCTTACAACAGCAGGTTTGGGATACAACTGCTCATCAGACAATACACTGTCATCTGTACTCAGTAATGACTGCTCTTGTATTGCATTATTTAAGTCACGTTCCTCCTCTACTCCGTCCAAATATACCATACAGGAAGGTGGTAATGGGCTCTCTCCTAAAAACATCCCTCTATTACTTGAAGGAGGAAGAGGAGAAGCAGCAGAACCTGGGGATGCAGAGATAAGGTTTGAGGCAGGTGACATGATTAGTGGAGATGTGGGAGGAGGGGCACTTTGTCCTATAGAACGTAGCTTCTCCATTTTCTTAAGCTTTTTTAATTTTTTATGCTCTTGAAGAAGTTCTGAAAGTGGTCGTGATCTACCAAGTACTTTTTGCCGTAGTTCCAGAGAATGAATCTAAATGTGAAAAGAAACAATTAATAACATTGATATAAAATACATGTATACTCACTTTACAAGTGATTGACTTTCGACAGTACTTTTTTTCAGGTTCCATCCATACACCACAATGACGATCAAAATCACATTCTAAAAATAAAAATAAGGAGATTCTATTGTGAGAAGCTTTACTAACAGACACTATCATACTATAGCCTTGGATCATTTGTTAGGGTGGAATACAAAGTCATAAATAACTCATAAAATGAATAGGCCTAACTCATTCAAAAACCAGCTAAAATCTACATAATTATCTTATTAAAACATGCTTATGTTAGTTTATTAGTGATATACCTTTACTTTTCTTTACATTCCCTCCAGTAACTATAGCTCCTATACCAACTGATGATTGACCAAATGTTTGTACTGGTGTTAAGTGGTATGGATGCTTGGGGGGTGGAGGCCCTTTGAGAATCTCAGAATGATAAAGTTCTAAATAATAAAAAAATAAGTTAATAATGTGATAATGACCATTAATATTATAGTGTAGCTTCAATAATACTGACATAATCACATCTTATATGTTACCATACTGACCTTTATGTTTCAAGAGGGCTTGACTCTTGACTACACGCCCACATAGTTCACATACTACAAGCAACATATTGTCTGTTGCTGGTTCTCTACCATAGATAGCCATATCTAGTTGACATTGAAAGAATATAAAAAGCATATTAAACAACTTTAAGCAAACCTTCTTTATGCAGCCTTCCTGAAGTAGGAGATAAAGGATTGCGTGAGCCTGGCAGACCACCTCCCCCGCCTCCAACAACTAGTACAAAATGGATGAAATTATCAGGTTGCCATGGTAACAATGACATTCTAATTAATGCCCACATAATGACGTAACATGTACACCTACATGGGCTACAATATTGTTGAAAGCTCTTATATTATAAGCACAATAACCTTAATACTAGTATCATTCAAACATACATATTTACTTTCACTCCTCACCTCTCTGTCTAGCATATTCTTCAAACTTGGACCAAGCACTATCTTTAGCTGGTGTATGTCCCAGTTTACCTCCCTCCATTGGACCACTAATAGGATAACTGGACCAGAGGGAGGTACCTCCCTTTCAGGGGGGAATTTCAAATTTCACCCGCGCAAAGGAAGTGTTAGAATGAGTAGATCGAGTCTTTGCCTTGTTTTAAGAAGGCCATAAACTTATCAGATGTGCTTGTAACCTCAATCCTCTTCTTTTAAAGACAGGTCGCCAAACAAAGCTTCTTGGAATTCTTTCTAGGCTTTGGCAGCCATTTTCTCGTTTCCGCAATCACAGAATTCTTTTACGTATAATTAGAAAAGTCCCGCCTTCTTTTATGGCTGGGGAAGTAAGAAGTTGATTGTAGTTTCGCAAAATGTCTGATAAAATAGTGCTTAGTTACCATGACAGCTTAATCAGGGAGTCTGACTTCTCTCTGTTGGATGCTCCTCAGTGGCTTAATGACAAAGTGATAGGGTTCTACTTTGAGTTAGTTGAGAAATAATTATACAAACATAAACAATTATAAATCAAATTCAATGTGATATTAATACAGCATGTTAATAGTTCAATCATTTTAACAGAATGGCAGTATTTGATAAATATTACTAGATAAATATTAGAGTCTGTACATAGGTATTTAGAGAAAGAAATATTTCTGACAGAGAAGAATGATGTGTGTTTCATAACTCCTGATGTTACACAGTTCATCAAACTTTACAAAGGTAATGACCAGAAATACTTTTGATGTAGACTCAGTATAACACAAGCATGTCTTGTATAGATTTCCATTTGAACAATGACTTATATATCATCAATAGTGGCAACTAATATAATGAATATATTTTCATCAGGTCCAGAATTGAAGTTTTTCCTTGAACCATTAAATCTACATGAGAAGAAATTAATTGTTCTAGCTGTTAATAACAATGCTTCCAGTGAGGCATGTGGTGGATCACATTGGTAAGTGTAATCAGATTATAAATTTATGATGATTATGAACTAAGGAGTACGTTGACATACAATCGAGAGCTTAATACATTCAATCACTATGACTCATCATCGCCTAGCAACCAGCAATCAGCCAAACAATGTGCTGCTAAACTTACTCAATTTGCAACAGGTAATCCTCTTTTTCACATTTCTTTTTATTTATTAGTCTTCTAGGTACAGATACAAAAGTACCTTTTGTTGAAGTTTCTTGTCCTCGTCAACACAACAGTTAGTGGATAGCTACTGTGTATACAACATCACTAGTTTTTGTTCATAGCATATGATTGTGGTGTATATGCACTGCTTTTTGCAGAACATATAGCTAAAGTTCAGTTGAGGAAGCTGGATAACTCAATCACAGACATTATTTCATTAGAAGTTGTTTCTCAATGGAGGACAAACACAAAAAAGTTAATAATTGATTTAGCACAATCATTTAATTTGTAATAAAAATAATATAAATTTTGAAAGAAATAAAAATGATGTACATTATAAAATTTATCTAAAACAATCATATTATACAAATATACATAACGGTGACAAAGGTAGTATAAAAATAGATTGGCAAATGCCAAGAAAAGACTTCATAAAAATTTTAGGAATGTAAATATACAATAACAACTAAAGAACAATAACAAACAGATAATGGGTATATATATCACCTTATGATGGCTGACTGAATGCTAGTTATAAATCTGTCAGAGCTTTTGATTTGACTGATGGTATTTGCTATAATATATGGATGTAAAATCTGCCAATTTGACATGTCTCATCATGCTTACAAGAGTCTTTTCTACATTTTTTGCTTGTTGATGGATCACAACCAATCCAACTAGTTTGTAAGTCACTGGTTACCAAATTATGTCGTAGCTCAATTAAATCATTGCTCCTTATTGGCTCTCCAATGTTTTTCCCTGGTGAAAACACATAAAGGATGTGTTGTTGGCATTTCCTTTTATACATGTCCATCTTAGGACAATTATAGTCCAGTCTACATGCACCTATTATACCACAAGTTACCACACTATTGAGTTCATGATATGGTGTAATTATAACTTGATCACCTATTTGAATAGTCTGATTGTTTTTGTTATCTTTGAGTTTTATTAAGGATAGCTTTGTTGATCCACAATTTTCATGCTGCTTTGAAGAAAAAGATTTCGTATAACAACGACTTTTCTCACAAGTGAAACAATAAGTTTTGTTTCCAAAACGATACTCTGTTGTCAAACTTATTGCTCTTCCTATGTGGGTAGAGGAGAGTGATAGGTGACACAAGTTAAGATAATACAGTGATCATACTCCAATATTAACACAATGAAAAATTATTAACAAATTAACTGCCATATTAAACAGGTATGACATTATCATATTTGTATAATTTAATAGATGATTATTTAGCTCATTAGTTTTATTAATACAATACCTGATGTAATTGGAGGCAATAGTATAGGTGTTGGTTGGTTTGACAAATGTGTTGACATTAATGTGGGTGTAGGATTGATCGCCAATGAACTACTTATAAAATATTTAGCAGTTTCTTGAAAAGACACAAAGTGACCAACAGTGGTACTTGCTTCTTGAGAGTTAGCTTCTTGTGCTGACACAGAGCGACTGACAGTGGTAGTTGCTGGTTGCATTTCTTGAAAGCTAGAATCTTCTTTTGACATAAAGTGACTAATAGTGGTAGCCACTAGTGAAATTTCTTGAGAACTAGTTTCTTGTGTTGAGGTTTTTGACATTGGGTGACTTTGTGTTGTAAGAGGGATAGTATTACTCAATGCTTGGTATATAGATAGTGTCATATTGCTAACTGAATGAGACTCTTCATTAAGGGAGGATGTTGAACTATATTTATTCCAATTGATATTATCAGTTAGAAATACTGCTGGTTGACCACTTCCATTTTGAGGTTCATAATCTATTGTGTAAAATTCAGAAACATGTCATCTACTGTCTAATACATGTATTTACTATTCTCTAGCCAATAGAAATATAATTATAACTATATTCGGTGAACATTACACTGAACACATGACTAATGATTCTTATAACCAAAGCATATGTTAGCCAAGTTGTCACATAGTCAGGAAATTGGGAAAGTACAATCACTTTATACTACATCCAGAAATGGTTGGTAAATAGGTGGGTGAAAGAAGGCTTTTCCAAATTAATTGCTGTTTACATAAGCCAGTTAATTGTTGGATAAACAAATAGAGGAAATGACTTGGATAGTAGCAAGCTCAGCAACTATTAAGCACATTTTAAACGTTACACCTATTTTGTGTTGGTTAAATATTGGCAGTATTGAATGGCAATTAACAAAACAGAATACTCAATAAGAATATTATTAGGAAAACACATCTTCCATAGTGGTATATTATATACCAAGGGATTGACTATATATCCAATAACAATTATAACCCATAGTCTCCCAATTTACTATTAGCATGTTAAGGTGATAATTATATCCTCAGTATGTTAGACAATTACTGACGTATTCAATGAATTAAATATAATTGCTTCAAAAATGTAAGACATACTTAGCTGATACGTCTTTAGATAATTGTTTTGTCTAAGTACAAAGTGTTATTGGCAACACAAGCAAATGCTTAGCGTTCTAACTGAAATGTAAGTGAGATATATAGAATGACTCATCAGATTGCAATATGCCAAATCAGTATCTCCTTCTTAAAGCTAGTAGAAACAAATATTGTGGGTGCACAAATAACAAGATAATTCATTAAAGACATCAAAGCGTACTTATAGCATCAGCAGTCACGAATAGACTATAAAAGGTAAAAATTATTAGCACAGTAATCACTAATATAATGCCAAAGTCAATCACCCTATAAGATATAAGAAGCTATTTGTTTATACTAAACTATTTGAAATATGTACGAGGGATTTTTGTGGTCTTATTGCATCATCAAGGTTTAACGATCAATCTATCTACACTGAGTGGTATCGGTCATTGACTATACACTTAATATTAATTACAACTTGTCAAAATGATATCAATATAAATAGAGCCCTTATCTAGAGCAGCACATTTCCTATTATCAAAACTGTATCTAATGATCATTATACAATCACTTACATGGTTGACATCCATAGAGATATCTCAGCTGTAAATAGTCACTGTCTGAAGGAATCAGTCGTTTTTCATAGCCTATTTCTCCAGTGACATTCATTTTTGGTTTTAAGGTATCTCCATCATTTTTAGAGAAAGCATTAAGAGGATAATGCATTATACTATAATAGTCATACGTTTGTTTAAAACTTTGTGCCTCTGCTGGAGATTGGATATTAAAAAGGTGGCCTCTTCCTGACTCAATATTATCCCAAACTACCTCAATGAAGTCATCCCGATCGGGTCTAGTATGTTCATGCCACAATCCTAGTACATGACCTAACTCGTGTACAACTGAACCAGGTGTATTAAAACAACTTGAATGTAAGTTCACTAGTTGTCGTCCTCCTGCATTGCCTACACTAGCATAACAACTAAATAAGGAAAATGACGTATATATGTTACTAATATAAGTTAGAATTCAAATATCCTAATTTAAAATAATTATATTATTCACATCTTAAAGACGATCATTCGTATAATTATATATATATTACATATTATATGTAATATATATATAGTTTTGTAAGAGGGTTTTAAGTATTAAAAATTTAGTAATCAATAATGAGTTCTATGTGTGAAAAACAGCTGATACTGTTTTGATAGCAACTACTACTACAGATAGCAAATAGAATATTAACTCAAGTAATATATCAATGTATCTTTAATGTACTTACGATACAAATCTTTTTATAAATGCAATGTAGTCCACTTCACTTGTGCGGGGCTTAAATTGAATACAAGTTTTGTTCATCCAAATATTCATGGCATCTTGAAGTTTTTTTGTCTCATATTCATCTAAGAAAGATCAATATGCACTTTAAAATTCCATTAATTAATATTCTATAGATAAGAGTTGTCACAAAGTGAGGGGAGGTTCTATGAAGGAGATATGTTTATATGAAAGTGCTGATGCAAGTAAAAGCAAGCCATATGTTCCCCATATTCATCGTTTATCTTAATAGTGTTTGTGTATGGCATACACATGCATGGCTTGTACACACATAATATGCACATACAAGATAATACGATTACAACAACAACTGTTTGTTTGAAGGCTGGGTCTAGGGAGATAAAAGAGGGCACTACTGTCAAATAATAGTACTTGTTTGGACAACTGTGATTACCAGCTGGTGTTTTTAAGTGAAGCAAAGAGTAAAGGGGATGGCCGTGGGAAACCTCAAGTGGAGTACTCATTTATATCAGCGGTACTTAATGGTCTATAGCTGCAGTATCAAAGCTAGACTACGCAAGAATGCTGTTCTTAGTTGTGGTATCACGCACCCTCCACAATCAAATATGTATCAACATTGACATGAGAATTTTTTCCAAGCAAACAATAGTACAAGATAATGTCATGTATATCACTATACAATAATATGACCACTATAATTATAATATTGTACAATACAACTATTTTGATGATCATAGCAACAGCTATGTTACAGTCCAAACACACATGCATCCATTGTCCACATGTCTATGTCTAATAATGTCATTGATTATAAATCTCTTAAACATTGTCTATAAGTGACTAATGTCTGTTTTGGTGAAGTACAAATAAGATGATGTGTTGAGTCTACTTGAGCTACTAAACTCATAAGTTGTCTAAATTAATGATACCACGTTGGGCAAACAGAACATAAACAGAGGTGTATACTTTACATGTATATCAATGACCTCAAGTAGAGTAGAGTAGTAGTACATGTACTTATATGCTCTTGATATATATATAAAGTGTAAGCTGTAAAGTTCTTGTCACAACTTAATCTAGCTTTAGAGTGAGTATCGAGCCATGTGGTAATTGCTATAGTGGAATGTTGTAACACATTTGTATAGTCTTGTACTGTAAAAACATACATATTATACTAATATTATGTACATATTGGTACATACATACAAACAACATACTATATACAACATACACATGTACATACATACATACGTATGTACAAGCATACACATATATATATATTACATATGTACATACATACATATATATATATTACATATGTACATACACACATATATATATATATTACATATGTACATACATACACATGTATTACCTATATACGTAGCGATCACAATAATACGACTTACTATAATTACTAATGAAGGTGTAAGGGACAATAGCCTTTTTCCATATCCTTTCTCTTATACGTGTAACAGCTCTTTTATTGCTTCTTGAATCAGACACACACACTTCATTGAAATGATCCTTTTCTAGTATTGTTTAAGTAATGTATATTTATGTCCATATTATTATACCACACTTTACCCTTACCTTCATCAAGGTTGTTACTTAGTGGAATTTCTGTAGTGTAGTTCAGTAGTAGTAAGAGTATAGTACTAATCACAAAATAATGATCAGTTACCATGTTGGACAATTAATATATTAAAATAGTTCCACTGAGAAACAGCTTAGATTTTTGGCCCAATGTCAGGTCTGTTGCAAGTAGCTAATTAAAAGCAATTAGCAACAGTATCGAAAGTTTCTTCAGCTAGCTGGATATGGCTTGCCTTGCATTATCTAAAAAGAGCTTGCATGGCCTCCTCTTGCAAATGTATATACTTATACATCATTTGTAGTCCCTCCCACTATGAATAATAATCAAAATTAATAATATTATTATTATATTCAACTCCACCTCAATATTTATCAATATGACAATTTAACATATCAATAAATATTGTTTATTGTATAGATGGAATATACCAAAACGTTGTCAACAAAGATAGACGAGAAAAGAACTAATACTAGTACTAGTAAATTTCAATGTAAGTATATTTCCTGTATTCATGTTAACAGAATACAGTTATGTGTTAAGTTAGGCAAAACACTAAAACTGAGTCAACTCAGTTTAATGTCATCTTTACTAAGTAAGTCAGCATACAACAGGATAAACATCCTAAAATGATGAGGATGTTTGCATCATTTTCTTATTTTATAACTAACATCCCCTTCCAAGTGATAAAACTTGGCAAGTCATTGAGACTACTGTGACATGTAGACATATTGTGCTTCCTGTGACAGTCATGTTTATGAAACTGGACTTCTATCCGGGATTGAAAGACTCAATATTAACATAATAATTGAAGAATAAGAATAATAGTGAAGTCTTAGACATTTTGACTTGTCAGTACACTGTTGCCAGCCCTCAGACTATCAGAATACAAGTGGAAAAATAAACAGAGCCAGTATGCATCTGATTACATGGCTGCTCGAAATTTTTCATTTGTAGATTAATTATTATAGACAACAAAATATGTACCACCAGACATTTGTCTACTCAGGGACACTTCATATAATAATTGTATGTGGGTGGAGCTCGTTTACAGCGAAAGTATAACAAACCAGCTGTAAATACAGAGGTAAGTCTCGATAATGCAACTTGAAAAGCGGTGTCAATATCGCATAGACTATAATCATAATGGTTTTATTAATTTGCTGCTACTTGCCCTAGTTTCCTGGTTGTGCTAGTCTTAATTGTCTGCAAACACTATTGGAAGGAAGTCGGAAACCTTACAAGACAATTTTAGCGACCTTGAAAAGCAGCAGTCAGTCCAGTCAGCGTCAATATAAGAATTTGTAAGTGCTGTGCAGATTCAAGTTGAGACTTATATATATTACTGACAGTTGTATATAATATTTGTCGAGTTCACTATGGCGTACTGGTATCGCTTCTTCGTCTGCATAATGACTCTGAACTTATTAGCCTCTTGTCTGCCAATCCTAGACCAACAGCTAATCATAACAAAGAAGAAACTGAAATCAAAACATAAAGGTATATAAATGTATATATATATATTTATAATTATATAATTATTATAATATTGTAGCTGTAACTATCATTGTATATATTGCATGTTTATTATTATGACTATTGTTTTTTAGGGGAAGAAGGTGATTTCTTTGAGGGAGATATAAGGTTGATTGATGTTAGTGAAGCAGAAAAACGTGATGTAATAATGCAAGAATTAGCAGTAAAAGGTCTAAAGAAAGCCAGTCCATCTGATGTCAGCGGCAACCTTTGGCCAGATGGTATAGTCTATTTTGCATATGATGATAATATATGTAAGTTAGATGTTTATTAAGTAAAACTTATCACTACATTTATTCGTATAGACCCTGAATATAAAAGTACCTTTGCACAAGCAATCGATATTTTCCAAGAGAAAACGTGTTTAGACTTTCAGAACATAGATTTAATTGATGATAATGTGACATCTTATTTGAATTTCACAGATACATTTGGGTAAGAAATGATACATAGCAATTTTATCATGTTATTTATATTGTGAGTTTATTATTTAAATTTTCATTCATTTGTTTAGGTGTTCTAGTTATATTGGAAGAACAGGAAAAATGCAAGAAGTTTCCATCACATCAAATTGTGACAGTATTGGTCATGCCATACATGAGATTGGCCATGCAGTTGGTCTTTGGCATGAACACACACGTACAGATAGAAACAATTATGTTAAAATTATTTGGGATAATATTGAATCTAGTAACCGTCATAACTTCTACATTTACTCTCATCCCAATGTTCCAAACGACATTGCTTATGATTTCGAAAGTGTCATGCACTACAAAAACAATGCTTTTTCAATTGACAAAGTGTCTAAAAAGACAATTGAAATTATATCTAAAAATAAGCCAGACTGCTTACGAGAGAAGATGGGTCAAAGGGTAGGCCTTAGCTTCAGAGATGCTTTAAAACTGAACAGAATGTACAACTGTACAGGTATGCTGTATTAGTCATTATTATAAATTTATCATGTTTCCTTTTCAAACATAGAAAAGTTAGAGCTGCAGAAAAACGAAACTGATCCATGCCCACTACCAAGCCCAACAACGACTCCTACTCCAGCTCCAACATCAATGTTGCCAATCTCAAGTGTAATACCTAGTCCCACACCAGCAGCACCTGGTTGTAAAATCAAAAAAGCATTAAAATCAGGTGAGATACCTTAACATCGTGTTTTAAGTTGTGGACAGAAATTTGTTGCCAAAAGCGACAACTTTGATTGTATTTCTTTTTTCTTTTTTGCAGGGGAAACTGGGGAAGCTATCAGTTTTCCTTTTCATCAACAAAGTTCATTATATTTGGGATGTCCCTCAAATTGTTTACAAAGTCATTGCAATGTTTCATACAAAGACATATTTCGTGTAGTGTCGTGTCTACAGGAGTATTTTTATGTATATCTGGTATCTAACCGAAAGAACAGATACATCAAGAGTGGTGACACTATTGCTTTCAAGTCATTGAAAAGAGAAGACCATTGGATAGACTGTAGTCGTGGCAACTGCACCTTAACAAAATGTGATAGCAACTCAAAGAAGAATGATATCACAAACTTTACAAGAGATATCTGTAACCAACACCAATTTAAAATATATGCTGTTGGTAAGGAAGATGGAAAGCGAATAAAGAGTAAAGAAGATCTTGTGTACTTTAAATTTTCAACCAAATATCTTAATTGTTTGGGTAAACAGTGTAGATTAATATCAGAAGGCAGTGATAATGAAGGCTTAGTCTCTGGTGCATCTGGTATAATGAGTGAAAGGCAGTATTTTGCTATAGAAAAACCTTGTTTATTATAGTTCTAATATTTCTATAGTGTAATTCCATATAAATTGTAAATCAAGATCCATGTCTTAATGACCACAATCTCTTCAATTGTTTACAGACACAATTTATATTATTTGTGTATATTATTTTCATTAGTAACTGTCTTCATTATATATGACAATAATGTACTTACTATTATTATTAGTTTTATTATGTATGATATAATTTGTAAAAAATATAGCTATATTATATTATATAATATTATGTGTGTGTATATAATTATAATGTACTAAACTTCTTGTAGTAATCTGATATTTGGTCTGACATGTAGATCAACAAACTTTATAGTGCTGACTAAGCAGCAGTGCACGATGACCAAGTGAATTGGGTGGATAAAGTTGTTGTTATAGTCTTATACCAAATATGCCTTGATGTGTATAACTTAACACAGTATATATGTCTAGCTTAAAATCACCTAATATTAAGCTAATCGGCATAGTTTCTCACTATGTATAGTGTCTCACTGTGTACTACGTGGGGAGTCATATTATAGTGATAACATATACTCTAAAGCCAGCTGTCAATTAAATAAATAAAAAGTAATACTATCAAAACTATTTAATCCACATATAATTATATATGTGTATATATGAAATGAATGATCTAATAAATTACAGAGTCTGTGTGGGTGGGTATTTCCTGGCAAATAGCACACAGCCATTCAGCTACACAGCTAAGGAAGTTGTTTGTGAACACTCCTCTGGGCATAAATACATTATTTACGGAGATATGTTAATAATGCATGCCAAATTAAAAAGTACCTACGCCCATAATATCCAGTTTTAGTCAAGAGTTACTCATGCAATCATTACGTAGACAATAACAATTATGGAGATATAGTTAACTCATTTACCAATAGTCAAGGCATTCTTTATGAAACTACCTGAGTTTGGATACAATGTGGACAAACAACAATGAGAAACTATGCAATATATTATTAGACAAAGCCTTAATCTTATTGTCATGTCAGGAACAATAGGATATAACAAAAGCTAAATGATTATTTAATTTGTACTCCTCCATTTGATGTTGATAAATGCTGACAATACGTATATTCTAAAAGGTATTAAGTTGGGATAGGATCCTTAAAAGGCTCATTTAAACATACCAGACATATCTATTATTTTGTTTATGTATCAGTCTTTTTCGACAGACAGTGTGGCGCTACCAGTTAAGAAAACAGAAGCACTAACTTGGTATGTAGGTATGCATCCATTTATGTACATTGACAACATCTGGCCAAGATAAGGTAATAATTCTATGTTTAGAATTGACGATGAAAACAGTAAATTTAAATTGCTGAGTCTTATACAAATTGAAGTTATATATCATTTATCAAATGTAACGTATGTATACACACACACATTCTATTTATATACAAACAATTATTAGACTCAAAAACTGCTAGCATTTAATAGGAAATGTAGTGAATGCTTTCTAATTCAATAATCATTATAATGTTGTGGTCACGATACCATAACTGTCATTCCAAGAATATTGCCAATCTACTAAGAATCTTGTCAAAGGATATAATGTACTCTTATCCATAAAATAGCAAATTTAAGACAAGAGGGCTCATAATAAAATTAGACTTGTAATTATCAGTAATTCTATTGTGTAAATCAAAAAACATGCTGGGAATGTCACCACCTAACAATGAGTCTGAGCTGTATCCACTAATGTGAAAGTGGCACACACCAAAGGGAAGGTAGCATGTACACAAGGATTGTGAGAAAACTATGTACAAATATTATTATAAAGAGATGGGTGTTACTAATTTGGTTACTGACATAAACTTACTTCATAAATGATATGCTCTCATCCATGAAATATATGGCATAAAATGAATATTTTAAGAGTTATATCACAGTCTGCTTCCTGTATGATGGTTTCCTTTAGTCCATCATTAGCCATGTTACATATTAGATAATATCATGTCAAGGATATTGTATTCCAAAATGACCTCACATATTGATTAAACACACTAATAGTGATTCGATATGACCTTCTACCACATGATCAGGTAGACAAGCTTCATTTCATTTTATTCTTGAGACTTTGCTATTGCTTGGCAGCTTATTGTAAATGTGCATTTAATTGTCATACGTAAATCTCCTACATAACTTTGTTTGGTATACTCAATCCATTTTTAGTAGCAATTTTTGTAACACTACCCACTCAACCGTACTATTATCGGTCTTCACACACCCACTTCAATTAGGAACAAAAACAATGAGCTGTACAATATCCCATATCATGTACTTACTGTGTGGGTGTGCTTATGTAAACCAGTCATCGTGAGCTGCCATAGTGATGATATTCAATTTATGTGAGTAACAAACGTTGAGAATCAGCATTGAAGCATAGAAAAATGCCACACTAAACAGTATCTTTCTCAATAGAATACACACATAGAATTTTGTCTATTACTTGGCTAACATTGATCATACACGGAAAAACTAGACAATGTAAATACAATGATATAAACACTTATTAATTGGTTTAAGGAATACTCACTCCGAACACCTGCATATAGTGTTGAGATTACACAGGAAATGTTATTGAGTTAAACAGTGATTACACTTGTTACCTTCAAAGGATGTGTTGTGTCCTTCAATTCCCTAGTCCTTATACTTTAGTGATAGGTGGGAACAATAAGAATGTCAGAACTACAGATAATTAAAAGGGTGGTGATATCTCATATTGCACTAGAGTAGCATATCAAAGACGTAAAAACATATCAGATTATTAGAGTGTATCTCTGGATGTGTAATAAATTTAAAGTCTCAGAGCAACAGGGGAGTGACTCCACAGACTAATTGCACCACCAGCTGTTCTAATGCATTTTCAGTTCTGTCTCAAATATACAACTTTGTGGTGATGGTAACTAATCCACAAAGCCACATCCTTTAGGTGGAGCATACACACTTATTTCAAGTGGTAAAATATGTACTCAGTCACTCATTATATGAATGTCTTACTCTTAACACTGAAGACTTTAACTGAATTAAGTATTAATAGATAGATCAAGGAAACAACTTATAATACAACCCATAATATATTACATGACAAAGACAGAATGTTTTGTACTATTAAGAGCTAAGAAGGATAGTTTCTAGCATTATTATGGGTGAGCTGAGCTGGATCTGGTACTTGTGGCATTACTGTGTGTAAGAACAAGGAAGGAATATAACATTGATAACATATAGTCTATTGCCAACCTGGTTTAAATTGGTCAGCAGCTGCTCTGTTAATGGCAATACCAACTCCTTCGATTAGAGCCAAGATCAAACCACCTGCACATTAAATCATCACATAATTTAACTTAATTTAAATTATTTATACAATAAGTAATTATGTTATAAGAACACACCAGAGACATTCCTATAATGTTTATATCAATTACAGTTACTTAAATTTAAAATAAATTGTAACAACTACACATAATCATAAATCATAACAATAAACCGTTCAAGCTCAAAGCGTCAAGTCACAGCCGATGAACAAACAAATATAATTATAGTGTCGTATACTCAATGATATCATGTCACAAGTATGTTCTACCTCCTTAAGCTATAACATTGATCGAGTGTCCACAAAAGAATACTCCATACAATGTCCTGTTTGTCACTTGAGTTGTGTACTGGGTTACTACTATATTACATCTGTCAAATTAATGGCAATAACTTCAAATATGACTAACTAATGTAAGTAGCGCCTCACTGTCGTATCCTGCACCCACACAAGTCATGCCACCTAGATCTTCAATAGAATTAAATGCTTTATGTCATGCGGAGGTGTACTCACTAGTTAAAGATACTATAATAGCAGTTAAGAAAGCAGTCACACAATAAGTGTAATTGATAGGTCTTTCTCAGTACTACTAGCAGGACATGGTTATACAACAGGCAATACTCCCCCCCTTCAACAATAAATGACATAACAAAGAACTCAAGAAACCTATAAATACAGCTGCTAAGTAACGAAACCCAGTTAGGCATAACACATGACAAAGTAGGATGAGAAAATGTGAATAGGCGAGCCACAATGGGTAGGATTATCAGATATTAAACATCTGTTAAATCTCCTTCAACTAAAACCACAAAATTCAAGTCATGCTTACACAAAGCAATAAAATTGTGGCAGGACATGGGATAGGGACTTACACCTGTTAATAACACCACATGGTCACATATTACCGACTAGTAACCAAGGGGATGTTCTCTTACAGACTGCTAATTCAATATAATATGTTATTTTCAACTGATAGGCTTCTCCAAATAACTATTCTCTAAATAATTATTCAATAGTTTATTCAGTAGACCACCCTTGACGTCAAACACTGTTTAGTTATTACAACTTGATGACCTCTGATTATTGTAATAATAAATTACCTGCTATGGCTGCTCCAAGTGATGTTTTAAGCCCACCTGTAATGTAAGATAACAGGAATTAAACCAAGTTATGATAACATTCCTTCTAGTAGTTTTGGTCTGCCTATGTAAGGTATACATCTAGTGTGTATGTATGTGTGTGTGCATAATGTGTTATTTGTGCTGTAAAATATAACTATCAAAAAGGAACATGAATTTAGTTACATCAACAGAAGTCCAATGTCAATAAATGTATTATACTATTACCATATCTAATATTCTGTGACAATAAATGTTAAATGTTACTATCTAAAGGATAATTTTAAAAAGAATCAGCTATGGAAACATGAATTATGATACTTGTTTATAACTGACCTCTGGCAGCCAGTATAGCACCAGTCATGGCTCCACTGCCTATTGAGTTCCAGGGATCTTCTTTGTCTCTAACAGCAATAAGTGCACAATCAAGTGTTGAATATAGACCACCCCAAACAGCAAAGTTTCCTAGAGAAACAACAAACCATACAAGAAGTGTATAATATATTCTCACTATGTTAGAATACAACAATTACTGCATTGTTGTATTGTCAATTAATGTGTGTACTAATAGTTACTACCCAATATGTAAGTTAATGCTCATGATAGTTACCTCCTAAAACAGGTGCTCTGGCCTTAACTGCTGAAATGCTTCCCCACAGTTTGTTTCCCTAAAAAAAGTTTAAGATGTATTGTGTGTGTGTGTTGATTATAACTCCACTGTCTCAATAAAGTCTGGGCAATTGGGCAATTATCACGTGATGATATTGATATTATGGGAAGTGGTAAGATACACCTGATCATAACATTACAAGGAAACATACAGGTGGTGAGTTCTTGTATCCTTTCCAGAATGAAAACAACCCTCCTCCAATGCACCCCATTGCAAATGCTCCACCACAATCTTCTAGAATACGCCATGGACTAAAATAGACAAGAGCTCATAATAACTGTTCAACCATTTTACTTAAAGTAATATACAATAAGCTAAAATATAATTGTATTTATAATTTTACTATGTACTATAGAACTACTATGGTACTAACTGATAGGAAGCCATATAATTAATATTGTTATCATTGGCAATGATAAAAGCTTATAACAAAAGTCTAAAGAAGAGGTATTATAACATGTGTGTAATGTAAGAAAACATGGATGAGAGAAGATTACATCATGCTGTAAAACTTGACCTATATGATACATGGTAAGTCAATAATCACTAGAGTACAATTAGTACCAGTAGTAATCAATTAGTCGATATCATGTAGAGGTTATGTAGATATGGAGTTAAACACTTATTCTGTATATATCATTGCCACTATCTTTGAGAACAAAGATCTATAAGTTATAATAGATCTTTGTAATACTGATATCATAAACAATTATATGTGTAAAAAATAGATCTATAGCAAATTGTAGTTTGAAGTTTAAACTATCAGTCATTGTCCAGAAACAAACTCTGTAAATTTGTTTATTGAGATTGCCCTGGGCCATCCACTAACGATATTCATTGGAGTTAATTTCTACAGTTGTAGCAATGTCTATAATGATTTATAGATATACTTTATAATTAGATGGTGTCTACTGTCTAGGGTGTCAGCAAAAAATGCCATACTTTGATGGTACTATACCCTAGACCCTAACATAGAAATATATTACACATTGATTTAGCGTTAAAGTATAGTGTTCCGGTTTACTAGCATTCTAGACACTATTATGAGATATAATATTTCTGATGTATTCAACAAAAGTTTTGGCAGTCTGGTGATGCCAACTCTTGGCAAGGCAAAACTGTAGTTTTGGACACTCTCAGTATAAATACAGTTTTACTCTCAAATTTGAGGTTATCATTAGAACATTCATTTAAAAAAGATAATCACATAAGTATATTATATTTCAAAAGGCTCAATCTCATGTGCCAATAGTGTATGTAGCCATTACCCTTCCTAGAATATTGGAGTACACAAATCTAAAGGTAGCAATCAGTTGGCTGAGGAATCAAGTCTGATTAGCCAAGACTACAATTTATTTAGTTCATAAACAAATATATTAGAAATGCACTCTGTAGCATTTTGATACATTGACCTTTTGGGAGTTGACATTTTGACATCATGGGAATAACATTATAGGAGTTGACATTTTGACATCATGAGAACTGACATTACAAGAGTTGACATAAATTGTTTTCTTAGTCACAACATCTATAATCACCACTATTGATATGATCTGAACCATTCTAGATTAAATAAATGATGTATACCTTACACAATTAACTTAAATGGTGCTAACTATATAGTTAATTACAGAGTGGGAAATTCTGGGGAAAGCTCTTCCTTTTTGGCTATCTATAGCCTTTATAGGTACATTCACGTGTTCATGTAAAGCAATTAGAGGTATTGCAGAACAGGAAGAGGTTAATACCCATGAGAATAGTTTAAAAGCAATAGGATATTGTACTATTAGATAAAATTAGGGTAAGTGACGTCTTTACGTAGTGGTTGGCAAACAATTAAGTCATCCCTTACCAAGGTTCTCTTTGAAAGTCCTCCATACTAGTCAGCACAAAATAATTACAGGACAAATACACATGTAGGCGTGGTAAAAGAGCACATGTAGAGGGCGGTGCCTACTAAACTATAATTTTAACCTCTACAGATCATGGACAGAAAGTTTTTTGACGACACTGTTATTTTAACCGACCCATCAGATTGGCAGTGTTGTCCACTTAAGGTACATCATAATTGTATCAAGTTTATTAACAGTGACATTACCATAGGAACTAGACAAGCTATTACGATGTCCAATTTGTTATGATTTTTTCAAAACAGCAGTTATTTTACCTTGCTCTCATTCTTGTGAGTTTAGTAAGAAGAAGTTATATACTCAATCTGTAAAACCTACCACACATTACTTAAATTGCAACATTCTTCTGATAGTTTGCTCACTTTGTATTCGGCGATACTTACAAATTAAATCAGCCTGTCCCATCTGCTGTCAGGTAATATGATCCATGTCTATTATGTATACCATACATAATTGTAGCCATCCAATGATAGTCAATTACTAAATAACCTCATTCTTAATGAGCTTGTACAACAATTTGTTAAAAACAGGTAAGTACATGTATGTTATGTATAATATGATGTTCTTTTTAGAAACGAGCTATTAATATCTACTAAACTACAACCACAGCATAAAGTACCATCATCTCCATCTGATATAGAAGAGAACAATGAATTAAGTCTGTCTCCTTCTATCCTTAATAATTGTGCTACAACACCTACTACAAGGACAGAATTAGAGAGAGATGATATCTTATCACCATCAATTGAACCAACAGCATCAAATCAAGGTAAAATCATTACTTCATAGGATATTATATTTGTTAGACTGTGTACATATCACTGACATCATGACAAAGGATTGGTCTACAATGTTAACTCCCACAATGTCCATTCCAATGATGTCAACTCACAAAATGTCAATGTTATGCCTCAAAGTGTCAATGTTATGCCTCAAAATGTCAATGTTATGCCTCAAAACGTCAACTACTAAAATGTCTTTATCAGCATATACCATAATAGGAATTAATGTTATTACAATCACCTTTGTATAAATCATATAACCTCAGTGTGTAACCTATACATATCTTCCAAATTACTTGAGATATTGTAGACTTAGGTTAAGAGTAACTACTGACTGATATGATGTTGCCAGAGTCTATCTAATCTAGCCAGATCCTAGCATTCCTAGAACATTGGAGTACACTGATATATATGTTGTACTCCTACAGTTGGCCAATTCTAGCCAGCCAACACTACGAATTATCTTGGACTAAGTACACACTTTGTGACATTTTGATACATCCTTAAGGATTAATTTCTATGCCATTTAATTTCATGAGGTTGATTAGGTGCGACTTGGATAGTTTCAGAAATTAATTCTCATTAAATCTGAATATATTAATATCACTAATTTAGTAGTATGACTCCATTAATAAATACTGATGAATTATTCCAATAGTCTAAACAAACATGTACTATATTGTTTTATTAGTGGACTGTCCTGTGTGTGGTTGTCAAGTCCTTCAAAAGAATGTAAACAATCATTTGGACCAGTGCTTAAAATATTCCACCATTAGAAACAGTGCCATTGAAAGGTGATTGTCAATGACTGTATAGTGAGAAATTTAGCAAATGCCCAAATTAATACTCTTACAAAATGTTCCTTTTATATCTTTACATTTTCTGTAGTTCCAGTCCAGGAACAAGTAGTCACTCGTTGCCACGACTACCTAAATTGTGCTATTCGATTATGAAAGACAGTCAAATACGAAGGAAATTACGAGAATATCATTTAACTACTTCAGGGAATCGAGAAGTATGTATATGATGTATGACAGACTGTTCATCTGTTAAATGTTGTAGCAAATGATAGCAAGATTACAGGAATTCACTCTACAGTACAATGCACAATGTGATAGTCTTCAGCCAATGACAAGTTAGAAATACATTATATTCTTTGTATTTGTCTATCCCTCCTCTCCTTCCTGTGTGTTTAATGTTTTGTTTTAGTGAAACAAATAGCATTGCAAGTAGAAAGAACTGAAAAAAGTAAGAGAGTTCAGGTCAAGAAAGTAGATGTAAGTAAACAATTGTTTATTTTGTCATGTATTAACTCTTATTGTTTTAGGCATTGAATGTTAGCAAAAATAGCAAAGATGAAGATATCACCAAAGAACATAAAAAATATAGTAAGTCAATGTGAACACACAACAATATTCTAGTGTCTATACTGCTTTGACTTTTTTCTTATTTTAGTGTCACTGCACAAACAACAATTTAATGAGCTAATAAAAGATGTTAAGCAAAGACTACCAACTTTTCCACAAGAAGAGTCAAAAGACAAAGAACAAGGACACAAAAGAGAGTTCAAAGAGGATATCTCTGATAATGAAATTGATTTGGAATCTGATTTTGAACCATATGTACCATTTAGAAAATCTAAGAGAAGTCGGAACATGTAGAAACAATATATCTCCAATAACTGTTTAATGTTATATAGTAGTTATAAATCATTTATAATAACTATTCATTCTCCATTCTAATATGTAAAACCAATAATATGTCAAGTGCCATCCTTCACGAGAATCTTCGACATAGTAACCTGGTAGCAGAGATTCTTGTGATCCTATTTTCACAGTATAAATGATCTCTATAAAGACAGTTGCATACCTTCTTTTGTTGGAAGTAAATAGCTATAACCCCATTTAATTTGACATTGTGGTGGTGAAGCATCTTCAATCACTGATGAGTAGAATGTTAAATCAATAAAAGTGTGACCTAGTAATGAAAAGTGTATTCCAACTAGTATATCTTATAGCAATATTATGTGTTAATGTCAGCCACACCTCCATACTGACTCTCACTTTCTCTTTGTATAACTTTGTATATCAGTGGCCATGGTCACAATTACCAATTATGACTTTCTCTGATTTATTTAATGAAACATTTGGTTTAATACTTGGAGTAATAGCTGTTGCAATACAGTCATTATCAGTAACATTGACACATATCAGAAAGGTCATGGAGTTGAGGTTATTTGATAGTCCTTTTGTATATACAACTGGAAAATCATGAAAGATGAGATCATGAGCATTAATAATAATAATAAACTTACAAACGATGGACAATAACAATAGAAAGATAGACATGACAGTTATTAATAATAACAAAAAAGGAATTTAATTAGGAGGTTATGTAAACAGCTATATAGTTTATTAATCACACATAAGTATTATCCAGTAAACCATTCTAATATGTAAAACCAATAGTAAGTCATATGATAACCTTCACGAGAATCAGATACAAAACAGCCAGGTAAAAGAGAATCGGATGAACCTACATTCAAAAAATGTAATAAAGTATAGTGTAAAAACAGATATTGAATTCAATATTCTCCCAGTTAATTGTTCTCATGTCCCATTCTTAATTTAAAGAGATACATATCAACAACCATAGAAATAAATCCTAATGTATTCTTTACAGAGAACTTGGCAAAGTATACAAGCATAGAACAGAACAAAATTATTATGTAGCCTGATAAATAAAAATGATGAACTTATTGAACTCATTTAGTTTATCTTTATCAATTTTCAGTTGGCAACCCAAATTTACATATATAGGTGCTTTTTTGAAGTAACTACTATACCTCCAGCTTTGGGGACTAAATATTGGTAATCCCAAGTAATTCGGCACTCTGGATGTGAGGCATCTTCTATTACTGATGAAAAAAATGTCACATCAATCATTGTATGATCTGGAGAGAGAGAGAGAGTGTGTATGTGTGTGTGTGTGTGTGTGAGAGAGAGAGAGAGAGAGAGAGAGAGAGAGATCAGCACTTGATTGATATCTATCAGACAATCCCCTACCTCCTTCTCGCTGTACTTTATATATCAATGGTCCATGATCACAATTACCAACCAGAATGTTGTCTGATTTATTCCATGGTGTATTTGGTTTAATCTCTGGAGTCTTCACAGTGGCAATACAATCTCCCCAGGTATCATTAACACAGATTAAAAATGTCATAGAGATGACATCATTTGGAGAAGTTGATCTCTGCTTTATTGGTCGAGAGAACGCTATAAACAATTAGTTAGGATTGTGCATTAATATATCATGTAACTCACTGGACACAACAAGCACAAGCAAAACAAAGGCAATTTTAAGCATCATGTAAATTGAGGGTGTGGCTCATTATAACAGAATAAACAAAATTAATTAAAAATAAATTAAAAGAAATGAAAAAGGAAATATTTAATTGTTTTCTATCTTGTTAGACGACTAAAATCAAAAGATTGTCCAAGATCTATTGCAGGTATAGTTGTAGTATGATGCTTATATGATCCTCCAATACTAGAGCCATCAACACGTAATTGTAGACCCATGTATGGAGGTACATCAATTTTTGTCTACAACAAGAAAGCAATTATTCTACAGCCACAGTAATTATGTTGACTAACTTTACCTGTTTATATGCTAATTCAAACTGACCAGTGTCACAATCTTTGTTATTTCTTCTATCGATAACAACTGTTTAAAAAATAAAATGACACCATTACAGAATAATCCTTACCTTTAATTGTATCTTCCATCACTTGCTTACACAATCTCTTAGTGACTGTAGTATTTCTTTCCATTGTTGGGCTACAATTCACTTCAATCTAAAACAGACAATGATTATGATAATATTATGGTATAATAATTCTCATTATTAGCATTAAAAATCTGGACTGACCAGCCATGGCTTAAAATCAGCAGTAATCATGAAGTCAGCACCATATAGCTCAAAGGAGTTCTAGCAATGATAAAGCATATTTTATTTTGTTGTATTAACTTACCTTTCTATCATTTATTCTTTCTTGTGATACTTGTAAAACATTGATAATGGCCTGCTTCATACCGGGGTAGATGATTTCTTCCCACTTATCTCCTTCATTAATACTTCTACAGATACTAGCAGTCAGGTGTTGCTAAGATCACTGATTACCTGAGATGACTTTGAAATGTGGTACTGTCCCACATATTTTCTGAAGGTAGCTCTGAATCCCTGTCTTGTGAAATGGTCATATATTTTTGAACAGAGTTGTTACACAAATGAATGCTCCTACAATAATGAATAGTTAGTACATTATTAACATTCTGTACAATAGTTTACGTGTCCAACTTCTTTAAACTAAACAGTTGCGATGAGAACCGAATGTAACAATCTTTATACATCCACATAGTCAGTGGATTCCAGTCAGTCACAAGAAACCACTGACGAATATCAAATTTGGTTGAACGAATTAGAAGTGGGCGTTCTAAGTGCAAACATATTTCTAAATGTATTCAAAAGTTGTCTTTACCAATATATTTTTGAATCACCCAACGACTCTCCTTCATTAAAATAGAAGGTTGAACAAACTGCTCTATATCTTCCAAATGATCCATGCATACTATGCCTACACAAAAGATACTGTAACTAACTTCTCCAATCTTAATTTTAAAAACCTCGTCCTCTTGATAATGCACCTGGCTTTATAATCCATATGTTTCTAATACCATCCATTGACAATTGAGGAAAATGATCTCCTAACTAATAAAAGACATATAATGAAGAGTTAATGTAATGGAATTAATGTTAATACCTCTATTAATAGCTCTTCAGCTCTCATTGCAGTGTTTGAAGAACATAACAAATTCCCATTATGGCTAAAGGATGACATATATATATACATATATATATATATATATATATATACACATATATAATATATATATAAACACTATTGGTGTGACTTACAAGACCAAATTATAGTAATGACTTAGTAGTGTTGACCATTCCTCTTCTGTTAGCTGAGGATATCATAAAAATATAGACACTACAATAGTAATTTTACCGATTTTGTCTGTAACCCATCAATGTCACTATGATCAATTTGTGCCATTATGATCTCACATGCTTTGATTGACAAGAGGACCACTTCTTCTGGGACTAAAAGTTGAATGCTTTCCTCCTCTTTGCCTCGAGAAGCAGATGAACAAGGTCGAGATGGTTGATCTGCTCTATTTACTGGAGTACTAGGTGCAGAGGTGGAGGTAGCTGAATGTGATGGAGATGTTAAAGGAGAAGACAGTGCAGCAATGTATGAAGTGATTGTCACATAAACCTCTTTCTTGGCCAATGGATCATAATAGATGTTAGCCAAATGCTGGTTTATTTCACATGCTACAATCTTTAGGATATTAAAAGCTGCTGTAAGTTGGTAGTCATCTATTCAGAGAATGACAATTAAAATGACATAATATACTCACTGTACCTTTGAAAGATTCTTTGTCCTGTTGAGAAGTTAGTAGATAACAGCGAGGAAAGAAAGTATCTGGATCATTGTCTCTATACCAGGGCAAGTTCTGTAAGCTACTACATAGTCCAAACTATTGGAAAATGTGTCATAATAATACAAAATGATGACTGATAATAATAACCTTAGTGGTGAACCATGCTCCTGAAAAATGATTGACTATTTGGTCTTTTTTGAGATACCTAGGAGCTACATCACTTCTTCTTAGTGACCATATAAAATTAGGTTCACTATTTCTGACTGCTCTACACTGTAAAGAGAGAGAGGGGAAGAAAGAAGTGCATTGTGCCATAACTAAATTCCATACCAACATCAAGTATTCTTCATCCACTTCTTCCTCACTTTCACTCTCACTCTCTGAGATATTATCATCATCGCAGTCATCACATATATCATTGTCTTCATCACCATCACTGTCACAATGTTTATCTTCATTCTTTTTATGTGTTATTTTGCTGTTATGATGATCTATTTCAATCCATCCTCTACTCCTGAGGGCTTTACGTATAGTCTGATAACCACCTTTAATATGGAAAATTTTCTTACACTACAGGAAAACACTATAATATCATGCTATACATAAGTCACTTACTCTTGTTGCTTTCTCTGCTAACACTTTAACACGTCGGACACGATCAGCCTCATTAAGTGATTTGAATTCTACTTGGAGTAGTCCCTGATAATTATGTAATGTTGACTTTATACCAATTTGTTTACTAGTGTTCTTGGATAATGGAGAACATTTTGATAAAGAACCTGAATTAATTTTCAAGGATGACCCAACTGACTCTTGACGTAAGAGAAGCTTAGAAGGACTAGATACTGGAAGAGCTGGTGCAGTTTGACTTCGGCCATGTTTTCTTAGACTTTGCTGTTGTTTGACAATTGGGGATCTTTCATTAAGTGTGGATAGCTTTGCTGCTTTAATTGAAGAAGGACTGATGTCAGATGAAGGAGAATGAGATGTTGCTTTGTTATTCTGTTTTTTTGTTAATTTTTGAGGTGGACTAAGTGCTTCATCAATCTATAGTACCAATAACTAACAATAACATAACATATATACACTAACCAATTTCTGCTTTCTAGTCAAATGTTGTTGCTGTCTATCCAAAAACCCAGTGTCAAGTTTCTGAACTATACGAGTACTTTTGTTTAACACACGAGGCTTAAAAGTGTACTCAGAATAAAATTCAGCTTTTTTCATGGCTGTCATTGTGGCTGCTCGATCTTGTATCTCTTGAAGTTTGCCTGCTCGCTCTTGGGCTAATTTAAGACTCATTGCATTTAATTTTGGAGAAAATGTGAGATTAGCATCATAATATTGCTGTTGTTTCTTGCCTCCATCAGAGAGTCGTGTCACAAGTGGTTGATGTCTTCTGGAACTTTGGTTAGCCAATTTGAGAGATGATGGATTGAGTTTGGGTCGGAAAGTAAGTTCTTTTTCGAATTGATGTATTAATTTACGACAGCAGGATGGCTTCTCTTTTTTTTTCGGCATTTCACATGAAGATAAAGTGGAGAATTGTTGAGAAAGAACTTTGGCATTGCAGTCTATTTTTATGTGGTTATCTACTTCTTCGTCTGTGTAAACGTGATTAGCATCTATACTTTGAGGAGATGGTTTCTCTGGCCGTTCAGATAAAGTTGCATTACGGCTAGCACATAGTCTTTGCCTTGCAACAGGTGGAACAGATGCTGATATAAGACGAGGACAAGCGCATAAAGTGTGTGATAATTCACTTGACGAATTACAGTAGCTCGAATTAGGAGATGATCCAAATTGTGTCAAAACAGCCATTTTGGAGCTTTAAAAGGGTCGTTAGTTGATTTATTGATTTTATTAAATGGACATCACTTGCATATCACTTTCTTGTGCATTGTTGAAGTCGTCAAAAAAGAAGGACAAGGTGTGTCTTGTTGTCAAGGTGATGTTTATTTTTCGCAAAAGACTCAGACCAGTTCCGATAGTATGAGTATGAGCGCGGACTCAAGAATTGAAGGCGTGTCCTGTTATTGTTGTAGGGAGCTCCTGTGTAAACGATCACTTTTGCAAATCTGCATAAAAGATGTCTTTTGCTTGGTCTCTTGCAAGATTATCACTTAGGAGATCGTCTGTAGCACTATCTCGTACTTTTCACTTATCATTGATATCAGGGTTATGTTCTAGACCGTTTTCAACATCTTCTTTTCTTGGGAAAGATTTACGTATTGCCATAATTGGTCAATCTGTCTTTGGACAAGAAGTATACAACCTCTTACAAAGACAAGGAAAGAACATTGTTGGTGTGTTTACTGTCCCTGATCAAAATGGACGTCCTGATCCTTTAGCTGCTCAGGCAGAGAAAGATGGTGTGCAAGTGTTCAAATTTGAAAAATGGAGGAAAAAAGGTGGTATTTAAGGAATTGATAATAAATGCTAATCTCTCTCTCTCTCTCTCTCTCTAGGTCAACTTCTCCCAAATGTCTATGAGCAGTATAAAAGTGTACAAGCTACTCTCAATGTCTTGCCATTTTGTACTCAATTTATTCCTATGGAAGTCATTGATGCAGCTGAAGAAGGCTCCATTATTTATCATCCTTCTATTTTACCTAAACATCGTGGTGCCTCAGCTATTAACTGGACATTAATGGAGGGAGATCATCAAGCTGGATTCACTATATTCTGGGCAGATGATGGTCTTGATACAGGCCCTATCTTATTACAGCGATCATGTGATGTCGACATTAATGATACAGTTGACACTCTTTATAACCGATTTCTCTTCCCTGAAGGTGTTCGAGCTATGGTAAGTATAATTTGTTAAAGACCTATTATGATATTTGCTATTAGGGAGAAGCAGTAAAATTAATAGAGGAAGGGAAAGCACCTCGTATTGTTCAGTGGGAAGGTGGAGCTACTTATGATAAATTGTGGCAAAAGAAAGAACTTGCAAAGGTTATGCTTCTATATTAATTTTAGGCTTTATAATAATGTTATTGTCACAGATCAATTGGGAACAACCTGCACTTACTGTACATAATTTTATTCGTGGAAATGACAAGGTAAATTACTAAAACAGACATTATAATTTCCTTATTTAATGTCCATAGGTTCCAGGAGCATGGACTACAATTGATGGACAAGTTAGAGCATACACCAAATAATTTAAGACATTGTCTTTATACTGTAGAAAGTTACTCTCTATGGATCTACTTTCATTGATGATCGGTGTCCTGTTGTTGGGAGGGAAGTTACAATAAAAGGGCTAGAAAGTCCAGCTGTCATTACTCTGAATGGGATGGTAGCCTATTGTAAAGATGGGAAAAAGATCTGTGTCACTCAACTCCAATTAGAAGATGGACGTATGATCCCTGCAACTCAATGGGGTAAAGAGGAGAAAGTGGAAAAGTTAGAATTAAGTCCTGAAGAGGAAGCTTTAAAAGAACACATCAGAGTTAGTGAGATAACTAATTAACAAACTTTATAGTTTGAATTTCAATGACAGAGTATTTGGGGTGGTATTCTCAGTTCTAGCAATGTTGAAGATCAAACTGATTTCTTTAAGGCTGGAGCTTCTTCAATGGATGTTACTAGGTATGCTATGAATGCTGTATTACAAGTAATTTTGTGATATGTTCTCTTTAGACTGATTGAAGAGGTACGAGAACTATGTGATGTTACTATGACTACTGACAATGTGTACATGACTCCAAAGTATATTGTGTATTGTTCTAGTTCACTATGTCACTTCATTGCATTATAGATTTGATGAATTCATTCATCATGTGATACTGGAGAAGAGAGGAACAGGCTTTGAAACAAACTTTGAGTATGATTCTGTAAGGATTGTTTATAGTTTATAATGCTTTTATTATGATAAATTAGGTGATTATTGAAGCTAATGGGAGGAAAATTCAATGTCCCCATCAATTACTTATTAATGGAGAGTTTATTAATTCTTCATGGGGACGTACTTATAATTCTATCAATCCAGCTGATGAGACTGTGAGATCTAGTTTATTATATGTTATGTTATAAATGACTTGTTAGGTTATCTGTACAGTGGAGTCAGCTTCTAAGGAAGATGTAGATAAAGCTGTAGGAGCTGCTAAAGTGAGATGAGTTTATTAATATTGTTCTAACATGTCTGTGCATTTAGTATGCTTTTGAAGAAGGAGAATGGGGTAAAATGAATGCTCGTGACAGAGGAAAACTCATGTACAAGTAAGTGAGTTAAAGTCTTCACTGTAGTAGTATATGTCTCTGTATTAGACTGGCTGATCTGATGGAAGAGCACAAAGAAGAACTAGCTACCCTGGAGAGTGTGGACTCAGGTGCAGTTTATACATTGGCTCTTAAGACACATATTGGGTTCTCTATTGATTGTATTCGCTATTTTGCTGGATGGTGTGACAAAATCCAGGTATTTGACTATATTAATCCTTCTTTATGTTTAATGTGTGTCTCTCTTTCAGGGCCAAACTATTCCTATTAATCATGCTAGACCTAACAGGAACCTCTCTTACACTAAGAAAGAACCTATTGGGTAAATAAGAACCTATTCACTTCACATTATAGTGCACATTAGGGTCTGTGGTATTGTAATCCCATGG
Source organism: Xestospongia bergquistia (assembly GCA_963965975.1). NCBI lineage: Eukaryota > Metazoa > Porifera > Demospongiae > Haplosclerida > Petrosiidae > Xestospongia > Xestospongia bergquistia. Next base: position 3,397,133 of record OZ014425.1, read on the forward strand.
AATTATCCTCTTATGATGCTTGCCTGGAAATTGAGTCCCTGCCTTGCTGCAGGAAATACTGTAGTCCTCAAACCAGCTGAGGTGTCATGTATAATGCTCTAATCAAATTAATGACTATAATGTATGTTCTCAGGTGACTCCTCTAACTGCTCTAAAGTTTGCAGAGCTATCTGTACGAGCAGGTTTTCCAAAAGGTGTTATTAATATATTACCAGGCAAAGGTGAGCAAACTAGTTACAACTGCAGTGTTATATTGTGTGTCTTTAAAGGATCTATCATTGGTCAAGCATTATGTGATCATATGGATGTTAGAAAGATTGGATTCACTGGTTCCACTGAAATTGGCAAAGGCATTATGAAGAGGTGTTGTAGACAGTAATGTTTCTCTCATTATTTTATCTTTCTAGTTGTGCTGAGAGTAATGCTAAACGTGTATCTCTTGAACTTGGAGGAAAGTCACCATTGATTATTTTTGGTGACAGTGATCTAGACAAAGCTGTCAGACAGGTAAGATCACTGTTATTAACATTATCTGTAATAGTCACTTTTACATTAGTCCCTTGGAGCTGTCTTTTTTAACAAAGGTGAGAACTGTATTGCTGCTGGCCGAATCTTTGTAGAGAGATCAATACATGACAAGTTCTTAGAGAGAGTAATAGAGGAAGTCAAGAAAATGAAAATAGGAGACCCACTAGATCGCTCTGTTGCTCATGGACCACAAAACCACAAGTAATCAGTTATATTGTATGAAGTTATCACTGTATTTGTGACACTATAGAGCTCATCTTGACAGTCTATTAAAGTACATTGAAGTAGGTGTTCAAGAAGGAGCCACTCTTGCTTATGGAGGGAAAAGATTACCACGTCATGGTGACTTCATTATGTCTGACTATATTATATTGTGTGTTTTGATCAGGGTACTTTTTGGAGCCTACAATATTTACTGATGTCGAAGATCACATGATGTTAGCAAAAGAAGAGAGTTTTGGACCATTGATGATAGTATCTGTATTTGAAAATGGGTCAGTTCTCTAACCATTGTATTTATTCATTCATTTTTTATGCAAAGGGATGTTGATGGTGTAATACGTCGAGCTAATGCTACTGAATTCGGCTTAGCCTCAGGTGTTTTTACTCGAGATATTAACAAAGTCAGAACTAATATTGTTGTTAATTCATTCAATATTGTCTTGTAGGCAATGTATGTGAGTGATAAAATTCAAGCAGGAACATGTTTTGTTAACTGTTATAACAAAACTGATTCTGCTGCTCCATTTGGAGGATTTAAGCAATCTGGATTTGGAAAAGATTTAGGTAATGAAATGCAATGAATTCTCAATGAATTTTTTTTCTTTCAAAGGTGAAGAAGCTCTTAATGAATACCTCCGAACCAAAGTGATCACTTTGGAGTACTTCTAACTTTTTTAATAGCAGTATGTACGTAGATCAAGTATATTATACGTTGTGATACATTGTTCAGTATTTTTATTGTTATTATGATTTATATAATAAGTATTAAGCTTGTATTATATTCAAGCTATAACTTGTCATCACTATAAACCTTTGCAGTTTTATTAGAATTAAAGATTAGTTTATTATTCAATTCAATATGTTTCAACTCAAGCATACTATGAAAAATGATATTATCTTTTAATGTTATATATTTATAGTCTTTATAATAATGGATGAAGGATAAATTTCTCATTTTAAATGGAATATAGAATGCTAGTAGGAAAGTAGTAGTGATTATATTACTATAATAAACATCATTATCATTCCAGTGTTTAGGTCAAACATAACAAATATTGTTATTTATAATAGGAACTAGTAGTTACTATTAAAATACTCAACACTTAGTCTTTTAATAATTATTTTTAAAGTGATAAAGGTATTTCTAATGAAGACTAAAATAAGACAACTAAAAATAATATAAATATAAATTATGAAAGAGACCTATAAAGAATAAAATATCAGAGTTTATTTATTGTGTAGTTGGAATTAGATCGTCAATAGCATTTCCTCCTTCAAGAGCTTTTTCCATATCCACTAGAATTTTGACTCCATCAATCACTTGTTGTACTAACTCCACTTCAGAAAATCCAAGACGATCAGAATTGGATATATCAAAAACACCGTCTGATGATGCAGTATCAACTCCTCCTGTTCCTCTCTTTTGAAGTCGAAGACTCTTCAATATTGAACCAAAACGTTCATCTTTGCTCAGCAGAGGTAATTTCACATGGACACCAGCTCTTAGACCAGTACCAAGGTTAGATGGACATGTAAGAACATAACCAAGGTGTTCGTTCCACATAAAAGCATGATTAGCTTCTTTTATGCAAGCCTCCACTTTGTTGAGCCCTTCACAAAATCTTGAGAACACTTCTTTCATGTTGCCTCCTTTCTGCATAGAAATGACACGGGTGTGATCTTCTTCATTGATCCACACAAGAAAATTCTTTTCTTCATTATGCCAAATTCCACGAGCATCAGGCCAATCACGTGCCATACGAGAAGCTAGGAGAAGAGGGGAGACAGGTTTGTCAAATAGGAAGTGGTCATCAATGAGCTGTTGTTGTTCCTCTTCGGTCATTTTACTTAGAGGATAAAACTTTCCTTGAAAGACACCATCTAGAGAATTAAGTGCAGATGTAACAATCTTCTCTACTTCTCGTCTTTCTGCTCTTGAACAGAAGGGTGGTAAAGAGAATCCACGAATGCTTCGACCAGTACGAACTCTTGAGGAAAGAACATAGTTGGGGTCAAGATTGTCTCCTCCTTTTAGCTTGTTTGCATCTAAGTCAGTCATGTGCATATCTGTCTTTTTATAGCCATTATGTCTTGACTCAATAACAGGATCAAATAGATCAGCAAACACTTCATAGGATTCTTCATCACCAGCTACCATACCCACTGTCATAATGAATGGGTGACCAGGATTATCAACACCAGTTTGGATTGCTCGGTCGAGGGTAAATCCATTTGGTGTTTTAAGTGGTGCTAACTTGGCATATATTTCAGGAGTCAAGCATTTGGCCATCCAGTTATTGTGTGAGGAGAGATCTGGATAGTTGGGGTGCTTGGTAATTTTTCCTGGTCCTGGTATAAGGCTATCAATCAGTAGCCTCTTTTCTAAGGTCTTTTCCATATCCACTAGAATTTTGACTCCATCAATCACTTGTTGTACTAACTCCACTTCAGAAAATCCAAGACGATCAGAATTGGATATATCAAAAACACCGTCTGATGATGCAGTATCAACTCCTCCTGTTCCTCTCTTTTGAAGTCGAAGACTCTTCAATATTGAACCAAAACGTTCATCTTTGCTCAGCAGAGGTAATTTCACATGGACACCAGCTCTTAGACCAGTACCAAGGTTAGATGGACATGTGAGAATATAACCAAGGTGTTCGTTCCACATAAAAGCATGATTAGCTTCTTTTATGCAAGCCTCCACTTTGTTGAGCCCTTCACAAAATCTTGAAAACACTTCTTTCATGTTGCCTCCTTTCTGCATAGAAATGACACGGGTGTGATCTTCTTCATTGATCCACACAAGAAAATTCTTTTCTTCATTATGCCAAATTCCACGAGCATCAGGCCAATCACGTGCCATACGAGAAGCTAGGAGAAGAGGGGAGACAGGTTTGTCAAATAGGAAGTGGTCATCAATGAGCTGTTGCTGTTCCTCTTCGGTCATTTTACTTAGAGGATAAAACTTTCCTTGGAAAACACCATCTAGAGAATTAAGTGCAGATGTAACAATCTTCTCTACTTCTCGTCTTTCTGCTCTTGAACAGAAGGGTGGTAAAGAGAATCCACGAATGCTTCGACCAGTACGAACTCTTGAGGAAAGAACATAGTTGGAGTCAAGATTGTCTCCTCCTTTTAGCTTGCTTGCATCTAAGTCAGTCATGTGCATATCTGTCTTTTTATAGCCATTATGTCTTGACTCAATAACAGGATCAAATAGATCAGCAAACACTTCATAGGATTCTTCATCACCAGCTACCATACCCACTGTCATAATGAATGGGTGACCAGGATTATCAACACCAGTTTGGATTGCTCGGTCGAGGGTAAATCCATTTGGTGTTTTAAGTGGTGCTAACTTGGCATATATTTCAGGAGTCAAGCATTTGGCCATCCAGTTATTGTGTGAGGAGAGATCTGGATAGTTGGGGTGCTTGATAATTTTTCCTGGTCCTGGTATAAGGCTATCAATCAGTAGCCTCTTTTCTAAGGTCTTTTCCATATCCACTAGAATTTTGACTCCATCAATCACTTGTTGTACTAACTCCACTTCAGAAAATCCAAGACGATCAGAATTGGATATATCAAAAACACCGTCTGATGATGCAGTATCAACTCCTCCTGTTCCTCTCTTTTGAAGTCGAAGACTCTTCAATATTGAACCAAAACGTTCATCTTTGCTCAGCAGAGGTAATTTCACATGGACACCAGCTCTTAGACCAGTACCAAGGTTAGATGGACATGTAAGAACATAACCAAGGTGTTCGTTCCACATAAAAGCATGATTAGCTTCTTTTATGCAAGCCTCCACTTTGTTGAGCCCTTCACAAAATCTTGAAAACACTTCTTTCATGTTGCCTCCTTTCTGCATAGAAATGACACGGGTGTGATCTTCTTCATTGATCCACACAAGAAAATTCTTTTCTTCATTATGCCAAATTCCACGAGCATCAGGCCAATCACGTGCCATACGAGAAGCTAGGAGAAGAGGAGAGACAGGTTTGTCAAATAGGAAGTGGTCATCAATGAGCTGTTGCTGTTCCTCTTCAGTCATTTTACTAAGAGGATAATACTTTCCTTGGAAAACACCATCTAGAGAATTAAGTGCAGATGTAACAATCTTCTCTACTTCTCGTCTTTCTGCTCTTGAACAGAAGGGTGGTAAAGAGAATCCACGAATGCTTCGTCCGGTACGGACTCTTGAGGAAAGAACGTAGTTGGGATCGAGATCATCACCTCCTTGTAGCTTACTTGCGTCTAGGTCTGTTTTGTGCTTATCAGACTTTTTGAAACCATTGTGACGTGCTTCAATAACAGGATCAAATAGATCAGCAAACACTTCATAGGATTCTTCATCACCAGCAACCATGCCCACTGTCATGATGAATGGGTGACCAGGATTATCAACACCAGTTTGGATTGCTCTATTGAGAGTAAATCCATTTGGTGTTTTGAGTGAGGCTAATTTCAAAAATATGTCAATAATCAGACATTTGGCCATCCAGTTGTTGTGTTGAGAAAGATCAGGGTAGTCGGCAAGGACACTAAACTTCTCTTGTAACTTGCCAGGTAGCAGTCGGTAAATACTTTGATTATTTTCAAGGCATTTTTCCATAGAAATTAGCAGCTCAACGCCATCAATGACTTTCTGGACTAATACAACTTCTGAAAAACCTAGACGGTCACTATTAGAGATATCATAGATGCCTCCAACAGAGGCAGTATCAACTCCTCCAATTCCTCTGGTCTGCAGTGCAAGCTCCTTTATTATCTCTTGAAAGAAAGAAACTTTACTTAACAGTGGTAATTTCACATGGACACCAGCTCTTAGACCAGTACCAAGGTTAGATGGACATGTAAGAACATAACCAAGGTGTTCGTTCCACATAAAAGCATGATTAGCTTCTTTTATGCAAGCCTCCACTTTGTTGAGCCCTTCACAAAATCTTGAAAACACTTCTTTCATGTTGCCTCCTTTCTGCATAGAAATGACACGGGTGTGATCTTCTTCATTGATCCACACAAGAAAATTCTTTTCTTCATTATGCCAAATTCCACGAGCATCAGGCCAATCACGTGCCATACGAGAAGCTAGGAGAAGAGGAGAGACAGGTTTGTCAAATAGGAAGTGGTCATCAATGAGCTGTTGCTGTTCCTCTTCGGTCATTTTACTTAGAGGATAATACTTTCCTTGGAAAACACCATCTAGAGAATTAAGTGCAGATGTAACAATCTTCTCTACTTCTCGTCTTTCTGCTCTTGAACAGAAGGGTGGTAAAGAGAATCCACGAATGCTTCGTCCAGTACGAACTCTTGAGGAAAGAACATAGTTGGGGTCAAGATTGTCTCCTCCTTTTAGCTTGCTTGCATCTAAGTCAGTCGTGTGTTTATCTGTCTTTTTATAGCCATTATGTCTTGACTCAATAACAGGATCAAATAGATCAGCAAACACTTCATAGGATTCTTCATCACCAGCTACCATACCCACTGTCATGATGAATGGGTGACCAGGATTATCAACACCAGTTTGGATTGCTCGGTCGAGTGTAAATCCATTTGGTGTTTTAAGTGGTGCTAACTTGGCATATATTTCAGGAGTCAAGCATTTGGCCATCCAGTTATTGTGTAGGGAGAGATCTGGGTAGTTTTCTTTAACACCCAACACCTTTGTTCTATAGCAGAAAAAGTTGACATATAATTATTATACTTTTAGAGTCTACAGCATAAACTATACTGTCTAATAATTATAACTGTCAACACACTGTTGTTTTGACTACCTAAAAGTACATGCACATAGTTACTTACGCATTTTTGCTTGGCTTTGGATGACCGACTGTGCAAATACAAAAGAGATAATATTATAAAAATAAAATAATAGTGGCAAATAGAAATATTATCCATGCATTTGCGCTGGGGGTGTAGCTTACCTTTTGCAACAGAACTGGGTGGGGCTGCTGGAGTTGAACTACCGCATCCCATGTTGTCGTCCTGAAGTTGCTATCGCTATAGATTACTTTTATTTTTTAAAGGAAAGAAAGGCTTCTACTTTAAAAAGTGAACCAACGCCCAACTTTTAGACGCAAATTTGTTGAACGCTCAGTCACCATGACAACAGAAAATTATCAATACTGTTTACAAATCGTTGTTAGCGTGAATTGGGGATATAGCTCAGCGGTAGAGCGCTCGCTTTGCATGCGAGAGGCCTCGGGTTCGAACCCCGATATCTCCATTTCCTTTTTTTTTATATAAAACAATATTCACCATCTCTGTCGTGTTCAATTATTTCTAAATTGTCAACTATAATACACATTGAAAAATGATTTCCAACAAAAACGATAGCAAGTTGCTTATCTGTATTGTGTTCATTAATACATTAAAATAAACAAGCGTTTCTGCTCAACGTTTTGTTCAATATTCAATGGTAATCACTTTAATACGAAGATATTCATGAAGAGCTTCTTCTCCTGAAAAATGCAATAAATATTATCAAAAAATAGAAATTAAAAGTACCTAAATCTTTTCCAAATCCAGATTGCTTAAATCCTCCAAATGGAGCAGCAGAATCAGTTTTGTTATAACAGTTAACAAAACATGTTCCTGCTTGAATTTTATCACTCACATACATTGCCTACAAGACAATGTTGAATGAATTAACAACAATATTAGTTCTGACTTTGTTAATATCTCGAGTAAAAACACCTGAGGCTAAGCCGAATTCAGTAGCATTAGCTCGACGTATTACACCATCAACATCCCTTTGCATAAAAAATGAATGAATAAATACAATGATTAGAGAACTGACCCATTTTCAAATACAGATACTATCATCAATGGTCCAAAACTCTCTTCTTTTGCTAACATCATGTGATCTTCAACATCAGTAAATATTGTAGGCTCCAAAAAATACCCTGATCAAAACACACAATATAATATAGTCAGACATAATGAAGTCACCATGACGTGGTAATCTTTTCCCTCCATAAGCAAGAGTGGCTCCTTCTTGAACACCTACTTCAATGTACTTTAATAGACTGTCAAGATGAGCTCTATAGTGTCACAAATACAGTGATAACTTCATACAATATAACTGATTACTTGTGGTTTTGTGGTCCATGAGCAACAGAGCGATCTAGTGGGTCTCCTATTTTCATTTTCTTGACTTCCTCTATTACTCTCTCTAAGAACTTGTCATGTGTTGATCTCTCTACAAAGATTCGGCCAGCAGCAATACAGTTCTCACCTTTGTTAAAAAAGACAGCTCCAAGGGACTAATGTAAAAGTGACTATTACAGATAATGTTAATAACAGTGACCTTACCTGTCTGACAGCTTTGTCTAGATCACTGTCACCAAAAATAATCAATGGTGACTTTCCTCCAAGTTCAAGAGATACACGTTTAGCATTACTCTCAGCACAACTAGAAAGATAAAATAATGAGAGAAACATTACTGTCTACAACACCTCTTCATAATGCCTTTGCCAACTTCAGTGGAACCAGTGAATCCAATCTTTCTAACATCCATATGATCACATAATGCTTGACCAATAATAGATCCTTTAAAGACACACAATATAACACTGCAGTTGTAACTAGTTTGCTCACCTTTGCCTGGTAATATATTAATAACACCTTTTGGAAAACCTGCTCGTACAGATAGCTCTGCAAACTTTAGAGCAGTTAGAGGAGTCACCTGGGAACACATGTCACAGTCATTAATTTGATGAGAATATTATACTCAGTACCTGAGCTGGTTTGAGGACTACAGTATTTCCAGCAGCAAGGCAGGGACTCAATTTCCAGGCAAGCATCATAAGAGGATAATTCCATGGGATTACAATACCACAGACCCTAATGTGCACTATAATGTGAAGTGAATAGGTTCTTATTTACCCAATAGGTTCTTTCTTAGTGTAAGAGAGGTTCCTGTTAGGTCTAGCATGATTAATAGGAATAGTTTGACCCTGAAAGAGAGACACACATTAAACATAAAGAAGGATTAATATAGTCAAATACCTGGATTTTGTCACACCATCCAGCAAAATAGCGAATACAATCAATAGAGAACCCAATATGTGTCTTAAGAGCCAATGTATAAACTGCACCTGAGTCCACACTCTCCAGGGTAGCTAGTTCTTCTTTGTGCTCTTCCATCAGATCAGCCAGTCTAATACAGAGACATATACTACTACAGTGAAGACTTTAACTCACTTACTTGTACATGAGTTTTCCTCTGTCACGAGCATTCATTTTACCCCATTCTCCTTCTTCAAAAGCATACTAAATGCACAGACATGTCAGAACAATATTAATAAACTCATCTCACTTTAGCAGCTCCTACAGCTTTATCTACATCTTCCTTAGAAGCTGACTCCACTGCACAGATAACCTAACAAGTCATTTATAACATAACATATAATAAACTAGATCTCACAGTCTCATCAGCAGGATTGATAGAATTATAAGTACGTCCCCATGAAGAATTAATAAACTCTCCATTAATAAGTAATTGATGGGGACATTGAATTTTCCTCCCATTAGCTTCAATAGTCACCTAATTTTATCATGATAGGAACATTAAAATCAACAGCAGTATATTCTCACAGCATCAAACTCAAATTTATCAGTTACCCCTCCTCCTCTCTGCTTTGTAATAACTTGTCTAATGAAATCATCAAACCTATAATAATCATAGTATCATCACAATGGCTTGAAAGAATAAGAATTACCTGGTATTCATGTACACTTCATCAGTAGATAATCCCACAGCACTAGCTTGTAAAACTTCTTCAATTAATCTGATATTAAACAATTTATATACTAACCTTTAATGCACTACTATTTACCTGGTAACATCCATCGAAGAAGCTCCAGCCTTAAAGAAATCAGTTTGATCTTCAACATTGCTAGAACTGAGAATACCACCCCAAATACTCTGTCATTGAAATTCAAACTATAAAGTTTGTTAATTAGTTATCCCACTAACTCTGATGTGTTCTTTTAAAGCTTCCTCTTCAGGACTTAATTCTAACTTTTCCACTTTCTCCTCTTTACCCCATTGAGTTGCAGGGATCATACGTCCATCTTCTAATTGGAGTTGAGTGACACAGATCTTTTTCCCATCTTTACAATAGGCTACCATCCCATTCAGAGTAATGACAGCTGGACTTTCTAGCCCTTTTATTGTAACTTCCCTCCCAACAACAGGACACCGATCATCAATGAAAGTAGATCCATAGAGAGTAACTTTCTACAACATAGAGACAATGTCTTAAATTATTTGGTGTATGCTCTAACTTGTCCATCAATTGTAGTCCATGCTCCTGGAACCTGTAATAGCAATGAAAAATTATAGAACAAACAAAATGCAGAAAAAAAACAAGACTATAACTGTAAAAATTGTTGAGAGATTATTTTTGTGGTGCTGGTATTGCATCAAAATACTAAGGTTTACATAATGTTAAAATACTAAAAAGTTGCCAGTAGCTATGATGCTGTCAACTTTATTGGTTGCTTTCAACTGTCCCAAACAACTACAGAATAAACTTTTGTGAGTGGAATAATTGTATATAAATACAACACAGTCTATTAGGGGCATCATGCCACACAAACTATGCTAGGTAAACAAAAGCATTTTCAGTAAAAGTGGTAATACAATTTACTTTGTCGTTTCCACGAATAAAATTATGTACTACAATTGCAGCTTGATCCCAATTTATCTATAAAACAGTTTGACACAAGTAAAAATGTGCTTATATTAGAAACCTCAGCCTGAGATTTCTTAGTCCATTTTTCATCGTAAGTTGCTCCACCTTCCCACTGAACAATACGAGGTGCTTTCCCTTCCTCTATTAATTTTACTGCTTCTCCCTAATAGCAAATATCATAATAGGTCTTTAACAAATTATACTTACCATAGCTCGAACACCTTCAGGGAAGAGAAATCGGTTATAAAGAGTGTCAACTGTATCATTAATGTCGACATCACATGATCGCTGTAATAAGATAGGGCCTGTATCAAGACCATCATCTGCCCAGAATATAGTGAATCCAGCTTGATGATCTCCCTCCATTAATGTCCAGTTAATGGCTGAGGCACCACGATGTTTAGGTAAAATAGAAGGATGATAAATAATGGAGCCTTCTTCAGCTGCATCAATGACTTCCATAGGAATAAATTGAGTACAAAATGGCAAGACATTGAGAGTAGCTTGTACACTTTTATACTGCTCATAGACATTTGGGAGAAGTTGACCTAGAGAGAGAGAGAGAGATAGAGAGAGAGAGAGAGAGAGAGAAAGAGATTTGCAACAGTATTGTTTGAAAAAAAGACACCTTTTTGTCTCCATCTTTGAAATTTGAAAACTTGCACACCATCTTTCTCAGCTTGAGCAGCTAAAGGATCAGGACGGCCATTTTGATCAGGGACAGTAAACACACCAACAATGTTCTTTCCTTGTCTCTTAAAAAGTTGATACACTTCTTTGCCAAAGAGAGATTGGCCAATAATGGCAATACGTAACTCCTTTTTTCTATGATCAGCAAGATATCTAAATTTAATTTACTTAATCAATTAATAATTGGTAGTTAGTAAATAACAGCGAGGATTTTTTTTCTACTGTTTGTAGCATGTTTATTCCGGAATACTTACTTAGCAGGTTCGTTAGACTCCATTGGACCGTTAGACGCCATTACTTGATCATGTGGAGATGACTGTATATATTATAGCACTAGTAAACTGGTCAATCTGGTTTGCAAACAAGAATTTAACAAAACACGCCTTCATCACACCTTTGAATTTACTATATCAACAAAGCTCTATTGTTTTTCCTCTGACTTCACTCACACAAAAATCTCATAAAAGAGTTTATTAAGAGCACACAGTATTTTACAAAAGAACTAAAAGAAAATAAGTCAATGTACATGGTATTCTCTAAATATTATCCAGGTTGCCATGACGACGTGCTTTCCATTGTAAGTAGAAACTCGTATCAATGGCAATCCAGTAAATATTGATACCCCATAGAACAATAGAAGTGAAACCAAATACCTAGTCAAGAAATATGATCCATTTTACACAAATTGCTACTAATATGTAATTATTATACTCACGTCAGCAATAGCAGCTTGAGCATATGATCCAGAATAATTTTCAGGATTATTTTGAGTACAATTATTTGCTAAAAATCGATCATGAACTATATTTTTTCTGATATAGGATTTCATCTCATTCTGAGCTACAGCCCATTCCACTGATGCAATGAACCAACACAAAGCCCAAGCTACATGCATGATTAGATCCTATTATAAAATAAGAGCATTGATACAAACATTATAATATAACTTACTGAAATTATCAAGTAGTTGACAAACCATTCTATTGATGAATTAGCAGTGGTCAACATATATACAACTAAAGCTATCACTCCATAGAATAAGGTTAGACTTCCCCAAGCTACAAAAAATTCTGAAGCTTGCATAAAACGTGAATCTAAAGATACTGTATCTTGGGAAGAACTATTTCCATTTATAGTTGTAGTCACTTCTACTACAGAATATGGATATTGAGCTCTAGCAGTAACTAAAGTTAAAAACAAAAAATAATATACGACCTTTACTCATAATACGAGTGGTATGACTACAATAGATAATGTTAGTCACATGATTTGATAAGTACAATAACTGATCTTACCAGTACTAATAGTATGGTTATTCCATTTATTACAGTTAGCTGTGTTAGTGGCAACAAAACTAGCCACCAAAGACAATGCCAGTAGAGCTATAATCTAAGTAAAAAGAAACAATAACATGTCATTACAGATTTAAAACACTATGTGCATTCAAGTGGTTTGAACAATTAATAGTAATGTCTGCAATTATATTATAAAATCATGAAGTGTCCACACTTTGACTTTGCTGAGGTATATGGATTCACGCTTCTTAAATACAACAAATTATGGACTTCCCTTCAGACCTCTAGGCGTTTTGTATAGTAAACATCAAGGGCTACCACCATTTTATTATTTTATTCTACAGTTGAAACAATACAATCTACCAAATTAATGGTGATGTGACCTGCCCAGAATCAATAATTCATCAATCAATACATTTAAATTTCAAGCAAAATATACCATTTCAATGATTTTTAGAAATCCTTTGGTCTGAAGTGGAGCCTTCCAATGGATATACATCTTGCCTAGTTTATCAGTAGTACACTGTAAAGAATAGAAGCCACGAGATTTAAAAGGTGTGGTCAATCACGTGATGGAGGTCCAACCTCGAAGCTAAAATTTTGTAAGTATTGGCCTTACAGTCAAGATGTCAGATGAAGAAAGGGCGGAGCAGGGACAAGCTAGTAAATGGCGAAGACCCAGAGCGACTCTAGAGAATCTTGGTGATATTACTATATCAGGAAGATTTGCTATTAACTTGAGGATTTTACTTGAACCAATTGGTTTCCTGCGTATAATTTTGATTGTAAGTTCAAATTATTACACAAATATAATCTCTGATGGAGGACCTGAACATAAAGTTTTAATTGGTATACTTAACATCTTATGCAGCAATTGAAAATTACATATATGTCATGATAAACTCAATAATCCATTTACAGGCACACTTAAGTCTTGATGGTAAAGTTTTGTTCAATTAATGTATAGTGGGTTTATTGGGAATGAATTTATTTTATATTCTATAGAAAAAAAGTCAAATTAATATTTCACTATGTTGCATTAGTTACATGCAATGAAGAATAAGTAATATACAAAAGATACATCATTGACATTACAAAGGTCTTTCTTGAAGAGATCTGTTGTTTCCTTTACTAATTAAAGATATCCAAAGTCTCTTATAGTTCTAGCTACCTTGTCTTGAGACTACAGTTCACTTGACAGCACTATCCATTGTTAATTAAAGTAATTATTATTTTATGAAACTGTCAAATTTAAGTTACACCATTTTTTAATTTGAAGTCAAACTGCCATTTATTTCCATCACCAATAAAACCCACTCTATGGTACAACTATCTTCATGTTTGTTATAATCCTGTCTCACTTACCACTCCCTCTACCCTCCTATAGGTGTTGACACTTCTTGCATTTTCTCTAACAGCTGGATTCAGTAATAATGGTTCCAGTAACAAGTAAGTAATAGAATTTTAGTATTGTCAAGCAATAGAACTTATCTAAATATGTACTAAATTAATAGTCCAACCATTAGGTCTGTATTTTATGATAGTATGTAACAAATTGGGGTATAGCGTGTTTGTATTATGATGACACAATCCTCTATCTGGATAGTGTTGAACTTCAATGGTATCATATTGTAATGACGATTGTGGTTACCTCATACTCCAAGTGCATGTATGATTACTCTTGTCACTTCATGAACAAGGTGTAGTTATTCATATTCATAATAATGTATATGTTATCTCAGATTGTACTTCAATAATCTCCAGCTATTGGGTTCTGATATGGCTGCTGTTGGATAAAGCCATGTTGGCTTTATCCAACAGCAGCCATATTGTTGAACCGAATAGACTCAAGGCTTATGACTGTAAACAACAAGTTAATTAATAAGACAATAATAACTGAACTGTTCACAATAATAGTTCTAGTGTTACATGTTTTTATATGTAGGGGGAATGTAAGAATGTCCATTAATTCAGTCATGCTTTTCTGAGCTCATGTTATAGATGATTGACTTGTGCACTCACAGCTAGAGTAATTCAAGGAGGCTGTAACTGAATTCAATTATAATAGCTTTATTAAAACCATATATGTATTGAGCTGCTTTTGTGTTGGCTTCTCTTTTATTTGTCCACTATAAACTTTAAACTTTATTATAAACTTTATAAACTTTATTTGTTTATTTATCAGTTAACAGCATTGTCTGTGTTTATTTAGCCTGTTAATTATTAGACAGTTTTAACAGTATCTAACAATGATAGCTCTAATCTCTTTCTTTTAACAGATCCAGTTGTCAGGGTATTAATACAACTAGCACATATACTGTCACACTCACTTTCTCCTATCCTTATCGAGCAAGTTCTTTTGGTTTTACATATGATCCTACTTCTGCACGTGGCAATGCTTCAAAGTGTACTGGTGTCTTTGAACTAAAACCCCTCAGTGGATCTGCCGAGTTCTATGTCTTAATGTCTACCGTTTCCTTTATATATGGCTTCTTGGCACTGATTGTCTACGTGCTGTTCTATGTACCACGTTATGACATTACCAAATACTTGTCTATTGTGGTATGAGCAATACTTTTGATATAATTATACAATATTGGTACCAAATTTAATAGTTTTTAGTTTAAGTACTTAAGTTGACTTGTAATGATACTGTAGCATCTTATCATCATACATTAATTTGTTATTTTACAGTTTAGAGTCTGAGGCTAAGGGAACTACAGTCATTTAGAAGCCAATAGCTATCATTATGAAACTCATGCATCTATCCATGAGAAATTTGTGGGCTTCTAAATCATATAGTTTCCATTGACCAAGGACTCTAACTAGCCAGGGAAGTAACTAGATAATTTAGTTACTTCAATCAGAATTTGAGTTCATGACATGTTTTTGTAATTAGTTTTGTCATTTGTATATTGTATTCATTTAGGACTTTGTACTTACTATTATTTTTGCATTTTTCTACATTCTGGCTGACATTGCATGGACTGCAGGGTCATACCAACTAAAAAGCTATCTTTCAGATCTCTTGACTGATAGACAGACTGATTGTTTAAATTGTAACTCAAGTACAGTTACACTAAATACCCAGAGTTTTGTTCAAACTAACTTTTCTCTGGTGAGATAGTCTTTTTTTGACTGTTTTACTGTGATCTCATATATTGTCTTTCCATGTAGCTGTTTGGTTGGGTGGCTACATTAGTTTTAATAGCTAGTATTTGGTTTGCCTATAAAGATACCATCATTCATCTTGATCGCATGGGACCTCTCTACAAGATGTCCTTCTACCAGGTAAAACGTGGTCAACAGTATAGTGAAAGCAGTCCACCTCAAAGAGAGGGTGTGGCTTCACATGAGGAGGAGGAGGAAGAAGAGGAGAGACCTAGGGAATCAGGTAGAAGTGGATGGGATAGTGCTAAAGGATGGGATGATGAAACCACACCCACTGAAGAAGAGAACAAATGGTACGTCTTTAAAGCTAATGTGTTATTATTATTATTGTTGTATTATTGTAGGTGATGATCAGAACATAAAGTTTTACACTACTATGTATTTAGGCAAAACAACACGAACATTTCAATTAAAACGTTTGCTACACTATTATATAGACAATTGTTTAGATATGACATTTTATGATCTTTTAAGATAAGTGTCCCATGTACTGTATCAAATGAAAGCGATATCTACAGAAAGACTGTAATGCAATATGTGCCATAGTTATATAACTTGCCTTCCTGTGAAATCAGGGAGTATCGTGTGATGACTTAATCTCCATTGAGGGTGTCTTGTGATTAGTGATGCAATGTCCTGATCTAGTCCCGTCTCCAACCAGACATACCTTAAAAAATGAAAACTTTTCAATGTATAGTTCAAATTGTTTACACTTCATTTGACAGAACAGTACCTACATTCCAGTAGTGACACTTGCAAATTCTATAGTTTACTTGATAATACCAAACTATAATGCATACACAGAAGCCTGTTTACATATTCACATTTATGAGTGAATCTGTAGTGGAACTGTGAGTCGTCAATACTTACCCTAGTGGTAGTAGCAGCTTGCTACAGGTACTTAATATGTCTTGAATAACAGTGAGTCCATTTTTTCCTCCATCTAGAGCACAGTGGTCTTCAAATCTGTGTTATATACTAGATCATAACTGTTGTTATCTTAAATATACTTACTTTACTATTTCAGGTTGTAGGTTAGGTATCTCTTCTGTTTTGATGTAAGGAGGATTACTGACTATAAAATTAAAGCCTGTCTGTTTTAGCTGTTTGCTAGCCTCTTGTATAGAACATTGGATGACTTGATGTAGTCTATCTGATACATTGTTCCTACATAATGTATTATTTATGATTTATGTGTAACTGTTCCTATAAAATAAAACAATTTACGTATATAGTAAGTGCCCCTAATAATAATTTATGTAATTATCAAAATAAACACATTATTGAAGCTCAATGAGACATTGTTAGTTTAACAGTCATGCGCTTTATATGATGCAATGACAATTTAGTGCCTGCCATAGTTTGTATTAACAAACAGCATTTTGACTAGTCCATTCTTTTTGTATCATTTCTGTAATAATTAGAATACTATAGTACACCAACTCATTTGTAAATTCCCACTAATGATTTCCTTCTAGCTGTTAATAGGGAGCTAGTTGGTGTTCACATGACACACAGTTATTATGTCATTGTGATGTCAACATTACTATGTAAGATAATCCATCATAAACATGACAGTTAATAAAATTGCAATCAACTGCCTTTGTAATGATTACTTCAATTTAATTATAGATATGATTAGTAAAAACATACACATACTTTGTTTTGTTGCTAAACACAAGACAAGATTCTCTTCTTCATTGTGCAAGCAGGATACAATGTGTGTGTGTGTGAGTATTTGCATGTTGTGTATATATTATAGTACTTGAAGGGATAACAGTAACATAATGTTATAACATAAATTAGTAGTTGTACTATTAACTATATGACTCTTATATGGAATTCATAACAAATACTCCTACACATCACAACAAACTTGATATATTTATATATATAATATCTCAATATTGTCAACTCAAGAGGGAGTACTTAATCACCTACTTAATTACCACAATAGATAAACAGAGTGAACATAACGTAATAAAGTACATTGAAAGATGATACTACAGTAGACTACTCTAAATGTGGAGGGATACTCTGATAGTATAATATTACACTCTTAATATTTAAATTCTATACTACAGCAATGTCACATTGAGAATATTATTGGTGTGTCAATCTGCTGACCATAGAAACAGTACCAAGGAAGAGGATACTCAATATTAATAGCCATATAATAACTGTTTACATTCATAAGCCTTCCTGAAGGTTGCCTGGGAAAGTTATCACTGTCTGTCCAAAAACAAACTGTTAGGCTGAACTCAGCAAGATCACTTCTCCTATACCAGCTGCTGTGTATAGTATATCTTTTAAAACACCTGTACTCTAGGTTCAATAAACCTCATGTTTAAGAAGACTAACTGCTACAAAGTTTGAACAAAATCTTTGCATCACCTCTCTATTACATTCTTTAGTGTACTAGCACAATATGTACCTTTCAGCATTCTCTTTTGTTAACTGAATAGCCTCTAATAGCACATCAATAGCATAACCTTGAAGCTAAACACTAAATATAATAACTGAGCAGTCTGTAACCAACCCACCATTTTATTTTCATTTAACAATGACACAGTAATGGCACCACTTCCAGAACCAATGTCCAAAAATTGGAGGGTTTGCTTTGTGTGTTTTAAATCTTCTAATATGTAACCAACCAAGTCCTAAGAGGATATCATTAACAGTGTTTTAAAAATAATATAGATGAGAGTGTTAAAGGGCGTTAGTGACATCAGATTAAAGTGACCCATTAACAGATATTGGTACAAATAACTGTTAATCTGAAGAAGGTTGTGTTAAAAGTCAGTGTTGCCATAATATTAAATTAGTATTAATTGGTGCTTGTTGTAATGCAATATCACAATGCTATTGCACTATTTTTAGCTTAAATTTACCTCTGTTTCTGGTCTAGGAATGAAGACAGGTGGTTTGAGGTTGAGACTGACTGTTCTGAAGTCCCATTCCCCAAGTATATATTGAATTGGCATTCTATAATAGACATAATATGACTATTATATAAGGTAATATAACCTACCTGGTCTCCAATCTTTGTTGACAGATCTGATTTATAGAACATACATCATGACTACTTAAATGTTTTCTTCCCTAAACAAAATATAAAATACATTGTCATAATTAAGCATTTTTTTTATTTAGAACAAGCTACACCTGTAATTAAAAAACTGCTAAACTTTCTAATTTTAATTTACACAGATGTCAGTGGTATGTGAAGTACACACACATACGTGAGTACTCGCTCTTTAAATTTCATATGTTTAGAGTGTTGTTTATTACTTACAGTATGACATCATAATGAAGTAATATAGGCATGATTGTGGGAATGACATTATGTCAGTAAGGCGTTGAGTCTAGGACAGAGGGCATTAGCTAGGAAAGTTCTTAGTGCTTCCTAAATATTCTATTTGACTATAAGAAAGTCTAAAAATACACATGATCTCATCAAAGTCCTACAGGCAAAGCATGTTAGTGTTTTTATTCCACAAGGGAGGAGAGGGAGTAACACTAAAACAGAATATCACTGTTCCTTAAATTAGGTTTCTAGTATTCAAAAAGTTAATTTTTACACTTGGCCAAAAAGGATTATATTATGGACAGGTTACTAATTAAAGCATGCACTTTAGGTAGTCTTTAATGGTTGGGTCATGTAGGAATCTTTATTTTACAACAATAATGTACATTTACTAACTACTCAAATACAAGACTATCAATGAATTGGCTTACTATTTGACTGGACAGTCCATACTCACATAAATAAATTAGTGCTTTGTGTGTAACTATACTATAATATTTGACAAAAAATTTATATCATGGGAGGTAGAGTAAGTAATTTACTCCAAAAAATGGCTTAGTATGTAAATTACACAAAAGTTTTGTCAATGCAGGCAATTACGTCAAAGAGGGTCCTTCCCTGTATCGTTGTTTGTCAATGTACAATAAATACAAACCACGTTTACTGTTTCTCTCCCACATACGTACTCTACAAGATATTTTGCTGAGAGATTATAATCATCTATTCCACCTTCTTTGAACTTCCTTCTCCACCTTTGTAACAGCTGTGCTGCTGTAGGCTGTTGTGATGTAACTCCAAGATATTTCTTGGTAGCCATTATTATATTGATTAATTGCGTGCTATTAAGTAACTATTATGCGGAATTTCCGCTTGGTGGTTAACTATCTATGATAGTGCTGAACAAGGAAATATTTGTGCACGTTCGAAGCATCGTACAATTTAACTTGATAATGGAAGACAGAATGATTGTTTATCACTACTGTCTGCATTAAGAAACCTTTCATGGCTAACCACAAACTTGCAATAAAATGGTAACAATGATTAGTTTAAGATAATTACTATCTCTTTATAGTAACCATTATACAGAGAGTAGTCCTGTTGAGATATATTACAGAAATTATACAGGACAAAAATGAATTAGAAAAGAAACAAAACATAAATACCAGCCAAATTGTGTTGACAAAACATTTAAGAGATAATCAGTTGAAGTTGTGAGAGAGTGTTAAACTGATAACAATAATCAATCTTTATGCATATACAAGTTCAACCTCCTCGTCTTCATCGTCTGTGTCAAGAAAATCTGATTGTGTACATGATAAAATGATACTTGTTGCTGTTGATTTTCTGTTGTTGTACAATAAAGGAGAAGATAAGGTATAGTCATAGTAATCAGAGCAAACAGGAAGAGGAGAAGCAATGAGAGAATCAGTACTAGATGAATAACCACTACTACATATGCTGTTAGTACTCTTTCCAATGTTGTGCATATACATAGCGTCTTTAGGAGTTCTCATTGGTAGCATAGTTTGGTGTCCTCCACAATGAAGTGGTAATAATGTTGAGTCTTTTCTTTCACAACTGCTTTCATTTTCTTTATCACTGTGACACTCGTATACACACGTAGATGACATCTCAGAAATCATCATTTTTGATATTTCTGTTGCAGCACTTTGTGAATGTAATATTCCAATACGACGAGTTCGGAATGATTTTGATTTTGATGGAAGTTGAAGTGAACTCTTTCTTGGTTGAGGATTAAACCAAGGATGATTGAGGACATCATCAATAGTTGCCCTCGTCTTAGAGGAAGGATCAAGCATTCTTGATATGAGATGTTTAGCATCTAAAATAAAATAAGAAGATAGTCATTATGTTATTCTATCACAGTTTTGTTGATAAAATGTAATTAATAAACACATCCTTAATATGTGCTGAATAAACTTCCCCAAGGTTGTAAACAAAGGCTGAGGGTTAGATAAATTATCAAACCATCTAATGCTTCCTATAGTACTAAGTAAACTAGAACATCTGGTAAAAATCCCTAAGACCACAATAGAGAGAACTTTTTGTAACAATAAGAGAAAGAAAAAGTGTACATGTAGTAGTAGACATTTATTCAGTATGAAATGTTGATGATGCTAACTTACTTTCAGAAGCACCAGGAGGTTGTGGGTAATCTGCTCTCTCAATAGCCCACACAAAATCTTCCCATCCATGATCATCAAAAGGCATACAAGCTGTCAACATACAAAACAGAATCACTCCTAAACTCCAAACATCACACTCAGGACCCAAGTAATGTTTTCCAAGGATCATTTCGGGTGAAGCATAAAGAGTACTGCCACAGTATGTAGCCAGCATAGGATTGTCGTGTGTTGTCTTAGAGAAGCCAAAATCAACCAACTATAAAAGATAAAAGAAAACCAATGCTTTAGATGTTATTTAATGTGGAGTAATAATAGTCAACCCCAAAATGGAAGCCCATTTACCTTTGGTTTTCCATCTTTGGTCAACAAGATATTCTCTAGTTTTAGATCACGATGTGATATATTGTTCTGTAAAGAAAAAGGAAAAAATATCATTAGATCTGTATTGAAAAATGTCATGTACATGACAAAGCACTTCAACAATAGGCTAGATAAACATTGACAATTTGATTCAATAGGCTAGATAAACATTGACAATTTGATTCATTATAAATTAATACAACAGCAAGCAGTATTAAAAGCATTCATACTGATTATCAAATGGCTTATTTCATTATGATCTCAGAAGACTCTTTCTCACCTTATGACAGTGTTGTACAGCAGCAGCTATTTGGCTAAAGATCTGACGAGCTTGTGATTCTGGTAGACCTTGTTTGTCTGCAATATAGTCAAAGAGCTCACCACCAGCAAGATACTCCATAGCAATGTATAATTCTGATTCTGTCTCAAAATCTACATTAAGTAAAGGAAAAAAATGGTTCAATTTCAAATTACAAGCAGTGTTGTTAAAAATCTATTGTGGGGAGCTATTGTTGTTGGTTGTAGTTCAATGTTACTATAGCAATTGCAATGAAGCAATAATTATTTTGTTTGTATAGAGTTTCGTAGAGTTTCAGTCTTTGAAGATAATCTAAGTCAATCCTATGGGAATTTGGGGGGCTTCTTATGTCTGTTTCTGTTATCGTGTATTTAATATCTCACCATACCGTCTAAGTATTCCACAATATTGTCATGCCTCAGCATTTTCATATTTTTTATCTCTCTACGCAATCTTTGGTCCAGTTTTTCTGACGAAATGTCTTTTTTCTTGATAACTTTCAGAGCCACCTAGATAAAGACACAAAGTCCATCATGAATGCATGTAGCTACACCATACAGTAATAGTATAGCGAGGAATTTTACAGCAAAGATTCATACCTGTTTTCCAGTGGGTCTATGTAGAGCCAAATATACTTTCGCAAAACTGCCGCTACCAATTTTGTTCAAGATCTTGTAGTTCTCCATTGCTGCTGTTGTTGCTGCAAACTGCACAAAAGTCTGAACGTATACAAGACTACGACAGTTTTATAACCGACAGACGACTGTGAATATTTTAATTACTTCCTGTACTGCAAAAGTTCAGACGTAAAATGACCTCTCTCAGACCTTCACACGCGTACGCCTTATCTGGATCCTGCTAAAACTGGCTAGAATTTGAATATAAAATCATGATTCAGACGTTTTAACTATCTTTAGTCATCTCTGTTTAGTAATATCAAATGTTCTATTGCATTTGTATGTCACATTTGAAAATGAGTGTTTAAATTTAAAGGCCTCAATATTAGTATGCAGGTTTAATAATGGAATAAGTACATATAAACATTTAGAACAAAATGAGAAAATGATTTTAAAAAAATAGTGATTACAATTATTATACATATACCAACCATTCATACAATGTTTACAAACATAATGTTAGAGTATTATAGGAACATGTATCACAATTAGCGATTATCTCATCTCATATATATGTGGTCCGAGTAATTAACTAGATGAAAATGTGTGGGACTACCACTTAAATTACATCAGGGTCATCTTCAACAATAGGATAATAATATTACAACAAACCTACATTTACAATATCAGATATGTGTATGGACATTAGTCTGCATGAGTTCATCATGATTGTTTTGAGCACATGTTCAGTACACATATGAACTATTACAATAGCTAAGTGATTTTTGTTAGGTTTTCAATAAATGAATGTTTATATTACATCTCATACAAAAATGGAAGGCTCGTAAGTTTTGAATAAGTAATACAACTGGTATTTGTAGTACTATTTGGTGATTTGATTTTAGAAGCAATTATTGAATGCTTGTCAGTTTGTCCATATAAGGTAGCCATAATATACTTATATAATAGTCTAAACAGCTTTACCATTAAGCACGCCCATAAAATTAAAAGCAACCGCTACAAACTAGAATATGGTGTGTCATTTGTGTCAAATTATTGTATGATTGGTAAATAAGCTTAAGCATTATATTAATTTTTTTACTGCAAGACCCCATCCCAAAACCTTAACCCTAAATGCTTGAGTATACAATCATTGATTGTATATATATAGGTTACAAACCAGTAGTGAGCTATTCTCATAATTGTAATCTTAAACTTTGACACAAACAGCACACTATATGAGGACATTCATATTACTGGGTGTGACTCAGCATTGACATTATATTGATCAAAAGGCTACAGTGATTGTATCATGTACTGTTCTAATTATAACAACAATTGAATGATCCAATTGAGAATTTGGTGTTTAGCTTGTTCAGTGTTGTCTACTGAATTGGTTTAATGTTTGGATTTTATACTAAAGTTTCAGTCTGCAGATAATATGTCACATAGCACTGTGTTACATGAACACAATGACTATTACATTTGTCTGGCGAAGACGTCCTGTGCATTACAATACTGATCCCCACCCCCTAAATCCTAAACATTAACTATACACAACAAAGTATGAACTTCCTGCTGGAAAAATAGTCTCACTAGGAATTTAGAAACCTTAGCACATAAGAAAAGTGAACGTTTTGACGTAATCCTGTGATGAGTTTATATGCATTAGCTGTGAGATTTTGCCAGCTATCTGAATTTAGGACTTGTCTGGGCTCTCACCACTGGAACTGACTAGAGATGGTTCCTTTTTTCTGCATGTCAGTAGACCATGAGCCATATTAGGATAACCTTCAGTAAAAGTTTGCATAACTTAGGAAATTCTTATTAGAACCCCCAAAATTCAAGATGGCCACTTCTACTACAACTAAACTTAAGGACATCTTTGTCAGTTATGGACGTGAACCAGCCGTCATCCAGTTTGTTAAACAACTTAAACTAGATCTAGAAATGAATGGATTCACTCTGTGGCTTGATATTGAAGATATACGGTCAGGAACGGACTGGAGAGCGGAGATAGGGTCTGGACTTGACAATTCCAAGTAAGGTCATCTTATGGGTTATGTTCGTTGAGATTGCACTGTTGCATGTTATTTTTAGCTAATTTCTTGGCACAGCTCCTATCTATTGTGTATTTAACATGAATACTGTATTGGGAATTATAAATATTATATAATTACTCATGTAAAGCAAGCCAAATTAGTCGTTATAAAAAAATATATGTAAAATTGTTCAGTATCGATATCACATTAAAGTATTTGTATTCATTCCTGGCACTCTAGACAGAATCCTTCAGTTGAGATCCTAACATATGTAATATTATTTCATTTCTTTATATTTTCATCTCTACCATCTCTCTTACTATTACCTTAAGAGATGGTAAATGAGATAATAATTATATATTTTAACAAAAAATGAATGCCTAAATATAAGATGATGTTATTAGTCAGTTAGATATGATTGCTGTTCATTGAAGTCTACAAAGTTTGCCAAGTTTCATAGTAGTTCCAATGTGGTACTTTCAACATGTTACTTATGCTAGCTCATCTAGTGAAGAAATGATCCACTTTCTATACTAATACTGTGTATATTTTGTTAGTTTTGCCTCTCTCTCTTTCATAATTTCTGTTGAGTTATGAGATAACCACCTTTTTCAACTTGTGCATTTTTAACATACTATGTTGTAATTAACCATTTCATGATTATTACATACATACATAATATATAATGTGCAAATTGTGCATGTATGAGAGTTGACGTCATTACCTGAATGTGTATCATAAACTGAGATTGTCTCCCTCCATTCCTGTTTCTCTCATATTATTTTGCATATTATATGATAGTTATGTATCTTGCTATATGTGGACGTGTTGTCATGACTATAGTCAATATGAACTTTTCCATTTTCATTATTATGAAATATGGTTTCTTTTAGGACAAGCTACAACCACATAGTAACTATTATTGGTGTCTGTTGATGTTACGTAATGCCAAATGTCAACTATTATGTCATGCTCATAGGTACAGATGCCAAACCTTTGTATTATTATATTTGTACAAAAGCATTATTTGTACATTAATTGATATCAGATATCTTTATCTATTCATAACTTATGTATGCACTCCTCATGTGTACTTTGAATCTATGAATTTGTTTAATTTTTGGGTGGTAATCTACAGTCTTTTTTATTTGAGGTTATATTACGTTTAGTGTACCGTAATACTTTACACTCAACATTAATGGGTGTGGTCCTATGATAACATCAAACATACAAAGTACTGTCTATTCCCTAGACACTGTGATGTAAGTAATGATATATTATCTCAGCTTTAAATGAGAGAACTTTGGACACATTTGATGATTTCATTTCATCTCAATTTGTCTTTTATTATACATTACTTTTGTATTGAAAATTCAGCCATTGTGAGCTTTACCTATCTACTGTTTCTTATACAATAGGTGTATCATTCCTATAATAACACAGAAATATTTAGGATCACGATATTGTGTAAGTGAGCTTTATACAGCTGATGGAGATCAAAAGCACATTTTTCCAATTATGTTTGAAGATGTTGACTTCAATGTATCTGACACAGGTATATAACATGACATTAAGTGATATTGTTAATAGCTTTTCATTAATTCTAGCTAAGGGTGTCAAATTTGTTATTAGTAGTATAAATTGGACTATGTGTCGTCCAGGAGTAGATGATTATCCTTGCTCACTGGAAAAACTGGTATCAAGTATGAGAGATCAAGGTATATTTTTGTAGATCTACTAGAACATTATTGTGCCTTTATAGGAATTGGTGTTCATCCTTTGGCTAAACAAGAAGTTGAAGAAGGTATTTCTTATCATCTAGTTATCTGTCATTCATTGATCACCTTTCTCATTAATAGGTGCACCATCTGAAGAGCTAAAACAGCTCTCATTAGCCACACCCACTTCTAAAGGGCCACCTTTGAGACCCACATCTACTAAACCTATTAAAACTCTTCTTGATTTCAAAAACCCAAATGGTGTAGCAGTAACACATGATGGCAAGTTAATTGTGACTAATATGGGAACAAATGAAGTGTTTGTTTTTAATGAAAAGTATGAACGAATTGGAACCATAGGCGGTGAAGGACCAAATAAAGGACAGTTCTTTTGTCCCCAAGGGGTTGCAGTTGATCACAATAATCACGTCATCATTACAGCATATTCGTTACATTGTGTTCAAAAATTCACAGTTGATGGGCAGTTTTTACAGGCAGCAGGAACACCAGGAAATGAAAACTTTCAGTTTTCAGCTCCCAATGGAGTTGCTGTTGACAAAGATGGCAAAATATATGTGTGTGATTTAGGAAATGGGAGAGTACAGATTCTAAGTAACAATATGACATTTTTAGGGAATTTCAGCATTGCTGACCAAGAATATGGTTCTGGACGACTAAACAATCCATCAGGAATAGCTGTTAATAGTGATGGCAATATTTTTGTTGCAGATATGGGTAATAATTGTATCCAGGTATTTAATCCTGAGGGCCAATTTCTCTCACGAATTGGTAAACAAGGTCATCTAGCAGGATGTATTACTTCTCCAATGGCTCTGGCAATAGACTCAGATGATTTGATCTATGTGGCTGAAGGTTCTTGTCGCATTTCAACTTTTACTAAGCATGGTATTTTTGTACGTTGTTTTGGCAGTTACGGTGCTGAGCTTGGCAAATTTACAACGCCTCGAGGAATTTGTTTTGATCAAGAGGAGAAGCTGTATGTTTGTGAATGGCAAAATAATCGTGTTCAAATTTTCAAATAGATTCCAATTATATATATACAATTTTTAAAAATTTTATTTCTTTGAAAATAAAAATACACAATGATAAGTCAATTATTGTTATATTAGACAATAAGAAAAGTGAAGACATTAAACCAGTGATAATAACAGGGTCTCCAAAATATATACCCCACTACATTCAATATTTAAAAATAATTGTGTTGATAATATGTTGCTATACAACACAGTATCAAATACTACAAAACAAAAAACAAGTTTATCAAACTCAAACACACACACACACATATTATGCTACAGTAATATAATACAATCAGAGTCAACCATGCCCACTCACACCGACTCTGTCAATTCATTTGAGCTGCTATCACCATCCACTCTTAAACTATGACAACGAGTACGATCAGCTTCTGGGGTTGTAGTTAAATTATTAGCTGAATTGGACTCCACCAGATCATGAAGACTATGAGATCGAACACGTTTAGTAGGAGATAACAAGGTCATATTCTCTGAATTAATAGCAATATCTGCAACTTCCAGGCGTGATGCCTTTTCAATGACATCTACCCATCTATAAACAGATATAATAGTACTCTTAGTGGTAAAGAAACAAGTCTACAAAACAATATCTGACATCATAATAGACATCTGATAGTTTACAATAGTTGTTATTGTAAGGAAAGAGGGTACATGACCTTGACTGATAACTGTTTTGGTTTGTTTAACATTGTGAATAGGTTGGTATGTTTGTTATCTAATACAAGACCCAATACTTACATATCAAACTCTTCCATACTGTCTGTTTTAAAACTGAGGTTAAGTTTTTTCTTTTTAGCTTGATGATGAATTAGGTTGACTGTCATGGCTACCTTATCTGTTGTGACACGATATCCCGGTAAAGGAACAGTTTCAATAGCCCGTATATCCTAGAAAAACAAATAGATGCAATCAACAAGGGTCATCCCTAGAGCACAATAGTAGCTAATTACCTCATGAGCTTTGAATTTGTAGAGAGCTAAATCATTCTTGATAACATACCAACATCTGTTCCACTTTTTACCATCTTGTTCATGTACATATCCCTCCATAATAACATCTTTCTCTCTTTCATTAGGATCAAGCTAAAAAGAATAATAATATAATATAATTTTAGTTTAGCTAATAGTACATTATGTATTTCATAGAATGTGGAATATATATTATGTATCTATTACATTGGACACGACTCTTTCATTATACGCTCTTTTTTGTTTTGACATAATTAGATTATATCAATGATATTCATAAATCTCCATAGGATTAGATCAGGTAATAAATATAATTAAACAAAACAACTGACAGAAAAAAAACATGTTGACATGCAACTTACAATTAAAACTGAGGGAACTTGTGGACGATTTATTGGTTGTTCTCGAATAGGAGAGAAATCTCCATCAATTTCATCTCCAGTAACTAGAAGACAAACAAAATTAGTTCAATCATATTAAGTATCTTATATATACCCTGTCTTCTCTTGTTATCACATTCAGCACATATTCTTTCTTCTTTTTTCATGTAAGCAAGATATGCTTTGAATGGAGAACAATTCCCACATACAACCTACATTAAACAAACATTACTTTCCAGAATATATTACTAATTAATATGATAATATGATAAGTGACAGAATCATGATTAATTCATATTAAGTAGCATACAAGCAAAACAAATTCTATCATGCTCTATCATGTTCATATAACTACTTGTAAGTATGGATCTTCTCTAGCTATAAGTATAACTGAGTATGGTTCTTGGATTGAACAGTCACAACTGATGAAGGTCAATTGGCAGAAAAGTTTTACGTTTGTTACATTAGTTAATTTATGTAGTAATTAATGTGTCTCTTTAATGATGCTTTAAATATTAGCAACTCAAACTTACTCTGCCACAAGCTCTGCAATGATGTCTTCTAAAAGTGAAGGTAAATTCTTTCGAACACAACTGACACATGCTAACACTTTGATCTGGTACTAAGATAGGTGCAGCAGTACCAAAACCAGAACGATCAAGTGTAAATAATTGCTATAAAAATACAACAAAATTATAAAATACTATAACAAATTAAATAGACTAACTGTTCTGTCTCTTTTAAGTGATTTTCTTTTCTCTTTGTCATCATTAATAGCTCCCTGTAGTGCAGTCACCCAATCCATTCGTTCTTCATCAGAACTAAATTAAAAATGACAGATAATAACAACAGTAGCAATGTCAATATTATACTATATTCCCCTACCTTGCTGAAAGAATGAAAGATCTGTTTGTACTAAATATTTCAAAAGCATGTGGCACTAATGACACTTTGGGTAATTCTACTTTAACTGAATAAAGTGTTAGCTCATTTTTAAATTTATATGTTGAAGGACCAGTGGGTTCAGTGTGAAGTAAGATATCAGAAAACTAGAGGAAGACAAACACACACAACAATTAGTGGGTGTTTTATAGATCAATGTCACTAATTACATCTACAAATAATCTAGGAATTAGTACTAGTTAGTATGTCAACTCTCAATGTCGATTCCCATAATGTCAATGTATCAAAATGTCACCAAGTTCATGCACAGTATATTTGTTGTTTGTGAAGTAAGATAACTTGGTAGCCTTGGGCGACCAGACTTCATTCCTAATCCAACTGATTACTGCATTTAGATTGGTCTACTCCAATAAAAAAAGAGTGCAGCTAGTGGCTACTAAGATTAATTGTAGCATTAGCTGACTAAAATTGGTTCCTTAGATAACTGAATACAACATTTACATCAATGTACTTGGCACAAGGGTCTAGGAAAGCCAGGGTCTGGCTACATTAGATTCTGGCAATGTTACAGTTAATTTTAATTCATAATTATTAGTTGTAGTTATTCTTGGCCAAAGTCTAACAATCTTTCAATGAGACTTCCAGTGAAACTTGGAATATATATGTATATAAAATATATAGTATAGCCACTATATTATGCACTTAAGACTAATGAATTAGTTCCTATCCCTTCTAGTGACTTGGTCTACATGAACCCTCATAATAGTTACTTAGCTAATTGTCATAAAACTATTTAGTCTCAGTAACATTGATTCCCACGTTGGTATGCACACAATTTACAAGTTAACATTTTGACACATAGACATTGTAGGAGTTGACATTCCTAATCTAGTGTGATACTAGAATTCCCTAGTCCTATTCACATTAATAAACCATAGTAATATCATTAACACTATTAATGATAATACTATTGTTATAATGATATTATTAGACTACCTCAAGTTAATAGTATATGTTATTAAACTAATTCAGTTTATGCAATGTCAGTAATAATAATGGAATCTTACCAAAAAGAACATTCGGGGAGCCTGTGTCTTTCTTGACAGTTTCTGAAGCAAGCCTTTCTTGATAAATCTCTATAATAGAACAAAAAGCAATATCAAGTTTCATATACAATAACAAATACTAAATAAAGTGTTCTAGTATATTTGTTGTAATAGCTTCTAAGGACTAAATGTCATATACAATGAAAGTATCCAAGCAATCTGTAACTGAGGTAGATTTCTTTTGATGTGGTAATATGTTGCTTGGTTACCTAGTTTCTATTAAACTTAACCAGAGTTACTGGCTATAGCTGTTCATTCTATTAGACATTAAATTCAAAAGCTCCTTCTACTGTGATAACATATTCAGTTTTCATTATTGCTGGTCACAATTACAACGTCACACATGAGGATCATACCTGTCATAGTAGATCATACATGTTACAGTGTGTTATACATGTTGTCCACAATTATGTAGCAACATTTATACATACAGTATTATGTCATGTGTGTTGCAGTATATCAGATTTTATTCTTACAAATTGATTCCAGATGTTTGTGATGTCTTGTTTATTGATGCATGCACATAGCTTTTAAATAATTATAAAAAAATATTTTATAATTATGTAATTTATGGCCTGAGTGGCTAGCTCTTAACATGTCATGATCATTGATACTCCATTTACTGTTCAATATGGTGCTGGAACATATTTTATAATTATGTAATTTATGGCCTGAGTGGCTAGCTCTTAACATGCCGTGATCAATGATACTCTATTTACTGTTCAATATGGTGCTAGAACATTCTCTAATGACAATGAAAAGGAGTTAGTGCTGCACTTTTTTGAGACCTCTCATGTACACTTCCAAAAACTCTTCAATTTGGAAAAAGTTTGTTTCTTTCATAAGGCATAGTAGAGCAACTATTTTGTATGATCCAAGTCTACACTAAATCATATCACATTATGATTTTATATGGCCCAATGGGGAATATGTACTAGGATCAAATTGTAGGGAATTGACCACAAAAGAATTGTAGCCTCCAGATAATAGAGTTATCCATAGTTGAATTACTAGGTACTTTCATAACCATTCATACTGCTACATATACAATGACATTATTAGTATACTCATAAATCAATAATAAAATAGACAATGGGTCAATAGTGAAGCAGACAATAGTAAAGTATATTATACACAATGGGTCAATAGTTATAGACAATGAGGTGGGTCATAATAGGAATTTATAGAAAATGATATTTTTAAGTATTACTATTCATGATCTAATAAACAAGCTATGCAAATTATGGCCATAAAATTAATAGTTAAATAACTACTTGTAAGCTAGTTGGTGATAAAGTAAGAATGATCAAATACTTTATTACACACACTATACAACAATGTTACATAAAGAGTTTATCACATAGTATTCATACCATCTATAACACAAATTGATAAAACCATAATAAACACACATAAGGAACAAAATCTACTAGTTTTGAGATCACACACACTTATCTGTTATATTATACAGGTGTTATGTTTGATATACCAAACAAAGAGATGGTTTGGTCTTAACAGACAGAATGGACTTTGGATTAAAGGGAATAAAATAGGGTTAAAAATTGGAAGAAAATAACAAATATCATGTAGAGGTCTGTTCATCTGATTATTCATCTCTTGTGAGTTTAATCTTATGATTAATGTACTCTTTAAACTTTGTTTATATCAAACTCTCCATCAACAAACTAAATTCAGTTAGCATCCTTAAGTCTGCATCTTTAATTTAATGTATATGCTGTAAGATTTTTGATTTCAATAAAATTCATAAATTGTATGAAACATAGATTTCTTAGCATATTCAGATTTTTAATCATTATTCTTTTCTTAAGTCTTAAGTCCAATCCACAGTCTAAGTCAAGTGTCCAGGTTTACAGTGTTATAATCACTACATTGTAATGTATGATCTCATGTGATATCATTACATCGTTTATATAATCACTAATATCACTTTTATTAATTTATCATTATACAAATTGTTATCTTACCCTGTGAGCTTGTAATAAAGTCCCTTCATAATCAACTATAGTTCTCTGAATAGCAAGAATTTCATTGGAATTTTCCTAAATAAAAAGTTGTAACATCAATTGTATTACTGTAAGAGATACTTTCATTTGATGCTGACAACTTCATAAGTTATAATAAAAAAATACTAAATTGACTTACTAGCTCCTTAATTCTGTTATTAGTCTTGTCAGCCGCCTCACCAATGATATCCAAAGCCTCTAGATAATAAACATATCAATGATCTTTGTATATATGAGGTAATCTAAACAGTTTATCATATGGAGGAATTGCTTATGACTAAAGTAGGCTGAATAAGTCCTACATTCTTTTTGTGTACATCATAGTATTTAGTTAAACTCATTTCTTCTCTATATCTGATAACTCAACAAACAAACAATTATAACAAATCTACACACAATATCAAATGTTTGTTAAAATTGTTTTGGGAAGTTTTTAATTAACAGTCACAAGAGTGTGACTTAATTTCTGGTATAGAAGTGCATAAGTTAATTTAGAAATAAGCTAGTTTTAGTGCAAACTACTACTGATGTGAGGGTCTACTCCAGAGTTGAGAACCTATAGTTTACACATACACACACAGTCTAGTATTGTTTAGTTTGCTAAAAATGATTTAATTTTAATTTTTGTCCCACGAGGTTAGAGTTTAGCTTTTTATTTTGAGTTTCTTTGTTGGTTCATATAATTTTTGTTTATTTAGATTTAGTTTTAAATAGTTCACTTATTTATAGTTTTAGTTTTTAGAAAAGGTCTTTGTTGTAGTTAAACATTAAAGTTTTCCTTATATTTTCTTGATTATCATTTGTAAGCTGGAATTACATAAAAAGGAGTTGGTTTCAATCTTGACCTCAAGAGCATTTACTTGATCACTAATAAACATACATTATAATAGATATATTATATTAACATTATACTAGTAAACTGATGATATTGTAGTGTAAGTTCTAGATAATCTCTGAAATGATTTAAGTTTTAATTTTGATTTAGTTCACATTTCAAAAACATTTTAGTTCTAGTTTTAGTTTTAATTACTAAACGTCAAAAAGGCATACTAAAAGTACTTTAGTTCTTAGTAAACTAAATAACACACACACACACACACACACACCTCCTACAATACACATGTACATGTACATGAACATAGTACACAAGCAGAAGTTTGTAATATGTACAAATACTCAGTCAAGATGTTTAGTTTGTTAAAATTTGCCCCAACAATTTCTACTAAGTTAGATTTTTGATTATAATTCATACTTGTAGCTGCAGGTCTCTCTGGTGAATCTTCTGGCAAATTCTTCAAATAATCTGAAGAAATAAGAAGGTTGATTTCATCAAATTATTATTACTATGAGTAAGTGTGTGTGTGTGTGTGAGAGAGAGAGGCAGAGTGACAAAAGGAGACAAGAGAAAGGCAAAGAGACATAGGTGAAGAAAGAGAGAATGAGAGAAAGACAGACATAGAGGCAGAGATAGAAAAATGCAGACCTTGTAAAAGTAGCTTGTATCGTGGTATTCTTTGTACAGGTTCCAACATGTAATGGGCTACTCCTAGACCAGTGCCCAGTTGTTTCTAAAACAACACATATACATAATGACATGTGTAATAAAGTATTAGAGAACTGCAGCTACTTAACTATTCCAATCAAGCAGATACAAATATATTATAGTTTACATTAAAATGTAAGTTTGTCCCAGCCCTTGTTATCCAGTCAACTCATGTTATATAAACTAGAGAGTAAGGACACTACTACAGACTATTATATCAACTGTGTGTACGTGCATGCATAAATGTGTTTATAATAATACTAGAAATGAATACTAGTAGTGAGTTCAGTTTAGTAAAAATGTCTGATGATATCAACATAATAATTACAATATCCCATTACATACAGTTGCATTATGTAGAGCTTATAGCTATAATTTATAACTTTATCATTGTTACATAAAGTATCAGACATAATTATAGTACTAACTTCAAATTCTTTCACAGCTGTATCTAACTTCTTTTCTTTAGCCATAGTCTCCGTGAGTATTTTCATAGCATCCTCAAAACCAGCTGTATACATTGAGTATAACTGTATTTACAAAATATCAATATTTAGTAATTACATATAATTATTATACCTTGAGAAAAGGAGCGATAGAACTCATTACATCTCCAATCTGCTCATTGGTACTCCTTCAAACAATACAATAGACAAAGATCCATTACTTAAAGTGATTAGTTTATTGTATCAAAATACAACACTATTTATAGACTAAATAATCAATGATAACTCAACATTGAAAGTGTTTATCAGTATAATATGATTGTATGGAGTCACAATAATAGCTAATTGGTGTTATCATTCAAGTATATCTCATCAATCAATAGGACTTCCTTTTGTTACAAGTGCACTTATTTAACTAACACTTATAATTAGTACACAATGTTTATTGTGGTCAGCATTGATGAAGTAAGGAAAATCACATGCTTATCATGTGACATACCAGTTATTCATCCGTTCTTCTAAATCTTGTAAGAGCTGTCTGTTAAGGTTGTATATTTCTCCAATATTGAGGAAAATAAGGCAAATAGTAGCTTCAGGAATAATAGGCTTGTTAGATTTGGCATTAACAGCTTGAATGGCCTGACGAAAATCTTCAGCTATAATCTTAATACGATTGACATACCTGGAGGGTTGGAAGGAGAGAGAGAGAGAGAGAGAGAGAGAGAGAGAGAGAGAGAGAGAGAGAGAGAGAGAGAGAGAGTGAGAGTGAGAGAGTGAGAGAGAGAGAGTGAGAGAGAGAGTGAGAGAGAGAGAGAGAGAGAGGGAGAGGAGAGAGAGAGAGAGAGAGAGAGAGAGAGAGAGAGAGAGAGAGAGAGAGAGAGAGAGAGAGAGAGAGAGAGAGAGAAGGAAGAGAGAAACGGAAAATGAGAGACAAAGAAACATAGAAGAGAGATACAGAGAGAGGAGTGACAAAGAGAAAGGAGAAAATAGGTAGCTAAAATTCAAGTTACTAACGTTTTCTCAGTCTCTAACAATTCAAGAGCAATGTTGTGTCTTTTCTTACGAGCTTTATCTCTCTACACAAAGAAAAGACAATGTTAATAGAACACATAGCAATCTACCCAATCAAGACAATAACACCCACTAATATTATAATACACCCCTTTTATGTGTATAAACATCTACACACATATTGTGCTTTTGACACAAATCTACATAAATACTAGAAGCCATATATTTATATAGTTTAGATTATTATAATATATGGTTACAGCTATGTGTAGGATAGCTTGTGGTGACTTGATTTAATGAGACAAGAAAGTATACACTCCCTTAACTAATAGACACCAGTATAATGTGCATAAAATTGCACACAAAACAAGCTAATTATCAAGGGCTTACAACAGCTGTACATTAAGGGATACACACACACATAACTATGTTGACATGCATGTAACAATATTTGCTAAACAGTCATTGTAGTTGTTTAGTTAACACTTGATACCAGACAATTAACTACTATCAGTACAATTTATCGACAGTTGTTCTTAATGGCCACTCAACTTGCAAACAAGATAGAATATTGTTATCACACAGTATCCTTAAGTAGGCCAATGCACTTATCTATCCATTCACAAACATACCAGTATAATGTACTAATCTATAGTGAGTCTATAGAACAAACCATTTGAAAGATAAACAAAATACCTTAGTAACAAAACTATGAGATGTACACAAACTAACATAATTAAGATAACCAATAGCTTTTCATTTCTACATATATGCACACAGTAATGTACAGTGATAATGGTACATGCATATATAATAAAATTAACAATTAAGGGTATGTCCTTTTGTGTTATTTTGAATAGTATATCATCTATTAATGGTAAAATGGCTACAATTAGCTATATATGGAGTGTGTCTAATGTAACAATCCAAACCACAAGCCAAAGAATAGATAAATGGAGTAAAAAATGATTACATGATTACTTGAAAGGATGGATGGATAGACAGAAAATAGAATAGATACCTTGGCTGTATCCCAAACATTAACTTCTTTATT
Source organism: Xestospongia bergquistia (assembly GCA_963965975.1). NCBI lineage: Eukaryota > Metazoa > Porifera > Demospongiae > Haplosclerida > Petrosiidae > Xestospongia > Xestospongia bergquistia. The sequence goes on from OZ014425.1 coordinate 3,433,729, forward strand.
TCTATCTTCTTCCTCTGTACCTTCTTCTAGGAATCCAGAATCAGTTGTGTTACGTTTACAATCTCCCACAATAGTTAAGGTAGCGTTGTCTGCACTTTGAACCTCTACTTCACACTCATTTGGGAGTATTGGACTAAATGGATCTGATGAAGCATTCTTAAGAGGGTCAGCTAATTCAAAATCTTTAAATTGTATTACTTCTTCAATACGATTTTGTATATTATCTTTGTCTACTTCTGATACTGTGTCTGTTGTCTTTGTGGATGTTTTAATGTCTAAAGTCGAAGTATTAGGAATGCCATTTAAGGTATTGTGAATATCTGATGGTTCCTGTGTTAACACTGATGTCACTATAGTTTCATTTGGCAATGCCTGTTTCTCAGGTAGTTGTGTTTTAACTACTTCCACTGTTTTGACTTCATGTGGCAATAGATTAGGTTTGACAGATAATTTTGGTTTTGGTGGAATAGCTGGTTTAGGACTCACGCTAGGTTTAGGACGGACGAACGGCTTTGGTTTTGTCTTGGGAGATGTTGATGCATTAGGAGACGAAGAGAGTAAGTGAGACTTAGGTTTGGCGGGTACGAGAGGAAGAGGAGAAGACCGAGACTTTGCCTCTCTCTCCTTATATGAGCTAGATCTATTTCTTAATGGGGTTCCTTCTGGAGAGCATTTTGGAGAGTCATCTTGTTGTAAAGGCTGACCATGTTCATCACTAAATTCAATGTGTACATGATCACCAGAAGAAGACAACAGGTGACCTGAGTTGTTGTTAGTAAGTGCATGTGATGGATCATAAGCACCACTTTGTGTTAATGGACTATTTGTGCCAGATGAACAAGGTGAATGAGATGGCTGACTATGCTTTGGGCTGGGAGATTTCTTAATAATACCAGCTAAAGTGACCATTGGATCACTATTACGATCACTATGAAGAATAGCTGATTCTTCTGTTGATGCAGACTTTATAGGTTTACTTTTTCTTATTTCTGATGGACTACTATTACTAATGGATTTACCTATTTGCTTAAGTGCACTCTTGGGTAGTTTTTTGGGTGATTGCTTTCCTTCTTTGTTCTTGACTTCGCTACTTTTCTCTTTATTTTTCTTCTCTGGCTCTAATTTTGTTCCTGGAGTTTGTGACTTTCCTGAAAGCGGACTGACTTCAGGTTCTACTGCGATAGAGAGCCTTTCAAATTGCTCTTTCAAACTGCTCACAGCCATAGTTCATTGCACTGTACTTTGCAGTGTTCTGTTATCGAGAATTCGGTTGTGTCGATAATTGAAAATAGCTCTTATCAATTCTAAGGATGGAGGAAAAACGGAAGGAAACAGACAAGAAGACGAATATATTCCGTCTGTACTTTCGGTTGCTGTACTGACAAAGGCTGGGGAATGTAGACTAATCGACTTCTACATTACATTCTAAAATTTAACCCGTACAGCAATAAAAATGGCGGGGCAGGCATGCTTTCAAGATTATAACATATCTAAGCTCAGTCAAACCATACTTGAGAGCTATCGTCACATTCTCAATCCGGAATCCTTGCCTCAAGAGCGTGATGAACATCAGAAGGTGAAATAATGTTAAAGATAAAACTAGTTTATACTAAGTTTATAGGTTATTGAGGACTTTCGTAATAGCAGTCCATATTGTGTACATTGTGGACTATTCCTTGCAGAACAGCAAGAAGATTATCTTGGTGTCCATCTTGGATTGCAACTAGTGGAACATTTTGTTAGGTAGTTATAATATTACATGATGACTGATACAATACAGCTTCTATATGGCCTGTAATACACATGCGTTATAATAAACTTGTCATCCATGAGTTGTTCAGTTAGATTTATGAAAGGGACCATTAAACAACAAATCTGCTATAATTGTAATATGATTTGTGATAATTAATGAAGTAGAAATTGTTTATCATCAAAGGAAGTTTACATATTAAATAGATTAGTTTCTGTGTTGATTGGTTAAGGTAAACATAAAGGAGAAACTTAAAAATAGCAAATAGCTTCATTCATTGTTATTACTTTTAGTATTTTATTTTATAGATTTCGGTGGAATTCATTAGTACCTTCTGAACAGCTACAGTTAATTCAAAAACTTGTGTTATATAAGAATAATGTGAGTTTCTCTCTCTGCCTCTTTCTCCCTCCCTCCCTCCCTCTCTCTCTCTCTCATGCACAAATGCACACATTAATTTAATGGGTATTATCTATATGTTAGGTTGGATCTAGTGATATTAACTTACCAGGTTATATTAAGGAGGGTGTAGCTCGTATTTTAGTTGAAGTAGCCAAGAAAACTTGGCCACAACATTGGTCTACATTTATATCAGATATTTTCTCAGTTGAGGACCAGGTACATACTTATCCACTGTTAATTATGATGTCATTGGATAATATAGCTTCCTCAAATGGAAATGATCCTTTTGATATTTCGAAGATTAGCTGAAGATCTTTTGTCATACGACTCTGCTCTCTCTAATCAAAGAAAGTCAGTGATGTTAACATCATTAAAAGAGGAGGCTGTCCTAAGTCCATTGTTCCAATTGATAGTAACAGTGCTGGAGGTATGTGGAGTTTAATACATAAGTCCTAAATACTTAATAATTTCTGTAGAGTGGCTCTTCCATTTTATATGAAGTGGCTATATCTACTTTATCTGCTTTTGTGGAGTGGGTAGATCTTCAATTTTTAACATTCAATAATTGTCATCTTCTCTTGCTTCTCCTCAATTTATTGTGCAATTCCCATAATCTACGACTACTAACATGTGACTGTCTAACAGATATATTGTCCAGGAAAGGAGCCATGAAAACCTCACGACATCATCGTGAGTTATTTCTACAATTGTTATCAAAGGATGTGCTTGATGAATTACAGAGATGTACAAGGTATTGTTATAATAATTGCTTCCTTTTGTTATATCCTTGATGTGAACATGATTATTGTATTGTTGACTTCTCTGTAAATAATATTATCATATCAGATTAGCAATGTTATTTTAGTGCAGCTTGTGAGTTAAGTGCAAATGATGAGGTGGAATATATGTTTTTAAAGAAACTTTGTCAAATGATGGTCCAATTAGGGTCATGTCAATTGCTTCCTCTCTGGGTTAGTGTCACTGTGTTGTAATCATCATGAATGAATTATTTTAGGAGTCATCATCATTTTCCCCTCCAGAACATTTAGGACAATATTTGCATATAATGTTAATATTTTTACATCATCCTAGTCAAGTTAGTAGTAATAACTTGTGTATTACTTATTGTTAGTATTTCTATTATAGGTTGTCAGTTCAACTAGTCTTGAGTTTTGGAATGGAGTTTTACATCATCAATATCTTAATACTCATCCTGTATTAATGTTACCAGAATTGCTTCAAGTATTGAGAGAAAAACAATTAAAAGTAAACAAGAATTATATCAATATAATGGCAGCATCTCTCCCTCCCTCCCTCCCTCCCTCCCTCTCTCTCTCTCTCTCTCTCTCTCTCTCTCTCTCTCTCTCTCTCTCTCTCTCTCTCTCTCATACACACATCACAACAGGTTGGTGATCCCACTCTTCCTGTTCATGCTAGCAGTCATTTCTCAAAAATTGATTTTGATGGACCAGAAGAGTACAATGTTTTCTTTTCAAGTACAACATACTAATCCATTGTAAAATGATAAGATTCCTCTTTTATAGAATGCAAAGGACTTGTTAATCGTTTGTTAACAGATATGGTTTCATTGATTCCAGCTGTCTTTATACAAGAGACATTTCTTGCTGTACAACAGTTAATAACTAAAGAGGAACAACCTCAAAATGAAGTGGGTGGAGCTAAAATGTCTCCTTTATTTCTTGAATGGGATGCTACAATTAGTTTCTTAGAGTGTTGGGTAGCAGGACTTAGTCAGAATCAAGCTCTCCTTCAGGTTATACAGTATTGTCATTAAATGTGGTACTACTAGTCTATAGGAGGCTGCTCCTACTGGTGTAGCTATCCTTCATGCACTCCTCTCATATTGTCCTACTCAAGTAACATCAGTGTTCTGTCATTTGAAAGCATTAGAAGGTGGTCTACAGACATTTGTGGTGTTTGATGAAGAGAAGTTACTACAAATTTACTTGGAGAAGGTATGTGACACACCTCACATTAATCAGTCCTTCTATGTGTACAGTGTATCAACTTAATACCATATAAAACACTATGATTACACTGTAGATATTAACTTACGTGATCTATCCTGGAGCTGATACTTCTAAGGTATGTGGTCTCATTGAATGTCATCATGTCTGTTTGTTTATCAGATAACTTTGTCACGAGATCAAAAACAGGCTCGACTTAATAGTTTGTATGCTCTTATTAACATTGTCAAAAGTTATGCTAAGTCATTACTAGTAAGTAATATTGGTTATGTTATGTGTAGATCTCTTTCTCTCTCTCTCTCTCTCTCTCTCTCTCTCTCTCTCTCTCTCTCTCTCCCTCTCTCCGTCTTCCTCTCTCTCTCTCTCTCTCTCTCTCTCTCTCTCTCTCTCTCTTTCTCTCTCTTTCTCTCTCTCTCTCTCTCTCTATCTCTCTCTCTCTCAGCCTGCTACAGAGCTGTTATTAGATCATTATAGTAAACTAGTATCATCTGATCTTCTGTTATATTCTGAGAAATGTATGTTTATTGAGGCATTTACAATTCTCAGTCACTTCAGGTCAGCCAGTGAACAGGATGTCTTGTTAGAACAATTACTAAATGAAGTTAAATCCTTAGTGTCATCATTAAAGAGGTAGACATTATGTAGTTGTCTGACTTACCATCTTTCCCTAGCTCTATCTCTTCTCTCTCTACTCTCATCCAATATCTCTCTCTTGGTAAAGACATCTCAGATCCTATCTTTCAAAAATCCTCCTCAGAGTCTGCACATCTCTGTAGAGCTCAACTTTGTTATTGTGCACATACTATTATGTCAGTATTACAGAGGTCTAGTCCAAGATTAAAGGTATCTACACATTAGTATAAGGGTGATGTAATCATTATATAGCTCATATAAATTATAATGAAATTGTTTTATATGCAGAGACAGTGTGGAATTACAGTTGATGTTGAAATAGAGGGGGTGACCACACCTTCTTATCGACATATTGTTCCTCTGTTAATGGAGTTTATACTACCACTGATCAAGTACTAGTTGAATACATCATTACATGTAATTAATTGCATATTTTTTATAGAACATTTCATCTGTTGTGGAGTGATACTTCTAGACCTCTCCTTTCACAATATTTTCAACATATCCATTCTTTGCATCAACATGATAGAGATGCCATATTAGGTAAATGTGCTTTGTGTAAGAATTATATTGTGTTTTTGCTAGGAATAAGTTCTTCTGGTACGACTGAACAGGATGAGTTAGGTCAAGTACAGCAACAATTAATGATAGCTTATGATCGATGGTAAATGATGAGGAACAATTACAAAACAACAGCCAAATAATAGATTTATGGTCATTGTTTTTATCTAGTGTTATGGCTGTTGGATTTGCTTGGGCCACTTATGGTCCTGATTCTCTTTCTGAGGTTGGATTTGTTGAAGGAGTTATCACAAATGTGTTTACATATCTAGCTGATACCAGCCAGTTGAGAATAAAGTCTGTTATCCGTATCCTTTGTCACACACACACACATGCACACTTTGAGTGTATCAGATCTATCTTGTCATATTTCCTGAATGATGTGTGTGTGTAGGTAATCTGATAACTCCAATGGTAGAGACTTGTCCTCCTAATCATTGGCAAATATCACTCACTCCACCATTGATTCATCTTTGTTATATCACATTTAATGTGAGCAATCTATATCTGTGTTTGTCTATCACACTATCTGTTGATCTTCCTCTCTCAGCGTCTTCAAAACAACTGGTCAAATATTATCCAGCAACGAGCGCAACGTGTTGAGTGAGTGGTGCTAAGCAGAACATGCCCACACACCACTGCTCTGTATCTCTCCCTTGCATGTAACATATTAATATTGCAAATCAATGGTTGTATGTAGTAACTATAACTAGTCTATAAATCCTCTTCGTTCTTCTATCCTACTTTCCATATCTTCCATATAATAGTGATGATGAAGAACAAGAGAGTCTAACAGAGCAAGTACTTATACATCAGTTTACAGTGAACCTCACACGTCAATACATTCAATTGATAGGTATACCATATTTGGTTATCACTCTTTTATATTGTAGTACAATGTGTAGAAACTGTCTGTTTAAAAAAGGAAGCAGGAGGAAATGAAGGTAGTGAAGAGATGCAAGCTGTTGCTATGGCAACTAAAGATCGTGGGAAGAAAACTGATGTCTTATCAGATTTAGCATTATGTCTCCTTTGTAATACTGTTAGTATTATTAACAGGGGTTTACTCCTTGTGACTTGATAATAGGATATGCAGACCATTATTTTACAGTCTGTATTTGCTCCAATGGGTTGGCTAGATGGGTCCTCAGTTAGAAGATGTATAAATATTGCTACTGCTATTTTTGAGAAGGTAGTTTTACTATAATAATATAACAACATTAGTGGTTTGTCATAGGTTTCTATTATAGAGTTTGGTGAAGCCTTTGTCTGTCAGAGTATGGAGCAGGTATTAATGGTAAGTGATGATTAATTTGATGTCATGTTCTAGACATGTTCATGTTAGGGATTACAAGTACATGGTGAAGATGGAGGTCTGTGTGTCTCATTAATAGGACTTGCTTTACAACTATATGAAACTACTGTAAATTAATGTCAAAATGATATCATTGTATATCCATTGTCTATCATATGTCTATTGTCTATAATAAGATCTATGGTCAATGTTTATGTTAGTAATGATTTTTTTATTTCTCAGGCTCCTTGTGTTCCAGCTGTGTGTGAATTATTTGCTTCATTACCAGAATGTAGTGCTGAGAAAGTCAAGGTATCCTATTATAATAAGTTCTCATTTTCCGTCTCTGTCTCTCTCTCTCACACACACACTCTCACACATACACACCCACAGTCATTTAATCATATTATTCAAATGCTGTCATCATCTGATAACTCTCAAGCAAAGCACATTAAACGAAAAAGAGATGAGTTTCGTAAACTTTTATCGGGAATTATTGGGGTAAGCTTGATATTATATCATTCCCTATAACAAAACCATTATTTTAACAGAAACCATTGGGTCAACTTCATAAAGGACCTCCAGTCTTTTTAGATCTTCCCTCTCTTGCTATTAAAAAAGATCAACGTCTGAGAGAGAAAAAGGCTCTCCCACTTGAAGGACTTACTGAGCTATTTGGGGAACAAGACTTGTAGCCTTTTTTATAACGACTTGTTAATAATTTTGCAAATTATGTACTTATAACTGAAATTTTCTCTGAGAATTTATTGTGTACTAGCCTAATACATGTCGAGTGCGTTAAATGAGTAATATCCTGTTATTATTAATATTAAAATTAAACAAAAGTAATTACGTGCCAAGTGTTCCGGGCTCTTCTTTGTGCAGTGTTAACACCGGTGTGTTATTGTTTTATACCCACGTAAGTTGATTGTTAACTAGCAGATATGGTCATGTCAATACATTTAGTCATAATAAGTAGTATGGATCATCCATAGGCATAAAAGATAACGGATGGTTGTGAGAACTTTGTTATCCTTGTAGCCCTGCATATCGAAATAGGCTGTGTATATCCCTGATTGTAATGAGTTGATTTAATCCCTAGACTTAAGTGTTGCTTAAGGTCTGGAGATGAGACTAAATAAGATTACTTGAAACCACTTATATATATATATCAAGTGTCTAGCTCTAGATAGTATCATATAGCCAGCAAGAAGGAGGAGCTGGTTATGTGAGACATTTGGTATTGTTCAGTCACTATATTAACACAATACAAACTCAAGGAGCATTATCATGTAGAGTGACTACATTATCCAATGTTGTCTGATTTCAGCTTAATTTATTTGTTTTCTCTCTCTGTCTCTATCTCTCTGTCTCTGTCTCTCTTTGTCTCTCTGTCTCTCTGTCTCTGTCTCTCTCTCTGTCTCTCTGCTCTCCTCTCTGTCTCTCTCTCTGAACTATAACAGTAATGACTATTATAATGTATGATTTCATCAACCTGCTGTTCTTTCTTTAAATGGCATCAAATATTATGAATGGTAGGTAAAATGCTATCGTCTTTTTGTTGATTACTTTTCTACACTTTAGAACGTAAATTAAATAAAGAAGCTATTAGAATAGTACAGAAAGACATTGCAGCTCAACAGGAACAAGGAGAAGAGTTGTTTATTGACAAAGAGGTCTATGATTTATGCTATGATAACTTTTTGAAGGAAACAGTAGATGATGCATCATTATCCAAATTTCTTTTAAAGTTCCATCCATCAATTGGTCCAAACAGTCAGTTGAGTCTGTTTGGTCCGCCAAATTCTCCTGGTAGTAAACTTAGTAATCTTTTGTGTATGGGAGGTGATGAGTATGGCTATCATCTAGTTTATCTAGCATTACGTGAAGATGACAAACCAGACTCATATCGTACAAGGGCTATAGAAGCATTAGAAAGGACTGGTTAGTTTACACTATCATTATTTTATAGTTTATTTGTTGCCCATATAGCAAAAGAACTTGGCAAAAAGGCTCCTGAGAATCTCTTCAATGTCTCCCTCTCTTCTATGAATTCAAACACACTAAGCCCTGCCTTTGTTACTCCAAGGCAGAGAGCCACTCCTAGTATCAATTCATTATCAGATGAGACTCCCCAAGGACAAGATCAGTCAGGTTTTTCTGATAATCCTGGCATTTTAATAAAGGAACATGATATCTCATCAGAAGAGTCCAGTTTACAGTCAACAAAAGGGGATATCTCATCAAATAACTCAAGTTTACAGTCGACTAAAGGTCTGTACTAACTACATGTAGATTATTTAATGTTTGACAAACTAATTGTTTAATTATACACATGGTACATGTACCATTGGTTTCAATTTCACTTTAAATAGTTTGTTTGACAGTATTTTGCCAACAATAATATGTTTCTATATAGTTATTTCATGTCTTAAAACTTCATGAATTAACAAAATTTGTCTTATAAAAAATTTACATAATTTAACTTCAAAGCTGTAGCCATAGGATACTATGTTTATATTAATTATTGGGATACTCAAATGGAAAAATAGCTTGACAGCAATCTGACAATTTCAATGTTACATAGTTTATTTCCTTTTCTACACTTGCTTCCTTTTTTGTTTGCTACTTGAATTTTAATAGACATAAAGGTTAGATATATCATATCAAGTAATAGATATAGCATCAATTAGACAATAATAATTCTCTCATTATTAATAGTGATATAGAAAATAGTTCTATGTAGACCAGTCAAAGTGATTCATGTTAATTTTTATTCAAATATACTAATGTTTTGTTTATATGGTCTATGCTATGTATAATGAGATATGAGGATACTATAATTCTTTTCTCACACATACAGGAGCTGTCAGTTCTATTAGTCCTGCTTCAAGTTTTCCAGCTGGGTTTTTAGACCATTCCCATCATCATCCTGAATGTAACTGTGGTCTTCATACATTCTTGCAAGGAGGTAGTCATTCAGCTCCTCAAGGATATCAACAAAGTCCAGAAAATAGGTCTATTGATATTCAAGATGTGGCTGCATCTTTACCAGCTTCTACATCACTGGGCAATCCCTTCTTTGTTGGTACAGATTCTGATTTGATCCCTCATGCTATGACCACACCCACGTCACTACCTCATAATAAAACTGAACCTCCTCATCAACATGGATCTGTTCGAGGTCACGAAGTGAACATTGAAACTAACTCCTCAATGCAAAAGGACTCTCTTGTTAATCCTTTACCTCAACTCCCTCTCCAAAATACAACAACTCCTGTAATCACTGTGAATAATCAATGTCATCCAGTTTCAAGCAGTCACCCGACATCACCTTCTTATTCAGGGGACAGTGTAACTCCGGCAGGTCAATCTGTCTCTTCAACTTCATCTAATACATTTCTCTATCTTACTCAACCTAATCAAACACAGGAAGATAAATCTGTTGATATATATGTTGGACAGACTATAACTGAGATGAAAGAAAACACTGAAGAAGTCTCTCCTCCATGTAATCCACCAGATAGCTCATCATCTCCTGTAACTGAAGGATTTAGTGTCTCTTATCTGTCTACCTCAGCAACAGCTATTGATAATAATACAGGTAATAATATGATAAGCATGTCAGAAATATTGTTTAGTTTTCTTTTATTTGTTCCATAGGATTACAGTAAGCTACAGAATGTTGGCACATAAGAGTTGTGTAGATATTATTTATGTATTCACTTAACATTTATATCCTTGTTTGTACTGTAACTAGTAGGTCTTGAATGACATATTATAACAATAAAGATTATCAATGCGAAATGTGTTCACAGAGTATCATTGGACACTAGAGTATACACCTTACTAAATAACATTTTCTATGTATTTCATATTATTTCTATGCATTCCATACAACTAATGTCATTATCATATATAGAACATCATAGTATCAGCATTTTTATTTCTTTCCTTTCTCAGATTATGTTTTTATGTATGGTACATAGTATTACAAACATTACATCTAGTACTTTTCATAATCTTTGTCTAAAACATAATTTATTACAACTGTATATAATATGTTATACTGTCATTAATACTATTATCAATTGGGGGTTGTACATAATAACCTATTATGGTAGTTAGCTTTTATAACTACATTACTATGAATGTCCTTAGTTCCAATTGGGAGGAGACATCTTTAAGCCAATTATGGCTCAGCCAGGATATGGTACGTTGTCTGTCTGTTGTGTATTGCCTACTTCTTAAGAGTACATATGTGTATGATGTGTCATTATTATCATAGAGTAGTGCATTAGTAGCATAGGAAGTTGTATGTTAATGTGATAATTACCTTCTGTTGTTAATTAGATGAAGATCTTAAGAAGAGATTCATGACAATTATTAGACGTGATATTATGCATCAAAAGAAGTCCAAACGATTTTTCATTGACAAAGACGTTTTCGACAAATGCTACGATAAGATTAGTCAGGTCTGGTGGAAGACACATCTAGATATGTGTTTAGGGAGACATTGCTGCTCTGATCTGAACTATAGAGAGATAAAAGAATTGACTGACCCAGCTTTAACAACTCAACAAAAAATTCTACGCTTTATCGCTATGGGAGGGATATATGGACATCACATGATGTATGTAGCTATGAAGGCTGATGATACTGTAGTTACTGGTCGAGCTGATGCTTTAGCATTGCTAGAAACCACTGGTAATACCAATGTTATTGTTTATAAGATTATATTATACTGCTAATGTGTTGTAGCTATTAATATGGGCAAAAAACCACCACCAGAGCTCCTAAATGAGTCTATTAACTCCACTACTTCTAATGAAGAAGATGATGAAGTGCATCCTAAAAGTGTAATAAAACACTACAGGAAGGGAAAGCAGGTATGACAAAGCATTATACGCATACAAGAATTATCAGGCAGATGGTAGTACTGCCTATGTAAGGATGGCACAATGTTCTATCATCTTCTTTAAGCCACGATAACTACAAAGGTAGAAGTCTTATCAAGATCAGAAAGGTATCCGCTTTTAGAAGTCTTAATTCGAGTGCTTTTAGCAATGAAAGTAGTTGTTTGGAAGTAGCCTCCTTGAGAGACATCATTTTTATGAGTTATGATCAGGTGATTAGCAGAAGTTTGTAGGGTCAGTATTCTAATCTATCATGAGGGAGGCCTGTCCTAAGTGGTGTTGACTTGCATTCTTCATCAGTAACCTTTGTTCCTGTTTCTTAAGGAGATCACATTTTTCTTGTCTTCTAACAATCCAGAAACAGGTATCCTTACAGTACATTACCAGTTGAATTAACTATTTTTGGCTTGGTTATACAGACATAACTCATTCTTTCTGATACATTCATATTATATTATTGTTAGTCATTATAAAATTATAGCAATGCTCTGTTGTATAGTATATCCTGAGTACACTCATCCAACCTGTAATAATAAAGAAAAAAAATTGTGAACATACTTTAATTACTTGATACTTCAATTAAAATAATAACACAAACAAGTAAATAAAAATTTCTAAAAAATTCATTAAATGTAGGGATGGCAGTAAAAACAAGCCCAAAGTAGAAATGGCAGTATGGACATAGTAGCCATACACAAGTACCTGGACACAATATTTATATTTGAAAGTTGTATTATACTGCTTTGTGAGTACATTCATTGAACAAAATCCTCCTTTCTATCAAACTGAGTAATCTATTACTTTAGACTTCTTATGGGACTGTTTGCCTCATAAAACTGTTGCAACAAAGCATTATGCTCTTGATATTGTGGCTACTATGTAAGTTTCATGCTGCTATTGTTGAGATGTTTTTACTACAATCCCTACATTTTATGCATTTTTTAGAAATTTTACTTATTTGTATCTTTTTAATTCAAATATAAAACGTATTGAAAGTGAAGATGAGGATGAATCACCAAAGACAATTATCTTAGAGAAAACAATCAAGGATCAATCAAAGATATTTGTAGAGAATGTCATTGAAGGTATTATGCTATGTAGGTATAAAATTACTTACATCTCCACTATTTTGTCATAACACATCATGAATTTATAGAACTACTTCATAGTGAAGAGCAGCAAAATAATTCCAATAATAGAGTAATAGAGAGTAATCATGATCCAAATCAAACCAAAGATGTTGGAACATTAGACACACCTCCTTCTCTTGAGGAACATGTACAATCATCCCGGCGTCACACAGAGCCTATTTTAACAAGAGTGGGACAAGCACATGGTAACTTTGGTCGAGCTCAATCTTATCCTAATTATAGAACACTTGAATGTGCTGATGACACCTTAAACAACCAACAACAGTCTCCACCTGACCTTGAATCTCCTCCTCCTTCTTCTCCTGTCTCCCATCATTCTAGTGTCTATACTTCTGATACAATTCCTGGAGATAGTGTAGTTCCTTCATCTCCTGCCAGTACTATTTCTGACTACTTAGAACATGGAGAAGAAATAGAAGATGGTCAGAAAACCCCTACTATAAATGATTATGTTCCTGGTCTAAATGCTTTAAATGAGGATCCTAATACATCTCATGAAGGTCATTATATTTAGATGTATTATAATTATAATCAGTATTAATTGTTTTAATTTAGGATTAATGGAAAGCTCCCAATTAATTAGACCAGGTATATAAAAAAACTGACAATTTCTTTATTCTATCATTCATGATAGATGTCCCAGTTGATGATCTCATTACATTTGATGATTGAACTATGCTAACTTATAATTACTACTGGACTCAAATATTTACTTAATAATTTACTACTAAACAAAAGTGTAATGTTTTGGTATATGGTATGTGAGTGTCTCTACTACTGACTAGAAATGTTTCGTTATTTTAATTATGCGTGTACATAGTACTTGTTTTCAAATCACTTATTAATATAATACTTCTATATTAACTTTAATCTAAAGAGATGATCCATTTAAACTTTAATATAAGAATGTTCCTTGTAGTATGTTGCTATAATAACTTATTACAACATTAGTGTGGTTGGTGTGGGGCTTTCCCAGGGACTATTAGTCAGTTCATCTTCAACTTTCTACTCACTCCATAACATGTTATTTATGCCTATCCCACAGTCTCCTTAGGATGACAGTGATTAAACTTGATGGTGAGAATTATAATAATTATTGATACTTACATAATGTACTAAAAATTTTTGCAGAGAGAAAACTTCTTAAAAAGATAAATGATATTGTAGTGAGTGATGTCAGGAGCCAAGAAGTAACAAGACAATTTTTTGTAAACAATGTAGTATTCACTGAATGTCTTCCTAAAATAAGAGATCAACTCCCTCAAGTATCAGTAGTGAATTGTCTCTTGAGACATGGTGCCACTCTAAGTATAAATGAAACACAATTGTTGACAGTTTATGACAATGTGACTGCACTGATTCATCTTCGTTCTATGGGAGGACCAGATATTGGAAGTCATTTAATGTACATGGCTATTCGTGAAAACACTACTGAACACAATGAAGCTGTGAGACTATTAGAAGAAACAGGTATCACGTTTTGTAAGAATGTACACATTTTGTTATAATCCTAAATATATAAACATAATTATGACTATAAAGGATGAATATTTTGTTTGTTAGCTCTTAGAATGGAGGCTAGGCCACCAGCCAATCTCTTTCATATTGAGAATTTATTAGGTGATGATAACTCACAAGAAGTATGCATATTGTTAAATACATATTTTGTTTCATTTGTTGTAACAGAAATGTATTGTACAGGAAGAAAGCTCTCCAATTACAAGACCAGAAGAAGAAATGCCCATTGAACACCCACCAGTTGTTCCAGAAGTACAGCCTCATTCTTCTCACCATCAACCTACCCATGATAAAAATTGTATTAGGCAGGATCAAGTACCACCAGAATCTCTCATAGTACCAAAAATGCACAAGATGACACTCCAGGACAATGAACCTATTCCCAATAGACTCAATGAAAGAAACATTACTTCACAAGAGCTGACACCTCACCATAGCCAAGCAACACTACCTATGCCTGAAGTTTGTGGGAATGAGACTAAAGTCCACTTATTAGAAACATCACCTTTGTATTCTGGAGATAGTGTTATGTCCTCAAGATTATCATCTTCTAGTGATTATATACAAACAGATCATCAAGTACAAACACAAGGAGTTAGTTCATTTGTTGCTCCAGATCTAGAGTCTAAACCACTTCCACTGGAATTAGTTTTACCAGGTATGTATATTGTAATTTTGATTATTAATATCTTTAACTATATAAAAAGGTAATGAAAACTTGGAAAATGAGTCCTACAGGGAACCTGATCTTAGTGTACCTTAGTATATTATTTACCATAGATATTATAACATGCATTGTATTTATAACTAAATTATCACAGATGATACAGCATAAATTATGAAATATTGTATATAAAATATTTGTGCTTTGTTATAATTCAAAATTTGACAACTACCTGCATATTGAAGACAGAACAGAATATATGCAATCTGAATGTTTTTATTGTAAGTGTTTGCATGATCATGTAAGCAGTACATATACCTCATTCAATATTATCTGATTTAATTATAACAGCTTTTTCATACTGAATTTCATCTCTGATTTACCTGTTTTTGTGCCACACACATAATATTCAATTTATACTGTCGTGTTTGCTGATGTACGTGTAAGCCAAGCTCCGCGTAGGGGTGGGGCTACATACATGAAAACTGAAAGAAGGAAACGAATTTAGCGAAGAGATGGCAGGAACAAGCTATAACGGTGAGGATGTAAGGCTTTGTTCCCTTCATGTGATGCGTGTCTTATAGAAACTAAAATTAAAGCCAAAATTGAAGAGATAATCCAGAAAAATATAACTGAACAAAATGAAGAGAGCAAGTTCTTTGTGAACAGAGCAGTTTTTGATAAGTGCCAACAACGCATTCAACAATGTTTGAAAAAAATGTCATTATCAAACTTCCTCCTAGTACATTGTGATGACTTAACAATGAATGAACTAACATGTCTGACTCAGACCCATGACTCCCTACAGGCTCTCCTTCACTTACGTTCTATGGGAGGTAGAGATTTAGGTCATCATCTGATCTACATGGCATTAAGTGTAGACGATCAAGTGGATGTCAAAGAAGCTGGACAACTGCTGAAAGATACTGGTTAGTATGTGTCATTCAAGTCGTACATGTGTATTTATTTGGAATAGATTATATTGGTTATTCTTATTCACACATGATCCTAACTCAACTAGGTACAGTTATGAGTATGTACCTATATAATTGTACCTAGTTGAGCTTGGTACATTGTACCAGGTTTATTCTTTGATGTTGTCAATAGAAGTTCCTTTGATTATTCTAGTGTTAAAGACATAATTATAGTTATAGGGTATATCATAATAGCTTGACTTTGGCCATAATAACAAAAATTGGCTACAAAATGTGTAAGTTAAGATGTGGTGACAAGATAAAGATGGTGAAATTAAAACTTCCACCAAGTCATATTTTTACACAGGAATGAAGTTTGCAAAAGAGAAAATTTTGTAACATCTTTAATTGTTGTACTTATGATTAAACTTGTCTTATCTAGCAATACAGATGAAATGTGTACCACCTCAGTATCTATTACCAGAAGAAAGAGAGGTAGAAGAAGTAGTTGAAAATACAAGGGAGACTGTAGTGATGCAGCCTCAAGAAGATGTAAGTGGTTGATCATGCTATGTTGTTTAGATAAGAGTTAGTTTTTTTGATTCAATATAACTATTTAATACAAATAGAGAAACCACTAGGACACTTTAGCATATAACTTGATACTTTGATACATTCTCCATTTGTTAGAACCCAGAGTGTCATGATGTAGAACCAGTAGAAGATGAGCATAATGATGAAGGCAATGGATGTATTCATGAGAGACCACAGTCTCAAGCATCCAGTAGTCATAATTCTATTAGTAACCAACAACTACTACATCCTTTTCATTTTTCACCAGAAGATTCACCTGCTATGTTTGCAGCAGCAGGTATTCAAGAGAAACGTGACAAAATGGTCTTCATTTTAGGAGGTAGACATAGTGATGAAATATCACAGCAAGAGATTTTGATGAGATCAAGTACAACAATAATGTTTGGAAGAGGAAGAGTCCCACAATGTAACCAAGTGATGCCTTCACCACAACATCCAACATATACAGGCCAAATTACTAGTACAGAAGTCACTCCTCTGAGTGTGCCAATACCTCATGAATCTAATGAGGAGACATCATCTGCTTGTTCTGGTGATAGTTTTTCACAGCCACTTTCTTCTACACCATATTCCAGACAAACCAGTACTCAGATACCAGACAGTCTTTCAGCACCAAATGTATCAAATGTTGTTGTAACTCCAAGACGTTGTACTTTCCCAATGATTTCATCTACTAATATAAATGACACAGGTTAGCCTTCAGAGATTACAAATCATGTATGGCTTGAATCGTTGTCTGACTAGAGGCTCTCTAAGTGGCAATGAGTCTAGAGCCAGCTTTTGATAATAATGGTATTAATTGATATTTTTGTTTACTGACCATTATCTTACAAATACAGGTTTATTTAATAGAGACATTCATTCCCGCTCACTTAATCTAAGTAAGAGAGAATCATTAATATATAGTTACCTGTAAATGCATTCTAAAATACTCCTAGTTTTGTAACTATTATTTTTCAAAGTTGTGTTATAGTATTGTGACAACCATTTGCAATAAATAATGTATGATATATAAACCTAAAAGAAGTGACTTAGCTATGTAGCCTATAGACTAGGTAAGTACTTTGTCATGAACACACTAGAGATGTCAACATGATTTTGTTTAAATCATAGCTAGCCTTTAAGCTTACCATGACCCAATTTAGTGATTTTTAAACACTCACATTTAGTGTGTATCAACTTTAGCAAAATTCAGAGCTATGCCAATTTGACTTAATTCATTTAATTCTTAGTATTATAATAATTTTAATGAATACAGTAGTTGCTAAAATTAGTACATGCAATTAACAGCAGGCTTTAGGTATGAGATCTATATTGGCATGGCAACCTTTGTGGAAATACTACATTTCCTTAATCAAAGTAATAAAAATTTAGTTTAAAGATTAATAATAATGTCTGCTACAATGTAATATATGTTTTATGTCTTTTCTGGTAGCTCCTTCATTGTTGGGAAGTTGTCCAATAATGAAGCCACTAGAAACAGAACCGGATGGAATGCCATTTAATAAAGAACAAAACACTGAGAACGATTACTATGATGAAAAAAACACGTGATATTCTTTTAATTATCAATGTGGGTGTATTTTATTAATTTTGATTATTAATAACTTATTTGACAAAATTAATGTTTAATTAAGTATGTCAGTCTCTGATCTCAAAATCTGTAATCTTGCCTATGATGGTAATTTATCCGCTGTGAAGAGGCTAGTACTAGAAGACAAGAACACTGTCAATGTATTGGACAATAATAAACGTACTGCTCTTCACTGGGCCTGTTCTAAGGGACATGTTGGGATTGCTGAGTTCTTGATTAACCAAGGATCAAAGGTAAATAATAGATAAAATCCCTTTTTATGCACTGCTGGTAATAGAATGCTATACTCTAATGAGAATTTAAAACTATACCCTAGACCCTATACCTCAAACATTGGAACCTAAATGTATTAATTTCACATTAAAGTATAGCATTCTATTACCAGTGCTGTAGACACATATTTTTTATGTATTTGGTTATGTTTTTTAAATAAATTATTTGGCTAACCTGCTGGTAATGTAATGCCATACTTTAATATGAAATGTAGTGGCTATTCATATAGAACAGGAAGTGCTATAAACATTTACATTTAAATTCTAATGTTTAGGGTATAGTAATTTCTCATTGAGGTATGCACTTACTGTGTAGTACAAATAGCCACTGTCGAATACATAAACAGTACATTTAGGTGGCTATATTTTAATCTAAGTATTAATAACTAATATGCTAATCTTTATAACTTTATGATTTAGAATTTCTCATTAACTGTTCAGCATTACCAGCAGGTTAGCCATACTGTTTAATAAAGGTAGAGTCTAGAGTGCTGATAATGGAACGCTATACTTTGACATGAAATTTAGATATGGTGTTTAGGGTCCACAGTATATATTAAAGTACAGGGTCCATTCATTACCAGTACTCTAGACTTTGCCTTTAACAAAATGACATCATACAAATTTGCTTTGACCAGCAAATATATTTTTTCATCTGGCAATAAGTTTTGTTCATTCAGGTGAATGCTGCAGATGACACAGAGTGGACTCCTCTCATTATTGCTTCATCAGCTGGTCACACAGACTGTGTACAAGTTCTTCTAGAAAGTCATGCTTATCTAGATGCGGCTACAGAGAATGGACAAACAGCTGTCCATTATGCTGCATCTCGTGATCGTCTTGAAATACTTGGTCTTCTCTTGGAAGCAGGAGCCCAATATGAGATTCGTGACTCTCTAGGCTCCACCCCTTTACATAGAGCATCATCAAGGGGCCATGTAGCTATTGTTAATAAGCTATTAAGTAAAGGGGCATCCTCTAATTTACAAGATAAAGGAGGCAATACCCCTTTACATCTGGCATGTGAAGAAGGAAGAAAGGGGATTTATGATATCTTAGTAGAAGGTGGAGCCAGAAAGGACATCCAGAATAATGAAGGCAAAACCCCACTTGACCTAGTACCAGAAATATAATTGTATCATTGAATATAATCTTTAAACTCAAAATATTTTTTTCATCAAAAAATCATGCACTTTGTGCAGAATAGAATAGAATATAAGTATTTTGTAATACAAATGGTCGCTTGATTTCAGACTGTATATTGTTTACAATTGAAACATAATTATCATTGAAACAATACCAGCTACCATCTTTGACCTTACAATAAGCCACATAATGACCATAATTAGTACTACGAGCACCAGTGTGCACACAAAACCCAGTTAAATCATACACAGGTCTATAAGTTGATTGAGGAGCAGGTAGGCTAAGCTTATGTTCCATTGTAAAGGATGTCATATCCAAATCAGATGCAGGAAATACTACTGGTGACTGATTTTTAATGGCTCGATCTCGATTAACATCATAGGAAAATCGTGACAACTGAATGATAAGCTGAGATGGGAGATGACTTAGTAAAGCCAATCGTTTACCAGGTGTAAGACCTGTTGTGATAACTGGACAATCTGGTTGTTCATAAGTGCATGAGCAACGTAACATGTTATTTGCACGAGTCAAGTCTTCTACTTCACTAAAGAGCCGGAAACAATCTGTTAAACTTGAAGTCGAGTGTCCAGTAGGCACAGGTATTGGTAAGAGAGTATAATACTCCAAATTGACAGACATTTTCTTGCAATGTTGACATTCCCGTGCCTCCATTAGTTGACCACAACAGAGCTTATAAATAGGAGACATAGATTTTAGTTCAAAAACACGATAGTCAAACTGAGAGACTTGAACAAGGAGGTCACGGTATGACTGAATGTCATTGGAATCTACTGTTTCTAATCTCGTGAGACTGTTTTCTTTTTCTGTTTCTAATCGAGTTATTGTTAATTCTGTGTCAGTTGTCATTTGTTGTTTGATCACTTTTAGCTGTATTTCATGTAGCCTGTTAAGTAACCATAGTAAGAACTCACCTGCATCTTGCTGGGACTGGTACTCACCAATAGTTTTATTGGCAACCAAGTGAGGTGCTAATATAGCCAGTATGTATAAAAACTCATTGGTATTGACAGTACTTAAATTCCAATTCTGACATTGATTAATCACTGAGATGAGAATTGTAACAAGAGTATTGTAATGGTCATCATCTGTGTCAGGAAAAGTAGTAAGAAGCTCCACAAACCCAGGCATCCTTGCTAGACATTGAATAATGCCATTAAGGAAGCAAATATTACCAGAGTTGTGCATGCCTGGAGGTACAGGTTTAAGAGGACCACTTTTCCAAGGTGATTTGAGGGTGGGTGTAATCAAAGGAGACATGACAGAGTGATTACGTGAAGACACCCCTGATGCAGGATATGATGTAGGACTCAATGAGGATGCAGCTGTGTTATGAATAGCTACTCGGCTCCATGTTGATTGGACTGTAGTTATGAAGGGAGGTGACACAGAAGACTGGTTAACTGGCGAGTGTTGTGGTAATGTTGATGGATGAAGTGGACTACGAAATGAAGCCAAAGATTTCGTGGGTTTTGAGGGTGTGATAGTAGACTTAGGCAACGAGGATTGTGTTACAGTACAGACATTAGATGATAAGAGGGGCTTTGTGGTTTTGGGGGTAACAAAAACAGGAGGAGATGAATCACGCTGAAGGGGAGTGACGGGAGGAGGAGCAGATGTGAGTCCATGATATATAGGTCGATGGATTGGATATAAACCTCCTGATTTATTTTTTGCTTGTTTTCCATCATAAGAGGTGGAAGGTGTAAACTGCATCCACGTACCTGGAACATCACTCCTTCTATTAGTATCGTCATTGAATTTCTTTTGGTTAGCATACTTCAATTGTCTACTAACTGCAAGAGCAACACGATGATGATTTTGACATGACATAATGATCACACGTACAAAGACAATAGCTGCACACAGGAGTAGTACGACAGGTACATGATGATATATGTAAACAATTAAAGCAAGAGTCAGCAACAACAACATTTGAATTTTAAATGCAAAATGATGTTGTGATTGAGCTGGAGAGACGTAGCTGGTGTTTAAATCAGAGAGGATCATTCTGATGATGATTTCTGATGCTATGAACAGGAGCAGATCTATGCTGATGTTTGGCCATAGAAGATCAGGGAGTAAGAAAGGCATCTCTGCACAACTGAGGATGAAGGGTGGATAGTAGACTATATAATAAAGGATGGGTGAGTCCTAATATACCTCACAAATGTCAGGATGCTGGTGTCTAAAATAAGTGTGAAATTCTAATTAACGCACAAGTCTTAACTATTCAATTATTTTTTAATTTCTTTATTATTTTATTTAACTTTTTGCATTCATTAAAAATTAAAGATATATTCACCTTTACAATCTTGTTTTCAATAGGGGTTGAAATGGCCATTCAGCTGGTATCAGGCTTGTTTATTGTACAACAGCTCGTCCGCCATTACGAATCCCAATTTCTATAGCAACGAGCATACGCCCCTCTCACAACGAGCCCCACCCAAATTAACAAAATGGGCAGTGGTGCTAGCAAAACTAGACAACTGGAAAGGCTAAAAGACAGGGACATTAGTAACCAGGTAACTTTTAAGTTTAAGTGCCATATCTATTACAACTAATTTTCACGTTTACTACAACATTTAAAGTCTGTATTATTAACAGTTGCAGTATCATAATGAACAGGCAAGACTTACCCAGTTTCATGATGAGGAGGTAGCTAAGCTAAATAGTCATGTATCTGAACTACGTCATGAACTCCACAATAAAGACAAATGTCTACTGACCACAACACAAGAACTGGAGGGTGAACGAAGAAAAAACATGGCATTGATGTTCAGTAAGCAATGGCTCCATTAATCTATCTACATCAGTTAAAATCATTAAAACTTTTCTTTAGGTGACCTTCCACTGCATCTTATTAGTAACCCACAAGTCACATCTACTACTCAATCATATGCTGAACTCTGTACAGACTATGACTTAGTGACATTAGCTCAATGGTAAGGTGCTATTGTTTTATGAAATAATTTTATGACTCTTTATTGATGCAGTGATGTAGTTGGTTTTGCCTCACTATGCTCTATATTACAACCACATGAAATTGTCACTCTTGTCAATCATATACAAGCCATTATTGATGAAGCTTTTAAAGAGAAAGAAGTTTTTATAATGGAAAGGAGTAGTGACGGTTGCATTGCTGCTACAGGCTTAATAAACCAACCTAAACCTGATCATTCCAAGCTAATCACACGTAGTCAAACAATGACCCCAATTTCACAAATTGACAGTTCTTATGGATCTGAAGTATTAATGGACCAGTACTCTCCCAAACACAGAACGAAAACACCATCTTCACAAATTAGTGCTCCATCTGAAAAGGGACAAAATATGGTCTTACAAACCAAGACAAGTGCTTATTTTGCTGGTTTATTAGCTACTGGAGCATTAAAACTTATGAGTTTATCAGCTACAGTGAAAATTCCTCAACAAGATCAGCACCAGCTTCAGCTCCGTATTGGTCTACATTCAGGTTCCTGTTCAGCTGGTGTGATAGGATTACAAACTGTTTCTGGTGCATTGCACATACCACATTACAAAATATTTGGTCCAGCTGTGAACATGACAAAGTTATTATGTTCAACAGGTCTGGCATTGCAAATACGTGTTAGCAAGCCATGTTGGCAACTACTGACTGATATTGGAGGGTATCATTTTGAGCGATGTCCTGATTTCATGACATGGAATGGACAGAAACCTTTAGAATCTTATTGGCTTGTAGGTCAAGAAGATTACGAATTTCCTTTGCCATCATTAGATCAAGCCATTTCATTGTCTAACTATGATGACATTTAATCAATGTTATTTTAAGACATTATGTTACTATACTGATTCTTTTTATTATTTTTATAAACACACATACAGATAACTGACATAAATCTGAAAAGACATTACTAATATAACTTGTGATGTCATGAATTATCACAATGAAAGTGAAAGTTAATCATACACATCAAGAGAGAGATGGAGTCCGTTATATCAGCTGTAGTAGTTGTCCTCAATCTTCTCATTTTGTGGCATTCTATGATAGGAAGTTCATTTCCTCTACCTGAAGAAACTCAATTATGGGATAACATTATTTGCATTGGGAAAAATCCGTCTCTTGAGATAAAGATCAAAATGAACTGTACAAACACTACTCCCAACTTTTCCTCTTTCATTGTCAATGAGGTAAGAAACAACACACTCATACAACTAATTGATGACTTTGTGGTACTAAGGGAGCATGTGAAAATAATTAATAAGATCAGGATACAGATTCAAGGTATTGAAACGGGATCTGTAATTGAGTGTGACAATATACAAGCGAAAGAGAGTGGGTTTGGATTCAGTTTTGTACAAACAATGAATTTATCTCTATACAAAGTGACTGTACGTAATTGCGGAGCATTGCAAAACAGTACTACCATTTATGATAACCATATGGATAGCTATACTCTTTTTAGAGTTGCAATGTACTTTTCAAATTGCTCAGATATCAGAGCAAAAGATGTTTCATTTGAAGGTAACATTGGTACAGGTGTTGCTATGTTTGACTGTGATGGTAGCATTGACATCCAGGCTTGTAACTTTATTCATAATGAAATATTTTGGAAAGACTTAAATGTTTACTCAGGTGGTGGAGGTTTGTATATTGAGTTTACAGAATGTTCAACTGAATGGTTTACTAACTGTGACCCATTGTCTAATAAACATAATAAAAATAGCTGGTACTTTTTAAACAATTGTAGCTTTGTCAACAATACTTGCACTTTGGCAAACAATAAAAGTTTTTCAATTTCTGGAACATCAAATTATCCACGAATAGGGCGAAGTGGGGGAGGGCTTTCAATATGGTTACGAGGCCATGCTGCCAATAACAGCATTACGATCAACAACACACTCTTTACTGAAAATCAAGCAAAATATGGGGGTGGGGCTAATGTACATTTCCAGCACCATGCAAAAGAAAACTCTGTAATATTTCATAACTGCTTGTTATTAAGAAATGATGCCAGCAGAGGTGGAGGAGGGCTGGATGTTGGGACTTACTTTCTTCATGACAAAATTCCTATTATGAACAATGCAATCATAACAACTTGTACTTTTGAAAATAACACAGCCAAATTTGGAGGTGGTTCTGCTTTTTTTTCTGCTCTTGGACTGAGCATAGATCCAAGAAATAGCATTAAATACTCTAATTGTACATGGATATATAACAAAGCAATGTTTGGATCAGCAATCAATATTGCTTCTCTTTTCACTGCAGCAGTTCTTAATCACTTTGGTCCAATTACTGTATTCACAGACTGTAAATTCCTGCATAATAAAATCATTGCAACTACATTTTCAAGCACAAGCAGTTCAAATCAAACTAATAAGGGTACTGGAGCTATCTATGCCAAAGTCCTTAGTTTTATGATTCATTCATCAGCCATCTTTGAGTCTAACAGTGGGACTGCTCTCTCAGCTGTTGATAGCAGTATTCTAATTGCAGAAAATGCAACTGTTAACTTTTCTAAAAATAATGGAAATTTTGGAGGAGCAATTTCCCTAGTTGGATTTTCTTCTATACAAGTCAGTAACAACACTTTGCTTACATTTACAGAAAACCGTGCCCTCGTTAAAGGAGGAGGAATATATGCTTACTCCATTGATAATCAACGTTCAAGTGCTCTTGGTTCATGTTTCATTGAATATAACAAAAATGTTGACGATCGTTTGTCTTTTACCACTACACAAACAACTTTTGTTTTCAATAAAAACATGGCAAATTTTCCAAATAGTCATAGCATACATTTATCTTCACTATTGCCTTGTATGACATTGTGTTATCAACACAAATTTGTAATAGCTGAAGACATACTAAATGAATGTGTAGGTAACTTTACTTTTATTGATGAATCTGCATATACCCAAGTATCAACAGAAGGCAGTACTTACCAGGTTGAAGATTCTCTTTCATCTCCTTTTAAAATAACTCCAGGAAAGAGTTTCTTATTACCCTTCACAATGCTTGATGAACTAGGACATACTGTTATAGAAGCAATAAGTGCTTCCATTATCAGTTCTACCACACAGTCCACTGCAACTTTGCAGAGTTTATACACAGCTAATAACATGCTAACAATCACTGGACAACCTGAGGAGAAAGGTGTTCTTGTAATTGGTAGTCTTTACTTTCGTAATGTGAGTTTTATGATGGGGTTTGAATTATTACATTGCCCACCTGGTTTTCTAAGTCAAAGCAACTCTTGTGTATGTGCTGCAGCTGTCAAAACTGAACAATATAATAGTATCCCAATCTGTGATACAAATAAAATGAAAGCGTATGCTAACCCTGGTTTCTGGGTGGGATATGTGGACTGCAATGCCACTGGCATTCCCCTATGCACAGAAGATGATCTCTACACTGCCTCTTGCCCCTTGGGTTACTGTAGCAATAATGGATTTAATGGTGAATTTAGAGTGTCTCTACCTAATGTATCTTCAAAAAATGATCTAGATGAGTTGATATGTGGACGAAACAATCGTACAGACCTACTGTGTGGAAAGTGTATTGAAAACAATTCAGTTTACTTTCACTCTTGGGAATACAAGTGTGGCATTGATAACTTGTGTTCCTATGGCATATTATTCTATATCTTATCTGATATAATTCCCGTAACAGTAGTATTCACATTCATTATCTTGTTTGGAATCAATTTCAATTCTGGTACTCTGAATGGGTTTATTTTATATGCACAGATCATTGACTCATTATCCATCACAGGAAATGGAGCAATTGTTTACACATCAACTGAGAGTGCATTCAGAGATATAGCACATTTGGTTTATAGTCCCTTCAACTTGGACTTCTTCAAAGTGGACAGTTTATCATTTTGCATTTTCAAAGGTGCTGATTTCTTATCGGTTATTGCAATGGAAGCAGCTGCATTGTTTTATGGACTCATTTTAGTTATTATTTTAATTTGTTTCATGCGCTCTAGATATTGTTATAAACTTCAATTTTTGTGCACTAAAAAGGGCATTACAAACAACACATCTCTTACCAAAGGACTGTCTGCTTTCCTGATTCTTTGCTACTCGCAAACCACTCGTATATGCTTTCAGATACTCAATATTGGATGGTTAAGAGGGAAAGGTGGAAGAACATCACCAAAAGTTTTGGTTTTTCGAATGGGTTATGTTTCATATTTCACTGGAATCCATATACCATATGCAATTGGTGCTGTTATTTGTTTAATTACAGTCGTAATGCTGCCTCCATTCATGCTCTTGTTTTATCCAGCAATTTATAGGATTATACCAGAGCATTTTCAAAAGAAAAAAATCCTAAAAATAGTGCTATACCGTGTCAACAAATACAAACCTATTTTTGATACTTTTCAAGGATATTTTAAAGACAAGCATCGTTATTTTGCAGGGCTTTATTTTGCTTATCGAATCTTTTTTGTTGCTACCTTTGCAATAACCAATACACGTTTAACTTTTATAATGTTGTCTCAGGTTTTCCTAACAATCATGCTTGCTCTACATCTATGGATACAACCTTATCATAAGACAATCTATAATTTTCTAGATGGTTGTCTGTTCCTGCTAATGTCTATCATTAATCTTCTTACATTTTGCCGGTATTTCATTTCCTCCACACAGTTAGACAAGGATAATCTTGTATTCGTTGGATCTATTCAACTAATTCTTGTGTACCTCCCAGTTATAGTTTTATTGTTGTATATTATAGTAAGGCTATGTTGGAAGCTTCTGTGCATGAAATTCTGCCATGTACACCGATTGTCACATTTCTTCCCTTTCCAAAACAAACAAAAGGTGGAAGAATTTGAACTAAAAGGACAGAGCAGTGACTATGTCGAACACGAGGATATGAAAGATTGGGATCAATCCAGAAGTGATCTCTATAACTTGATAAACTCATAATGTTGTGTGTGTGTGTGTGTAAGTCACTTTGTATGTAGACATTTTTTTATTATATGTAAATTATATTATGTACTTTGAATAAATTCATTTTTAAAATAACATACTGTTATTCTTATTTACTCCTGATATGCAGTGACATAATCATGACTAGTGGAATACTCATTATCCTATTCAAGATACCACCTAATCAAAAGCCATAGAATATGTGGAGCTTATTGGACTGCTATGCCAAATTGTCATATGTATAGTCCTTGAAGTATAAGGTGTCCGTTTACATCATTAAGGTAATCCCATCCTCCACCATGTACAACGACATAAGGGAGTGGTGACACAATTAGATTATGTGTTGACACAACATTTGTCCCAATAAAGCTCATAACTACTGACTAGGAATGTTAGAATATTTATATGTTGTTTACAAGGAGACAAATTTATGTCAAGGAAAAGTGTTGCAATAGCATCTTCATGGAAGTATTTGATATGATTATTTTTGCAATTTCTTTGTTTGCTTTGCAGTGGGTTTGTACAGAAGGTGAGTATATAATTAATGTAGAAATCTAAATGCATAATGCATAACTATATTTCTCTTTAGCTGTATTGTGTCAACCAGCTAATGGATATAAGATAGAAATTGAATTGCAAAGAGCATATGACAATTGTACAACCTGTGAAAGGATTGATGCTACAAGTGGTTTCATGAATGAGGCAGTTGGGCTTCTGTATATAGAACATGGTATTGTCCCTGAAAGCTGTGTCATTTTATCACCCAAAACCTCTGCTTATTGTTGTAAAGAGAAAGACAAAAAGTCTTTAAAACAAGTAGAAATTACTGTTAACACTTTAGTCATATGTGATCCATGTGAACCTTTGAGTCAGCAAAGAAAGCGAAAAGAAAAGACAAAGAGCAAAACACAAAAGAGAAAAAAAGGTGGTATTATAATAAAAGATGCATTGCCACAGGAGCTTTTTGTGAATTCAGTTGCTTTTGACATACTTAAAGTCAAAGAAAAGGGAAAAGTAGAATTATTTTGTGGATACATTCCAATTGGTCGTCAAAAACTACTGCAATGTGGTGAGTACACTAAGTTATGTATACTCATATAGTGATCTATATTTTTACCTCATGCAGATTGTCCAGCCCAATGTTCTCTGTGACTAGCTACAAGGAATCACTGTGTTTACACTAATCCATATTAAAAACCATTTGAATCATATACATATATTATTATATAAAAGTGTACTTTTCAATATAAAAGGTTTTGCAAAGGTATGTGCTAGGTGGTCAAATGTGTAGTGCATTATGAAGGCATTCAACATCAGTTTTTATTTGCTCTAGGTTTTCATTTTATTGCATCATGCAATGATAAAGGTTTGGATATAGGAGTTTAGTTAGTGTAGGCAGTGTGAAATCCAGTCTTCCCACCAGATCAGAAATGATGTCATATTTCACCATTTGTTGACTTCATGTTGTGTGCTATATACTTTATTTGGTGGTTTTGATGTTTTTGAACTATGATGACTGTCACAACTATATAGGTACAATGAATCATTTGTTTTGAGTTTGGCCATACATATATAACAAACCTGTAATATTAGGCTTGTAGGTTTAGGGCCTTCTTCTTATTCTAAAATACTCTGATTCTTTTTCTATGCAAATTCTTTCAAAATCAGACCTATATATATATTTGCTAGAATTATTTTCTAATCTGAAAAAAAACGCTGGATATAGCATGGTGATGTTTACAGGTGATATGAAGTAGATGTCTCACAATTTGTTTCTTTTTGGTGCCTGTTAGTTGAGAACTGCTTTATGTTATTAGCTTATAATATGATGAGGGTGGCTCTAATATTACCCAACTGGTAGCATTATATAAATTAAGATACATCAAAATTACTCAATTAGATATTGTTGATTTTTACTAAATACTACATTATACTTAAAGCAAGCTAAGTTGTTAATTCCTTTCCATAATTATTGCACTATATACAAGTATTATCATCCACGAGTCATTTATGATGGTCTAGTATAGTAATAATGCTTTTAGGTAATATGACTGGTGCAAGTTGACATCCATAGAATACTTTTTATGCAATAGTTTAGATAAGTACTAACAAGTGATAGCTACATTGATGTAGCTATCACTTTTTAGGACTCTTTAGGATTATCTGGTCTCACAGAGCATGGATATCCATGCTCTGTGAAACCAGATAATCCTAAAGAGACAAATCATTCTATTGACAACTCTTCAGTACTAAGACAACACAGTCCAACAAAAAATTAATTTTAAGTCTTTTGATAATTCTTTTGGCTCATGTATAATTCATTTTATGAATTGTAATAGAAATAACATTACCACCCTCTTATCTCATAAGGTCATCGTCGTCCATGGCTAAAGCCCCAGGGCCTGCTAACTCTTACCAGTCCTCTTTCAGCAAATTCTACATCAAGTTCTTTCCTTTTGAAATCATTTTTCTTCTCTTTCAATTTTCAGAGCATTTTTATCGGCTGCTATATCAACAATATTATTTCCAGCACTTGGCAAATTTGAGTCTTTCTGAGCAACCCAACTATACAGAACCTTCTCCCTCTATTTGTCTCGATCAAGACTATATAATTAATCATACAGACAATGAAAATTTCGTGAAATTACAGACGACAGTTAATCATCTTAATATGTACAGTGAACTTGTGTTTATGGGGCTATCAGCTTTGACTGCATTATTTCTAGGACCTCTTTCTGATGTCATCGGAAGAAAACCCATTATTATAACAACAATGATAGGTGTAGCTCTGACTGCTGTTACACAATTTATTGTCATTTACTTCAATCTTAATGTCTATTACTACTTGTTGTGTGCAGTTTTTATGGTGGTTTTGGTGGTCAAGGTACCATGATCACTGTCATGATGGCTACAGTGAAGGATGTCACATCAAAACAATGGTTAACAATTCGTATTGGTGTTATTGAGTCTTGTATAGCCATAGCTAAAGTCGTAACAGCTTTGGCTAGTAATAACTGGATACAAAACACTGGCTGTAATTTTCAACCTCCAGCATGGCTGATGATTGTAGTGTCAGCTCTTGCATTGATCTGTTCACTGATTATACCAGAGACATTGTCTAAAGACTTAAGAATGCAATACAAGACTGGACACAATAAAGGATTTAAAAAGCTCAGCACAGGTGTCAAAATTTTTACTCAACCTCATTTTATAGGTTGGAGAAATTACTGGCAATTGTGCTGTGTTATTTGTTGTGCTTCATTTGGACAAGGAGCTAGTGTGACTATAATGAACTATTTTCTTCATAACAAACCTCTCGAGTGGTCTTATAATTTAATAGGATTATATGGAGTTGTGTATTCTGGTACTATGGCTCTTTCTCTCAATCTGGTACTTCCAGTTCTCTTATTGTGCAAGCTATCAAATTCTTTTATATGTTTAATTGGAGCTGTGTTTGCTATTGTTACTAACGTTCTGATTGCTACTGTGAAAACTAACTGGGAAATGTTTGTAGGTGAATTATTACTTTAGAATTTTCTTTGTTACTTTCAGTTTTGTTTTAGCTGGTGGATTACAGGGCCTGTTCATTCTAGTTTACCCAACAATGAGGTCAAATATTGCTGACCTCGTTGGTTCAGAAAACCTAGGTACTTGCATAGTTATATATACTTTGTGATCTTAATATTTTTTTATTACAGGATCAGTTTTCTCAATATCTTCCTCATTGCAAATATTAGCATTCATTATCACAATAGTAGTTACCAATGAAACCTATCATCCGCAAGTCAACTTTGAGGATCATAAAAGTAATGCTCGTATTACTTTTTGGGTCATGGCTGGTGCCTGGACAATTACACTACCACTGATAATGTAATGTTATATTAGCATCAGTAACACCCTAAGAGATGAAATATGTGTTATCCAATTAGATTATTGCTGGTAAAAGGTACATCCACCATGTTTAGATCTCAAGGGAGCTTTCAAGGGGACTCTAAAGAAATAGAACATATGCAATGTTCTCAGTCTTCTGACTATGGTAGTATTAAGGAAAAAACAATACAATAGCATTTTATATGTTCAACTGATCATTAATTTTGTCTAATTGGTCATGATCATCATAAACTATGTTTGCAAAGTTATCAATATTATTTCTTTCTACTTCCATCACAGTAGTATACTTGTAGTTATAATTAATTATAATTGCATTACATGCAGAGGATGAATGCATAAAGTGGCCTTGACCTTGTAGCCTGGCCCTATGGCTTAAGATTTCTTTATGAGGAAAGAATGCTGAAACTGTACATAAGCTGTGAAATGACATTGTATAAATGATATTGGTATTGTAAAGGTATATAAATGATATATGTATATATAATTAGATCTATACACTTATCCCTTTAGCTTAAAGACTGCTAAGCTCTTGAACATATGATCATTATGATGTGCGGTCACTAGTCTCCCCTAACATACTTTAATATATGATTTAAATTTATACTACTGACTTCAAATAATACATTAAAGAACGTTAAGAGAGATAACTAGCATTATGCTAATAGATCTAATTCTTAAGCTGAAACCATAGTTTCATTTCTTTATTTCTCCTTTCTTCATTCCTGTCATTCCGGAACTATGTACGCGAGCAACAAAGAGCACGAGGCCAAGGTCGCGTAATGCATCACCCCCGCATACATATTATTGACCTTAGCATAATTTGTAGCCACACCCACTAGCAGCTAGCCGACGTCATAGTTAGCTGCTCTTCTATGGGTGACGCTCAAAACTCTTCTCTCCTTGCTGAGAACCACCCATCTTGGAGCAAGTTCTATGTTAAACTCTTCCCTTTTGAAATCGTATTTTTTCTCTTTCAATTTTCGGAACAGTTTTATCGGCTGCTATACCAACAGTATTACTTCCAACACTTGGCAAATGTGAGCCTTTCTGAGCAACCCAACTATACGGCCCCCTCTCACTCAATTTGTCTCAATCAAGACTATATAGTTAATCACACAGATGATGAAAAGTTTGTACAATTGCAGACAACAGTCAACCATCTTAACATGTACTCTGAGCTCATTCTCCTAGGTACGTCAGCTTTGAGTGCATTGTTGTTAGGACCTTTATCAGACATCATTGGAAGAAAACCCATCATTATAACTATAATTATAGGGGTAGCTCTGACTGCTGTCACACAATTTATTGTCATTTACTTCAATCTTAATGTCTATTACTACTTGTTGTGTGCAGTTTTCTATGGTGGTTTTGGTGGTTATGGAGCCATGATAACTGTCATGATAGCTACAGTAAATGATGTCACACCAAAACGATGGTTAACAATTCGTATTGGTATCATTGAGTCTTGTGTAGGTTTAGGAAAAGTGCTAACAGCTTTAGCTTGTAACGACTGGATACAAAACAATGGCTGTAATTTTCAACCTCCAGCATGGCTGATGATTGTAGTGTCAGCTCTTGCATTGATCAGTTCACTGATTATACCAGAGACATTGTCTAAAGACTTAAGAATGCAATACAAGACTGAACACAATAAAGGATTTAAAAAGCTCAGCACAGGTGTCAAAATTTTTACTCAACCTCATTTCATAGGTTGGAGAAATTACTGGCAATTGTGGACAGCTTCCTGTGTTATTTGTTGTGCTTCATTTGGACTGGGAGCTGTTTTGCAAATTTTAAACTATTTTCTTCATAACAAACCTCTTGAGTGGTCATATAATTTGATAGGATTATATGGAGTTGTGTTTTCTGGTGCTATGGCTCTTTCTCTCATAGTGGTACTTCCAATTCTTGTTCTATGTAAACTATCAAATTCTTTTATATGTTTAATCGGAGCTGTGTTTGCTATTGTTACTAATGTTCTGATTGCTACTGTGAAAACTAACTGGGAGATGTTTTTAGGTGAATTAGTTGTTTTTCAATTACATTGCATTTACTTTCAATGTTTGCCTTTTTATTTTAGCTGGTGGATTACAGGGGATGTTCATACTAGCTTATCCTACAATGAGATCAAATATCACTAAACTGGTTGGTCCAGAAAATCAAGGTTAATAGCAATGATGTACAATTAAATTAAACATATGTTTTAAATAAAACAGGATCTGTATTCTCCATAGTTATTGCTCTACAGATCTTATCCTCTATAATCACGACAGTAGTTACTAATGAAATTTATCATCCACAAGTCATTTATGACGGTCATAATAGCAATGCTGGTATGGTTTTTTGGGTTATGGCTGGTGCTTGGACACTTACACTACCACTAATAATGTAATGTTTTATGAACACCTTTCAATAAGATCATATATATTTGATGATTGTCTTTTTAGCTTGTTGCTGATAAAAGGTAAACCTGCTACACCAGCAAGTCCATCTGATGTGGAATCAGATCATCTACAATGTAGTAACAATGCTGGCTCTACGAACTATGGTAGTATTGAGAATAAAACAATACAATAATTATTAATTATTTTTAATATTTATTTTCTATGAATTCATTACATAGAGGGCGGGGTAACATAATTTTAACTCTCTCAGCAGCTTGTCTTTTTCAAGTTTCTATGATATCCCCATCTCTCTTAAGATCCAGAGCTGGTATATATTTGAGGGTTAAGAGAACTTATCAGTTGTTTCGCTATACTAGAGCCCACTACTCATCACGTGATCTTGAGAGGATGACTGCTTCATTGGACACTCTCCAATTTGATAATCGGACCTTAAGATCATTACCACTTGATAAAGAAAAAGAAAATTATGTCAGAACTGTATCAGGTAATGGAGGGTGTGTTTTTTCAGTATCCTATTTTGTCTGTTCTAGGTGCTTGTTATTCTTTAGTAAAACCAACTCCTCTAATAAATCCTTCTCTCGTTGCTGTCTCAATATCTGCTCTCAGTTTGTTGGGATTAACTGCAGATGAAGTAATTTATACAAGCCTTATCAAGTTAATGTAAAATGCATGTAACAGTAGGTCCAAAGTTTGGCCTTTATATTAAAGTATGTAGAGATTTGTCTTTATATAATTGACACATCTCAAATACAGTCAATAACATATAGTTATATTTAAATAATAATGAACTCAAAATTATTGCAAACTGACTTTAAAAAATTAGATTACAAAATTAGTAGCAGACACAGGAGATGCTTCTAATAGAATTTCCAGTGATATCCAACACTGGACTATGTCAACTGTGTATGATAAGCACTAGACAACTTATTATTGTATAGTATAACTCTTAATTACATGTATGCAGGTTAAAAAACCAGACTTTGTGGACTATTTCAGTGGTAATCATGTCCTCCCTGGTTCTGAACCAGCTGCACATTGTTATTGTGGTCATCAATTTGGGCATTTTTCTGGTCAGCTTGGAGATGGTTGTGCATTGTTAGTACATTAATCAACTATTATTCTTGTTACTGTCTATTTTGCAGATATCTTGGGGAGATCATCAATGAGAAAGGTGAACGCTGGGAGCTACAGCTCAAAGGTTCTGGTAAGACACCATACTCTCGACATGCTGATGGAAGAAAAGTCCTACGTTCAAGTATAAGAGAATTTCTCTGCTCAGAAGTAAGACATATTGTATAAAACCTTATTGACTTTATTTTGAGCAGGCCATGTACTATCTTGGTATTCCTACCACAAGAGGTGAGAAGGTTGTGATATATATCTGTTATATTTACCTAATTCTAGCTGGATCATGTGTGACATCTGATACAAGAGTATCACGAGATATTCACTACAATGGAAATGTGATTCAAGAACGGGCCACTGTCATCTCACGTATTGCCCCTACATTTATTAGGTAATTATTTCAGTAGTAGGTAATAATTAATATATTATAAATTAAAGGTTTGGTTCTTTTGAGATCTTTAAAACACGAGATGCTGTGACTGGCAGAGCTGGACCTAGTGTGGGTTGTGTGGATATATTTCATCAACTCTTGGACTATGTTATTGAAAGTTTCTACTCTGAAGTAAAGGGTCATTATAACAATTAGATATATTATATGTGTGTTTAGATTCATGTTGCTTATCCTGATAATAAAGAAAAGAAAACAGGAGCTTTTTTCCAAGATATTTCACTTCGTACAGCTCGTCTTGCTGCTGAATGGCAATGTGTTGGATTCTGTCATGGGTAAGTGTTGATTCATTGTTTATTTCATTATTTGTTGGCAGTGTTCTCAATACAGATAACATGAGTATTGTGGGAGTGACAATAGACTATGGACCATTTGGATTTTTAGACAGATATGACCCAGGACACATTTGTAATAAATCTGGTATGTTTAACATAACTAGTAGTCCTATTATGTTCAATACTGGTTCTCTTTAGATGATGGAGGTCGATATGCATATGATCAACAACCCTCTATTTGTAAATGGAATTTGGAGAAATTAGCTGAAGCATTATCTCCGAGCCTATCAAAGGAAGATGCTAAAAAAGGAATAGAAATGTACTGTAAATATAATATAAATTTGTTTCTATTAGTTTCTCTTTATAAAGGTATGATGTTGAATTCCAGAGAGTGTATTTAACAAAAATGAGACAAAAACTTGGACTGATTAAGAAATTGTTACCAGAAGACAGGTATTTTATTAGTATAAAAATAATAATAACTTTATTTTCTTCTCTCTAGTGATTTAATTGAATCATTCCTTGAAACAATGCATGAGACAGGTTGTGACTTTACAAATGGTTTTCGATATTTGAACAAAGTTAACTTGGAACATTTACAAGATCCAAAGTATGTGTTGTCTAGAACTATATTGCTTGTTTAAGACATAGTCTTTAGACATATGGGAGTGGTCTGTGATACCTTACTGAAGGAATGTGCCACACCTCCTGAATTGATAAAGTCATTTCGACCAATGATGTCAATGCAGTTGAGTAAAAGATGTCATTCAATAGATATACATGATGACACACCCACTTGTTAATGAAGGGTAGACAGGAGCCATTAATTGAGATAATTGACCATTAGCAACAGGCCATTTACCTAATTTCTGTTTATACTTTTCAGGCAACTAATGATGTTTGCTGCTCTTCAAGAGCAATCTCCTCTCATTTTAATGCAGTTAGGTCTGTCACCTGAACTCATACAAAATGAGATGAAAAAGATTGGCAATATCCAGAAATTAAAAGTATAATGTCATCTGATAAGTATATAAATTATTTGTAATGTTTAGGAAACATCTGTTGAAGAGAAGAGAGAAAAGGACAGGGAGACATGGTTAAAATGGTTATCAATGTATCAAAGTCGACTTGACAAAGAGATTGAAGGACTCTCTGTTGAAGATATTCCACAAGTACTTTGTTATGTTATAACTTATTATTATTTGTTAATAGGCACAGAGAGAAAGACTCAATACAATGAACAATACTAATCCAAAGTATGTATTAGCTAGTCCATTATTATTGTGTTACATATTGTAATAGTATACTTTAAACTACTTTTAATTATGTGCATTAATTTTAGTGAATTTAACAAGTACTATAATCATCACTAAAATTGGTATGTGCTACATTTATTATTTCACAAACAATGGATGTGACTCAGAAAATCAATGCTCACTAAATTTGAATGTTTTAAAATAGCTAGAGTTATTAGACCCAATTAATAGTAGGTATGTACATGTGTAACATATAATTATTATTCAACATACTATAAGAGGCTACATTAACATAGTATTATTGTATTATGATTTACTTACCACTTATTTTTAGATTCATACTGAGGAACCATATTGCACAAGAAGCCATTACCTTAGCTGAGGATGGAGATTATTCAGAAGTATATCTACTTAATAATAACCAGATGATAATAGTTATATTGTCCATCAGGTCAATCGTGTCTTACAATTATTACAGACTCCTTATAAAGAGGAAGTGACATCAGATGATCTTTTAGAGAAAGGAGAGGTGGAGTCAGTAGGAGGGGCTTCAGTAATGGACAGATTATTGGATAAATACTTTTGCCGTCCACCTGAATCAGCACTTAGTTTGAGTGTCACTTGATCCTCATAAAGATTGGGTTAGTGTGACTTAAGTTAGTGTGATAAATAAAATTAAAAACATATACTTATATAAATGGGACTGAGTCTGACAAAAGGTTTCTTATTGCTCTAAAAAAATTGAATAAATACTGCATATAAACAGTTGTTATATAGCCATCTTAAACAGGAAGCTCGCGAAGTTGGTATGCATGAAGCACAATAATTGTTCTTCAGGCATACAATTTTTTGCAGACTTCTGCCATGTGGAAACCATTTATGTATGTATAATTATGCTAGTGTTTGTTCCAAAATGTTTGTGAAATAAATTCCCTTTTGTCAGACTTGGTTACATATGTAGTTAATATTAATTAAAGGTAATATTTGCTGTTTGTGATATGATTATCTAATGGAGGACCAAGTAGTTGAGTCTTTGCTTTATTTTTTAGGTACAAAGCTCCAATAGAGAATATCAAATTATTATTATGATAGGTCAGCTATAACTCCATAATATGGAATGGTTGATCTTGATATAGAATTCTCTATAAATGAGTGAAACTTCAACGTAATGATTTTATATGTTAATGTGTTTCATATTTTGTGTATTGTTTTGTTCAAGAAATATTATAATGACAAGTGTTAGTAAATTGATTATTGTATATTGAGTCACACTCTTAAACCACACCCAATAATAATATGATGCACAGTACAATGTCTACTACTCCCACAATTATTAATTTTTGTAACCAAACAAACACACTTGGATATTCATAGTGACACCAACCTGAGCCATACCCTTGGGCTTAAACCTAAGACATACATTTTTAATGATTATCAACATTACTATATGTAGTTAGTGTATGTGTGTGTTTGTTTTGAGACATTACTTTAGTTTAAAGGACATCCTAATGTCCAGTATTGATGAAGGAGGTATTAATTGTTTCTCTTAAAGTAAGAGAGTATTGGCAGCCACTTTAAAGGAAACATAGAAACATCCACTGTTTTAAAAACAGATACTAATTTCTGTACCATAGATGGAATATTGCCTGTATATTCATGTGGTAGAGAGTCAAGACAGTGTTTAATTGTATTAAAAGCTAGAAATACAATAGATAGTACTAATGAAACACAAATTCATTGAGATTGTATTATAATGAAATATTGACATTGTTCAAAATTCTCTTGTGTAATAACATTAACTCCACTGCTTTGACAAATTCATGTCTGACTCCATTGTGTGTTACTGCCTTAAAAGGCCATGTCAACATTGCCAACGTTTTACTAGAAGCTGGCATGCAGCATATATATATTGTTTTGATTACCGATTACTATGGAATTGAAAGTATGTTTACTTTTTCAACAAGTTACTTCTCAAAAAGGGCATGTATGTGGTTATAGAGACATTGTATTGTAAATTCCATTGTGACAGCCCTCACACGCAGCACAGCATATGAACATTTTTGTGTCTTAACTATTAAGACATTAAACAGAGTCTTTGGCATATTTTTTAATGAAATAGTGCTACTTCTCATTGTATTATATACAATATGAAAGAAAATGGATTAGTCTTCAGTATTTTAATTTCATTCATAGCTAATTATTTGGGGAGATGATTATAATTATTTAATTTAGGTGTGGCTCAAATCTGTAAGTTGTTGTTCTTCATTTCAAATGACTACTTTGTTAGATAGTAAAGACTACATTAGTGATTTTAACTGCAAAACTTATCTTCAGCTGTTCTACTCCACCACAGTTGGAAGTGATGAAGAAGATGCATCTCCACAGTTTGCATTAGATTGTCTTCATGAATTTTTCATTAAGTATCAGAATGAATGGGACAAGAGCACAGCTACAATCTTAGAGTTTGGAGGAGGCCCTGTTATTTCTTATTTAATTAGTGCTGTAGTATATGTTAAAGAAATTACTTTTACTGCATACACAGAAGAAGAGCGCAAAGAAGTCCAGCTCTGGAAAGATGTTGAAGATGGTGCACATGATTGGAGTCCTTTCTTCCAATATGTTGTCAACAAGCTTGAACAAAAAGAAGGAGAAGATGCTTGGAAAGAAAGGGAAGAATTGCTACGTAGCCGATTTAAAAGTATAATTCCTTGTGATATTGCTCAGGACCGTCCATTGGGTGATTGTGAAGACAAGTTTGATATAATATGGACCAGTCTTTGTCTTGATGCAGCATGTCACACATATGATCAATACAAATTGGCAGTGAAAAAGCTTGTTGCAATGCTGAAACCGAAAGGGTTTCTTGTAATGCTTGAAGTAGAAGAGGAAACCTTTTATAGAGTAGGTCAGGTGGAATGGAAATGTCTCTTTCTTACATTCAATGAGATACAGGAGGCATTGAAAGAAGCTGGGTTAAAGGTGGTGGAATTGAAACGAAATGTTGCTCCACCACAACAGCAAGAACAACCAATGATTTCTGACTACAAAGCATTTGTATTTTTGGCTGCAAAGAAACTTGAGTAACTTGGTTTTATTTTTTTATATTTTTACAATGGTAGTTAATTATTATTATTATATTGATAGCCAGCTAATAGACTTATATAATTATCATTTACTGTTTATGTATTCTACTTTTGTTACTTGAATGTTTAGTGAACTAGTGGAAGGTATGAATTGTAATAGTCATGTGATTGCAGAGGCTACTCCATAAAAGGAAACAAATGTACATTTCATTGTTCGGTCAATAGTATACAATTAATCTATACAATAAACTACACTTATATGTGGGACACACCTAATAGTATTGTTCCACAAAGCCAAAAGATGTTGTGCAGAGTCATATGTAGATTGCTAGACAAAGAACAGGTAAGAATAGACCTCAATCATGATAATTATACAATACTCCTTTTCATTAGTCCTAATTTTGTTTACTCTACGTACTCTAGCATCACATCTTGCTTGGTTCTCATTATCAAACATCAACTATTTGTTTTTGACAATAACTATAATCAAAAAATCAAAAATAATTTAAAACAAATAAGGTCAAAAATATTAATCAAAGTCATATTTCAAAGACAAATTTATGTCACAGTGACATCACATGAT
Organism: Xestospongia bergquistia; assembly: GCA_963965975.1. Taxonomy (NCBI): domain Eukaryota; kingdom Metazoa; phylum Porifera; class Demospongiae; order Haplosclerida; family Petrosiidae; genus Xestospongia; species Xestospongia bergquistia. Next base: position 3,474,133 of record OZ014425.1, read on the forward strand.
GACTTGAGGTTCAGGATAAGACACACTAATACATTTGTGAGGTAAAATCTTGGCTCCATTGATGTAGAGTTCATCTTGAATTTCAACATCCTCTCCAAGAACTGCTGTATTCTCAATTCTAACCTAAATAAATATAAAAATATCATCATGATATTTCTAGTACTCTACATCATACTATTTATCAGATTTGTATCGTCTTAAGATGCCGGTTTAGTGTCAAAATACTTGCATGACTGTTTTGCTGTGGGATAATCTGACATAACTACCTGGCAATTCAAAACTCACATGGGATATCAAAACCCCAGTCCCTATATAGTAGGATTTGGCACCTGATAGACCACAGAAATGCATTTGGAAGTAAAGACTATATCTTACTGAAAACTGACTGTCTCTCATGCTTTGAAACTAAAACTAATCAAGTATTGTACTATTTATTATGTACAATTGAACAAAGAAAACTGAATGCCCATTATTACACATTAATGCTAACAAATGTTTCTTTAAAAACACCTTTGTGGATACTAAACAAACTTAATGTCACTTGGCACTCAAAACAATACAAGGTGGAAAGAACAGAAAATTGGCCATAATAAAAATATTTTGGTTTTGAACTATCAAAGTTTAATGTTGTAGTGAACTTACCCATTTTCCAACAGTTGATCTCCACCCAATTATTGTTTGTTGTACCCAGGCATGTGACTTGACACGAGCTCCTTTTAACACAGTAGATCTGGACATACAGACACCATCTTCGATAACTACATCAGGACCAATGACAACATTAGGACCTATTTTACAACCTTTTCCTATAGTGGCACTAGGATCCTAAAAAATAACAAAATTTATGATTACAACAAGCATTAAATTTTAACTAATATCCTCAATTTAAAAGAGGAATAAATAGTATTGATCATACTAGACCTGTGGCTTGTGTTATGAACAAATGAATATATCATATTTAATAAGTTATTAATTGTCAGGGGATAATTCATTATATAGGGTATCAATTTCAAGCTGTGGCAGTGAGAAAACAAAGCTTTGAATGTATATATTCATTCATTCATTCATGCTTTCCCCCAAAACCTTCAGTTTTACAAATTATAGTGGTAACTACTGGCAAGGGTTAAAGAGGACAGGGGATGAAGTTTCCCAATTTACAATTAACGCCATAACCAAAAACTTCATAAACTAGGAATATATAAATACACTAGGTTTACCTCATGTAGTAAAAGACTAGATTTATTAACAAGTATAGCTTTGATCTCTTAGACTGTCCAGAATAATAGTAAATCTTAGCATTTGTAACGTAGTTTCTGTATACCTAGCTTCTAACTTAGTCTTGATTTCACCTTGTAAGCAACTGTCTGCTTGTTTTAATTGTTTCTGCACTTTGCTTTATTCAAATTTCTTGTGTTGCCAAACATTAAATTAACACTTTTTTATGGACACAACTAAACACATGCTCTTGGTTCAGGTAAAGCAATTATCACATTCCTAGACATACCCAAACCATGTATATATACTGTTCAGATTAGTTGCCTGGAACTAAAAAGGTGCCTGGCATTCATCAAATATTTAACCTGATAAATGCCATAATTAACCAAATTGCTAATAATTATAACTATACAATATCAGTTATTTCTTGTTTCATTGTTAGATTTTATTACAAGTAATACAAAATAGAACAGTAGTCAATTATGTATCAACATACCACAAAAACTGGGCTTTTAAACATTTCTCCATCAGCCAATGACTTAGGTAAGGCCTTCTTTAAATGATTAAGATATAAGGTAGTACCTGTGATAAAGTCTTTGGGTTGTCCAATGTCCATCCAGAAACCTGCATACAATATATCATACCCAGTTAAATTATACATCAAATTATTTACCAATAAGATCAAATGCAAATAGCTGTTCACTCTTAGCCATTACCGGAAATATTTCTTTTTCAATTGAAGTGGGTCGAGGCTGCAATAATAACACTTTATACAGTATGTAATATCATCAGATTATTATACCTCTATTCTCTTTAATATGTCAGGATTAAAGATATACATACCAGCATTAATTTTATTTGAGACAAAAACTTTTGGTTTTTCAACAAAACGATGGATCTGTCCAGTTTGTTCATTGTAAACTACCACACCATATTTGGAAGGTTCTTCCACTTTAGTCACCTATGAAGAGAAAAGTAATTTTACATCAACTGAAACAAAAGTGCAATAGTTTTAAAGATAGTAACTGTATTTAATAAGAAACTGAAAGACAGGGCTTTAAGAGTAGACCAATCATGGGAGAGAAACCATGAAGCAAGTCCACTAAAGGTGTAAACTCTGCCACTTCAAACATAAGATAATTCCATTATAAGGTTGTCTGAGGTGATGAACCCAACCCTATGTTTATCCAAGTGTGCAATAGCTCTCAACAGTCAACACACATTAATACCACTTCCCTTGCCACTGTGTTTACTACTAAGAACTCCATAGAACAGGTTAAACAGGTGTAATAGAAATAAATGGAATTAGAATGAATCAAAGTAGGCAAGTTCTCTAACATTGTACATTACAGAATATTTAAGACTGGAACTCATACTGGGTCAGAGACACTATGATTTAGTATTAAAGACACTTCTATATTAGAATTCATAATATCCCAGTGTTGACTATAGAATTATTGTTGTAACTATTATGAATGTTTTAATACCACTATTGTTCCTTCCTTTCCATGATTTTTATGGAACTGGAGAAGGTCTTTAAAAGGATAATCACAGATGACATCACTGTTTAGAACAAAGAATGGCTCAGAGTCTGCATCAAGATAACTACGAGCAAGGGCAAGTGGACCAGCTATAAACAAAGAGAAAGTGTAATAGCGAGAGTTGTTTTAAGACAAGACATTGTTAATGCATCAAAATACACAATGTCCTTGTGGTATGTAGCTTAACATGAATATCATGGGGAAACATTGTAGTCAGTACCACTCATTACATGTGATAGTGTCATTCTTCATATTATAAAGTTTCCTTTATGATCATAGAATAGAATGGACATCACTAACTGTAGATTGGGAAAGTTTCATTGTTAAAAAAAGTTCAAACACTGAACAATGTACTAAAATTAATTACACTGAAAATTATTACACATTGAAATATTTATGGCATGTAGTGTACTTGTTACATGGTGGTGTAGGAAGTGTTTGAAAGGTAGAGAGTGTACATATGACTAAGATGGTTCTTTTGAGATATCCAAAAGTTATGGATGATCCAAAAAGACATGTTAATTTTTTACATGAACTTTTGTAATGCAAAAGTTTCTCGATCTACAGTATACCCTACTCTTCTATAGTGCTCAACGCCTCGTATGTTGCAAAATTTTGGGGTTAATAAATGTTTGTACACATCTCATGTCTGAAATTTTTTTAACATGTTAATTTTTTACATGAAACTTTTGTAACACAAAAGTTTCTCAATCTACAGTATATTCTACTCTTCTATAGTGCTCAACATCTTGCACTTCGCAAAATTTAGGGGTTAATAAATTTTTGTACACGCCTCTTGTGCCTGAAATTTTTAACATGTTAATTTTTTACATGAAACTTTTGTAACATGAAAGTTTCCCAATCTATGGTATATTATATAATGATAAAGCTACCTGGTACATGAAGCAAGCTATCAAGTTATAGGTTTTGCAACAGGACTTACCTGTTCCAAGAGGCTCATTTTCTAAGGAAAGTGTGATTTTGATTCCTAACTAGAGAAAACCAATATATTAAAATAAATCATTATATATCAGGTACTTACTCGTTCTTCTTGAGCCTTCATTTCCTTCTCAAGCATCTCTGCTCTATAGCTAACAGCCAAAATGACATGTTTTACACCTGCCTACAAAAATAAGAATCGATTAAACTTACTGTACCACAAACTGTACTCAATAGATTACAGAAATATAGCTTGTCTAAAGTGTACCCCATAAACCAGAGTATACTCAAATATTACAGCCATAATGACATTAGTACATCAATATAGGTCATTCATCAACTATAAGTTGTGTCATACTCACAAAGTGCATATCAGTCTAATTAACTTTGCTTTTAGCAATAAAATGAACGAGATAAAAAATGACATACTTTGAACTAATACACATTGTACAGAAGTGAACATTAGTGAATAAGTAACAACAACTATAGAATTCTAACTTTTTTCTAACCAATACAAAGTTTCTTAAATTATATCTTTATTACTAATAAAATTAAATAGAAAAAAAAATTTAGAAACCACAAAGTAAAGGGGCTGGAACTATTGTAGCATTATGTATATACATACCTGAACTAATGCTTCTACTTGATGAAGAAGAATAGGTTTATTGGCAAATTCTACTAATGGTTTTGGAACAGAAAGAGTCAATGGACGTAATCTGGTTCCAAAGCCACCCACTAATATCAGTGCTTTCATATTTCTAGCTCAGTCCATGTGTTAGTAATCCCGTTTATTTCCGTAGTCTTGAATAATATTCCTCTCCGTTACATCCGTTAAAATAGGAAGAAGCGGCCAAGATCAAAGTATCTATCTTGTGCAGCTCTTAGTAGATTCCACGTGCTGTTTCCCAGAATGGCACCTCTGAGCCTTGCAAATGGCCTTCTCAATGACGTTCATGTTGCTCTGAGAAACACAGAAGCTATCACGAACTGAAGCTGGAGTTTCCTCAATCCAGATCCACCCAGAGGACTAAGTAGCTCGGTATGGATGATGACAATAGCGGTGGTCAAGATCCTAGACTAGCTGGCGCCAGAGAGCAATTTATCGAGCCCCCTAATGTTTGCACAGATAGTATAGGCGGTGGCCTAATAAGTGCAGGAGACTATAAAACTGAACTTGGATCCAGCCAAATTCAGAATGGTGAGTTACCTGAGTGTTGATGTCCTCTGTGATATTAGTGAGTCAGTATATCAAGTATGTTTCTTACTTCTCCATTGTCTGCTTATCCATTTGTTTTACTGCAAGGTGGGATATTATTATTGCATCTTTTGAATGACTGTAATAGATATGTATCAAGTTTCAAAGTAAAAAATGTTTGTTTTTAATAGTATAAAGGTGAATTATATATATTTCAGTTGTTTGACATTATTCAGCAGATGCCTCCATGTTTTCATAATGAATGTTAGCCTATTTATATGGTAATATTTTGTGAGAAAGTGTTGACCATTTTGACTGAAATGAGTAAGTTTTTTTAAGCATAATGCTTTTATTTATAACTGCACAAATCAACTGTGACTCTGCATTATATAACATATAGTATCAGTGTAGTCTTGAACCCAGACAGTTTGTTTAAGGCATATTCTGCGAGACTAGCATATGGAGACTATAGATATAGATAAATTTACAGATATTTTAGTTCACACATAATGTATTTGTTTTTAATACTGAAGTTACATATAACTTGTTCTATTTCATTTATATTTCTTGATTGAAAAGATTACTATTTGTCTTATTTTATATAGTTATAAATATCTTAGTTAAACAAGCCTAAAGAAACATATCTTTTAAAGCCAATGCATTAACATCAATTTAGTCTTTTGTTAGAATGATTTAATATAAACAATGCTTTCTTCTATTAACTTGGACATTAGGACATCTTGTGCCTCATGTCTTATGATGGGAAGCCATTGCTTTGTAGTTTATTGATGCTAAAAATGTCCATTTTCTTAATATTGACTTTGTATGTAATAGAACACCTTGTGTTAGATGTACTTGGACAAGGACAGAACTAGGCTACCAGACAAGTGCTTCATATTGTAACCTGTCTATCCCGGTGCGCACTCTCTTCACTAATAGTTAGAAATGTTAACACATGAAATCACTATGTGTATATGAAATACTGCGAAAGTTGTAGTAATTTTAGATTTGCTTATGTGTTTATTCATATTAGTTAAGACATTACCAATATCACTTTGACTGTTTCCTTTTTTAGCTTACTTATTTTGTTAAAATAAAAATAGCCTATTCTGCCTCTCTTGGCTCTGGTAACAAAACAAATTAAGACAGCAACAAGCTGAACCACTTAACATATGAACCTCTGAATCATTATAATAGTAATAATCATTTATTAAATACCCTAGCGAATACTTTAACTTGTAATTATACACATGTACATGTTTACTGCATTATGTATTATAAAATTGGCGGGTCCTTTTGGTGGGAGGGGACTAGAAGGACATCAAAGACTATTATGATAAGATATGAGTTGGATAAGTGTGTGAAGAAAACTAATGACTAAGAAATGGACTTTCACTGGCTACTTTATGAATATAGTTAACTGTATTATACGTTGAATTTTATATTGAATTGTATATGTGACTCAAGTTGGGGAGGGATGAAAGGTCAGTTTGAGTTCCTAATCTTTGTGGTTACTATAATGTCATTGTGAAGGTCGTTCAGTAATGACCTATTGCAATGTAATATTTACTACGCCAGCCCATAATGTCAGTTGGGGGTTCATTCAGTAATAATGTAATATTCACTACGCCAGCCCAGGTCAAGTAGAATGTGGGAGTCACAGAAGTGACGCTTGTAGACCTTATAGGGGAGGGTGTAAATTGAGTATGAATGGTCTTATGTGTGTTTGTGACCTGGGTTATATGTCAGCGGCACTAGAAGGTGTTGATTGGTTTTGATTTGAAATTAGATTTGCAAGGAATACTGTCTGTCTCTTAGGAGTTTTTGTGTACTTAAACAATGTCCATATTACAAATAATTTTATCATTGTAAAGTGTTAGTTGATTGGTATTTCTGGCATTGTGTCCACCTGTCGGACATTCCTTAGCCAGTGTAATAAGATTCCTTTCAAATTTTAATTTACACTTTCAATGCCAAGATTACTTAATTTCATTTGAAGGCATACCTCTTACGTATACATATGTGATCTTCATTGAGTTGTTTAAGTACATATAAGGATAGTGCACCAGATAAGTGTAATCAATTTGTAATGTAAAGAATGCTGACTCTTAATACTTTATTGTTTTCTTTATAAGATCCATCTGGTTCATCATCGTCACTCTTAACATCACTCAATCCACAATCATCCGTCTACATGCCCTCTATGTCACAACATGATACTTCTCCTAAAAAACCTCGTACTCAATTTACTCCTAAGCAACTTCGCCACCTGGAAGAAAAGTTTCTAGAAAATCAATTTCCCAATGCTAAAGATAGAGAAGCTATTGCTAATGAATTAGACTTAACTCAACAACATATTCAGGTAATAATGAAATGTATTCTTTGTATACTCTTGAATGCACAGCATCACAAGCTGTCTTTTCCATAGAGTTTAATTCCTATAATTATCAGTATCCTTTATTGAAGTAATCACTAGATTGCATAGATTACAAATACTTTCATTGTAAACTATCAAGTCACTTGTATTAGTTCATTTTCCTGTGGCAGAGGATGTAACCAATATACTGAAGGGTAACATGTAATTTACACCTTGAGTTAGAGTGGTCAGAGTGACTGGGTTTATGTTTGATCTTAATACTAAGATATCTATCTGGCACTAACCATTTGGGATCTTGAATTTAGTTGTCACAATTCAATTTCATTTGGATAGTTTAGATGCACATTACAATGGTCATCACTTGCAGGTATGGTTCCAAAACCGAAGAGCAAAACAGAGGAGAAAGACAAAACGTTTAAAGGCAGATGATAGTACACCTACTGCTCCTCAGCCACCTTCATTTTGGCCTGCAAATCTTCCTTTTGATTCTAATCTAGCTAAAGGTCATTTGATTGTAGATTTACAAGGTTCTATTGACAGTATCTATTGTACTTTTAAGTCAAGAGAAAGCACATGTTATTTAGCTGTGCTTAAAGTAACTGTAACCAACTTACTGCCTCTGTATGTATGGGAATTATCATGCTGTTTTGTAACTGACAGTATATCAGATTTAATGCACTATTGTTTTATAATACCTTTTGTTATTAGGAACCTCTGTAGATATAAGTACATCATTACCATCATCTGCAAAGAAAACTGGCTCTAAAAAGAAGAGATCGAGATCTGAGTCACCAAATACAGCTAATAAAACAGCTGCTGGAAGTAGTACAAGTAGTAGCCGTAGTCCATCTATTCCAGGATCATCAGGTGATCAATCTGTGCTGAGTCCAGTGAAGGTCTCATCTACTCCATCTTCTCTTCCTCTTTCCCCTACTTCACCATCACAAACCAAATACCCTCTGTTCCCTTTAGCTGTTCAAAGTCCAGAGCAATTAAAAGTACTCCCATCAATTATGACCTCTGCTCCGAGCTCTCAGGTCAAACCTAGAGAAAGGCCAGTAGCTACAACAAGTGCACTGATATCTTCTATAGAAGTTCAGGCTCCATTGAGTGCTTCACAATCTTCAACAAAAATGTTACAGTTTATGAAAACTGCTAAACCCCTCACCTTACCTCAACCTTCGAAAGGGAGTCATGTTGCTACTCCATTGGATATTCAATTACCACCTCTGGATCCTCTTGGCTCACCTTTATCACAAGCTTCCAGTACTACTACTCAAGACAGTAGTCATAGTACACCAATACACTCAGAGGATTCAAGTCTACAGTTTGCGCTAGAACAGGGTAGCTCCTTAGGACCTTTATTTGATCCTCTGCCATTGTCTGCACCCATTACTTCACCACCAATTTTTGCTGAGTCTCCAGTCCGTTTATTTGATATCTTGGATGAGATACCTGATTTGATGGCTAGTCTGTTAGATGACCCAGTAGTGATCACTTCACAGTCATCTACTCCACAACAACAGATTAGTCAACATCCTCTCTCAATACCTCAAGTCTCCACTTATGTCTCTCCTTCTCTTCCTCCATATCCTGGGTATCAAAATCCTGAACCCATTGTGGGCTATGGAGCATCAGTGTCTCAACAACTTTCTCCACATATCATCCCATCCTCACCAAATGTCGGGCCACTTGTTCCTTCTTTACAAGACCCTTCCTCAACTTCTTTTCCTTCTTTACCAGACCCTTCCTCAACCTCCTTTCCTTCTTTACCAGGTCCTTCCTCAAGTTCTCTTCCTCTTTTCCATCAATTACCAGTACAACCTCAAACATTGCCACCTCCTCCTGCAGTGCAGTCTGTGGCCACACACACTAGTAGTGCATTAATGCAACTGTTACAAACCAAACCAATAGTGACATCCCCAACATCACTACACCCTCCATATGGTCAACTGTACTCGCCTTATCCTCAATCAACTTTATCCACACCAAGAATCCCTCATAGAAGTCACTATTCTTCTCATCAAACCTTCTCTCATCCTTCCTCTAGGCCAATACCTCAAAGACAATTAGTTCCTTCTTCTCCTTTATCTGATCCAACTCTCTATCCACAGTACAGACAGCAGTCTTTAAGTTATTCTAACATAATGCCACCTACACACTTCACAGATCCTTCACTACAAACTCCAATGACACATGCTACTACATATAGACCATCTCAACAGGGGCAAATACAGGTTCAACCCACATCATTAGCAACTCCCCAGACACAACCCTATCAAGTTAGACCACACCCAAGAGGTTTATAGCATAATATTTTTAATAATTTTATCAAATTCATAACACTGACCACCAAATTATTTCAGTTGTTATTTGAAATAGATTCATTATTTTTTGTTGTTGAGTTCATTATTTATCACTTGAAATTATTTATATATCATTTGATAACACGGCACAAAAAAACATCACTAATTATAACAACATTAATAACTAATATTAATAATTAATTATAATTATACATGTACATTAATTATATTATTCTAAAATAAAATTATAATGCATTATTTTGGCTCTTTCTCTAACTCGCGTGCTAGTTTTTCATTCCCAATATTTCGTACAGCTTCAATAAGTACCTCCCAACAAACATTATCAGAACTTTCCATCCAATGATGTAAAGTATTCATAAGATAATTACTATATGGATTACGATCATCTATAACCTCAAGATCTCGTTTAGATATTCCCAACATAAGACCAAAGTTACACCAATCAGCTACACACTCACTGAGAATATTTGTAAGTGTCTTGACATCAACATCAACTAAAAAGGAAAGTAACTCTTAGTATAAGACAAAAAATGACTTACAAGTATAATAGGATTGTTTGATACTAATGTCTATCTAACATGCATAATATAGGACAAAAACAATTTGGTACATTTAAGACTAAATGGATTATGCAAAGATTCTGGAAAGATGACTAGTAAAATTTTTAAGTGATTTTTTCATGATCTCACTGTTTCCTTTGCCATATTTTGTTTCAATCTCTGCTGCTAATCTCTTATTGCCAATGGCTTCCAATGCATCACACATAGTAGACCAAGTACATTGAGGTTTATGTAACCATTGATCTAACATCATAGCAAACTTGTCATCAAGAGATCTAGACACAGAATTGCTTTCAATACTCCTACAAGAAATAATGGAATTTAAATTTCAATATATATGATATGCAGTTTTAAGATTGACATTTAGTTAAGAGTTGAGACCAGAGGTACTATTACGATTGCCTTGTATGTATGTACAGGGATATCCTCTGTTATCATATATATATTAATATTAGAGTAGAATATATCTATACTCTTTTTATTAAAGGTAGTAATTATCTTGTACTAAGAAATTTCAGTTTACTAGTGATTGTAAGAAAGTCTATAATAAGATGCTAATGTATTGGTGTTGAACTAGTGTTATGTTTTGGTATTCTGTTGTAAGCAATAGTGTCTTTAGGTGTTTAGAGTGATCTGCTATGATACAACAACCTAAATGAGTATTGGTCATACTTAAGAGCACACGAGTACATGTTTATAAAGCCTATCAAATTATATGACTATGTGTATATATTAGTTCTGAAAGTAAAGGATACTATATACTGACTGTACATCATGTAATAATTACTATTTTTACCTAAGTTCTTCAAGGGGTATATGTAGCTGAATTCCAAATATCAACCAGTCTGGTACAATCTCCTTTAGAAGACGACATAATTTAGCTAGAGATATTTTAACTAGTAAGAGACAAATCGTTAATTATCGTAAAAAAGAAACATAATGACAAAAATTTACTTGGAGTTTTGCCTTCAGCCATTATCAAAGGCGGAGTCAATTGACATAACCACGCCTACACTAATTCAAAAGAATATGTCATCAGCCACGGACTCCCCTCGAGAGCGCACACCAGGTATTTGCCCTTATATGGTATGTCTTGAATTCATTTTGCCATCTTTTATTATTATAGTCATTAAAAAACAACTTAGAAGTCTCCGTAAGCTCCTAGCTCCAGAATATTACCGATGGTTTCAGTTAGGTTGTCAAATGAGGATACCTATTGATCAGTTAAAAAAAATTGAAAAGGAAGTTGGGCGTAAACCACCTGATCAATGTTTTCTTGGAGTCCTTAATATGTTTTTCAGCAAGAAACCTGAGGAAAGAAAATGGCATGTAAGCAATAAATTAGCCACACCTACTCTAAAGTGTCATGACTACAAAGTATGTACTAAATAAGTATAGTTGCTTGGGTAGTTGTTAAGATGATGTATTTTGGGTCATTTTATAGTATATTTTTGAAGCTTTGGAAGATAGAAACAAAAGAAGATTGATGAAAGAACTTGAACGAGACTATCATGGTGGTGATATTGGTAGGACTGATAGTTAATAGTTCAGTTCATCTGTTCTATTTTTCATATAGTGTCTAAAGATGTAGACATTGCCACATTAGCTACGTTACTTAAAGATGTAGTTCCAGACTGGTATATGTTTGGTCAGTATCTAGAGATACCTACCAGTGAACTGAAAGCTTTAAGAGACGAGAAAGGAAGTGATCAATGTTTTAGTCAAATGATGGATGAATGGATGGAAGGTGAACATGCTACTTTTGAGACATTAATTGAAGCTCTGGAACATGTTGGAAATGGACGATTGGCAAGAGAAGTTAAAGAAAGATATCTGACATCTACTCAAGGTACTTATAATTACTAATGATTAATACTTCCATTAGGGGCTATTTTATTTATTAGCTCCAGCTCCTGTTCCTCAACCAACTTGGTGTGATAACATTGATAATGGAGAATTAACATGTAAGTTCAATTCTTATCATGATCACATAGAAAGATTATATATAACTAATATTATTTTTTGTTAGATGATAGTGATGCCACACATGACATTGTAAAAGCTGTTTTTCCAGTAAACAAATGGGAACATCTTGGTTTAGCTCTTAAGATTAAAGCACCAATTCTTGATGCTATCAAATTAGATCATCGAGGAATTATAGCTGATTGTCGATATGCAATGATCATGCAGTGGCTAAGAGAAGGGAATGCATCTTGGAAAGAACTTTGTCTAGCTCTTGCAGAAGAATATGTTGGACACATCAACCTAGCTAAACAAATTGCTAATCAACATCGAATTAGTCAACCCACAGATCAATCAACAACATACTTACAACAACTTGGATCTAATCTACCTCATCCAATACCTGTTAGTGGTAAGCAATTGGCAAGAGATAAAGCTATTGGACCATATGGGACTCTTGGTGAGATGCTAACTTCTAATAATCCTACAGTAATTGTTGGAAATATAGCATCTGATTCACATTCCTTACCACTTAACCAACAAAAACCAGTCTCTTTTCAACCTCAACTTGTTGAGGTACAACAGACTCCTATAATGGCTGAGGAGCAGCATGAACAATTGTACTCGGGTTTTATCAATCCTTCAGATGTGTATTCTCCTGATGAAATGGAAACTGGAGATAGTAAACTCAAGTCAGAGATTGTTATGAAGAAATCTTAAAGCTTTGTTATTATAATCCTTAAAATACAACTATAATTTTGGAACATTTATTGTTAGATGATTATTTAAGTGACTGTTTAAATTTTGTTAAACAAAACAAAATATCAAGAGCCTCTTAATACATCAGATGATAGCCGCTCCCACCCAGATTGTCCTGTGAGTATAGCACCCCTCCTGTTTTTTGAGGGAACAGAGCATTGAGCAGTAATAGAGTGGGAAGACATCATGGAAAGACCTTAATTTATTCTTGCATAAGAATATATCAGCCATGTTAACCTAGCTCTAACCAACATCAAATTGGTCAACACACTGATGAATCAATGACACACCCTTACCTACAACATTTAGAATCTACCATCCAACACCTGATAATGGTGAGCAATTGTCTGGTGATAAAGTCATAAAGCATTATGTAAATAGCATTAAATTCACACTTCATCACTTGAACTAAAAACTTGCAGAACCACTTCCTCATGTGGTATCATGCTGTAATGGAGGAGTCATCATCTGTTCCAGCTAACACTTCGGATGTGTTTATTTCTAGTGATAGTTTGAAGATAAATGTCAATTTATTCCTAAAAATAATAGTTTGTGATAATAATAATTAAAAATGTTTAATGGTTTAATGCAGTAATAGCCACCCCCACTTGCTACGCCCAAGAAATGGCTGTTCAGACTGACTCTCCACATACCGAAGTCACTTTATCTCCAACGTCTCATAGTAAGTACCTTTACTTTCACATTCTATAGATATTGAAAGATAAGTCTAACTGTTTTAGTATAAAACGAGATCGGCATCGAAAAATGAGGAGATTGTTATTAGAACAAAGTCAATGGTCATATATAGATTGATCTCATCTAACTGAAGCAGTTATATTCCAGTTGAAGTTTATAAATTATTATTATATATTATTATTACCAAGATTATTATTGACAGACAAAATGATTCAGATTATCTATATCCATGCTTCATTGTTAGCTTGATTCTAGTTGTATACATATATGTACGGAGCTGAAGATGGACATCCAATTCTACTTTGTAATTTCATATTCTACTTTGCAGTTTTCCTAAAAAATTCCAATTTCAATTCTATTTTTTATCCTTTGATGGAATATTTAACAACTAAAATCCTATACTCCCACCCTGATTGGAAACATGTCGCAACACTCCATTCTAAGAGACAGCTTGGGGTGCTCACTTCACTTCATTTCATTGAGTGATGGAAAATAGAATTGGATGTCCGCCTTTGGCTTCTGTATATATGTCATATTAATCCTTTAGCTTGAGTAATATCTTCAGTTTACATTAAACACATGACATTTCGAAGATTTATAAAACTTGTCAATTGGAACACATTAGCTTTGGAACAAGTGGAATGTATTTATAAAGTCAATGTGGTTATGTTTGTTTTTTAGATTTAACAGAATTAAAACGAGATCTTCAAGTCAAATTAAAAACTATTAGTTCAAAATGGAAACGATTTGGAGTTCAGTTGAAAATTCCTTTAGCAGAACTAAAGAAATTAGAGGGAAGACGTAGAAAACCTTGTTGTGATTGTTTTCAAGAAGTGATAGATTATTGGTTACAAAATGCTACTGAATGTAAATGGAAGGTTAGTTATAACTACATTAGACTAATACTTCACACATATATATTTGAACAGACTATTTTTAAAGCTTTGGAATATATAGATAAAAGGAATTTGATGAGGGAATTACAGAAACAACACAAACCAGAAGAAAATGGTAAGTTATGTCATATATATACAATATAATAGACTGTTACATACAGTAGGTAGAACTAATGAGCTGTATTTAGTGAACAAATTGAAGGGTATTGAGGACAAGTGGAAGCTCTTTGGTAGCCAGTTAGGTGTACCATCTAGTACTTTAAATATTATTGCTGATGAGAAAAGTGATGATCATTGTTTGAATGATGTTCTGGACATGTGGTTTGACAACAATTACTCTGAAAATAATTTGGAGACCTTATGTAAAGCACTGAGAAATATTGATAATAAACGATTAGCTAATGAAATTGATCAATTTATCAGTAGTAAGTTATATAGATATTATAATTTAACCTTTGTTTTGTCTTTCCTTCTAGCACTACCTCAAGCATCTCCTCCTATTCGCCATGGTAATTTATGTCTTTGCTACTATTATTCTTTATTATTTCTTACTTGATCATTTCTTATACTTTCTAGTTGAAACAGATACTGGCACCAGTGAAGTCCCACTATCAGTTGAGGAACAAACTCCGAGAAATGTTGCCACTAGTGAACAAACTCTATGTGAGGAAAATGAATTGACTGGTAGGCTTAGTCAATTGACATTAGAGTCACACAACTCTCAACAAACATCTGGTAACTGGTAATATTGCTATATTATAATATATTTTTTTAACAGATCAGTCATCATATTCAAGGCCAGAACAAGAATCTGACAACAGTGTCCATACTCACACTAGTCAAGTATACAATGAGCCACAACCTGCATCTTCATAAGTTAATATCACCTGATCACTAGTTTTCTATTATTTTGTGTGTTAAATTAATAAATGTGATGTATTAGTAAGGTTGTATAAAGTAGGAGTGTATGGAGGAGTGGCTTCCTAAATAATGGAGGAGTTTGATCATGGACGATATCAGAAGGCGTTCATCGTCAATCACAGTCGTTTGGTGAGAAAATTAACTATTCCAGAATTAATGGAGGCTTGTTTCTCTAAGGGACTCCTTACACTTGATGAAAAAAGCGAGATAGAAACTCAAAGAACAGATACCCAGCAACTCAACAAGTTACTAGTCATTTTTCATAGAAGATATGTCATACGTCCAGAGATTTTTAGAGAAATATTTGGTATATTAAAAGAGATCAATGATGCTGAAGGTGGTAATATATTTAATCATGTCATTCAATCATTGCAAGAAACACTTGAAAACCCTCCTGAATTTCCAACACTACATGACCATAGTGAAGAAGATTGTCCTAGTCTCCAACTCTATGAGTCTATTATTATAAAAACATTAGATGTCAAACAGATTTTACCAGAATTAATTAGTCAGTATGTGATTACAATTGAAGAAAGTGAAGCCATTGACAATGAAAGTGATTTTGCTGACAAAGCCAGAAAATTTTTAGAAATTTTAACAAGACGAGGACAAGACTCTTTTCAACGATTTATTCAAATACTTCAAGAGACTGAGGTTTACAAAGAGTTAGCAGAAAAACTAGTCAGTGGACAAGAAAATGATGGACTATTAAAAGTCAAACATTATGGTAAGTATTCTGACAAGATGTATTAATTCATGCATTTTAATTATGACACAGTATTGTCAGCTAGTTTCCCATGTTTTTAGAATTATTATCTGATGTATAAAGCAATGGATATTATACTTATAAAGCATTGTGTCATTTTAACTAATGCTTTGGTTACCATAGTTTCATCAATATGATGTAAGCCCAATACTGAGTTAGCACAAAAATAACTTAGTCTAACTCAATATGCATAAAAGCCATCATAGCAAACATTGTTAACAATAACAATGGCATATTTCTTCAAGGGAATGTTTTCTAATATTCATCATTCATGCATGCCCTAAATTTTGGTTGATCAAGGAGACAAACTAATTGTATTTAAATTCAAAGATATTATATATTTGATGAGTCTTTTATTTGTAGTCACTAGAGAACAACTTCCTGAGCTCCTTAGAGTCTTGAAAGAGCAGCATCATAACTGGTTTCAGTTTGGTGTTCAATTGAGTGTACAAATGAGCAAATTGCTGGATATTAAAAATCAGAGTATAGGTCAATCACCTGATGTATGTTTTCCAAGAGTTCTTGATATTTTTCTTAAGAAAATTCCTGAAAAGAGAAAATGGAAAGTAAGTCTTATTTATCATTAGTTGTTGGACAACTAATTTAATTTTTATTATCTTTTATTTTCTTAATTTAGGATATTTTTCAGGCTCTAGAATTTGTTGGCAAGAACAGGATAAAGAGAGAGTTAATAAAACAGGGCTATCAACCAGACAGTGTTGGTAAGATAATATTCACTTTTAAACTCTAAATTATCTCTATTACTTTAGTTACTATAGAACTTCAAAGATTATCTACCTTACTTAAAGATGTAGTTCCAGACTGGTATATGTTTGGTCAGTCTCTAGAGATACCTACCAGTGAGCTGAAATCTTTAAGAGATGGAAAAGGAAGTGATCAATGCTTTAGTCAAATGATGGATGAATGGATGGAAGGTGAACATGCTACTTTTGAGGCATTAATTGAAGCTCTGGAACATGTTGGAAATGGACGACTGGCAAGAGAAGTTAAAGAAACATATTTGAGTTCTATTCAAGGTAAGCACACTCTTATCAATATTAGTTTCAAATATTCATTATGAGTCTTTTAATATTATTTTTCTAATTGTGATATATAGCTGTTGTAACAGATTCTATTGAAAATGACACAACACTTGGAAGAAATACTGTTTCTGACAATGACATTGTGTTAATACCAAAAGAAGACAGCAAATGTACTACATCAGCTCCTTCCAATGAAAATCATCATACAAAAACAAACTTGAGGTAACACATATAACACACTATACCTAATACTACCTTAATATTAGTAGCTGTCATGATGGATCTGTTAATCATGAGTCCACAAACTTACCAGTGGATTGAGTGAAGGTTTGATATTTAATATTTTATATCTGAACACATCAGGTCATGTCAACAAGGACTGATCTATTATAATTTTTTAGATACTAAATTGGAACATTTAGTTTCAATTTTGGACTTTTAATCATTATTTTATAAGACAAGTCATTAAAAATAGTTATCAAAATTAGTTCTTCTTGTATTGTTTTTTGTCTTGATAGTTGATTTGTAATAAAACTGATGTACTTGACAGTTAAAATAACAAATATAATATCATAAGTGGATTAACTTGATCTAATTAACAAATGGTAATTAGTCTACTAATCACTTACAAGTTGAAGCATCGGACATGTCATATTAAAATGTTCAATTGTTATCAAATATAGACAGACTTATGTGTTAGCAGACATATGATGACAAAATAATGAAATAAATAGACAAAATTATGCTGGAAAGGTATTTATGATAGAATTATACTCCATAATTATTGTTAATCTCTTATATTACCAATAGCTTCCAGTTCATCAAACACAGTACACTGAGATCCATTGAGATCTAACATTATAGCAAACTTGTCATCAAGAGATCTAGATATAGAATTGTTTCAATACTCCTACTAGAAAGAATAATGGAATTAACTCATCACATACTGCACTACATTACTTTAGAAATTTTAAAATTATAAATTATTAATTTTAGTTCGTCATTGAAGGTGTGGTTAATTAATTTAACCCCCTTAGGATTAAAGCCTAAAAATGTCAACTAACCTTCAACAGCCTACACCAGGTATCTTATAGTGTACATTTAATGTACTTTATTAATTATCTATAACTGATATAGTCACTAAACAACAACTCAGAGGTCTTAGTAGACTCTTAGCTCCAGAACATTACCGATGGTTTCAGTTAGGTTGTCAAATGAGAGTACCTATTGAAAAGTTAAAGCGAATTGAAAAGGAAATTGGACATCAGTCACCTGATCAATGTTTTTTGGGAGTCCTTAAAATGTTTTTTAGCAAGAAACCTGAGGAAAGAAAATGGCATGTAAGTAATTCAAGTTAGCCACACCCACTACATGTATCTGACTCCTTAATTACTTAGTATAATCATTTTAGTATATTTTTGAAGCTTTGGAAGATGTAAACAAAAGAAGATTAATGAAAGAACTTGAACGAGACTATCATGGTGGTGATATTGGTAAGACTGATAGTTAATAGTTCAGTTCATCTGTTCTATTTTTCATATAGTGTCTGATGATGTAGACATTGCCACATTAACTACCTTACTTAAAGATGTAGTTCCAGACTGGTATATGTTTGGTCAGTCTCTAGAGATACCTACCAGTGATCTGAAAGCTTTAAGAGATGAGAAAGGAAGTGATCAATGTTTTAGTCAAATGATGGATGAATGGATGGAAGGTGAACATGCTACTTTTGAGACACTAATTGAAGCTCTGGAACATGTCGGAAATGGACGATTGGCAAGAGAAGTTAAAGAAAGATATCTGACATCTACTCAAGGTACTTATAATTACTAATGATTAATACTTCCATTAGGGGCTATTTTACTTATTAGTTCCAGCTCCTGTACCTCAACCAACTTGGTGTGATAACATTGATAATGGAGAATTAACATGTAAGTTCAATTCTTATCATGATCACATAGAAAGATTATATATAACTAATATTATATTTTGTTAGATGATAGTGATGAAACAGGTGATATTGTAAAAGCTATTTTGCCAGTAAACAATTGGGAACATCTTGGTTTAGCTCTTAAGATTAAACAAACAACCATTGACGCCATCAAATCAGAGAATCGAGGAATTATAGCTGATTGTCGATATGCAATGATCATGCATTGGCTAAGAGAAGGGAATGCATCTTGGAAAGAACTTTGTCTAGCTCTTGCAGAAGAATATGTCGGACACATCAACCTAGCTAAAAAAATTGCTGACCAACATCGAATTAGTCAACCTACAGATCAATCAACAACATATCCACACCAATTTGAATCTAATTTATCTCATCCAACAGCTGATAACAGTGAGCAATTGCCTGGTGATAAAGTTGTAACCCCTCATGGAACCCTTGTTACTAGTCCACCTCTTCATATACCTCTACCTAGTGGTCCATCTAATTATGGTGGAACAATTGCATCAGATTCACGCTCTTTATCACTTGAACAAAAATCAGATCTACCTCCTCAACAGTATTCTAATGCTGAGACAGAGGAGTCACCATCTGTTTCTGCTAATACTTCAGTTGTGTTCACTTCTGGTGACAGTAATGTTCACCATAATCAAGACAATCATCAAATTGCTGACCGACATCAAATTAGTCAACCCACAGACCAGTCAAAAACATATCCACACCAATTAGAATCTAATTTGCCTCATCCAATAACTGATAATGGTGAGCAGTTGCCTGGTGATAAAGTTGTAGCCCAATATGGAACTCTTGTTAATATTTCACCTCCTTACATACCTCAACCTAGTGGTCCTAATAGAATGATAGCATCAGATTCACGCTCTTTATCGCTTGAACAAAAAACAGATCCACCTCCTCAACAGTATTCTAATGCTGAGACAGAGGAGTCACCATCTGTTCTTGCTAATACTTCAGATGTGTTCACTTCTGGTGACAACAATGTTCACTATAATCAAGACAATCATCAAATTGATGACCGACATCAAATTGGTCAACCCACAGATCAATTAACAACATATCCACACCAATTAGAATCTAATTCAACAGCTGATAATGGTGAGCAGTTACCTGGTGATGAAGTCGTAGCCCAATATGGAACTCTTGTTAATATTTCACCTCCTTACATACCTCAACCTAGTGGTCCTAATAGAATGATACCATCAGATTCACACTCTTTATTGCTTGAACAAAAAACAGATCCACCTCCTCAACAGTATTCTAATGCTGAGACAGAGGAGTTACCATCTGTTCTTACTAATACTTCAGATGTGTTTACTTCTGGTGACAGCAATGTTTACCATAATCAAGACAATCATCAAATTGATGACCAACATCAAATTGGTCAACCCACAGATCAATCAACAATATATCCACGCCAATTAGAATCTGATTTATCTCATCCAACAGCTGATAATAGTGAGCAGTTCCCAAGCAACCAGCAGACTCAGGACTCTTTAATAGATAATAGAATAAAGGTTCTTATACGACCATTTGTTCTAACTGTTGTTTTTTGTTTATATTTTGTATTTAAGAACAAGTGATTTTCTTTAGTCAATTTATTTTTTACTCATTTGTTTCATTGTGTGCATGTAGACTGTTTGATGTTAATTGCTAGCCACTCCCTCAATAGAAAGAATTATATACAGGACCTACCCACATAAAATGGCATCTGCAGGAAGAATTGAAACTGATTCTCCACGTCCTACAACAGAAGATACTACACAGACATCAAATAGTAAGTTGATTATTGTACTTTATACTATCTAGTGACAAATACCAGCAGATAGCATATGCACTAACATCACTCAAGTAAATGTTATCTGAGTGCAATATTTATTAGGAATATAAATTTGAAGGCAGTGCCTATAGGTAAACCCTAATAATTAACTATATACAGCCAAATATGACTTCATATTGGGCCTATAGACATTTCCAAATTTTAATTGGTAGCGTTTCCAATAATAATAGAATAAGAATAAGAATGAGAATTTAATACTACATACCCTAGACATAACCTTAAACATCGGAACCAAATGTATTAATTTCACACTAAAGTATGTCATTCTATCCCCAGGACTAAGACACTTCTTCCAATAATGGGATTTATATATACTAATAAGATGATTAATCCCAACAGGTTACACTCTCATTACTTTAGAAACTAACTACAAAATTACTGTTATTATGTTGTTAATTATTTTATTGAAGCAAACTTTATAATAGTCTTATTTGTGGTTCTTGTTGTCATGATCATGACAACAAGAAACTTATCAATCTATAGGGACAAACAGTATACACACAGCTTAGAGTCTGAGACCAAGGCAACTTGTCTACGTAGTTGAGAAGCCCAATAGCTGTTGCTATGAAGCACAAAGGCTTTATTAGGCTCATGAGCTTTTAAATTGTGTAGTTCCTATTGTTTGAGGGCTCTAACTGTTTTAGAATGTAGCAGCATGTGTTGAAATGTCAAAGTATGGGCTTCTTGCTGGACCAATTTATAAAAAAATATTGATTGTGAGTAAAGGACAAGCATCACATTATTTTAATTTTTACATACTATGGGCCAACTCTCCTCCTGCTAGATACATGTCAAGGCTTTAATTACTTATGATAAGCAAAATAAGGGAGCCCTATATAAATGTGAAGAGAATAAAGGTCTAGGTTGATAGACTAGCCAAGTCAATAAGTAATAGAACATAACAAATATTGACATAATGATATATCTACTTAGGAGCACATCAGTACAAATGTAGTGTAAGAGAGTACAATTCTCACAAAAGCATCATTTAGAGCATGTGTTTATTTGGTTACTATTTTTAGATGATCTGAACCTCTGGATAATTTGGTATTCGAGAATTATTTTATGATCTGTCCTTTAATATGAACTACTTGTATCAGTGTTATGTATGTGCCCTCTGTGTTCTGTTAGTCTCAGTAACAACAGATGAACAGACAGTTAAATTTACCTGTTATTAGATTATTATCAGGTACTCTATCGAACCAGTCCTATTTCCTGCTTAATTCTCATAAGAAACAAGTTATTTCATTAACTTTTGGACTATTTTATAGACCACTATTATACATATTTAACAGTTGTCTTTCAGTTTCAATGTTGGCTGTATTATTTATAATAAGTACTTGTTCATAGGACTAGAAGAGAACCTCAAGGACTATTTGAAGGATAAATTGAAACCTGTTGCTCATAAATGGCGTCTCTTTGGTGTACAGTTACATATCCCTCCTGACAGACTGGATACATTAAAACCAATGAAAAAATCTTGTCGTGAATGTTTTCAGGAAATGATACATTTTTGGTTGGAAAATGACACTAAACATTATTGGAAGGTTGATAACAATGTTCTATGTATTAATGGTTGTGGTTATATTTCTTATAGGAAATTTTTGATGCTCTGAGTAAAATAGAAAAAGGAAATCTTAGAAAAAAATTGGAAGAAAAGTACTCTCCAGACAACTTAGGTAATCAAATCAATATAAACGTTTTGTTATTTATTACTTTTTCCTTATAATTAGTTGAATTAAGTGAAACTGAATTGATTAACACATTGAATGGTATTCAAGACAGATGGAAACGTTTTGGTTGTCACTTACGTGTACCATCTGATGAATTGAACATCATAGCTCAAGATAAGAGTGATGATGATTGCTTAAATGATGCTATAGACTTGTGGTTTAATAACTATAAACCTACATTGGAAACTTTATGCCAAGCACTAAGGAATGTGCAAAAGGCAAAATTAGCCAGTGAAATTTATCAAAGTAAGTACTAGACTATTATTTCCCAACAAACATCTGGTTATGTATAAATGTATGCTTTTTTAATTACAGTACTCAGTAAACGCTGTCAATTATCTTTAACTTGTCTGTCAAGCAATTGTCATGGTAAAATCAATCAATTCTTCATGCATTCTCCATTCTCTTTATTTATCATTTCTTAATTACTATATTCTTGTTTAGTTGTTGAAACAAATTCCCATAATTTCTTATACTTTCTAGTTGAAACAGATGCTGGCATTAGTGAAGTCCCACTATCAGTTGAGGAACAAACTCTATGTGAGGAAAATGAATTGACTGGTAGGCTTAGTCAATTGACATTAGAGTCTCAACAAACATCGGGTAATTGGTAATATTGCTATATATAAATTTATTTTTTAACAGATCAGTCATCATATTCAAAGCCAGAACAAGTATCTGACGACAGTGTCCATACTCACACTAGTCAAGTATACAATGAGCCACAACCTGAATCTTCATAAGTTAATAACACCTGATCACTAGTTTTCTATTATTTTGCGTGTAACAAATGTGATAAGGTTGTATAAAGTAGGAGTGTATGGAGGAGTGGCTTGCTAAATTATGGAGGATAGACGATATCAGAAGTCGTTCATTGTCAATCACAGTTGTTTGGTAAGAAAATTAACTGCTCCAGAATTAATGGAGGCTTGTTTCTCTAAGGGATTCCCTACACTTGATGAAAACAGCGAGATAGAAACTCAAAGAACAGATAGTCAGCAACTCAACAAGTTACTAGTCATTTTTCATAGAAGATATGTCATACGTCCAGAGATTTTTAGAGAAATATTTGGTATATTAAAAGAGATCAATGATGCTGAAGGTGGTAATATATTTAATCATGTCATTCAATCATTGCAAGAAACACTTGAAAATCCTCCTGAATTTCCAACACTACATGACCATAGTAAAGAAGATTGTCCCAGTCTCCAACTCTATGAGTATATTATTATAAAAACATTAGATGTCAAACAGATTTTACCAGAATTATTAGTCAGTGTGTGATTACAATTGAAGAAAGTGAAGCCATTGACAATGAAACTGATTTTGCTGACAAAGCCAGAAAACCTTAAGGATTTTTAACAAGACGAGGACTAGACTCTTTTCAACGATTTATTCAAATACTTCAAGAGACTGAGGTTTACAAAGAGTTAGCAGAAAAACTTGTCAGTGGACAAGAAAATGATGGACTATTAAAAGCCAAACATTATGGTAAGTATTCTAACAAGATGTATTAATTCATGCATTTTGATTATGACACAGTATTGTCAGCTAGTTTCCCATGTTTTTAGAATTATTATCTGATGTATAAAGCAATAGATATTATACCTATAAAGCATTGTGTCATTTTAACTGATGCTTTGGTTACCATAATTTTATCAATTGAGGCCTTGGTTATCATAGTTTCATCAACTGAGGCCTTGATTATCATAGTTTCATCAATTGAGGCCTTGGTTATCATAGTTTCATCAATTGAGGCCTTGGTTATCATAGTTTCATCAATTGAGGCCTTGGTTATCATAGTTTCATCAATTGAGGCCTTGGTTATCATAGTTTCATCAATTGAGGCCTTGGTTATCATAGTTTCATCAATTGAGGCCTTGGTTACCACAGTTTCATCAATTGAGGCCTTGGTTACCACAATATGATGTAAGCCGGATAGGATATTTTTCAGGCTCTAGAATTTTTTGGGAAAAGCAGGGTGAAGAGAGAGTTAATAAAACAGGGCTATCAACCAGACATTGTTGGTAAGATAATATTCACTTTTAAACTCTAAATTATCTCTATTACTTTAGTTACTACAGAACTTCAAAAATTATCTACCTTACTTAAAGATGTAGTTCCAGACTGGTATATGTTTGGTCAGTCTCTAGAGATACCTACCAGTGAGCTGAAATCTTTAAGAGATGAGAAAGGAAGTGATCAATGTTTTAGTCAAATGATGGATGAATGGATGGAAGGTGAACATGCTACTTTTGAGACATTAATTGAAGCTCTGGAACATGTTGGAAATGGACGACTGGCAAGAGAAGTTAAAGAGATATCTGACATCTACTCAAGGTACTTATAATTACTAATGATTAATACTTCCATTAGGGGCTATTTTACTTATTAGCTCCAGCTCCTGTACCTCAACCAACTTGGTGTGATAACATTGATAATGGAGAATTAACATGTAAGTTCAATTCTTATCATGATCACATAGAAAGATTATATATAACTAATATTATATTTTATTAGATGATAGTGATGAAACAGGTGATATTGTAAAAGCTGTAAACAATTGGGAACATCTTGGTTTAGCCCTTAAGATTAAAGCACCAATTCTTGATGCTATCAAATTAGATCATCGAGGAATTATAGCTGATTGTCGCTATGTAATGATCATGCAGTGGCTAAGAGAAGGGAATGCATCATGGAAAGAACTTTGTCTAGCTCTTGCACAAGAACATGCTGGACACATCAACCTAGCTAAAAAATTGCTAATCAACATCAAATTAGTCAATCCACAGATCAATCAACAATATATCCACACCAATTAGAATCTGATTTATCTCATCCAACAGCTGATAATGGTGAGCAGTTGCCAAGCAACCAGCAGACTCAGGAGTCTTTAATAGATAATAGAATAAACGTTCTTATACGACCATTTGTTCTAACTGTTGTTTTTTGTTCATATTTTGTATTTAAGAAGAATTGATTTCTTTAGTCAATTTATTTTTTACTCAAATTGTTCATTTCACTTAGACTTGATTGATGTTAATTGCTAGCCACTCCCTCAAATAGAAAGAATTATATACAGGACCTACCCACATAAAATGGCATCTGCAGGAAGAATTGAAACTGATTCTCCACGTCCTAAAACAGAAGATACTACACAGATATTAACTAGTAAGTTGATTATTGTACTTTAAACTATCTAGTGACAATAACAGCAGATAGCATATACACCAACATCACTCAAGTAAATGTTATCTGAGTGCAGTATTTATTAGGAATATAGAGGCAGTGCCTTTAGGTAAACCCTAATAATTAACTATATGCAGCCAAATATGACTTCATGTTGGACCTATATGCATTTCCAAATTTTAATTGGTAGCGTTTCGAATAATAATAGAATAAGAATAAGAATGAGAATTTAATACTACATACCCGAGACATAACCTTAAACATCGGAACCAAATGTATTAATTTCACACTAAAGTATGTCATTCTATCCCCAGGACTAAGACACTTCTTCCAATAATGGGATTTATATATACTAATAAGATGATTATTCCCAACAGGTTACACTCTCATTACTTTAGAAACTAACTACAAAATTACTGTTCATTATGTTGTTAATTATTTTACTTGAGCAAGCTTTATAATAGTCTTATTTGTGGTTCTGATTGTTATGAACATGACAACAGAAAACGGATCAGTCTATACATATAGGTTAGAGTCTGAGACCAAGGCAACTAGTCTATGCAATTAAGAAGCCCAAGAGCCATTGCTATGAAGCACAAAGGCTTTATTAGGCTTGTGATCTTTTAAATTGTGTAATTCCTATTGTTTGAGGGCTCTAACTGACTTAGAATATAGCAACATGTGTTGAAATGTAAGTAAGTACTAAGAAACCCAGTGAGTAACTAGGAAATGTAGTTACCTGTATCTGACCAATCAGATTGCTTTATTGAAATTATCTATACTTTGTGATAACACCCACAAACCACACGTCAAAATATGGTTTTCTTGCTGGACAAATTTATAAGATAATATAATATATTGATTGTAAGTAAAGGACAAGCATCACATTTACAGGCCAAATTTGAACTAGAATCTCTTCTTGCTAAATGCGTGTTAAAGCTTCAATTAATTACGATAAGCAAAAATGAGGGAGCCCTATATAAATGTAAGACCTAATGAACTAAATTCAACTAATGCTCTCAAGGTCTAGATATATTTAAAGATTAGCCAACTTTAAAAACCCATAGGAACAAAGTGATAGAGTCATAAAACATTCTCGTCTTGATAGCAAGCTTTTTTAGTTCCATACAAGATCAACCTATAAGTAAGGTATTAGTGAGTCAACAACAACTACATTAATCAATCAACTGTGACCTTTGCTAGACCCTCTCAGTTGCATAATCTAGCAAAGAGAATAGGGTCTAGGTTGATAGACTAGCCAAGTCAATAAGTAACAGACAGTTAGAAGCTATTCTGTAGAACATAACTGATATTGACATAATGATATATCTCCTTATCAATACAAAATGTAGTGTAAGAGG
This sequence comes from Xestospongia bergquistia, assembly GCA_963965975.1. Taxonomy (NCBI): domain Eukaryota; kingdom Metazoa; phylum Porifera; class Demospongiae; order Haplosclerida; family Petrosiidae; genus Xestospongia; species Xestospongia bergquistia. The sequence goes on from OZ014425.1 coordinate 3,501,416, forward strand.
GTATAGCTCTCACAAAAATAATTGAAACAGCATTTAAAGTATATTTTTATTAGGTTACTATTTTTTTGACAAACCTTGACTGTGCTCCGATGATCCGAGCCTCTGGATAATTTGGTACATTGGGTGGTCTACACTTTAATATGAACTACTGTACCAGTATCATGTATGTGCCCTCTGTATTCTGTTATTCTCAGTATCAATAGATGGACATTGTGTTAGTATGTGTAAACCATTCCATCTCTAGGATGTAAATTTATCTGTAATTAGAATATTATCAGATACTCTATCAAAGCAGTCCTGTTTGCTGCTTAATTCTCAAAAGAAAAAAAGTTATTTCATTAAGTTTTGGACTATTTTATAGACCAGTATTATACATATTTAACAGTTCTCTTTCAGTTTCAATGTTGTATGTATTATTTATAATAAGTACTTGTTCATAGGACTAGAAGAGAACCTCAAGGACTATTTGAAGGATAAATTGAAACCTGTTGCTCATAAATGGCGTCTCTTTGGTATACAGTTACATATCCCTCCTGACAGACTGGATACTTTAAAAGCAACGAAAAAACCTTGTCGTGAATGTTTTCAGGAAATGATACATTATTGGTTGGAAAATGACACTAAACATTATTGGAAGGTTGATAACAATGTTCTAAGTATTGATGGTTGTGGTTATATTTCTTATAGGAAATTTTTGATGCTCTGAATGAAATAGAAAAAGGAAATCTTAGAAAAAAATTGGAAAAAAAGTACTCTCCAGACAACTTAGGTAATCAAATCAATATAAACGTTTTGTTATTTATTATTTTTTCCTAATAATTAGTTGAATTAAGTGAAACTGAATTGATTAACACATTGAATGGTATTCAAGACAGATGGAAACTTTTTGGTTGTCACTTACGTGTACCATCTGATGAATTGAACATCATAGCTCAAGATAAGAGTGATGATGATTGCTTAAATGATGTTATAGACTTATGGTTTAATAACTATAAACCTACATTGGAAACTTTGTGCCAAGCACTAAGGAATGTGCAAAAGTCAGTATTAGCCAGTGAAATTTATCAAAGTGAGTACTAGTCTAACCATATCTCAATTATATGTTTAATTGTAGTACTACGTGAGAGAGATGAACTGACTAGTAGTCTTAATGACTTGACTTTAGAGTCACCCAACCCTACTATTTCCCAACAAACATCTGGTAATTGGAAATGATGCTGTGTATAAATGTATGTTCTTTTATTTATAGCACTCAGTAAACAATGTCAACCATCTTTAACTTGTCTGTCAAGCAATCATCATGGTAAAACAAATCAATTCTTGATGCATTCTTCATTATTTATTCTTTCTTAATTATTTAAAATTTCTTGTTTAGTTGTTGAAACAGATTCCCATGGTGTAAAAGAGGAAGATATTGATAGTAATTTAGAGAACAAATCAGATGAAGATCCTCTTCAGCATGCTAAAGGTAGTCATTTCATAATTAACATGTTAGTGTGATATCTTTGGTGATACAGTGGATGATGCTAGTCACAAAAAATTTTTAGATGAACAAAATCAGATAGCTGTTGTTTTAGAGAAAATGGCGCTGAACATTAAAGAAACTTCAGGTATTTTGAAATCGCTTAATATCGTATATAGTGACATCATTATTATGTGTGGTAGTGCCTACTAGGTAGAGCTGACCTGGTAAAATGTCCTTTTTGTTTTGTGACATCTGTGTGTTCATGTGGGAATGATATTGCTATATATGTCTTGCTTGTCTCCTCTGAACAAGCTAGAACTCTAGTATATGGCTTGATTGTCAACACACATTAAAACTAATAAATTTGCTCACGAGACAATATTATAGGTGATATGATACCTTATAATTATTGAAAATTGAGTTATGGTAGAAAAACAAACTGGTCAAAAGTTCGTGTGAACAGTCTCATTTTTATGACATGTTGACTTTGTCAAAAATATATGCTTTAGGATTTAAAAAAGTTAGGTTAGTGTCTAGGAACAGTATTAAGTGTAATAGCATTCTCCATTACCAACACAGTTTTGAAACAGACACCATGCCGTATGTTTCAGTTGTTCAGTTTTCTGGTTCATAATTATATTCATAATCTAGGACTTAACCAAACAAAAACTCAATCTGATTAATGACTCCAATTACAATAACTACTCTGAGAAGTTGAGAAGATAATATTTGTGACTATTAATTTTTTTATTAATTATTGTGATGCAATACGAATTGTGTTGTTTATACTTTTGCAATATTAACATTTTCATTGTAGTTTTTATACTATCATAGCAGTCTATTAGTAATTACAACTATCACAAATAGAAACTACATGACAGTCAGTCATTTTCTCTGTGTATGCTAGTATTGTAAGATATAAAACCTGAGCTGTGCCCTATATCTGTTAAATAGAAACTATCTATAGCTGCTGACTGACTCTTAGTAAATAATGCAGGTTTTAAGCTAGGTCTGTAATGGATGATATTACTACTTGATTGATAGATACTGAGTTCTGAACTATAATTTCATGCAATGACTAAGTTATTAAATTATAACAATTCACCAAACAATAAAAATAACAGTTGTATTAAAATACAGTGATAAGTTTTATTGACCCTGACCATATTTATCATTCCATTCTTTACATTGCTTGGCAGACTCTATACTTACACTCCTTTTGACTCGAGTTAGAGAAAAATCATTATATTTGATCGGTCGTGGCTAAAGGTGAAAGTAACTTACATACAAATAATAAATACTGACTTCTTCTTCTTTCAAATCAGTATCTAGTACAAAAGGAAGTAGTAATAGTGTCATAATATTGAGCCTATACCTCTAACAGGTGCAAAAGCAGCATCTTCAGCTAGTTTGCATAAGTCATCAAATGAATAGCCATGTGTACGACTACAGAAACATTGTAATGTCTCATACATAATTCATATACTGACTGACCTTGCTATTTTAGATATCTCTATTTCAGATAAGCAATTGGTATTTTCTGCTACAAGCTTCTGTAATGCAATCTTCCTATCCTGACAAAATAATGATCATGTGCAATTCATGTTGTTTATACCTGAAACTTTGGCAGTGGAACATGGATTCGTTTGGGAAATCGTCTATCAAAAATAATTAACATAACACAATGTAATCAAGCAATATTTTTTTACCTACGAACAGCCTCATCCAGATCAAAAGGTCTATTAGTAGCTCCAATAAGAAGCATCTTATCAGTCGTTGAACTATGTACCTGAAATTGTAATGGAAATGTTGAAGTTTAATTAATGAATACCCCATTAATTTCAATAAGAAACTGGTCTTTAAGTCTTCTCATAGCATCATTTTCACCTCCTGACCTATCACTAAGCAATGAATCTACTTCATCTAAAAATGAAAATGAACTATTTATATCATTGCTGCTGTATCATAACTTATCATAACCTATGAAAATTATTGAAGGTTGTTTGTTTCTTGCTCTTTCAAACAATTTTTTAACAAGTTTCTCTCCTTCTCCAAACTGATAAGCAAATAACAAAAGTAGTAATAATTTAAATTCATAATTTACAAGATGTGAAATAATGTCAGCAGAAGTTATATTAATGAAGGTAGACTTGCACTCATGAGCTACTGCTTTAGCCTATAGAAACAGAATGGATATTCACTGTACTATTTTAAATTGGATAGTTTGAAAACAATAACTACTGTATCAACTTCAATTTAAGATTTCAGTTAAAGTTTTACTTTTAACAATTTAGGATTTTAGGATTTAGTGTTAATTGACATTCAGTGAGCAACATTTAATTGTTGAAAGATTCATTTGGCAGTCATGGCAGTGATGGTGATTAGACCATTAATATTAACATCTTCAAAACAATATTAATCTTCTTAACTCAGTTTTCTTTCTGCTTCATCTGTTAAATCCAGAATCAAGTTCCAAAGTTCACATTTGCTTTAGTATATGACTATCTTAGTTCATATTAATGTAATAAGTTATTTCAACTATTGGGCTTCTTGAAATCTGAGTATGTACACAAAGTGAATATGTGTATATGTATATTGTTCTGGATGTTTATGGGATGTTGTTTGTATCAAAATTGGAAAATTATCGTGGTATATTAAACAAGTCATTATTTATTAAGTAACTCTCAATTTACATCTTATTCATTTAATAAATCATGCATTATTCAGTAATTACAAGTTATTTAATAAACCATAAGTTCATTTTATAAATAATGAGCATTAAAAACTAAATCATAACTTGTTAACTGTACTATTGAATGTATTGATACAAACAGTGCCCATACAAAAGAATCAAAAAATCAAATCTGTTGTTTAAAGAATTTAATTATAGCAAACATTTCCTGAAACTGAGATATCAATGAAGAGCTTCAAGAAACTCTAAAGGCAGTAACTGACCCATTTAATTTTGAATTATGATATTGATATCAACATTCATGTTGACAAACTTACAAAAAGTGTCTTTCCATTCCCAGGTGGTCCAAATAATAACAAACCTTTGGGAGGAATTCTTAAACCTGTAAACCACTGTTATCAGTAAATGATAGAACCAACAAATTATTATTTATACTTTCTCCTTTGTTCTTGGAAGTACTACTGCGTCATTTATCACCTGTTTAGCATTTTCAAGACCAACTGAAAAATAATAACACACAATTATCATTTTACAGTATTATGTAATTATCATTACAGTATTATATAATTATCATTACAGTATTATGTAATTATCATTATAGTATTATATAGTTATCATTACAATATTATGTAATTATCATTACAGTATTATATAATTATCATTACAGTATTGTATAATTATCATTACAGTATTATATAATGCAGATATTTGCCATTGGCTAAGAAGTTTAAACAAAAACAATTTGTGAATTACATAATAACATGAATACTAGTTTAATTTCTCCTGCTAGATCGTCTTATATAATTATTTTTGGGTCACTTGATATTTATGTATAATATCATACTGGTGTGTATATATGTATGTATGTATATATGCACATACACACATATATATACATACACATAAATACACACACACGTGTGACATTTAATGACCCAGTGTTATTGACTTCACATTAACAGTCACATTTTTAGTCAAGCCCACCCCCTCGTAGGGATAAGCCTCATCTATTATGGTGGCAGTAGGCTATTAGCTAGTTATTACCTTTACAAGCTACTTCTTTGATATATAATATATAGACTGTGCTTGCTGTGATATATTATAATTGTTTGAGTCTTTATCCTCACATATTAATGAGATCAATATGCAAAATGTTAGCTATAATGCACACAGCAAGCAATGAATCATTCGCCTTTTACTAAAATGATGGGTGTGGTTGATCAAACTTCTTATAGGCTAACTAGGTTGTTTCTTTCCTTCTAAAATTTGCAAATGCTTTGTTTGCTCTACAATTTCCAAAACTTAACTGTGAATTGACATTTTCAAAACAATTATTGAATGATTTTTAACAATATTCTTGTTTCATATTTTGACAGATACAGAATCTTACCTATGTTATCCATTAATACTTCATTATTTTCTCTACAAGTATGAAGAGAGTATGTAATTAGAGACATTATTACACAAACTTACGGTTTTATTATGCATCTTTCAATAATCTCTCCTAGTGTATCTTCTTTTCCCTTTTTCCCTGTATCTCCTTTTCTCTTTTCCCCTGGGGTTGCCATTTTAGAAGGCATCTGAAAAGTATACAGATTGTAACAAAACAAGATATAAATATATAATTGTCTAAACATTATTTTTATATTATGTTGATGTTGCTCTAGACTAAATGGAAACCTTTCATAAACTAGCTAAGGTCATGGTAGTAAGTTTTATTGGGTAATTAGAACATACCCAATGATAAAACATTTGCAGTAGAATCATTTGTGATGTCAACAGATACATTTGAAACTATAGCCATTCAACATGTTCAATCAAGATTAGATTTACTTTATTACTTTGTCACATGACCATAGTTTTTGATCAGTATAGTTCTTTTGATTAATTTGATTGTAGTTGCAAGAACAAACTGTTTATAAAAATAGTGGATTAAAGTATGGCAATGAGACATAATTAATTGACATTAATGTCATTGTAATAATTGCTTGTTGGTATGTGAACACAAAATTCGATGATTCCTTAAATATGCCAAATAGAATTAAAGTTATGACAATTTTTCATAGCGAAATAAACATCTAGATCATAGAACAAGTATAGGTTTATTTGCCTGTATTAAGGAAGCTGCTGCCATTTAGGGAGTCCACTATGAAAACTTAAACTGTAAGCAAAATCCAAACCTACTGAGATATTTATTGAAACCAAACTAGTCACAATTTCTAGTACATTGATTTTATTATTGTTGATTTTATCATACCTTTGCTAGACAAGCTCCAAGAGATTCTGTTGGTTTCGATGCACTTACTACATCAGTGTGTTCCAATGAGGTACTTGGATCTACTATATTGAGTTTATGAAACCAATTATGCCTATTTCGTATAACTTACAATTTTTTTGCAGCTCTTTAACTCTTTCAAGGTTTTCTAACATCTTAAAACGTAATTCTTCAGCTTTCTCAGCATTATCATCTAATACAATTAAAATAACAATAGTAAACTGTGTTAAAATATTCAATATAATTATAATTGACTTTTGTGTCTTTAGAGGATACTGATGTCTCAATAAAATATTGACCTTTCCTAAATTAACTATAAAGTAACTACAGAAATGGTAGAAGATATAGGGGCAAGCTACTTTTAGCATGAGTAGTAGAAGTCAATTAGATGTCATATATATGATGTACCTTGGCAATTAAAGTACATTAAGGACACTATTATTTCTTATTTTACTAATTCTAAATACTTAGATGTAGTGAGTAATAATTTAACTGATTATTTCACCCAAGTCCATTGTGAAATTATATTTTAGTGTGAACAATAGAATGGTTTACTTGCTGGCAAACTGAATGTACCAGACGTCCTATAAAATGTTTTATCTAAGTGTATGCATGATACATATCCCCGTCCTTACCAGTTACATCAAGTATGCTTTTTTCAATGCCTTTTTCAAACTCTTGAGCAAGTAGACGTAACCACCCCACTGTATCATCTACATTAATCATATTTAATAAGAGTGACTCATGCAGTGTAATCAAGATTTTAGCTTTTCCAGTTAACAATATATCCAGTGAAAAATACTTCAGGAATACAGAAACCCTTGTATTGAATTCACTAAGGGATTTAGCACCCAGTCATGCATGCTTCATATTATTTCAATTAGTTAGACTTCAACTACAGAAGTACTAGTAAATTTTAATTTGTGACAGTTATGAAAAAACTATTTGAATAAAAATTAGCTATCACAATGTACTCAAACTATACTGTCCAACATCACATTAACATCAATATAGGAAATTGTAGTTAGGGAGGCCAAATTCTTAGGGTTCATTTAGTAATTAATAAGTTACATCAAGACACATTAAGACTAAAGTACAAGCTTAGCTTGTCTTAATGTAGGTTGATGGATTTAAAATTGGCATTTAATTTCTAATTATTAAATCATTTCTTTTAAACATAAAGATTTCAGTTTGCTTGAATCACACATAGAAATTGGAAAGGACATATATAATCAGCTACTAGGCAGTGATATGACTTATATTAAACTGCTTTTAGTATTTAAAGGATCTTTTAAAAGTACTATACACAAATACAACATTATGAAGACACTTTGCTCGAATTGAATAAAGCATGAAGAGTATATAGGTTCTCTTGTAATGTTCTTGCTTAATTGTGACTCTCAAATTCATCTTTGGGGATGAAGTAGATGGAAAATAGCAAAGGGATAAATATAGTTATAAAGTCAGCTGGGCCAACTTTAAATATCTTTATAAGTAACTTTGTTTTAATTCTATAAGCAGGTCCTTAGAAAAATTAACATTAGCATCAGATTTACATATATACTTGACATATAAAGTACCAGACATGAAGCATCTCTATTTCCAAATTGGTCTAGGGTTAAAAAGTATAAAAACGAAACAACAAGGGGATTAATTATGCAAAATATTAGGGCAAAAGGAATCACATAATTAATAGATTCATTCTGGGTCCAGAGACTAATAGAGTACAAAATAAAAATAAAACATTCAAAACGAGAACAACTAACTGTTTAGTGGACTCTCAGCTTCCTTAATTAAGGCAGAGGCTTTGATGTGACATTCTACCATAAAAGAATAGCCTTCCATGATAAACCGTTTGTAGTCTCGTACCCAGACGGAGGCGTTCCGTCTGGGTACGAGACTAATTGACGTAGAATCTCCCCTTTAGCTATTTTGCTTTTGTAATAGCTCTAATAAACTATGTAATTAGTAGGAACGCAAGTATGGCTACAACCAATCAAGTAGAGAATCCAGCATACATTGTGTTGAAATCCTATACTGACAGTATTGTATCTTCTGGATTAGATCCTATGGAAATTGCAAGAAAACTCTTCTCCTCTAGAACATCTAAGACTAAACCTATATTGGGAGAAGACGACTACGATACTATTACAAGTCGCTTTACTGGACAGAGTGGTAGAGGAAGACTTCAATCATTAGTAAAAATTGTTTGTAATGCTATTAAAGAAGATCTAGACAACGAAGTATTTCCAATATTTTTGCAAGTTCTACGAAGTGTTGGGAGTATTGCTAGTTGTAAATTAGCTGAAAACTTGGACACAGCACTACAAAATGAAGGTTTGATTGAATATCCTTAATGTGTTCATTTTAGTCATGTTGCTAGAAAGGAGTTTTTTTAAGTGTAGTAGCTATTTGTATAACACAGGAAGTGTATACTTCAATGTGAAACTAATACAGTTATATCAATATAATTAGATTCTAATGTTTAGGGATATAGTATTAATTTCTCATTGAAGTGTGCACTTCCTGTGTCATATGAAGAGTCGCTGCCTTTTTATTTATATGAGCATCACAAGTAGCTATTGTGATTAAGAAACAAACCAATATTATGGACAATATAATAGGGAGAAGTGAAAAAAACAGAAAAATTTAATGCGAACAAAAATAGAAACAGATTCGGACATTATTTTTTGTCTAGATAACCAATACTAACTGTACTGGTTGAAAAGTGAGATTGATACACTACTGACTGCAAATAGCATGTTAAAGGAGATTACTGACTGTGTCTTGTATGTTCAAGAGTTTATAGTGGTCCTGGTTTAAGGTCTAGTGTAGTTTCATGTAGACAGCCCCTCACTTAAATAAAACATTTTATTTAAGGAGAGGCTGGCTATTCAAGACTTGGTCTAGGGATCATAAGTAATTAGAGTTAGTATTGATTATATATATAATTTTTTAACATTTCTATTAGTTGAGTAACTGTTTCCTCGTTTCTCCATTTCCTCATTTCTTATTTCTCTGTTTCTTTTTTCTCCTTTTGGAACCACCCAATGTTATTTACTCATGCAATATAATCCGTTCTGCATTATACGTTTCTGTTTTTTCAACCTACTCTATAATATGTATACACTTCCAGCTGATAGATTATTTAACACAATGGATATATCCAATAGCAAGCAAATATAAAGAGGGTAAAGAAGCCAATGGAATATACAAATATATCTATATCTATAACTACATATGAAAAATTATGTATATACAATAAATATGTGTGTATATATATATATATATATATATATATATATATGTATATATAACATCCCTTGCAATAAAGGATCACTTCCATCATCTAAACATTATGTAAAACACCTACATGTATATAAGCACCCCAGTTCACTTTAAAGGGATGTTTGTTGAACTTTGTATTCAAGTTATCTGATGAAAAGTGTGTAGTTATGCATACATATAGCCACTGCATGAACACAAAACTGTTTTGAGATGTTTTGACAGAAGTAGTCCCTTTTTGTAAATCAGGTTGTAATTATAGATGTGCTTGTAATTGTATAATAGGAGTTTAGAAATTTGAGCTTGGGAAGAGACAGATGATCTAATAGAGATTTAAAATTAGAAAACCAAGATAATTGAGAATTCAAGATTATACCCAACTTTTTTCAAGGGTTAATTTTTAGTTATAGTCAGGAGGATAAGAGATTGATACAGGAGAGTGATGAGTATATGAAACCAGGTGATTTTGAGAAGGGAGATGTTGTAGGATGAAAATGCATTAGAGTATTAGAGTATTAGAGTCATTACAAGTAGAACAAGCCATAAATGAGTAGTTGTGATAAGAGCAGATTTAGTAGAAAGCTAAATTGGATTATTGGACAAACGTTTGTGGTTATGGCAATATATGTGAAGTCAGTTGAAGACATGTCTTTCCAGGAATTGCTGACCAGAAGTGGTTGGGAAATGGATGGTAGTTAGATAGGGAAGGCATTGACAATGGTTGCTTGGAGATAAGAATTATGAAAGATATTTATCAGTTTATTGGGAAGAGGAAAGGAACTAATCAAATAGTTTACATATATAAGGAGACAGAATTGAGTGGACTGTTACTTTTAAGCATTTTTGATGATATTTCATCAAAAGCCATTGGATGTATAGGAGGGTAATTGAGATATCAGTTGAGTGATATTTTTAGGGGTACAAAGGTCATTTAAGGAACAATCAATAGGGATACAGGATGACACACACAAGAACAGCATGAAACTAAGAATTGTTTTAGCGGCTCTCTTTAACGGGAGGTTCTGAAAATTTACATTGATTATGATCTGTAATTTAACATTTTCCCTGTATAACTATATGTTATGTATAAAAATTAAAATAAATTTAAACTTTACTATTAAAAGCTTGTCATTTTCATCTCACAAGTTTCTTCTACCAACTGTGGGTGGGAACACGTGGTTCTAGATGGTGACAGTTTCACATAAAAATTGTCCAGTGTGGAAACATGTCCCCCTATACTAGACACTAGACTCTAACCTTGAGCCTTGCATAGAACATTTATTAATTTCACATTAAATTTTTTATTTATATATTAGTTACATTATTTATTACATATCAATCTGATTATTTAGAAATTAAAAACCATCAAGTAACTCAACCAAGTAGTAATGAAATTCCATTTCAAGGTAAGTTCAAAGTGGCTTTTGCCATATAAGTAGTAGTCAGTTGATATTCATGCTGGTCAATTCTTTATTGCTTGGACAGTTGAGGGTGATGACACTGATAGCAATAGAACTGAATTGACAAGAAGACCAATTCTTCCAACCAATGAACCTTCTCTACTACATGATAAAGGTAGCATCTAGTGAATTATATATTATAATATAATTATTATATATTATATGTATTATCATTCTATTGGGGTATAGTTATTGATGATAATTCTGTTAGTCATGAACAAATTTTAGAAGAAGAAAATCAAATTGCCATTATATTGGATGACATGATCAAGACATCAAAATTAAAGCAAGGTAATGATTGGTTGTATACTTTTGTAATTAAAGAGTTAATGTTTATTATATCAACAGATCATATCACTTCTGTCTATAACAGTGAAAATATGTTTTCAGTAGAAGAGCAATTACAAACTCAATGTGAAGAACAGAATTAAATATTTGTTTAATGACACCTGCAGTGAAATATATGCTAATTCAGCATCTTCATCCTCATCAAACTTTATCTATCAAATTTTAATTTAACAAATATGCTAATTTTAAAATTAAATTGTTTATAATTGTTGTAATGTTTTTTTCTTTATCTTGACAGCTGGTTTGGTTTGTAATACAACTGACACATTTGACTCCTAATATAACAATATGATATTATAGTGGTACTCACAGTAAATAAAAAAATTATATTCATTATTTACTTTTTGTTCTTCCATCTCCTCATCATTATCTTCACTATTATCATCAAATTCAGAGTCCTATTACAATGATCTTAATGAATATAATGTAGAGTATATCATCATCAACTTCATTGTATTCTACTTCCTCTTCTTCATGAGCAATATTATGTACAGGTTCACTTGCCTCCATAACTAATGCACTCTCCATTTTCTCAACCAGTCCTAACATACATAATATATTATATATATATATACAATATAGATAGATTGTGATATATTATCTGCGAAATCTTTCTCTTCTTCCTCTTGCACAACACTCTATTATATGAAATAAACAACTAGTCATTTGAGATATTATTTACCATATCAAAAGCTTTGCTCCATTCTCTAACTATTTCTGCTGATATGTGAGCTGGTAATGTTTGTTGTTCAGGAGGATGAGTATAAAACTTGATCTGACCCCTATAATTAATAGTTAATACAAACTAAGTATAGTACACTTACGAATTCCAATCATTGAGAACTTTACAAGCTGCAGCAGTAATATCAGGAACACCTCCTGATAACAACAATAATTATATCAATACATACAACTAAATACATATTACTAGTAAATTTGTTAGGAGGACATTGCAAGCCACTTCATTATTATTAGCCAATGTGATCTTAGCTTGTATCTTAACTAACCTTTCCTTAGTTTACCAATTCTTCTTGCTAAATGAGCTAAGAACTCTTCAGCATTTGAGTATTCTGGTATAGTATAATGTAACATAACATGTTGACTGTCACATCGTTTCAAGACACAACATCAGATAGCTGCTCCACCTACACAGATAATTACGTAAACTAATGATTTCATTTACTTTGACACATTTCCTCAATCATTCTCTAGATATTTCTGCTGAAGTACTTCCTTCTTATCCCACACTCATTGATGGGAGTGGTGTTAAGGCGTTACGCTCCACCTACGAATAGTTCACAGTTAACTATAACTATAGAATATAGGAAACTAAAATTGTGCGTTTGCTGTGATACTTACTCTTGTCGGTGATTTAGACTCAATCCCTAATATAACGCCCACGTTCGTTTGCAATATACAACTTAATACCTGCTGTGATATTCTTATTTGTACATGATTTAATACCTGTTCTACTCTCATTGGTAGTATACGACTCAATATCTGCTGTGATACCCACTTTCGTTCGTAGTACACAACTCAGTATCTACTGTGACACCCACTCTCGTCAGTAATATACAACTCAATACTTACTGTGATACCCACTTTTGCTTGTAAGATATGACTCAATACCTATGGTGACACCCACTTTGTTGGTTTGTTGGTAGTATATCATGCTGTGATAACCACTTTCATTTGTAGTAGATAACTCAATATCTCTTACAACATCACTCATCAGTAACATACAACTCAATACTTATTGTGACATCCACTTTTGGTTATAATATACAACCCAATACTTTCTGTGACACCCACTTTGTTTATGGAGAAAAATGGAGAAGCAGATTTTATTCATGCCGCTAGCATTATTGGTGACATATCTATTGTTTCTGACTTACTTGACAATGGAGCAGATCCTAACCTAGCTATGCATGATGGCAAAACTCCTCTTATGATATCCAGTCTAGAAGGCCATCATGATGTTGTCCAACTGTTACTAGAAAGAAATGTTGCAATAAACATCCAAGACAGTAATGGGTGTACAGCAATTTATCTTGCCTCCCAGAATGGTCATTCATCTATTGTCTCTACCATACTTAGCCATGGAGCAGAAACAAATATCCAAAATGAAAATGGAGTAACACCTATTTATATTGCTAGCCAGAATGGTTATTTGTCTATTGTTTCTACCTTGCTTAATAATGGGGCAGACCCTAACCTAGCTATGAATGATGGCACTACTCCTCTTATGGCAGCTAGTTATAATGGTCATAATGATATAGTTCAACTATTATTAGAGAAGAATGTTTCAGCAAATACTCAAAACGAAAATGGAGCGACAGCAATTTATGTTGCTAGTCGAGAAGGCCATCCTTCTGTCGTCTCTGCCTTACTTAAGAATGGAGCAGATCCTAACCTAGCTATGCATGATGGTAGAACTCCTCTTATTATAGCCAGTCTTAATGGCCATCATGATGTTGTCCAACTGTTACTAGAAAGAAATGTTGCAACAAACATCCAAGACAAAAATGGGTGTACAGCAATTTATCTTGCCTCCCAGAATGGTTATTCATCTATTGTCTCTACCATACTTAGCCATGGAGCAGAAACAAATATCCGAATTAAAAAAGGAGAAACAGCCATTTATATTGCTAGCCAAAATGGTTATTTGTCTATTGTTTCTACCTTACTTAATAATGGGGCAGACCCTAACGTAGCTAGAAATGATGGCACAACACCTCTTATGGCAGCTAGTTGGAATGGCCATTGTGATGTAGTCCAACTATTATTAGAGAAGAATGTTTCCACAAATACTCAAAATAAAAATGGAGTAACAGCTATTTTTCTAGCTAGTGATGAGGGTCACCTTCCTGTTGTTTTAACTTTAGTTAACAATGGTGCAGATCCTAACCTAACTACAACTGAAGGTACAACAGCTCTAATGATAGCTAGTCTAAATGGCCATAGTGATGTCATCCAACTATTACTGGAGAGGAAGGTTTCAGCAAATATCCAAGATAAAAATGGATTTACAGCAATTTACACTTCCAGCCAGAGTGGTCATTCATCTGTGGTCTCTGCCTTACTTAACAATGGAGCAGATCCTAGCTTAGCTACAAATGATGGCTGGACACCTCTTATGATAGCCAGTCTGTACGGTCATGGTGATGTTGTCCAACTATTACTAGAGAGGAAAGTTTCAACAAACACCAAAAACAAATATGGAAAAACGGCAATTTATTTTGCTAGTCAGAATGGTCATTCATCTGTTGTTACCACCTTACTTAACAATGGAGCAGATCCTAACCTAGCTATGAACAATGGCTGGACACCTCTTACGATAGCTTGTGCCAAAGGACATGACATTATTGTCAGAGAGTTATTGAAGACCCAAGTTAATATCAATCATCAAACTCTTTTTGGTTTTACAGCATTGCATCTTTCTAGTCAATATGGACATGAGAATATTGTCACACATTTATTAGAACGTGGTGCTAATCCACTTGTAAAAGGCATGTTTGGTCATATGGCTCTAGACATAGCTCGCCAACATGGTCATCGTAACATTGTGACACTACTTGAAGAAGCTGTGGCTGCTTTACATGACGATGACAAACAATCAGTAGCAGGCTCTGTTGATTCAGGCTACACAACTGGTGGACTATCAACTGACAACTCATCAGTAGCAGACTCTGATATTGCCCAAATCTCTGATCTAGATGATGATGAAGCCACATTTCAACCAAAGCAATATGTAGAGAAAAGAAGTGAAAGTTGTAAGTCATAAATTCAACTTTTTAATGTATCTTGCCAGTCCCCTATGAAATAGAAATGAGTGATGTATGTAATGACATGTAGGTACATATAATTGATCAAATCAAGGTTTTGTAATGTTCTTAATTTATCTATGATATGTAGAGTATGAGTAGATAATATGATTGCTATAATCATTAATACCTCATTTGTGTTTAATGATCATTAGAGCCATCACGTCACTATAGAAATCCATAATGCACTATAATACAATGTCTTTAAAATTATGATGTTCATTAATATATATAGGTGACCAAATGGCTGTGATGAAAGAGGTACCTACTGATATACTGTCACCAAGTGAGTAATGAATAAGCACATTTTGCATGTACATATGTTGTATTTATATTACAATTTTCTTTTAGAAGTATCGAAGGAGAGTATAACCCTTCAGAGAGAGTCTGTTAAAAGGTATGTCTTATAACTTACTTAGACTATGTATTACTAACTTCACTTTCTTAGTATTTCAGATTCTCTTCAAGGTGTGATTGTGGGAGACAAGAGGTTGTTCCAGATACAAGGCGACAGGTCCCACTTTTTCAATTGGGAGGAGAATGGTATAATGATCAGTGTTCCTCAAGACACTTTATCTCCAACAGAGTCCTGTAAAATAGAAGTGACTATTCTGGTTGGTGGTCAGTTTCAATTACCTGAGCAAACAGAATTAGTCAGTTGTGTATATCGGATATCTTTGTCTAAGCCACTTCTCAAACCAGTCAAATTAGAAATCCAACACTGTCTACGTCTAGTCACTCAAGATAATGCCAATTGTTTGAGTTTTGCTACAGCTCCTAATCAAAAATCTTCACTTCCTTACCAATTCAAACTAATAGAAGGAGGACAATTTGACCTTAACAAACAGTATGGGAGCATTTACGTTCAAGAATTTTCTTTTTGGACCATTTTTCGGAAATATTTCTGGCCTTCTCCTTTATATATAGGCAAGGTGTTTTATGAAAAAAAGACAGCACATGAATGGTTGATGAGATTTGTAGTTACTAGAGATCTTAATGCTCTTAATAAGGTAAGTTTCTGTTTTTATCGTAATCCTTTCTACTTTGTAATATATAATAGTATGTAAGACAATCTCTACCACAAGCTGAGGAAGGAACACATGTACATGTAACATTTGAATTCGAAGATGAGAAAAATCAGATTGAATTAATTATTGATGATAATTCTCATTACGGATGGAATATTCGTCCTCATAAAAAACCTGTACAGGTAGATATTAATATGGCTATATTTTTTAAATTACAATAATTGTTCATGACTTATATATAGGTATCTAAACGTGATGTTGATAAATTTGGTGTTCAAGATCCATCTCTTCCTTCTATTTTAATGACAATATCTGTTGACTCCAGTCACTTCACTAAAGTCACAGAATTAGACTGTATTGTTCAATTAAAGGGAGTAAAGTCTGATACCAAAGAGTTACGCATTATTCGTTGTTATACTCCTCGTAAGTATTATGTTTACAAATAATATGATATTGAGTCTTACTTTTATAGAGGATGGTACCACTACACCGGGAGATGTGGCAATAGCTACTCCACCTCAATTAACTAAAGGTACAGATCATTATTTCATATATTTAAACTGATAATTAACTCATGTCCTTTTATATATTAGCTATTGTGACAACAGATCATAAGTGGATGATACATGAACAAGATGAACTGGCCACTCTATTAGATGAAATAATCTCAAAATATACTAAAGGTATGATATTTAATTTTCATACATATATCTCATCACAATATCACACAGATCCTTAACAAGAAGTATATTACTCCATCCATGGATGCTAGACTGGAAATTTTTGATGTTTATCCAAATAATTATATAATTATAATTCACCAATGTATGACTCAATTTTAAATTAGTTTGATACTACAGCATTGATCAATAAATACTCTTGAAAATATAGCCAGTTTTGTAATAGTTCCTTAGTCTGTGGTCTTGTTTGATAACCAGTTGATTTGTAGTACATGTACAACTGACAGATTGGACTCCAAGATAGTATCAATCAAGAAGAAGAGTGATACCCAAACAAGTTCCAGTCAAGCTGCTCCAGTAAATGTTGGGAATACCTAGCACCTGCAAACAACATTATTATAAAAAGATTCCATTTCAAGACACATTGCTTAGTCTGCACACATAATGACTTTTCTCAAATTTGCCCCATTTCTTCCTATGCTAAGAACTAATCTGGTACAGTAAATGTAATAACATATTGTGACCAAAATAGCCCAGCTTCACTGAATCATGTGCCAATTTCTCTGATGATTTCAGTCAACCACTACCAAAAAGGAATGTAGATAACAAACATTATAACATAAATTCTCTTTAACATCAATCACGTAAAGCCAGCTGTTTCAATTCAGTAGTCAGTCAACTATCTTCTTCATTCAAAACAAGTCATTATTTACAGTATACTTAATAAATATATTGAATACTGAAACATCAATAGCTTATTAAAAATGAGTGTAATTTAAAGAAATATTTCTTAGTAATGATACAATACTAGACTCTCAAAATTATTCAGTATACATATATATATATAGATAGATAGATGGATGGATGGATGGATGGATGATAGATAGAAAGATAGATAGATAGAAAGATATGTATACACACACACACACACACACACACACACACATATATATCAGAGGGCTCATAGAATAGATATTACCTGCAGATATTGTTACATCTACAAAACAGTGAACAATCAGTGACAGTGATACATAAGGATAACATTAACACATTAAAAGTATGAGCTTCCTAGGTATTTATTTTAATTATTTTAGACTGAGATGATAATTGGAAAGAAATCACTTTAAGCTGCTGTAACATTAACTGATCACTTGGAATTGATGAAAATGGAACTAAAACAACCTATCTCAGATTGGGTTTTCTTGACTATGGTACTGTTGTAGTTTATTCAAATTATTCACTGAAAGGATATTATTATAATTAATACATCTATTTACACTAGACATGTAGTTGGTCATTGTTATGACAGACACTTTGATGAACTTACTTATATCTGTATGTGCTTACAAAGAATTAGAGAATATGCTTTAGTTAGTGACTAATGGCCTTTCTGTAAATGTAAAGTGTACAGTTCACTTCCATTTAGTAACAAAATTCATAGCAATTAAAATATTAACAGACTAAACAGATAACATCACAAACGTAGGATAAACTAATTGTTTATGTTGATATCAGGGTGTTCATTTGGTGCCATTTTTATCATTCCAATCTTCAAGTTCTCTCAGAATCTCTATAGCTACATTAGGTTTGATTTTAGATAATGCAGATTTATAATCATCATAACTGATTTCCCGGCACTAAAGAATCAAAATAAAAATTAACATTACATATAAAAACTAACCTTAACCCTACCACTGCTATCTGTTATAATAAGGTAAATCATTTAAGACTTAGTATTTAGAGTATACCTTCAGTAATCCCGATGAGAGCAGCTTCTTTAGCTAGACCGGCTATATCACGAAATGAATATCCAAATGTACAACTATAGAAGTAGACATCATGCAATATATTGTTATGCCTCATAGTTCAAACAGACCATGCTATCTTGGAGATCTCAATTCCAGATAAACAGTGTTTATCTTTAGTCAATAACTTCTGAAGTGCAGTACGTCTAGCCTGAACGAAAATATCAACATGATATATCTCCATTGCTTATATTTAGTCAAGTAGTGTGTGTACTTAATTAGTTTGGTATACCTTAAAACTTGGTAGTGGAACATACACTCTGATGGGTAACCGGCTATCACAATAAAAAGTAACATCTGAACAATAAACACATTATAATATACCTAAGGATGGCACCATCTAAAACTTGAGGTTTGTTAGTAGCACCAAATACAAAAATCTGATCCTTCTCTGTAGTGCACACCTATAATACTGTGATGTTAGTAATATGAACAAAATCACTGACTCCCTCAAATTCTTGTTGGAACTGCAATCTAAATCTTGTTATTGCATCATGTTGTTCATTTGAGCTGAATAATCCATCTATTTCATCTGCAAAAAGTAACAAATATTATTATATTCATTAAGAGGACTAAGTCTTTGAGTCATCATTAATCAACTAAAAAATAATTGTTTGTTGCTTAAAAAGATAACAGAATGTGTCCTCAAGTCAAACCAGCAAATGCTATTTTCTCATTATCCTTGAGAGGGAAAGCTAATTTTTAAGGGCATAATTGACATTACTTTTGAAGCTTTTTGATGTATTTAAGTTTCCATATTTAGCAATAGAGTCTTTAGCTTTAGCATGAGTTCTAAGTCATGTACATTTTAGTTTGTCTTGCAGTCAATAGTCCATGGACTTTTGTTGTATTGCCACCATTTTGTATTCTAAATAGCTTACTTTAAAGTTACTTACCTTTTTGCAATGCTAGATAAATTAAAAGGTTCCTTTAAAAGTGCAAATAGTACAAAGATAGGTTTTTGTACCTTCACAGATTACTTTTCATGTGTTTAAGTTATGCATACTCCAGATGAGGTTTTAAATACTATTGCATTTCATCAAGATGTACTTTATAAAGCTAGAAATTGGTCCTTTTAGATATAACAATATAAAATTTTCAACACTTACAATAATTTTTTGCTAGACAGTTAAATTTTTCTAAATTTTAATTGTAATAAGTTATGGTATGTACTATATTTCACAATTTTGCAAACAACGCTATGTAAAAATTGACTTCTGTCATAATTAATTTTTGTCTAATTATAAGATAATCATGAGTTACCTATGAATATTATTGAAGGCTGATAATATTTCACAACAGCAAACAATATTTTGGCACACTTCTCTGTGTCTCCAAGCTGTATTTAAAAAGTAAACTAAAACAATAGAAATAAATCAGATCTAGCTTACATTTTTTGAGATCAAATCAGCTGAAGTGACATTAAAAAATCTATATCCACACTCACGAGCCATAACTTTGGCCTAGAAACATTAAATATAAAATTCTTGCTTTTATAAATATCAGAAGACAAGCCAATTATTCTATACAACAAACAACTTGATATATACATTCTCATTGCTATCTCTATGCAAATCATGAATTAATACGAGGTCCAAAAATATTAATTGGGTTTATCAATAATTTAGCACCTACCAACATTGTCTTTCCATTCCCAGGTGGTCCAAATAATATCAGACCTTTGTGTGGCTTTCTGTTACCTGTATAGGACTACTATCAGTAAGTGACGAAATGAATGCATCACTACACTTACTTCTGGGTTCTTTATTGGGAGCATGACATTACGCTTTAATATTTCCTTAACATCGACAAGACCAACTGTATATGTATAGATAGAGGAGATCATTTAACAATGAGAAGTACAAAAGCAGGCATTAACAAGATTATGTATATGTATTCCTTTAGAGACTTGATAATAACTTGATATAATTTTTATTACTCAGAGTTTGAGAGGCATTGTAAATTAAATCTACACAAATTGTAAAAGAGTTTCCATTATTGTCATAATAGAAAAATACATCAAATTTATATGATTTTATCTTTTGATATATTTTATCTTCAATTATTACATTTTTCTTAGAATGTCTGTCTGGTATAAACTATAATGAGGATGGTTTTACAATTTAGTACTTTCATTGTTTCAAGGTGCTGGCTGATTTTACAATAAAACACTAGGATTTTAAAGTAAAAATTGGACAGAGGTTAAAGCATATTATAGAAATTTCGCAATTAGTTGTGCCATTGTCATAACTAGCACATACAGTTAGAGAAAAATTACAACATTTTATGTTAGCTATTGTATGAATCAGAGATTAAAGTAAGCAGTTAATTTATTTAATACTTTATATGCAAATATACACTATTTGCATACCATATAGCACATTCATATATGGCATGATTAGTGCACCAGAAAGAACAAAAAAATCATTAGTATAATGCTTTCTGAATGACAGTTAAATAAAAGAAAATAAGTCTTACCAATGTCATCCATGGATTCTTCAATGTTGTCACTGAAATGTAATATCATAAAAATAGTGATTTCATTTTAGTAATGGACTTACGGTTCTAACATACTTCTCTCAATGGCATTTACTAAATTCTGATCATCTTTTGAACATTTAAAAGGACTTTTTTTGGGGAGTTTTTTTGGGTCCGTCTAAGAGTGTAAGAAAATATCAATCACAACAATTCCAAATTTAATTGCAAATCTAAACTAAAAATAAGTTATTATTATGACCAAACTATAAAGTTAGAAAGGGTCATCACTATATATCTAACAAAAGCTATTTATGTCAGGTAAAACAATTGCACAACATAATAAGTTATTATGTTGAATAATTCACCAAAAAAGCTCAATACTACTCCAATATTTAAGTATTTCACATGTAATATTTATTTGTCATACGGATGAAACTTGTGGTTCAACAGGTTCCTTAGATGACACCATACTTGGATCCACTATATTAAATTCATAAAACAAGATTATTATTATTGTACATAACAACTTACAAATTTTTTGAAGCTTTTTAAATCTTTCAAGATTTTCTAACATTTTAATTCGCAACTCTTCAGCCATCTTAGCAATTTCTACAACAAGAAGAACCAACATACATAATGTACTATACTAATAAACTATATACATTATGTAACTCATTAATTAGTGGTTGTAGCTTGTGTTGGCAGTATTGTTTTACTTTTATTGACTGCTCTTGATGGTTCATTAGCAGTAAATAACAAGATTATAATTGAAAAATCATCTTATGATTGTTTTGGAAGATACTAACTTTACATTGCAACCAGACATGGGTTCAAGTACATGTACATTTCAAAGTATTTAAGTACATTGGAGTTAGTCATAAGTACAAGTACTCCTACTAGTGATACTATGGTACTTAAGTACTTCTTAAGTATGTGCAATGGTACTTAAGTACAAGTATACGAATACCAAATTTCATGGAACAATTAAAAAGAAATCTTTATTTAGTCACAAGGTTCAGTCAGCAAGATACATGTATACTAAAAAAGCTAATTTTGCAATTTGCAACACTAATTAGCAACAGTTTCAGTGGAAGACTATATAGAATGCTAGAAAAATAGAGAAGCTTGTCACATCCATACTCAAGTAGATTATCGGAGTGGTCTGATAATTAATTATACCCAGAATATATACATGATCCTTTCTCAATTCTAGAAAAGGAAACAAGATTTATCTATAACATTTGAACAACTGGGAACTAATGGGATACATATTGAGTTGGTATCTAATCAGTTATAGAGCCTCCTGGATATCAAGTTTGGTAAATGTATTACATGTGGTCACATAATAACTGTGAATATGTGGTTGGTAGGAGAAACAAACAAAATTAGTCAAACAGGATCATAATTGTAAAAGTTACCATAAGATTATCTTGAAGGTACTAACATTGTAAAGTATGTAGCAGCTATCTAGCATAGAGTTTGATATGTTACAATCATTAATTATCATAGTGGTAAGACAAATTAGTGATGGTATGTGTCAACAGTCAACTTTTATACACTATAGTTGCATGATATGTGGTTAAAGAATAAGTCAATCAATGTATCAATCATCAATGCTATACAGTGATAGGTATGACAAATGGCAGAGGTTTATTACTCATTGGAGAAACAATCAGTTAGAAGTAAGCATTATATTAGCCCTTGTGCTTCTATCCAGTAACTTTTTAGATTGGATATAGTACATCTAAACTATCTATAATGTAACTAATGATTTAGTTTATTAATACCACCAGAACTGAGTGAGTGATAATTATTTGAAGCTCCTTATTCTCCAGGCTACTATACTTTGTTCATATTGAAAATGAGCACTAACTCAGTGTTATAGCTCTGGCTTGGAATGAGCTAGAGAGAAATGGCTTGTATTGTTCAAAATGCTTTGTAAGTTCACAACTTTTAAAAAAAAACTAGAGTGCTATCTTTCTAAGTCGAAATCCAGAAATCCCATATAAAGTGAATGGTGCTCTTCACATTCCACAATGACTGATGTCACATATAGTTTCCATATTATTAATGAATGCTTGCACAAGAACTCTCCAGCTTTAGCAGAAATTGTTAATATCTTTACTATTAAAAGTATGATATATCAAGAAGAGACAGCCACAAAGAATCATGAGGAGCTTCATTATAACTCAGAAAAAAACTTAGCAACTATGATGCCATCCCCAAGTTAAGTTGATGTTGTTGTCATAATTAAAATTCCACTAAACAACAGTTAATCTCAATCTAAACAGAGTGTACATCAAGAATACTACTACATATAATATATATATTAATATTATTAATATTGTAACTAAACAATTTTCACAATTACATTCTCCTTTAAAAGAGGAGGTGTAGTATAAAGAGGAGATGCCTGATCAACTGGAACTCAATAAGACTACACAGAAAGCCAAGGATACTACTAATATTGAAGTAAAATACAACAGAACAAGTTAGTATTTTTCTCATGACAAGCTCTGAGTGGCCTGGAATAATTAATATTATCATTATAATTCCTTACCTCCATCTCTAGCAGTTACATCAATTTCTACTTGAGTACCTCTTTCAAACTCAACTACTGCTTTAGAAAGTAACTCTAAAACCACTTTTTCTTCATCCTCTGTAATTAATAATAATTTTTAATTAAGTTATATTTAACGCGCTACCCCCAAAAATACATCAACAGGATAGCTCAATCATTTATATTACCTGTTTTCACTTCAGACCAATGTTTCAGAGCTTCATTAATCCCAGAAACAGCGTTATGACATTCTTTCATACAACTGTAACCTTCCATTCAGACAGTCTGACTCTAAATAACGCACGCGCATAACCTTCCCCAAGAATTAATGTCTTCCAAACGTACACCTGAATATAAAGCTCTTAGTAATAACTTTCATTCTATCTGTGACTCTCTCAGTCGACAACCCGCCACGATTACTCCAATTGCCAATGATTTAGCTTCTGATGAAGTCAAAATCATTTCTGAACATACTCAAAATGCTGTACTATATACCAAAGGCAACACACCTTATGAATTAGCTTCTACTCTCATGACTAATGCTCAGTTGACAATACAATACGAGCCAGACAAATTCTATCTTTTAGTGGATAAGTTGGAGTCGCATGGACATGGCCAGATTGCCAAGGAACTAACAACATTGTGTTGTAAGTCAACACTTCACATAGTGTGAGAGTGAATAATGTCCCCCCAGACAGTATTCACTAGTGACTACTGTACCCTAAACCTTAAACCTTAATCTTTTATTGACTGATAATCAAAAAGAAATAATATCTATATCTAGCTGCAAAAGTCTCTAAGTTTATTGTTTGTAATAAATTATTGCTAAAATGCACAAGTTTGAATATGAATTATGTAGATAATCATCGCCATCAACTAGTTATTATTTACTATAAACATATAATGTACTTATTTTGAATAATTTGGAGGAATATAATTTTATTAAAGATACTTTTAGCACAAAGGCTAGTACTTTTTGTTCATGATAGTCTTATACCTTTTGATATTATAGCAAGAATCAACCCTCAAGACACTCAACCAGTAACTGGAATTTCTCTTCAAAGTAAGTAAATTTAATAATAATAATAGTCATTTTGTATCAGCTAAAACAAAAGCACTAATTATTTGATTACATGATAAATTCCTGGATGTTTGGTATATATTACATTTCAATGAACATTAAATATTTAGAGACTTCAAGATGAATTTTTAAAAACAAGTCATTACTTATAAACACAACTACTGTAGAAAATTTTTCCTTTTCATGTCCAATACAACAACAAAATCAGTTAGTTTTGTAGACTTGAAAACAGACTTGAATCTTTAGTATGTAGATCTAGTGACAAGATTATAGGATTTATAAGTTTAAAAAGTCTCATACCTCGAGCACAAAAGGTCAGAGTTTATTGTGCACATCAAATAAGTAGGCAATTAATTAAAGGGGCCCTGGGTTATATACTAGAAAATTTGTACTTAGTTAGTTTTATGAGGATATGGTTAGTTGATTCCCACACTGGTAATTTTCTAAATTTATTGCCTTAAAAGTTCTTTCTACTGCCAAAACTTTATTTAAAGGCACTATGTTAAAAATCAGCATAATAAATATAAGCTCCACCCACCAGTACAAGTATAGAGAGGCTAACTAAAGCATTCTTTGCTGTACTTATAGTGGTCAACAAATCTAGAGACTTGACAGAAGTTCTAAGCTAACTGAAGGCTAACAAACTACACATGCAGTCTGTTGTTATTCAACTTTATTATACTTAAAAGTCAATAGAAAAGCCTTAAGTTTGTAAATAGCTGTCAAAGTGCGTGTGCTTTTCTGCTTCTGAAGCTTTCATTCATGTCACCAATCATATCTGTTATTTGCTTATGTTGTTAGTGTTCCAAATTAACTTTAAAGCTAATAACTAATGGCAGTTTTCAATGAGAAATCAATGAGACAAACAGATGGACACAATGCAAACACATGCAAATGTACTGGCAAAGTACCTACTGTAATCCTTGATGTCTACGTACAAGGATTAGTAAGATGTATTTTATGTCTTTCATTATTATTATTCTCAATAAATACAGCTGGGAATGAATTTGTTGATCATGATAGTGACAATGGACCAATGGAATTAGCTAGTCAACATGTTTTACAAAATTCTACGAGTAACGAAAGTCCTCCTCTACCAGCCAATGGTATCAGTCACTCTATCTTTAATGTTTATTATATCAGTATTGTATATAGATGTTGTTAGTGTTCATAAACAGATTTTACAAGAAGAAGAACTAATTGCCATTGTATTGGATGAAATAATTAATGGTCTTTCAGAGAAAGGTGTATATATTTTAATGTTTAAAAACAAGTCTGAGAATTAAATTATGATTTATTTATGCAACTTATCACATATAGATTCTGTCTCTAATGATGAAGTGATGCGAGAACTATCTCAGACTGAGCCTTAGTGAAAGAAGTAAAGAACAATAGAGTAACATTAATTACCTCCATCTATACTTTTGAGATGACAAAATAGTGATTTTTAAATTATTCATTTTAACTCTTTCCCAAAGTGCTAAACATTTTTAGTAATATTTATAAAGATTCATCCAGAAATCCACATGTATACTTTGTTATGTGACTCAATTTCAACTGATAAGTAGTTGTTTTTTGTCTTGGTAGCTGGTTTGGTTTGTAATAACTGACATTTGACTCTTAATATAACAAAAATGACATCATAGATAAAATTCTTGTTAACTTATTCCTGCATCTCATCTTTGTTACATATACTAACATCTAACTCTAGATCTAAGTCCTATAACAACAAATACATAGAAATTAGCATCATTACTAAATAAACATACATGATAAACATGTTACTTTGTAACCATTATATCAATCATCAAATATTATTAATATTAAGTTATTACTTGTACATAAATTTTTAACATTTCTATTAGTTAGCTAACTGTTTTCTCATTTCTTCCTATTTCTCTGTTCTTATTCCTCCTTTTGGAACCACCCGATATTATTTACTCATGCAGGCACCTACCCTATACACTTAAAGTAGATTATTAAACACAATGGATACCCTATATATAGCAAAGTAATATAAAGAGCATCAAAACTAATAGAATATACAAATATATCTATAACTATATATGAAAAATTATAGATATAAAATAAACATAATTATATATATAATGATCTCTCTTGCAATAATAAAGGATCAATTCTTTTATATCTAAACATTTATGTAAAACACTTACAGTTACTATAAACAGTACACTGATGTTTATTGAGCTTTGTACTCAAGTTATCTAATAATAATTTTTCAACCTATGACTACATGGCCACTGCATGTACACAAACTGTTTTTAAGATGTTTTGACAGAAGTAGTTGCTTTCTACAATCAGGTCATAATAATAGGAGTTTAGAAATTAAGAAATTTGAAAAAAATTGAATTGTTGGACAAAATTTTTGTAGTTATGGCAATATTTGTGAAGTCAGTTGGAGATGTGTCTTTCCAGGAGTTGCTGACCAGAAATGTTAGGAAAATTGGATTGTAGTTAGATAGGGAAGGCATGGACAATGGCTGCTTGGAGATAAGAATTATGAGAGATGTTTACCAGTTTATTGGGAAGAGGAAAGAGACTGATCAAATAGTTTACATATAAGGAGACAGAATTGAGTGGACTGTTGCTTAAAACATTTTTGATGATATTTCATCAGGGCCATTGGATGTACAGGAGGGTAGATTAAGATATCAGTTGAGCAATATTTTCAGGGGTTTAATAAGATCTAAGCTACTGTCCCTTAAAGGACAATCAATAGGGACAAAGGATGACACACAGGAACAGTATGTAAATAACAAATTGTTTAGATTTATTTAACGAGAGATTCTGAAATTTACATTGATTATGAACCATAATTTTAAATTTCACTGTATAACTATATGTTATGTATAAAAATTAAAATAAATTTAAACATTATTATTAAAAGCTTATCATTTTTTTCTCTCAAGTTTCTTCCACCAACTATGGATGAGGGAACACATGGTTCTAGATGGTGACAGTACCACATAAAAATTGTCCAAATTAGAAATGAAGAGCAGAATTAAATATTCTGTTTAATAACACCTGCAGTGAAATATATGCCAATTCAGCATCTTCACCATGAAACTATCTATAAAATTTTAATTCAATAAACAAATTAGTTTTATATTTAAAAAATAAATTATTTATAATTGGTGTGTCTAACAATGTTTGGACTTACCGATCCTTTTTTATACATACAACTATTGTCACAAATAGTCTATTACAAGTAAAAAGGACCAATATATTACATTAGGTTAACTTCAATTTGGACTATTTGGTTGACATGATCATAATTGATTAAGACAATTCATTTAAAATATTCCTCAAAATTATAACTAGTTCCTTCTTCTAATGGATCATCTGTAGATTGTTGTAATGTTCTTTTCTTTATCTTGACAGCTGGTTTGGTTTGTAATACAACTGACACATTTGACTCCTAATATAACAATATGATATTATAGTGGTACTCACAGTAAATAAAAAAATTATATTCATTATTTACTTTTTGTTCTTCCATCTCCTCATCATTATCTTCACTATTATCATCAAATTCAGAGTCCTATTACAATGATCTTAATGAATATAATGTAGAGTATATCACTAACCATATCTTCCTCAATGTCATCATCATCAACTTCACTGTTTTCTACTTCCTCTTCTTCATGAGCAATATTATGTACAGGTTCACTTGTCTCCATAACTAATGCACTCTCCATTTTCTCAACCAGTCCTATGATACACAGACATGGGGTCAATTACATTGCAATGTAATATATTACTATTACAACAGATATAATTATATTACTATTACTATTACCAGTACAATGTAAGTCAATGTAATATATTACTATTACTATTACAACAGAAATAATTGTATTACTATTACTATTACCAGTACAATGTAAGTCAATGTAATATATTACTATTACTATTACTTGACATATCCTTCTATTACTATTATTAATTTATTATATTATTATTACCACTTAAAAGTAAGAAATTACTATCACTATTAAATTAACAAGGTTTAATTTATCAATATACTATGCATGCTAAACCAAATGTCCATTACACTTTATGTTCATTAATTTTTCAAAGACAGCGTCACGAAGTCTGCATCTTTCCGGCCTAAAAAATTTTCCACTTATACTAAAAAGTCTTTCAACTGGCCCTGAAGAAGCTGGCACGGAAAGGTAGCTGCAAGCGAGCATTGCTAATGTTGGATATGTTGTTGCATGGTCCTTCCAAAAAACCATAGGATCATCTTCCAGCAAGCATGGCTTAGACAAATACGATGTAACTTCAGCTTTGAAAAAATTGGAACCTCTTCTGTCAGCTGGGTCAGTTTCACTAAATAGGTATCTTAATAACTTGCTTGGTTCTTTCTTCCTTTTTTTTGCCAATGGTTCAGAAAATGTTGTAGTGACAATTTCTAATACTTGTGTAGTGTCTGTGGTTTGCAAATGGTGTGCCTGACTGCCCTGACGAAGTAGAATTGTCTTAACCTTTTGTTCTTCGTCATCACCACTACACCATCTTAATTTGAATCTTGGATCCAAAGTGCTAGCGAGTATAAAAAGCTGTCGACTTTCGTATTTAGCCATTCTATTATCCACAGATTTGACAAGTGCTAAGAGCATTCTTGAATTATATGTGACTGACAAAGATTCAAGAGATTTACGGAGTCCTCGTATACAGGGTATAACAAGGCTAGATGTGATTACATTTCCACCTTGAACAAAGTCTGTAGCTTCTTGAAAGGGAGTTAGAATTTCTACAAGATCTTCCAGAATTTTCCTCTCATTCACTGTTAGATGAACAGTATCCAATAATCTCAATTTATCTTCAGGAACTCTTAGAATGGACTTAATACTCCTTAATTCACTATTCCATCGTGTGGAATTCTTAAGTTGTAATCTCCTTTCACCTTCGAGTATTTCAGTTGCATGTTGTGACCGACGAGCATGTGCCACAATGGTCCCCACCTTGGCAAGTATATTGCTTACAGTTCCAATTTCTTTAAAGCCATCTTTTATCACAAGCTGTAAAGTGTGTGCGAAGCAGGTATCATGCTCTGAAACATAATCAAGACTATCGTGCAAGTCCATCTCATTGATTTTCTCATCTTCCTCATCTTCATCACCTTCATTGTCTTCATCATCTCTATTTGTATGGAGAGAGTCATCCTGAAAACCTGGTAAGCTAAATGCTTTTACAATGTTCGAGGCATTGTCAGTTACAGTGGTGACAATTTTACGATCAATATTATATGAGGTGATTACTTCATCATAGTTGTGGGCAATGTTTTCTGCTGTGTGACGTCCTTTGAAACGTTTACATTCAAGCATCAGTGATTGCATTGTCCAATTGAGAATAAAATGGCATGTAATTCCTAAGAATCCTTTCATTTGTTGGCTTGACCAAAGGTCAAGTGTGAGTGAAACATTTTTAACTTGCTCAAGAATATCTCGCACTTTAGTCTTGATGACCTCATCTTTCTTTGCCAGTAAAGCAATTGAGAGGTGTTTCCAAGATGGTACTACAAATTGTGGATCTAGTAATTGAGAATACTTCTTGAATGAAGAAGATTTGACAACTGAAAGTGGAAGCATGTTATCAGCAACAAAGGAAACCAAAGCATCAGCAGCATGGAGTTGCCATGAATCACTAGGACCATACTTTTTGTTGGAAAGAAAAGAGTCTACTTTTGTTTGTTCTTTTAAACCTGCAGCAGAGGTACCACATGTCTGTGCCTCTTCATATATTTTTAGATGCTTTCTCTAGAAAAGGTATAAAGCATCTACTTCTAATAATGTTTCTTCCTTACCTTGAGATGTGTTGTAAAATTTGACGACGTCTTCTCTGAGCCAGATATAAATGTGCCACAATATTTACATTTTGCCTTGTAGTTACCAGCGATACTTTGAGGAACCTCAAAGTGAATTAAAGGTGAGGATTTAGCCATGAGCAAATTCAAATTGAATAGTAAGTTAGCAACTCTGCAAACAGCTTGAACTGATAGGTGACATAGGTCATAAGCTTTTATGTTATACTGATCACTGTTATAAGGTAGGTGTAAAGTTGCTTCAGCTGCATATATAGATTATAGACTTGATAAAAGCATTGACGCAATGAAAAGAATGTCACGCAGCACTCATGCAGTTGCACTTCAAATAAACACAATTAAACCAACATTTGACCCATTGGGTACATAGACTTGATAAAAGCATTGATGCAGTGAAAAGAATGTCACACTTCAAATAAACACAATTAAACCAACATTTGACTGACACACTATTGGTTACATAATTTCAATTACTAATACTATTACTTGACCAACTATTACTATTACTATTACTATTACATTGACTTAGATTGTCTATTACTATTATTATTACTATTACTTGACTATCTATTACTATTACTATTACTATTACATTGACTTTTAGATTGTCTATTACTATTACTATTACTATTACTTTGAAATATGTAATCTTTACTATTACTATTACTATTATCTATTACTATTACCCCATGTCTGATGATACATAGTATATTATATATATATATATACAATATAGATAGATTGTGATATATTACCAGCTAAATCTTTCTCTTCTTCCTCTTGCACAACACTCTATTATATGAAATAAACAACTAGTCATTTGAGATATTATTTACCATATCAAAAGCTTTGCTCCATTCTCTAACTATTTCTGCTGATATGTGAGCTGGTAATGTTTGTTGTTCAGGAGGATGAGTATAAAACTTGATCTGACCCCTATAATTAATAGTTAATACAAACTAAGTATAGTACACTTACGAATTCCAATCATTGAGAACTTTACAAGCCGCAGCAGTAATATCAGGAACACCTCCTGATAACAACAATAATTATATCAATACATACAACTAAATAAATATTACTAGAAAATTTGTTAGGAGTACATTGCAAGCCACTTTATTATTATTAGCCAATGTGATCTTAGCTTGTATCTTAACTAACCTTTCCTTAGTTTACCAATTCTTCTTGCTAAATGAGCTAAGAACTCTTCACCATTTGAGTATTCTGGTATAGTATAATGTAACATAACATGTTGACTGTCACATCGTCTCAAGATAGCCTCCACTGGAGTCACAACATCAGATAGATGCTCCACCTACACAGATAATTACGTATATTACAATAATTTCAATTACTTTGACACAATTCCTCAATGCAACAGCTGGATCATCAGGAGCTCCACCAGCCATTATAATACCAGGACTATCTAATAATTTGATGTGTTTGTCTAGTTGTATCTCCTGCATTGACCTAACAGAGATCATGTGACAATCATGTGAGTCAGTACTAAATCATATCACCAACTTGGTCACTCCAGGGGTGGCTCCTACAGTACATACTCTGTTACGTTTTAAACTGTTAATAATGCTACTTTTACCCACATTGGGTAAACCTAGATAATGAAATAAAATATATAGTCAGGGACAAGTCAAAGATACTAACCTACTATTCCCACAGTAATAGAAGTCTTAATATCAGCATTACGACAATAGTTACCTAGTAGTTTCATTAATACCTCAGATCCTAAACAAACTGAAGATTTCTCTAGTGATGTTGGTCCACTACCAAGAGGGAATCTTTTACGAGACTATAATATAAGAATAATATATTATGTTTGAGATATTGAACTAACAAGATTATGTTTTTGTGTTTGTGTACTGGCTTTAAAAGCAATAGTTGGGAACTCATTTCTTAAATACTTCAGCCATTTCTCTACATTTTCTCGTGGAACTAAATCTAAGTGAGAGATAAGAATCATGACTCACAGAAAATAAAGTAAATGAAATGACATACCAATCTTGTTGAGAACAAGGATCAATTTCTTATTACTACCTGCAGCTAATACTGTTTGTTCCATCTACAACAATATGACAACATAAACAATGTTTATAATAGTTACCTCAAAACAACGACAACCCAGTGGATCTCTAGCATCTAATATTTCAAGAATAACGTCAGCACCTTCAACTACCTACATACACAAAAAATGTCCATTGGATCATATTGAATACATCCATTTGTTAGCAAATATATGTCCATTGTATCATTGGATATATCTATTTGTTAGCAAATATATGTCCATCAGATCATTATGTCCATTATATAAATATTATAAGTAGTGTTTAATGTACCTTTCTGAATTCCTTGTAATATGCTTTTAGTGATGAGTCTAATGTCAATAAACATGTACATGTAATATTAATATGTATATTCATGTACATGTACCTGATCTAAGATGAGTTCTTTTAGCAGCAGCCTCCATTAGTTCCTTGATCTGTTCCTATGACAACACTTTCTATAACACATCATGTGACATCTTTGTACCTTTTTTTCGTATTGTTTAGTTCTTTTTGCTGCATCACGTTGAAGACTTTGTAAACTCCGCCTCTTTATCTGTTCCCTTCGTCGTTGCTCTTTTTGTCTTTGTTTTTCATCCTCTAATCTTTCCTTCCTATCTTGGATCTGTTTAAGGAGCTGTTCTTTATAAGGATACAGGTTTGGAATACCAGGATCTTTCTTTAGTTCTAATAAAATGGGGACAATACATCAATTGTCTCTTTTGTATTCAACTCACTTGATCGTTTAGAATGACCTTTATTCTTAGCCTCCTTTTTTAACTTACGACGATGTTCTTTCACTTTACGATCAATTTTGTAACGTTTTGCTGCTGGCATACGCTTACTTAACCTCTCTATTAAAAGGAATTAAGTAATAGTACATTAAAACTTATCACTAACTTTTCTTCACCATAGCGAAATCCTGACCACGTGGTTAAATGAATGGGCGTGTTAATTATTTTTAACCCTTTATCAACTGAATACTTGAGTATGTGGCTGTTTAACTATGTTCCTGTGTTAGAAGGCAAAGTAGCTACTATTACGTTCATTGTCTCTGCTCTCTCGTTGATTCTCCTTACAAGTCATGTGACCCTTCTCTACGTTATTTTATTAGAGTCTACCTACATCCTCATTCTCTTACTACTATGGCGATATATACAAATGAGTCGTGTTGTCCTTTTGTCCCATTTACTGGGTATGTTATTTGCAGTGGGTATGTTCATAGTAAAGATACCAGGTGATATACGATACTTGGGTGTCTACTTAATGGTACTAGCATTCTTCCATACATCAGAGTATGTAGTTACAGCAATACATAATCCTAACACACTACGACTTGACTCCTTTCTCTTAAACCATAGTAAAGAGTATGGCATTGCAGCAGTAGCCAGTTGGGTGGAATATGTTTTAGAATACATGTACTTGCCATGGTTGAAGTCATACTGGTACATCTCTTGGTTAGGCATCATCTTGGTATTTGGAGGTGAAGTATTTCGAAAGGTAGCCATGTTGACAGCTATGTCTAATTTTACACACAATGTACAGTATTATAAACGTTATAATCATAGTCTGGTAACTCATGGCGTTTATGGACTTGTTCGTCATCCTTCTTATGTGGGATGGTTCTATTGGAGTATTGGTACTCAATTTCTGTTGTGTAATCCAGTATGTGCTGTGTTGTATACCATAGCTGCATGGATGTTCTTTAAAGATAGAATTGAAGTTGAGGAGGAGTGTTTGGTGGGTTTCTTTGGAAGACAATATCTGGAGTATCAGAAGAATGTTGGAACTGGTGTGCCATTTATTCAAGGATTTGTGTCCAATACAAGAACAGTTAAAGCACAAACATCAGATCCTATTCAAGTCCAATAGTTCACTAATAGACAATCTATTAAATCTTTTCATTTTACTAACATGACTACTATATACCTTTATGTATTTGAGTATAGTTTTATGAAATAATAATTATAGTCATAACTTGATATTCATAAGCTTTGCTCTTTCATTCAATGAAGTAGCTGTTTAACAAGCAACGAGGCAAGACAAAAATATGCTTATATAGCTATATATATTAATTTTGCATTTGTTTTGTTTTATAATTATAGTTATTTTTCGCCCCTTTTATATATATATACAGAATGGGTACCCTTCACAGGTCTATGGTAACCCTATTTGCTATAGCTATCGTGGCCTCATTTACCTTACCAGCAAGCAGCCAACAATTACCATCTTTCTCGTCGTGTCAAAACCAGTCGTTGGATACGTGCAACTCGCTGGTCGTCGACATCTTTATAGATGGCTGCAACACTTCACAATGCATCCAATGTTTGATAGACTGCAACATAGTGACTCCGAGTCCGGTAACTACACCTCCAGCAGTTCAATGCCCGTCGTATGACTGTATATCAGGTTTATGTAGTCCGTACTATATTCTTGAACAGTTAGTGCAGAATGCTTCCTGCCAGGATACATACAGTCAAGAATATTGCTCATACTGTGAGATATGTTTCTCATCACTTTTTCCTCCATCAAGTGGTGGTGGTGGCAGTGGTAGTGGATTAGGAAACTTGTGTGATTCAAGTTATCTCATCTTATTCTGTCGTCTGTTACCAGATGATGTCGATACCTGTGTTAGCCAGTTTGGTGGACAGGTATGTAACTATTGCCAGTCAGTTACTACTACATGTGGATCATTGTCTATTAATAATCTTACAGCAACACAAATTAGCACACTTTGTGAATACCACACTTCTCTTTGTCTTGTGTATGGATCAGAACCAGGTTGCTCTCACGATCCATTTAATGCTACAATATGTGCATATTGTGATTATACTGTTGCTAATGGTCTGTGTCCAGCTTTACCAAACTGTTCCAGTGACATTGGCTTAGTCTGCCGTCTCCTGAATTATGATTTACTCGATTGTTACACTCGATACTACCCAGATACTTGCATTGAATGCTCTTTTAATTTCTATTTGTGTGGCTCGATACCACGAGGAAGTTTTACTTCATCTGAAATTAGCCTTGTTTGTAACTCAAATACTGCTACACTCTGTCCTGCTGTGTTATCTGTTCCTCAAAGTAACTGCTTGTCATCATACTCTGCATACAATTGTACATATTGTCATGCAACTCAAGACATTTGTACATATGTAATACCAAGTAGTGGTAGTGGTAATTTACCTATTTCCTGTAGTTCTGATTACGCTTCTGGGTGTGCTCTCAATACCACTTTCTTTCCATGCTCCATTCTCTATGGTACAACATACTGTTCTCAATGCCAAGATGTTGTTCAAGCTTGTCAAAATAATCGTTATCCTGATGGCTACATACCTCCACTTTGTGGCAATTCAGTGTTCGTATCAATTTGTACTTCAGTAAACCAACTAAATTGTTTTAGCCAATTGTCATTCTATGTGTGTACTATTTGCACTGCCACTGTAACCAATTGTCAACCTTCAGCTGATCTTAACATTGGCTTAAACACTCTGTGCTCAACAGAAGCTTTTGCAGTTTGCAATGTAATTTACTATGCTAGGAGTAATTGCTCATCTAGTCTTCAAGAAAATGACTGTCTCTTTTGTCAAGTTCAGGCTCTCCTGTGTGAAGGCTATAGTGGGAGTGGCATGTCACCTGGAAGTGGTTTTACTACACCAACAACACCAAGTGGAAATGGTAGTCTTTCATGTTCTGAGGCATTCCCACTATTTTGTCGACTAATTGATCCATCTACATGTATCTCAACCTATGATCTTACAACATGCCAATACTGTCTGATCTTTATTATATCATGTGGACCTTTAACAATAGACCAATTGACATCTGCTGACATCAACACTCTCTGTGCTGCCTTCAATCATGAATGTCCACAATTGATTGCCAATGCAGCTACATTGTGTTCAATCCCAAACAATACTTTAGCTTGTGACTATTGTCTAGGAACTCAATTGTATTGTAATGACAATGATACTGGAAGTGGTGGAAATCAATGTACCACCTCAGAAAGTCTGTTCTGTCGATTGATAGCAAGCAATTCAACAAACTGCTATGCTAAATATTCTAACTCACTTTGCTCAGGTTGTGCTAATGTCGTTGGAGTTTGTGGAACGATAACACTTGGTGAGCTTTCTCCTGGTGATCTCAGTGGGCTGTGCACTCACTCAAGTTATTGTGTATCTGTAGAACTCAGCCCACATCTCTGTGGAACATACATTGAAAACAGTACATGTGATTATTGTCTTGCTATCAACGATATCTGCACTATGGGTAATGAGTCAATTTGCAATGATTACAATATAACATACTGTGCTGATTTCTACCTGTACTGGCCTTGTTATTCACTTTAT
Organism: Xestospongia bergquistia; assembly: GCA_963965975.1. Classification (NCBI taxonomy): domain Eukaryota; kingdom Metazoa; phylum Porifera; class Demospongiae; order Haplosclerida; family Petrosiidae; genus Xestospongia; species Xestospongia bergquistia. The sequence continues at coordinate 3,538,648 of OZ014425.1, forward strand.
GGATATCAGTTTTGTGAACTCTGCAAGGGTGTTGTTGATGTGTGTCCAAACCTATCCTTTAGGCCCAACTTTGTACCAGACTCCATATGCCAAGACAGTGGGTATCTCTCTGTTTGCACTCAATTACTTAAAGACAATTGTGTTGATACATACGGACAGAGTCTCTGTGATTACTGTTCTCTGGTGAACAGCACATGTCCCAGTGTTGCTCCTGACATTGTCACGATGACACTATCGAGCATCTGTAATGAAACATTTGGAACCTGTACACAGCTACTTGCATCAGTGCCAGCTAATGAATGCAATTCTACATACACACCTTCAGATTGTGCTTTCTGTACCTTTCTAAGCTTATACTGTCCTGATAATTCTAGTTCAGGTAGTGGCAGCTCTGATCAATTACCCTGTGCAGATGAATTTATATTCTTTTGCAATGCAATCACTGTCACACAGAATTGTTTGAATAGCTATTCGACAAGAACCTGTCAAGAATGTCAAATGTATTTAGAACGATGTATTGAAGGAAGTGGTACTCCTGTCATAGATAATGGTGCAGTAGTGGATTATTGTGGCTCATCATACAACTTGCTCACATGTGGATCACTTCCAATTGGTCCTGGCTGTTATATTTTCTTACAACAAGATGATGACTTAATTATTTGTGACTATTGTAGTTTCTTCTCTGGTCTCTGTCAACAACAACTTTGTCAACAAAGCTCACTTGTTCAGCAGTGCTATAATCTCATTTCAATTGGATCTACTCCTGATCTTTCTTATATTGGTAACATAACTGGTGAGACTAACCAATGTCTGCCCTGTTCTCTTATATATAGCTTATGTCCAAGAGTTATAAGCAGTGGAGGTGGATCTGGTAATGGAACAGGTTCTGGTACTGCACAGGGATCTGGGAGGAGGCCTATAATTGGTTCTGGTAGTGGGGCAGTGATTGGTCCTGGGAATGGAACTGGTAGTGGGGCAGCGACTGGTCCTGGGAGTGGTGGTGGAATTGGATCTGGGAGTGGACGCACAGGTGGTTCTGGGTCTGGAGGTGGATTTGGACCGATAACTGGATCTGGAAATGGATCTGGTCTCGGAAGTGGCTCTGTTTCTGGAGGAGGAGGTGATGGTTCTGGAATTCCAAGCAGTTCAGGAAGTGGTACAGGAATTGGTTCAGGAAATGGGGCAGGAACTCGACCAGGAACTGGTTCAGGAACAGGAACAAGTTCAGAAAGTGGGATTGGTTCAGGAGGTGACAATAGTGTTGCTACTTCTTTAACATCATCCACACAACAGTCAATAACAACCACCAGTGTTAGCTCAACTATTATTATATCTAGCACGTCTACAAGATCTACAACATCTACTACTTCCACTCCATCTAGAACAAGCACAACACTCACACCAACACCAACAGAATCTCCAACAATCCCAGTAAGAGAATAATTATATAAATATCTATCTATCTATCATTTATCTATTCTCTACATAGACTGTAAACACTGCTAATGTTAATGACTTAACATCTGATGAGAGTGAGAATTCAGTCACTTTAGTCTTCAACGGATTAACAGTATGTTCAAATAAGATACTTTATGTGTGTATACACGCTGTCAGTATTATAGTACATAGTCATTTATTTATAAATGTCCACATGTCATATATGCCCTTTGAATAAGCATACTTCTGCTTTTTGCTCTATTGTTCAGTACATACAAGATTTAACCTGCAAACATGACATTATTTTTGATCATCTATAATGACAAACATAGTCTGTGCAATGATTATGACGCCATTTATGGTAGCACTTTGTGTGGCTGAACATACAAACGATAGTATTCATTATCAATGATAATCATACTATTCCACTACCCCCACCTGGACTTGATCCTCCCCTTATATACACATTATATGTACACCATTCAACCACCCATCTGCTCATGTGTCTGTAATATGAAGACATGATATATAGGTGGAAAAATCTTGTAGTCTGGCTGGCTTGCCAGAGAAGGGTCTGATACAACAGTATAGCAATGTTTGTTCTTGCTACACAACAATTTGTATACTAATTAAATATTACTTGATTTTGTTGTGTCATGAACAATAAAAATTGTTATACTTTCCAACATTTCAAGGTTGATAAGAATTAAGGCAATGTAATATAATCTACTTACACATAAAACCATTACTTACAAAACATATCAGTTTCCACGGGCTGCATTGAACAAACCTTGCTATCACCTTGTACCAGACTCCCTCCACCCTTTTCTATGTAATAGATTGTATTCAACACATACATTTATAATTTAGCACTCATTTTTTTCAACATTTCATTTATCTCATGTACATAGGTTGACCAGTTCTTGTCAAGAGTATCAGAGTTTATAAAGGTACTTGTATCACTCCTCAACAACATACTGTCATCATCACGTCGCCGCCAAGTCAATCAAGTCACAGCTGATGATATCAAAATCATTTCACAATCCGTGAAACAGCTCAGTAATGGACAGCTTGAAATAGCATTCTTTGTTCGCTCAAGGTCTGGTAATGTTATTATGGGAGATACAGTAATACAAGCAGTCAGATCTGATGAAGATAGTCTAGCACAATCTGTAAGTGTGTAAGCGATAAGATGCATATCATGATTTAATGAATTTTTTTGCTATATTGTCACTATTGAGTATAACGTTTGTTATAATATAATTTGCATGAGTTGGCTAATAGATTATTACAATACAGATAACAGTAAAAACTGAGGCAATAGCATAGTAATGGTGACAATGATAGAGTGATACTTAATATATAATTTAGTCTACAGAAGTTGATACAATAGTAATAGTGACAATGATGGAGTAATATTTGTGACATGACTGCTTAAAATAACCATCTAGTGTAAAAGTTAATCATTAACATAATCTAATTAATATTAGGTTGGTTCAAACGGAGTTGCTAATATCACAAAAGGTCTTCCTTCTGACCTTACTCAAGCACCAACAACAGTGTCCTCTGGACTCTCTGATGGTAGTATTGCTGCCATAGTCATTGGTATTCTTGTTATTATCATTATTGTCCTCTTCTTTGTTGGAATTGTTGGTTGGTATATAGCATCACGAGGAAAAAAGGTAAAGTACATTGTCAGTCATCGGGAATCTCATCTCAGTGAACCACACTATGTTCAAACTGCACAAGATAAGAACAGAACAGAGAGTGTGGCTTTACAGGAAGCTAGTACTGGAGATGCTATTATGACTTATAAAAATACCAATATTGAAGAGGATGATGCTTCCAAATCCAAGCAACAGTTGGAAGATGAATCTGGTGACACAGAAGAGAAGATGGGGGAGGAAAAGAAAATGGAAGAGAAGGAAGAGGTTGTTGGAAGAGAAAGACAAGATACGTATTTATAAAGTCCATGATTATTGTTGGTCTCTCTAAAAATTTAATTTGCATCTTCTATAGTTTTAGTTTTAGTATTAGACATAGTGATGTATTTTGATCTACTATTATTATAATAATAATTGTGATGAATATACTAAGTTTAACCTTTGATGTCATGGTTCAAGAATTACAGTAGAATTTAACCAAATATGGTAATATATACTCCAGTGAGAAGAGCTTGTTAAATGTCATATCCCAAAATTTGAATTAACTGAAAATAATTTTCTCTAAAAAGACATCATAGTAGAAATTTTCATCCTAACACCATAAATACTAAGGACTGTTGTATCATACATTATAAAGAGGATACTAAACTAGTGAAGAAAACACATGTACACACTTACAATACATGTACATATGATATATATATATATATAATCAAATCAACAAAAGCACACAAATTTCCTTAAAAGGAATTAAATCTAGGGCTAAGAACATAAAGGCGGAGTTGCAATGGGTGTGGCTAATTGGATGCCACACCTTTTAATTCAACACCAAGTTTATAGCCAGCGTGTTTGTTCCAATCAAATTTTGTACGAGTAATTGGCAGTTGACGTCGAAGTGCTTTGAATGTAGTCTGACTCATGGTTTTATAGTTATCAATTAATGCACTCTAATGATAGGGGCAAAGAGAAGAATAAGGATAGGTTACTATAAAACTAACAATTGTTTACCTGATATTCATTCTCAGATTTTTCAATGACTTTGATAATTGATTTAGCAGTGGCTTCCTCATTCTATAGAATGTAAACACAAATCTTAGAATAACAGATAAATAAACTGAAAGTAATTATTACATTTTTAAGCTTACAAATAAAGTCAGAATATTTGCATTTTATTTGATTCTCTCAAACTATTTTTAAATCAATAACGTGAGCTTGTATATTTTAAGACCCAATTATAAAAGTTGGCATATTTCAACATTAGATAATATTGAAACATGTCCAAAGCTGTAGCTAGGATGTTAAGATGGTTCAAACTAATGAAAACAATATTAAAATGCAATTATTTGTAATTTGTTCTGATTACACACAAGAGCTGAAAAATGTAGAAGCATTTAAAAAAATAGTTTTTCCATTACAGTAGCTCATAAGAAACTATTGGTTATTTTCTACATGTATGGAATTTGTCAAAAAGTGGCTTTAACTAGTATTATAACAGACCAGCTCAATTTAAAGTGGTTGCTAATGTCATAACTTACACCAGAGTTAAATGATTCTTTGAAGTCTTTGAATGATACCAACTGAACATTACCATCTTCATAATAATGAACCTGAAATTAGATAGAAACATCAGTAATAATATCAATGCCACACCCACAATCTTCATGACTTAGGTCATACATAATAATAAGCCACACCTCCTTATTAATACATACCTGTGCTCTGACAACACCTTTAATTTCTCCTGATCCACCAGGTGAAAATGTAGCTGTCCATTCTGACCTCCAACGACCATTCCTAAAGATACACAAAGTACGTAATAATGAAATCAAAATTATGTGTTAATAACTACTATAATATTAATATTTAATGTAATAGACAGAATAGGTCTCTCTTTAGACTAGCATTGTTAATCCTAACCATCACTGTGTGAAAGAAGTTTACAATATTGAGTTCGTGTGCATGTGTGTGTCTGTTTGTGGGTTATTGTGAAAACAACTAGCTCAAAAATGGCAGGCCATGTAGTTATTATACTGATGACATAATGGGTTCTCTGATGTTTTAAAGTATGACTAAGAAGTTAAAAAACACAAGTCAGGTCATTGATCTGAGTGCTAAGGTAAGCTAGCAGAATAGCAATCAGAACTATGTAGAAATTTGAAATAATTTATCATTTACTAAATATATTGACTATGATCTACTTTTTGTCAATACTTCTAACAAGAAGACATAACAGTAAGTCTTACAAAACAATTGCTATGTTGAGTTATACTGTTGTTCTAAACAAATCAGTAAATTTGTTTGAAGAACACATTGAGAAAAGATTGCCCAGTAGCTACAATGATTCTCAAGCCACACCTATCTCTCTTAATAACAATAAATCAGTGAGAGTTTTAATCTTTGTTATCACAAAATCTCTATAATCATGTGATGAGTATGTTGCCAGAATTAATTATCACTTCCAAAGAAGTATTCTCCTCATAACAGATCTATAAAGTTTTATGAACACTCTATATATCTCATAGCCATCATCATAAAAATTGTACTTGTTGTAACAACAGTTAGTGTGCTATGTGTGTCAAAATGATATGACAATAATATTGTGGGAGTCGGCACATCAATGTAAATTATACTTTATTACTAGAGCACAAACTAAAGCTAATCTCATTAGTTCAATAATAACTTTAACAAAGGGCTACAGGTCATAATTATAACTAATTCTAATATTAGAATGTAAGTAAATTCTGCCCACAATAACAACATATCAATTTTCTCATGTAATGTTTGGCATTTATAAAGAGCTATTTAAAATTTCCAACAAGAATATTACTTTTCATATAATACTACATGTACATCACAGTACTCATATCATGATATACTTAGTGTCATCTATTTATAGTTAAAGCTTACTCACCAAAAATTTTGTGGACTGAATTTATGATCTTCTAGACACGCCACTAATTTGAGTTTCCCTCCTGATGATGAACCATAAACCTAAAAAAACATTGACAAAATGACATGAGAATAATTTTACATTTACATATGACAAAGTCAGTTGTGTACTGTAAACAAGTTGTTATTGTAAATATCTTGTTTGCTAATGTATATACACTTGTAAATCAAGCCTTCAGTAAACTAGACAAATTGTTCACAGGAAATACCTTAGTCATGGATACAATAAATGATAAAAAAGTAATTTATTCATGTGACTGTTGATTTTTATGTGTAATAAAAACTTACGGTAGTAACTCCATCAGGATAATGCTCCTTACAATATGCAATCATAGCAGAATCTAATGCTGAACGAAACCTCTCAGCTGAGTCATCAACAGGAGCAGGTTGAATTTCACTGGCTTCCTATAAAAACAAGGTAATAATAAACTAATTAAGAAGGAATCTTACCTTTCGTAAGTGATCATATTTGAATGAACGTTTTCCTCTAGGGTCCAGAAATTTTGATCCCTCCAACTTGCCATGAGTTGTTACCAAAACCTGACAATAGACAGTATGGCCTAATTTATTAATAGAACTATGTTAGTAATGATTAGTCATGCCTAATAATACAATTCAAATCCATCTTGTTCAGTTTCACAAACTCTTTAATATAATAAATGTAAGACACAACTAACCTGTTCTTTGTCTACTTTAACTGGTGTAAATTGCTCTGTATTATATTCACCAAAGGCACTATGAAGGAGAGGGAGAGAGAGAGAGAGTTATTTTGCACCCCCATACAAAATGATATTACTTTGTGAAAAGCAATTGTTGTTTTTAGTAAACACACACACATGCAAATATTAATTATATTTCATTTAAAAACATAACTATTAATTAACTAGTACATACAAAATATACAATATCAATTTTTTTCTATACCTTGCAGCACCATCTTTCAACAGTTTATCATTGTTCAATAATACTCTTACATCTAATACAATAAAATCATATGACAATGTTGTATAGTTTCAATATACACAACACTTGTATATATAATAAGGCAACATGTATACATACCATTAAATACTTCATTAAATTCTCCAGGAGGGGCATTCTTGATGAAACCCGATACAATACGTACCTAAAGTAATAAACAATAAATAGGAGAGACTGTGGATATATTTACCCATTCAGGATAAAAGAAATTAGGCTATAGTCCGGCAGGACTTCCATACTCGATTGTGTGTTTGAGGTTTAAGGGTGTGGTTCAGTACAATAAATAACAGTACTAAGCAAATAGCTACTGTCATATTGATATTACTAGATATTATAATAGGGTCATTTACATAAATAATTCCCATTAATTGTAGTTGGGCATAATAAAGTAGCTGTCATTGACAAATACTCCTTGATATACAACTGATCAGATTTATATAATTCGGTGCTGCAACTGTGCCTGGACCTTTCAAATCTATCTACTCTACTTCTTAACTATGACATGATCATAGCATACATACTATGACACTCACACAACAGGTAAGCCTACACACTTTTATGTCTAAATATAAACTGATATACCACTCTCAGTCCCGCCCTCTTTAAAATTCACGACCAACCTTTTCACTGTCAGGGATTGTATCATACTCTCCAGCCATAATGATACCTTATCTTCTACTCTTATCTTCCAGCACACGCGGGATAGACTCCACTCCTCAGTCCTCTACGAAGGAACGAGCTAATTAATCACGTGAACAAACCTAGGACATCAAATAGACCACACCTCTATTAGAATACGGGCGTAAACGAGATTTCGGTCACTTGTTGTGAGCAATAACACAAAATACACACAGGAGAAATAAAATAATGAAGTGTTTTTATGCCATGTCACTATATATAAATAATAAATAACCAAGAATAAATAGATCACATGATCACAGCCACGCCCACAGCACCATAGTGCATCTTCATGGAAGGTGCAGCGTGCCATTCTTCACGTTGAATATCATATACCTCCATTGAACTCAAATTGGCAACACCATCATAACCACCAATAGCATATATCTGGTTACCAACAGCAATGGCTCCAACTCGACCTTAGCACATAGCCATAATGCTTATAAATGATATAATATATATCACTTACTTCGTCTACAATTCATTTTTGGAAAAGAGAGCCAACTATTTGCTATAGGATCATAAGCCTCCACACTACTAAGGAATTGATGTCCATCATATCCACCAATACTAAATGAATGCATACAATTAATGTATGGATGTGCATAGTCTCATACCTGATGATTTTTCCAGCAGCTGCTACAACTCCAAGTCGACATCGTTGGCAATTCATATCAGCAACAAGCATCCATTGTTGTAACTCAGGATCATAACGTTCTACACTGTTGAATATGGACAGACCATCATGTCCACCTACAAATACATGAGCAGTAATACATGTAATATAATATGGTGAGTAATGCACGTAATATATGGCCAGTAATACATGTAATATATAGCCACTAATACAATATAGTAATATATATTGTCAGGAGTATGCAGTCAAACATACAGGTGGTACGTGAATAGCAATGTTGTTTATGAGAAATGTACTGTTTCTGTTTGTACTAGTCAGTTGAAAATTTTCAGTAATGTATTATTACATTTACACACACACACATAATATGTATATATTGTTACTATTACTAATGTACCATACATGAACTTATTATCCTAGCACTGTGTGTGGGAGATAACGATAATATAATTAACTTCATTGAGCAGTTATAGTATACATTATAAATAGTCTCATATTACTAATTGAGGAGATATGTACCTACAGCATAGATACAACCATTTAGAACAGCAGCACCAGGAGCACTACGGCTGGTTTGAAGAGGTGGAGCCATTGTCCATTTATCGTCATTGATATTATATCTGTAAGCAGCACATGTGTGCGTGTGTGTGTGAGAGAGAGAGAGAGAACACAGTCACCATAATTACAATATAACTTTCTTACACTTCCACAGAGTTCAATGAATGAATGCCATCATATCCTCCAACGACAAATATTTGTTCCCCCATGACAGCCACGCCCATTGCACTTCGATGTTTTGTCATAGGAGAACACTGAGTCCAAGTGTTTGCCTAAAGAAAGTAATAAAGTCATTGTAGTTTGTAAATGAGTTATACCTGAGGGTCATAACATTCTACAGCTGATAAGCGATGTATTGTACCATCATAGCCTCCAATAGCATATAATTTACCATTAGCAACAGCCACACCCACTCGACTACGTAAGATACACATTGGTTGAGATACTTGCCAAACTCCTTCATGAATATCATATCTGAAAGAGGAAAATAAATAAACATTATAATTTCCTCATTCATACATCCTTTGTCAAAACTATGTCTGTCTGTCTCTGTCAATATATCCACTGATCAAATCATACTTTTCAACTGAACAAGAAGAGTTTTCAGCACAGCCTAAACCTCCAACAACATAAATAATCCCTCCTTCAGACATTCCAACTCGAGCTTCAATTTGAGAAGAAGGTAACATTATCTTTCTATCAGGTAACAAGTGAGCACACACAAGTGCTTCATCAATTAAATCTCGACAATCCATATTTTTTCTGATCAAATCATTCTTTAATACTTTGTCAGCCAAAGTGTGTGGAGAGAGAAGAGCTAATCGCACTTTCTTTAATAGTTGGGTTAAATATTGAGCACGGTTGTCTTTGTCATGTGATATCCATTTCATGATGGCATCATAAACTTCCTCTTCAGATTGAACTGTAGAAATAGAGAGACAATTTAGTGGGGATGGATAGACGGTAATAATAAAACAATAATCATAAAGTATTTACAAGGGCCTGCCACTTTGTTTATCTGGCAATCCCTGATTGTATTATACATAATGATCACTGATTAATGTCCTATATATATTACACATATTTAATGATCACTGAGTCATTGTGGCGCACAGTAAGAGTTTATAAATTAGAGGAAAACATGATTCCTCAATTATTAAATTAAATAGTCATACCAAACTATTAACCAGATGACCATCAAAATACACAATACATCACAAACAAGGTACTATCTAATAACATTATGATGTAAGTTTAGATTAACACAGTGAAATACTATGGAATGGTGCTATTGTTACAGTACTGTCTTAATTAACATAATAGTTAGCTCACCACTTAATTTATGACTGTCAGTCAAATATTCTATATATTCTATTGATAACGAGAGAAACTCCTCTTCTTGTGAGACCTCACCAAATCGTGCCAGAGCATGGCGTTGAGCTGCTTCAGCAAGAGATTGACATCCATGAGCTTCAGCAAAAGTTTTGATGCCTAAACAGTTACCAGGAGAAAGTTGGTGGCGTAAAAAGTTAGAACATGCTTCTCGTAAATGATCAATTTGAAAGAGACTGGCTGCTGAGAGAAGTGACTGTACATTGTCACTGTTCAAAGTGATTTTGCCGGTGTAAAATAAGTTTAAGATGTCTTCTAGCGCTGTGGGGTCTATATTGTGTAAAACTACCTCTCCTTTCTGAGCTTCTGTCATTCCAGATCTGAACATTGCTGCAAAGTATTGGCTACAAGCAACGAGAATCACTTTGTGGACGTGAAATTGAACGCTACCTGCCCTCAATACGACATCACATAACTCCTTTTGATTATAAAGAGTCAACAGAGTTTTGAAGACTTCGGAGAAGTGGTTTTTAGGAGAATGGACGTATTGTTCTGCACTAGATTTCTCCTTTCCTCTTATTACAGACATTTTTGCTTACAAACATGCCGGTAAACGCCCCTTTACTTAACCAATCAAATTACAACACACACGTGGTGTTTTAGTCAAGAGAATATAATTGTCAACCTGGTATTAATTTACAAGTCATAGTATTGGCAGCTGGACTACTAGGTCTTCTAGTTTCTTTAGATTCATTAACTGGTGCAACTAATCCCATTTCAAGAAGTCTTTTGTTAAGAGATAGTTCTGTTTTTCTCTCAGCATGTTCTTCTGTTGTTATCTCATAAAGTTCTAAGCCAAGTATACCACTTGTGTCTCTAGAAATTAAGTAATGTGTATAATAATTGAAGAAATATAATAGTTACTTCTGTACCTCCATATAACATTAGCTAGAAGAACTTTGTCAATAACAAGGTCTTGTAAAATTTCTCTACAAAACAAAATTACATAATATGATCCAGGAGACCTTTTGTTCACTGTTTAATAATGTTCGTATGATTTTGAAGCCATACCTACTATGTGTTATAGTTCCAGATTGGTTAGCCATTTTGTAGAACAAGACAACAATGTGAACATAATTGCCTCATTTATCAATGACATAACGTGTAGTGTAACAATGTAGTTAGAAATGTATGAGCAATTTATGTATTTAACTACCCATGTGATAGGCAAACAATTCTGTGAGCAGTCATTCATAACTTTACATACTCTAATAATCTAGGAAAGAGTAGTTTTGGGTGGCCAAAATTGGATCCTCAGTGAACATTTAAATCAGTGTACTCCTATGTTCTAGGAAAGCCAGGTCTGGATAGGTTAACAATGACCATTAATTATATTAACTCTAGTTACTCTGGGCCAGTATCTAACAGTCTTTTATGAAGTATGGAATATACGTGACCACAAATACAAAAATAGTATCTAATGTGCAAATGAATTTCCAACAAACACTTTTGTATTATAGCCACAATAATATATATGTAATCACTAATGACCAATAAATTGATTCCTAGCTCTTCTAGTGGCTTCTGTAAAGAATTCAGTAATTTTTTATTAGACTTCATCTACTCCTTTATCTCTTGTAGTTATCATGTACATTTATTAAACAAATAGAACATGTAAAACAATATCACTCTAATTTTGGGATAACACTACATAATGTTCCTATTTTTTGCTTGAATTGGTGCCATTTTGTCTACTCCCGTTTCACCTACTAATTGACAACCAGTGCCATTTTGCCTCCTCATGCAAAACGTGATGAAAATGATAGAAGTAAGTTTGTAAGAAAATAAAAAAGGTTAAAAATCATCTAATAGTATTAAGTTCCAACAAAACTATGTATACACATATAGTTCAAATGGCAGTATGGTATACATAGTTTTCATATTAGAAGAAAAACTAAAATAATATGAAAGTGGAAAGGAAACGTTAGAATGGCAGTATGAGCAGAAATTCCTCTAATATACTCTTCTAAACTAATTTGATCAAATCTACTTTTTAGTTCTCCTATTTTATTGTCTTTTTCAACAGACTTCATAGCTCTTTTAGGTGGCTCTTCGATTGATAAGGTATTTGTGCCCTTCATAGATAAGTGATCTTGCTCCTCTCTGAGTTGCGACAAACTCCATGATCTCAATTGAAATGAGTGTACACTGGCTTAGGTAACACCCTTTTTATGTGAAACTCACATCAAAGCCTGTCATGTATTTATGGTATTCCATGAATTGTATAACATTTTGCATGAGTAGGCAAAATGGCACTGGTTGTCAATTAGTAGGCAAAATGGGACTAACCCTTTTTGCTTTATAATATGGCTGACCAATCAAGAACAATTAACATTTAGTAATACAACTTCAAAATCATAATTAAAAAATTAACACTAACTATGACAAGTGATCATTTCTCATATACAACACAATATGTCTTCTACTCACTTTGACTGGGCTATTGCTTTATGTGAGTGTTCTGTTAATTTAGTACCAGCTAAATTACATTCAATGGCTTGGATTGGAAGATGTATGAACTGAGGTACAATAGGACGTACCAGTTCCTGAGATACCCATTCTTCATACCCAGTATCTATATAATCCACCTGTTAGAAAAATGTAATGAAATTGAGATGTAAACCCTGGATAATTAACTTTTAATTGAGTGTCATATTGATGATTGGTGATAGCACGATACCAATGACCATCAGATTCACACCAAACAGCAACTAGTTCACCAAGATTTGGAGGAACAAAAGTTCGTTTTTCTTGATTATCTTTAAGAAAATATCGACTACAAGAGAACAGTTTCATACACAGACCATATATATTTAGTGTCTGGTATGTAATTAATCTAGCATATTATAAAAGTGACTATCTACATAATCTCACATTACTATGCAAACTGATGTACTTACTCCATTTCTTCCAGTAGAGTCTGAAACTTTGATTTCACAAAAACAGTTTGAATCTCTGTTAAAAAAAAATAAAACTCACATTTTTGTACTATAATTATAATACCATGTAATAATGCTTCAGCTGGGCCTAAAATTTGAACCATGAACCGAGTCAGTGACTGTGCTGCAGTTACAACAACTAGGACCCAGGAGCCCTCACTGGGAAGAACAGGTGATGGAGGAGATGAAAATGTCTCTACCTTATGTTCATCATATACACCTAGATCAAATTTACAGGATATAGTGACAAACAAAGTATTATTCCTTACTAAATATTTCCATAGTGTTTAGATTACTAGTAGAGGTATGTACAACTACAAACCTTCTGGAAGATGTTGAAACCGACATTTGTCTCCATCACGACATCCCTCAAGTGTGTTATAGAATCGACAAACTTTTTGACTGCTACTCTCTAAAATGAAACAAACTTCTCATAATTGCACTTAATATTACAATCATGGAGTATGTTCCTAATTAACAAATTATGCACTAAATGTGCCATACTTACTATATCCAAGTAAAACAGAGCCTACATCTTCATCATCAACATCATACACATTTCTTTGACTTAAGAAATCAGCCTGCATGGGGTTCCATGACTTGAGAAGCTCTTCAGTTTGAGGACTATTTGGAGGAGGGGGCAAAGGAGAGAAAGGAGCACCTACATGAAAATAGAAAATAAACATGTACATATCCATTCCTAAATAAAGCAACTGCAAAAAGAATAGGTTGGTAAAATTTTAATATTTATGATTCATGTAAAATTATATAGCAAGCAGAATATAGATTGTAAAGTACACATGTTGTTTATCTAGCTGTTACATACCTTCAACGAGAAGAGCTTGTCCCATCTCCACTAATGATCTGTTAATAAGAATATCAATTTGTCCATTTGTATCATACAATAGGATACCATATGAGGGACATCGATAACAACCCTTTTCATCAACTAAAATAATTTAAAATATTGTCATGACAACTTGGATACATTTTAAGCACAATGTACCTTGTTTATCTTTGACCACACCCACTAGTACCTTGTTCTCCACAAGTGACTTGAAATAGTCGATAGCATTTTTACTCCAATTGCTCTCTTCATCTTCTCCAAGTGCATTGTCTCTGATTTTATCTTGTTCCTTTTCTGTAGCTACAGTTCTAGTTGTCACGTTAATTACTATGTCATTACCATTATCCAGGCTAAGTGGAGGGATTGTCCCATTTCGTTTTGGTGATGAGAGAGGAGAAGGTGGAAGAGGAATTTGGCTAGGCATTAGCTCTTTCGATGATGATGCAGTACCTTCATTTCTGAAAATTACTGGGGCTATCCCAAAGAGGGAACAACAAAGACACTGAACTGGAGTATCAATAAATTGCACTTCAAGAATAAAGATAGATTGGATGAGAACTTGTGTGACAAATCCATAATCAACACAAAACACAGAACAAAGGCTATACTCATCAAGAGCAGACAATACAACTCCTCTACACAATAGCATCACAGTACCACCAGTGGAATCACTGATTAAGGTCTCCACACAACACATAGCTCCAATATTGAGTTCAGAGAAACATTGTCTATGAGCAGGGTCTGAGTAATACTCAGCTAAGGAGTGTTCTAACAAATGCAACATCTGGACAGTGTGTTCAGTATACACATAAAAAAGTGATGGTGACTTGACAGAGCAGACCTGAAGTATGAATTCAGACTCTTCAGATAAATCAGAAGGCTGTTTAAAGGAAGGTCTGTTGACTTTATGTGGTGCTTCATTTAGCAAAGATGCTTCTTCTGTTAAGGATCGATCTACCATGCTTGACAAAGTTTTGTTTTCAAAAAATGCCTCTGCAATCAAGTTATCATTTGGTGAAACAAGTTCAGGAGTAGACAGTGCTCTGTCTTCAGTTGGAAGTTGACTGGAGGTTGCCTTTATAGACAATTGCTCGGGGGGTGTCCCTGCAATAATATCGTGTGATAAAACCACTTTGTCATTCAAGGTGACATCTATTTCATACTTAGATGTTACCTGTGACTGCTCAGGTGAGCCTTTGTCTTGTTTTATAGACAGGTCTTGTGCATCAACAGAAATGTCTGCAGATATTTGTGCATTAAGCTCTTGTGAATTTGATGCTACCTGTAGACTTGATGGTAGGGATGTTACAACTAAATCATCAGATGGATCACTGATACAGTCAACATGTGGAGTTGTGTCATGTACAAGTTCAGACATGTAGCTACTGTCATTACTGAAGGCAGGAGGAGGTGGAATGAGTGCATCTTCATTGCTAAGAGAGCTAGAAGGAGTAGAATAGCTAGCTGCATCTTGAGTTTCTAAAGCAACCAACTTTGACGTCAATTGTTCAGAGGTTATGTTAGTCAAGTGGGTGGTTCGTGTTATCACTCCTGTTTCTTCAAATTTTGGAAAAGTCACTTCTAAATTAAGACTCTCATCACTTAAATCTGACACAGGCCATTTCTGACATGTTGAATTACCATTCAGATTAGTACAAGTATCATTCTGGATACCATGGGAAATTTGACCACTATCATTACTTACAGAGGACACTACTGTTGAAGGTAGAGTCACAAAGGTCACAGTAGTAGTCAATGATGTACAACTATCCAAAGTTACTGCAGTATACAGTGGAAACTGGTTTACACTCACAGTAGGTTTCAAGTTTGGTAGAGGCACAGCACCATATGGCAATTGAATG
The DNA here is from genome assembly GCA_963965975.1 of Xestospongia bergquistia. Classification (NCBI taxonomy): domain Eukaryota; kingdom Metazoa; phylum Porifera; class Demospongiae; order Haplosclerida; family Petrosiidae; genus Xestospongia; species Xestospongia bergquistia. The sequence continues at coordinate 3,554,592 of OZ014425.1, forward strand.
GAAGGTTGTTCAGATAAAATAATGCTTGTTTGTGTTTGAGTTGGCAAGGAAATAACTTGCAATGGACTGTCATGGCATTGTAAAGGAAAGGTGCTGGTATTAATGGATGATGCTTGTGATGACAGAGAATGAGTTGGTACCATCATCTCTGGAATAGTGACTGACACTGCAGCATACATAGGAGAAGCACCATTGTCAAGATCATTAGTTGTTTCTATGATATCATATGTTTCAGAGAAGAAACTACACAGAAGTGAGCCTAAGTGCACAGGATTGTTGTCAAAATTCAGCCATTTTGGCAAATGTAGTTGAGCTTGTTGAAGCAAAGTGATAGACTCACTTGACACTAACACTTCTGCGGGCACACATACATCAGCCACTATATTATTCTCAGTTCCACAAGAAATAATGGAGGCTTGTATAACAATACCAGCTAAAACTATACTCATCCAATGACATAATGATGATACTGTAGTAGTAGAGGGAGTGCAAGGAGGCAAAGCAACATCATGAATAGTCAGAGTAAGGGCTTGAGCTGGGAAGCCGGCAAATGAGAAGGGAAGTGGAAGAACACAAGAAGGAGGTACAATCTCTTCATTGCCATAGTCCACATATAAGACATGCACTGATGTTGTAATCACTAGATAATAAAAAAATTAGAGTGATTATCAATAAAATTATAAGGATGATCTAAAAAAATTGAAATGAGCCTCACTATTGGCACATGTACCTTTGAATGCACTGTCCTCGTTCTCTTCCTGAATCAAATCAAGAACTCTAGCTCTATACCAATATTGGTCAATTGAGAAACGGGCACAGCAAACTTGCCCTATTCTTAAAGAAGAGACAACTTCTTCATTGGTCTCATGACTGCTAGTCCTAGTGAGTTCTTCTTGAAATATGTGCTCCCTAATATAATATAAAAAACAAAATGATAAAACAATAAGATTATTTTAAATTGTCTTTCACTAATACATCTAGCCTTGTCCCCAGGCTCTCAGGGGAAATATGCGGGAGAGGGAGGGTAAAAGGAAGGCCTGCAAAACATTTGCATGCACATGTGCACAATCCCACACACTTTTCTGTGTGTCTAGATACTTTCAAATTTTGATATAGTAAGTTTGTCTGGGCAGGACTGCAAATGGATTTGTTTGAAGATGTATCTCTTATTTGCTGACAGAGCTAGAACTGAACCATATTATCCCGAAGGAGGAGCAGTTACTGAGATCAATACATCACAAACTAGAGAATATATACATCATGTCTGATTTTAGTATATTCTCATTATATCACTCCATGTGTGTGCAATGTTTTCCAGGCTCTCTTTTTTTGCACCCTTCCCCCAACATTTTCTGAGAGCCTGGGGGACAAGGCTATGATGTAGCTAGCATGAAATGTCAATGCTGATCATAGCTTGTTATAGAGACTGTCCTATACCGGAAATCCAGTTAGTAACCTAAATCTTCCTAACACATTCAACCTATAAAACCAATGTGGCATACTAGCTAATTAATCATTGAATGCAGATCATATCTGATAAATCAATATATTTGTACAATTGCTGTCTTTAAAACTTCTCAAGAACTTAAGGTCATAGCATTTACAAAATTGGTAATAAAGAAAGGGGCTCAACTTTGTAATTAATTACAAATATATTTATTTATTTGTTCATTCCCAACTCAAAAATGAAATTGAATACACTTACTTTGTTAAATAAAAGGATCTATATAGTGAGTTTTAAATATACAACATTAATAATAGTGATATCAGAATTTTATTGTAAAAACAAACACTCTCCAAATGAGTTTGCTGACCTCAAGGCTCTTGATAACTCCACCAAGTCTCCACTATAAGGCTGTACTATTAAAGAAGTTAGGGTGGAGACAGACACAATGATCGCATTCAGTATTGAATCAGGAGGTAACAAGAGGTTGGGAATGTCTATAGAATCACTAGACTGTGAAGGTCTACTTGTCACACTAAAAAATAAATATAAAAATAAAGAATAATTTGATATAGTGGTATACTAAAAGACAGGGTTATAGGTAAGTTTCAGGTATTATTATTTTATTTCTAAGATTGGATTTTATCTTTGTCAAATCTGCTATTGCTAGAGTATACAACTATTTCTACTCACTCTGGTGTTGATTCTTGCTGGATTGGTCCCTCTTCAGTTCCAATACTTACAAGTGACAAAGTGCTGGCATGAAGCTCGCTCTGCAAAGAATTTGAAGTTGGAGGCAATATCAGAGGAAGGTATTGTGACAATTCTTGTAATTGAGTCTGAATGTTATCCAGAAGGGCTGTAGCAAAGAAAGTTAACAAGCAAATCTTGATTACATGATCATTGAAAGGATAACACTTTTAAGCATTGATCATAAGAGTCTGTATACCTTTAAATGGTTGTAGTTCACTGTCAATGGTGTTCAATATTGAGTCACTTTGTATTTTAAGGCTAGAGAATGAGGAAAAAAGTTGGGCCAATGGTTCATATGATGTGTCATCCAGGAGAGTTAGGGCATTGATTAGGGAGTCCTCTAATTGCTGAGAAATGACAGAATATTGATGTACAATGGAAGTTTGTTCTTTTTCCTCCAATAACTGTGATGCTAACTCTAAGGACTAGAGAAATTAATCATATGACCTATGTCACTAAACAAGATAGTACAAGCTATCTCCAATATCACTAAGGGGACAAATTTTGTTAAAATTTTTCAACTATAGGTTCATAATCAACTCAAAATGTAAAGTTATACTATGACCAGTAATAAAGACACCAGTCATTAATATTGGGTAACCAAAACTTGCCAATTTCTAATTGTGATCATCAGCTGAATGTCCATTCAGATAATACACTAAGACTAAATATTAGCTAAATCTTGCACCATCAAAAGGTCAATGTTTACAAACTATGTTGTGACAGAGTTCAACACTTTAAGTAATTAAAGCAATATTAATTTGCAATTTTTATTTTTAATATCTTCATTTTACATAATATTACTCTCTCTCTAAATATCTCTACTTACCTGTGTACAATGGTCTAGAACGTTTTCACTTGTTATCTTTCTCTCGACTAACGTAGTAAAGCCATTCTGCGATATTTCTTTCAATTTTTCCAAAAACTGTACTTTTTGCAGATTTAAAATCGTAAAGAAATCAGCGAACGTGCGCTCAATGTCGGCGCTTACATTTTCAATAGAATCAGTACATTCAGCGTCCAACTTTTCCAAGTGTTCCACCTGTCTCTGTAACAAAACACGAACATCATTTACTCGGTTAACTTTCTCAGTAAGTCTAGTCCTCGCTACTTTAGCGACCTTCTTTGTAGCTGCCATGCTTTCTTTCAATGCACAAATTAAATAATTATTACATTTTTTACATTTTTTTGTGTTACCAGTAACACATCAAAGATTAGTGTAAGTGCTATACAAAACTAAGTGTTGTAAATATAAATATATATCAAGTCTACATACATCATTAGAGGTGCAATGTCTTCAGAGGAATTTGTGATTTACTTGCAAGCTCAGTGATAGTTTCTAAAGAGTTGCTTTGAGACACGTAACCTGACTCTTGTCTAGGTATGGTATCATCCCAATACTCATCTTTAGTGATTTCATTGACTTTCAGTTGATCTAGAGATTTGCTAGTTTCTGGTGTCCATAGTTTTATAGTGATCATCTCTGCCATCTTGTCCATTGTTTGCATTTCTAGTAATTCAGTGTATAGTAATTTTATTCCATACTTCTTTTGTATGTATCCAATAAGTTGTATTAGTGAGACAGAATCTAATCCCAAGGCAAAGAAATGTGTTGTTGCATACTCAGACTTTTGGACTTCAAGACAGTCATCAAGTTCATCCTGTATTTCAGAGAGTAATCCAGAAAGAATGTGGCCTTTGAATAATTCCTTAGTTTCTTTGTCAATAGTATTGCCATCTTGAACTTGTAAATGTGGTTTTAGAAGTTCCTCTGGGTATAGCTCTTCAATATTGGTCTTCTCTGGTGAATTGATTTTATAATTAGTAGCACCTTTTTCTTGTAAAGTAGATCTTAGTTCCTGTAACTCATCAGTGTCATTCTCTGAGAGTTTGTCTTTCTTTATTTGATGGTCAACGTGTCTTCGTAATACAAATCTCTCATAAAAATTGGGAAGGATACTTTCTTGTAATTTCACTTTATCTACAGTCTTAATGTTCTGATGGCAACAGATCAGGTCAGGATTTTGTAGAGAGGATGTCCCTTGTATAATTGCTGTTGCATTAACACCTCCAAATCCAAATGAATTAACGCAAGCATTTAATAGACCATGTCCACCATATGTCACCATTTCTGTAGGAACTTCAATTCTCTCTTCTACACAGCAATACTTTGCTAGCTTGAACACACCCACATTTGCTGGGACTTCTTTGTGTTTTAAAACAAGTATAGTTTTTATAAGACCTGCAATTCCAGCTCCTCCTTCCAAATGACCAACATTAGCTTTAACAGACCCAATATACAGTGGATCTACATGAGTACATGAACCAAATATATTAGTAATGGCAGTCATTTCATTAAAATCTCCACTTTTAGTACCAGTGCCATGTGCTTCAATATAGTTGATATCTAATAGAGATAGATTTGCCTTGACCAGTGCCATTTGTAGCAATTCTTCCTGCGCACTGCTACTAGGAACAATAATACGCTGAGTACTGGATCCATTATGATTAGTGGCTGTTGATAGAATAGTAGCATAACCAGTATGGCAAGCAGGAGCAAGTCTTAATACAACCATACCACAACCTTCTCCACGAACAAATCCGTTAGCTTTTTCGTCAAATACTCGACTTTCTCCAGTTGGAGAAAGCATACCAAGATTTTCATATGCTGAGAACGTAGAGAGATGAAGTAAACCATTGACTCCACCCACTATGGCTGATTCACAGTCACCTGAGAGAAGGCTCTGACATGCTACATGGAGAGCTGAGAGAGACGAGGCACATGATGTATCGATAGTCATACTGGGTCCTGTTAGTCCAAAAGTGTATGAGATACGATTGGCAATTAATGCAGGAGTAATCCCACTTGCCAAAGGATTGTCGACAGAACTTGTTTGAGCTACCACACGAGCATCATTGCTGCATACACCTACAAACACACCCATTTTTAACCCCTTTAATTCAGACATGTTTCGATAACCAGCATCTTCTAGTGCTTCCCAGGCTGTTGTTAGTGCTAAGGTTTGTTGAGGATCCATTGTTTTTAACTCCCATAATGGAATCTTGAAGAATTTGTGATCAAACCGACTTATAGCTGATGTGAATGCTCCATAAATGGTAATAGGGTGTGTGTCAGTATTGGGTGGAAGTGAAATTGAACGTATATGAACTTCTTTTTTGATGAGACTGTCCCAGAATTCTTGTGGAGTATCACAACCTATAGAAAGTACACACATTTATCACTACAGGGACATGCAACTCATGTGGCTTAGCACTTAATTATCGTGCCAAATCCCAAAGGCCTTCATAAAAAGGACATGGGCCAAATTTATATTAAAGCTCTATTAACAAATGCATGTATTGTAGAGTGAGTAAAAGCTGACCTGGAAAATGGCAAGCCATTCCAAACACACTAATGTTTTTATCATTGGGTGGGTCTGGGTTTTCAATATACTCATCCAAATACAGGTGTCCATTGAAAGCTATGCCCTGCTTGCCTGTACGTAAATATTTATAATCAGGACAGCATGAAAGTGTAGCAATATTGAGTGATTTGTTTTTGAAGTTACTGCAAATGTTTGGGTTCTGACTGATCCATATTTCTCCACGTTGGCCATTAGGCTTACAAGTTAATGAGACAGGATCCACCACTTTAATAACTACCTTGACATCTTCAGTATTGATACAAAGTGGCCCAACAGGAACAAAGCCATTAGGTGATTCCAATAGGTAGCAATCTGAGGTAGAACATAGCAGGGAGGTGTGTTCTGGGAACAGACAACAGGTTCTGAATGTGTCAATAGGAAGTTGAGCTTTATAGAGACAAGACTCAATTAGTTTGATAGAGCTCTGTTGTAATAGTGAAGGGTACTGTTCATCATAGATCATATAAAGACCATTGATATCACTAAGATTAAAGTCTCTCAAGTTAGTAGTAGTATAATTCATAATCGAATACATTAGAGCTGCAGGTACTAGACAATGAGAAACGCAATAAAAGGATATTGATTGAAGTAGAACTTGTTCTTGGGCAGTGTCTCGATCAGTTTCCATAATAATTATACGCTCTCCATTGCCCAACAGTCCAAGTAAGGGGCCAAGGATGTAGCCATGGATCAGAGGTAGACAACATAAATAAGTGGATGAACAATCAATATCAAAAACATAACGAGCCATTTTCAAATTGGCAATAATGTTACTGATTGTCAGGGATTTTGCTTGGCTTTTACCTACATAGAGGAAATTCTTTATATTCTATGATATATAGCATGAGTATACAGATAGAGAATATACAAACATGAAATATATACATTACCTGGTTCACCAGTATAGGAAACAATAATAGAAGAACAAGCATATCTGTTGAGACCAGAAACAGTTAATACTGCTGGTGTGTTATATTCTTTTTTGATGCCATCAACATAGACTGAGTCAATATGGCCTTCCTTAGTTGTCATAATGCACTGTTTTATTGGTATACTACTCAATAGTAATCCAGAGTCTGAAGAGGTGAGAAGAATTTCAGGTTCTACATCACTGATAACTGAGGTCATATCAGACATTTTGGTTGGCACTACAAGAATGAAATATCTAATGAAATATGTAGTATAATTATGATGTATATACATATTAATTATGAGCAACTTACCTGCAACTAATCCAGTACTATCACATGCTAGAAGAGCAACCAGTAAAGAAAACGAATTGGAATAAACCAGCATACATACTGGAGGATGTTTGAAACAAGTGTCATCAGATAGAACATGCAGTAGAGACTCAGCTAAATTTGTTACATAGTGACAGAGCTTTGTGTAACTAACTCGTGCTGTCACTTTGAGTTGTGAGTCTATCCATATTAAGTCAGTGGAGAGTTCAGCGTCTCTTTCTCTATTCAGAAATTGAAGTAGTGAATCTGGCTCCATTTAGTTATTGAACTGACAGAGATGGGTGAGACAGGGAGACAGTCTGAGTGAGCACTAACTCTAAAATACTGTCGTATATATATGCATGACTAGAGTATGTTTCTTGTATGTTTACTGATGTTGATAAGAGATAAAACAGCGTATGCATAATGCATTATTTTTTAAAACACAATACTTCATTTTTCAGTGAAAAATAAACAGATGAATATCATTCAATCACACACAAAGGTCAAAGTTATCTCATTGTGTACTATAAAAAACAACAGTGTTCTTTTTATAATCAATCGGAAGTTGATATCCAGCTGTCTGAGCTCCTAAAATGGCTGCACCCAAAGCAGCAGAACAGTCTTCATGCAACTTGTACAAAGTAATAGGGACAGTGGCTGTCTTAATTGCCTCTTTAAAACCTAACATATACACACAAAATAAGTTGATTAAAGGACAAAGTATACCAAACATTGTTCATTAAGTGCTAAATGTACTCAACATAACTAACCTGGTTGAAGGAGATCCCAACTTTTAAACACAGAACCTTGTAAAAGTACAGGAACACAACCAGATTGTTCTATTAGGCTCTAAAATACTGTCATCACAAGACCCAGTATTATAATATTACTTACTGGGTCTACTTTAGGAAGTACTGCCATCACATGTCTACCAAGTTGTTCACCAGCATCAAAGAATAACTGACGACAGAGAGGATCTGAAGTATCTTCTACAACTATTGATAAAACATAATATATTAATAATACATTATTATAACGATATCTACTACCTTTAGCAAGGACATTGCATAACTTAGCAATGGTTGACTTTGAAAATTTCTCATATAAAAAATCCAAAATATCATAATTCACTTTGATCTAAAAAAAGGATGGATGATTTCCAATTGACAGGAGACTAATATTTACATTGAAGAACTTGTAGACGGTATCTTTTAACACATCAATATTTGTACCTTGTGGTAATGTCCTAAAACCATCATCAATATCATATACTAACTTAATAGCTCTATGAGATATCCAATAAGCTATGGACATATAAAACACAATCATAAGTACAATAATGATAAACTAACCAGATCCTTCATCTCCTAACATATGACCCCAGCCTCCACTTCGATGTGCCTTACCATTAGGATTTATCAATTCGCAATTGGATCCCGTTCCAGATATCAACACAATACCTCCTGAAGGAAAGGCTGCAGCTACAGGACCATATGTATCAGTTTTTACATAACAATGATGACTAATAGATGGTTGGTATGCTGCAAGACCAGCTTTGATTCTTTCTTGTGCCTCAAATTGTTCTCCACCACTGAGTGACAAGCCCTTAGGAGAGAGATATGGTAATGGCTACCTAGTACTTAGAACATTTTCAAAATGTCATTATGAAGAGATTTCTTTTTATAAGATTACTTACAAGAGCTGTCAATGCTTGAGAGGAGTCAATTCCAGCTTTGCTCTTAGCTTCATCAACAAGTTGTTTGACAACCTCAACACATTTCTCAAATGTAACTTGCTATATTAGAAGAAAATAATGAAGTAACGAACATATTTTTATGTAATGCCATTTAGTTATAGTCTTGTGTATAACCAGTACACTCTTCCGAGCTGGCTACACGAGACTAGTTCAGTACATTAGATTAATGGATTTTAATAAGTAATTGTACATGGTTGTAACAGTATGAACTCCATTATACTTTAAAAAGAATAATAATTAAAAAAATTGATTACCCAAGGGTTGGTTCCTTCTCCTTCTGATTGTCCAACCACTTCTCCATTTTCAGAAATTATTACCACTTCAGTATGACTACCACCACTATAGAAGTGAGAGATTGTTAGTCACACCCCATTTTGGACTATCTTACCCCAAGACACCACCAAAGTACTGTGTTGCCATTTTATGGCCAGCCCCTAATAATAATATGAATAAACATTAGCAATACCATACACGTGCTTTTAAGAGCAAATAGTAATAAACAAATTCTATTTAGTTTCACTACTAAATGCTTCAGTTCAAACAGTAATTTTCTTGATGATAAGCACTAGAGATTTGAGTAATAATATGAGATATTTGGCAGCATATGAAGAATGTGTGTGCGTATGTGTATGTGTGTTAGTCTCGCGTAGCCAGCCCCTCCCTCCCGAGAGGGAGGGGCTGGCTACGTGAGACTATATGCATGTTGCAATTACAGTGTTTACCTGACTATAGGTTCTAGGTACACGTTTTTTGATAATTGTAGGATATCACTGTATTACTGAAAGCACTCTTCTTTTGACAAGTTGTTTGTAAAATTGTTTGAAATATAGTTAACATTGTGTGACCACAATTAACATTATCGAAGTTTATTAATTAGAGATGAAAAGGCTATTTTATTGACAGAATTTTTATGATCTTGTACCATGCACAGATGTATAAAAAACAGAAATTATCCACATAGCTCATATACCATCTCATTGTGTACTACAGAAAACACGTGTTCTTTTTATGATCAATTGGTAGTTGAGATCCAGCTCCTAAAATGGCTGCACCCAAAGCAGCAGAACAGTCTTCATGCAACTTGTATAAAGTAATAGGGACTGTGTTTCTTAATTGCCTCTTTAAAACCTAACATATACACACAAAATAAGTTGACTAAAGGACAAAGTATACCAAACATTGTTCATTAAGTGCTAAATGTACTCAACATAACTAACCTGGTTGAAGGAGATCCCAACTTTTAAACACAGAACCTTGTAAAAGTACAGGAACAGAACTAGATTGTTCTATTAGACTCTAAAATACTGTCATCACAAGACCCAGTGTTATAATATTACTTACTGGGTCTAATTTAGGTAGTACTGCCATCACATGTCTACCAAGTTTTTCACCAGCATCAAAGAAAAATCGATGACAGAGAGGATTTGAAGTAGAACATAATATATTAACAAGATATGAGTATAATGATATCTACTACCTTTAGCAAGAACATTGCATAACTTAGCAACGGTTGACTTTGAAAATTTCTCATATAAAAAATGAGAAATAACTACAAATACACAGTAGTCTTGTGAAGCAAGTCTCTTTCTCTTTCCTAGAGTTTGGGTCTGTGAGACCATAAAGTCTACAGTACTTGTAATTTGGAGGTTGCGAGAATTAAGTAGTTACCCAAGGGTTACTCCTTTGTCCCTCTGATTATCCAATTGCAACCACCTCTCCATTTTCAAAAACTATTACCACTTCAGTATGAGTACCACCAAGATAGATTGTAAGCCACACCCCGTTTGTGACCAAAGTAATGTGTTGCATATTAAATTATCGTTTATATCCTGAATTCACACGTGCTTGTAAATGGCAAAAAGAAAATCTGGAACTAGTTCCAGTGCAAGAGGAAGGGAAAGGTGAGCTAGAATAACACATAAACCATGTTACAATCTCGTCCTAACTGTTGTATTTGTTCTAACCTCTCTTTAGTCTCTATTATGATGCTAGTCTGATCATCAATGGTTTGGAACAGAAGAAAGGATCACTTAAATCTCTAGTATTCACTCAGAAAATGGCTACTAATAGAAAGAAAGCACTTTATGCTTTAGTGGTTAAAGCACTTGATAGTGAGAATTCATAGACAATAGAAATAAATTATATTGTAGTATTGAGCTCATAGATATTGGAGTAGAAGTAAATATATGATTTTAAGGATAATATTGGGAGGATATTCTTGTTGATCGAAATATTTAGAAAAGATGAATCGATTGATCATTAGATTTATTAAAAAGATAGTATCCTATTTGTTTATAGATAAATCTACTATTAATGCAGTAATTGAACAGACTGAGATACTTCAGAAAGAAACCAAGGTATAGATAGTGATAATATTGACAGTTAATATATCTCTTTAGTTAACCCCTTCCCTTGCTCTAGTTTTAATATATGATGTATTATATGGTAGTGATCAAATGACTATTAAAGGACCACTGACAAGATGCATTCTTAGACATAAAAATATATTAAAGCAAGCAGTACTGAGTGTGGAACTAAATGAGACTGCATTGTCTTATGATCACGGTATGACAATATAGAGTTCTACATGATTGTATTATCTTTAACAGCTAGTCTTAATCTACCACGATATGTACGAGTTAATACATTAAAGACTACACTTGGGGAGGTAAAGAAAGAATTGACTATATTGGGTTATGACCTAAAGAAAACAAGACAAGTTAGTACAAATAATGGACTTATGTTATTGGGGAATTTTGTAATGGAATAAACTAATGACTTCTCTTTTAGGTAAATGACGAGACCAAAACATATTCTATTGATACATTAGTGCCTGACTTACTGGTTTTCCCTTTCTCAACAAAACTTACTAATTCTACTCTCTACTCTACTCAAAGAATCATTCTACAAGACAAAGTTAGTCATAATTTACTCAATATACCTACTAGTCCATATCTAGTCTTCATGTTTACCAGCTTATCTCCTTTCTCCCCCTCCTGGAGCAAATGTTATAGATGCTTGTGCTGCACCGGGTAATAAAACTTCTCACCTAGCAGCCATTATGAAGAATACTGGGTAATATGTAATCCCATTCACTTATCTGTCTGTCCATTTATCTTTATATCCTTCAATCCATTCCTGATTTTATTTCTCCATAGAACAATATATGCATTTGATAGAGATAAAACTCGTTATCTTTCTATGAAGAAGTTCTTAACAAAGTCAGGTGCTACCTGTGTTCAATGTTACCACCATGACTTTTTAAAGGTAAAGTTAATAATACAGTATATAGTGGTGATCTTAAAGATATTGTATTGAATGTAGGTGTCCCCTATAGACTATAATAATGTGGAGTACATTTTAGTAGACCCCTCATGTTCTGGATCTGGCATTGTTAAAAGACATGAAGTGCATCATGAAGTGATCTTAGTAAATGTACATTCTGCGACTTTTGTTGCTTGTTATCAGATCTGCAGTGAAAGACTAAAATCTTTGTCAAGATTTCAAGTAATGATATTAAAACATGCTCTCTCCTTTCCTTCAGTTAAAAGGATAGTCTATTCAACTTGTTCTATCCATAAAGAGGTAAGTTGGCACAACTTTCATGTAGTGTTGACACAAAGACTTCTGTAAGGAGAATGAAGTTGTTATATCTGAGGTATTACAAGAATACAAAGACCATTTTAGATTAGTTCACATATTACCACATTGGCAGACTAGAGGTTTCTCTGACTATCCTGGAGGTATGTAGTTTATTTTAGTGTCAATGTTATATCTCTTGATAGGATCATATTGTATTAGAGTGACTCCCGCTGTCGACATGACACAAGGGTTCTTTGTAGCATTGTTTGAAAGACAGTAACAGGATAGGAGTATAGATATATTATTGACGTGTGCTATTATTTATTGAGAGTTATGTGGCAAGTTGTGATGGTTTTGTTAGAATTAACCCTTAAATTATTGATATCAGTTTCTAGAAGTTGTCCTGCTAATGTAAGAGCAGAATAATGTAACTTATAATTTTGTTGTGTTTCAAAATAGCAACTGTTTTTACAACACACACCAAACAATTATAAATGTACGTACAATTTTATAAAACAACTAACTATAATACTATAATAATAATGATTACTTAATAATAATTAACACATAATAATAGTACTAGTTAATGTACATATATCAACTTTAAGCCTAAGTACAGACAATAAAGAGTTACCACATATAATGGAAAAAAGAAAAAGTGTAAACAGATGGCTGAAAATTTCCTTTTCTCTTTACAGTAGAGTACATCGGTTCTTTTTCTTTTTTTCTGGTTTTTCTGGTTGCTTTGAGTTGATTTGCCTCACAAGATCATAGAAGATCTGAGACAGATATGATTCATTATTAATAATAGTTGTGTATTGTATATGAAGCCACACCCATGTGCAATTAAATTTGTAGTGCACTTACTTCTGAGACATTTATTTTGGCTTTAGCTGAAGACTCCATAAAAGTAATGTTGTTCCATTGACGAGCCAAGTTTAAGCCTTGGTCTTTACCAACAACTCTTTCATCTTCCAAATCGCACTTATTACCAACCAATACCATAGGAACCTAGGGGAGAAACAGAGGAACAGGTTATTGCCTCTGTATAAATTGATTTAAACGAAACTTACATCATCAGCATCTTTGACTCTAAGGATTTGATCTCTTAAATCACCCAAATCATTGAAAGTAGACTGTGAGGTTATTGAATAGACAAGAACAAACCCTTGTCCATTTTTCATGTAAAGATCACGCATAGCAGTGAATTGTTCCTAAGGAAAGAGGAAACAGGGTCTTATTGTAATTCTACCTAGCCAACTTTTAAATATTTCAATAATATCTCATTTCCTCTAGAGGGCATTACCAATGCTTGTGTCACAGAGGATAATAGAGTATCTATTCCAGTAAATGGCAAACATCCTAAACTTGTCTTACATAAATCATGTCCATAAATGGTCAAATGATATGACCACAAATATGTAATGGCATGTGAAGCATTATGTAAACTTACTGTTCCTGCTGTATCTAAGATTTCCAACATACATTGTTGACCATCTACTTCAACTTGCTAAACAGAGAGAGGCACACAAAGTCACATGTGTACATATGGAAAGCACAAACAACTTACCTTTCTATAGGAGTCCTCAATAGTTGGGTCATATTTCTCCACAAAAATACCTTGTACAAATTGAACAGTCTAGCAAGAAAAGGATGAAGTGTGAATGAGTGTAAGTGCAATGTGTGTTAATGTGATGATGAATAAATCACACTTAATGAACAACTTACCAATGCACTCTTACCCACACCACCAGAACCAAGAACAACCAACTTATACTCACGCATAGTGACTATGAGAGAGAGAGAGAAAGAGGGGGGGAGGGAAAGAGAGAGAGGGGGGAGGGGAGGGAGAGAGAATAGTAATTTTATGGTTATATACACATGTTGACAATTCTAAAGTTATTAACAGATTCTTAGACTTTGTAACCAAGTTAGCCATTGATATGCCAAGATGAATATTATTATAGAGTCAATGATCCAATCTAAACAATAGTACATATACGTATATATGTGTGATCTGTTATTGGCAAGGAGAAACATAACACCAGATGATTTCAATGTACCATAAGAGTGTGGTAGGTAAAAATATCAAAATAGTCAATAATCACTGGTCTACAATTGCTATTAGTGATAATATTGAAACATTAGACACAAAATGATGCCTACATTATGGATGGTGCTGAATAACACTTTACACTTCATTAACAGAAAACTGATGGTCCATCCATCATATCACCTTCTTTTAACCAAATATGGTAATGATTTAAACAATGACATATACATGTACCCACAAAAACAGAAACATGTTAAATGCATAACTACACAGAGACAACAATAATAATCCTCTTTCAGACAACAACGAGGAAATCCCTACTAAATAAGGCAATCATTAAATTACACAATCTATTAAATAAGTTTAAAAGCAACAGTCAACAATTAACAATAGTATTACAAGCCTACTATGGTTAAAATTAATACAACTTATATATATATATGCAATAATTATATAAACAACTTAACTAAACAAGTAATTCCATGAAATATGACTTGTGGTCTACAAAGTAGTCCAAATAATATTATTATTAAATAGCGAGGATAGTTATTATGCTATATCAGTGGGCAAGTCTAAGTAATTAAACAAAGTATGATCGATGATGATGGATGTTGCTAGGTGTTAAGCACTTCTCTTGCCCACACATGTTATAGGTTAATAAATGTGAGACGATACAAAGTGTTACTTAATAAAATTAGAATTGTTCTAAATCTTTCTAATGAATAAATCACAGGACAAAATACGAATAGAAATATAAAAATAATAGAAAATCAGTCAGTATAGACGTAACTTAGTGGGTCTATACAACAATTACAATGTGTCACCATGAAATCAACAGTGTGCATGAGTATGTGTGTGTGTGTGAGTGTGTAGAACAAAGGGAAGTTGTAGGTAATCATGCTGATGACATTAGCAGATGTTACACTACATTAAGGTAAATATAGCAACATGTTATTAATAACATAAAGACTATGATACATATCAAAACTAACAAGTATTATTATTTTTTCTATCAATACCAAAATATAGTAATTGGGATTAATGCCTTCTTAAACTTTATGTTAACAACAATGCTAGGACATAATATAATGGCGGGGTACCAAATAGAAGAGATGTTCTAGTTGTTAAGTATCTAGCAGGGGGTTCCACAGAAGAGTATTTTCACAATTTCACACACAAATTATGGAGTAAAAAAGCGCTTTTAACTCACCAATCCGTGTGATTATGAACAGCTTCTACTTGAATAAAGACGGTCCAACTTTTGTAGTGGCTTTACTAGAAAGAAAACTGTAGGAGGATAGCTTTATACCTAGAGAACTACCCTGTTTTTGATCACCTTCCAAAGACTGATTACTAATGGAGGTGTGACCGTCCGGCCAATTCAATTTGATTGGCCACTAAAAATAGCACGCGATCTATTTATAGAATATATGCGGCCTGTTCTAAAAATAGAATATGTTCAGGTGCCTCATCATGGTTGTTTATTGTTTATCATTAAAATTAGTAGACATTATACATAATTCAAAGTCCACACCAAAGATCATTACCAATGGTTTTTGTAGTTTAGTCTTTAGAAGTTATTACACTCTGTTTACCATAGCAATCAAAGGTGGGACATGTAGTGCTCCAAAATAACACATGCACACCTTTATAGTAAAACTAAACATCTAACATTAAAAATTTAAAACATGATGACATTTATGAAGTTTGAACAACAAAGTCCATTGGTCAAGATTGAAATACAAGGACTTATAGAAGAGTACAACTGCTTTTCTCTCGTTTAGTTTTTCGTTGTGGCTGTTTAGAATCAATTTGCTTGACAAGGTTATTGAAAACCTGAAAGAAAACATTAAACTTTTTATGTTTTATAAATAATCATTTACCTCTGAAACATTATACACTGATTTAGCAGACGTTTCCATAAATTGCACGCCCCACTGATGAGCCAAGTGTAGAGCCTGATCTCTCCCAACAGCTCTTTCATCTTCTAAGTCACATTTATTGCCCACAATTAACATAGGGATCTAGAAGAAAATATTATTAATAAAATAAGTACAATGACTGTGTGTGTACATAAGAAAAACAATTTCTTGATCGTGTTGACGCACAATGTAATACTCCCTGGCCCAGAATATGCAAAATTTAAATAAAATTTTCATGATCAGGTTATTGAAACTTTTGAGTTTGGCTTAATGAAGCTTGATATCATGATGTGGTTTCTTGATACCAAAAAATTCTGAAGTATGTAACATATTTTATATATCTTGTATTGCATACATTGTCAATGTCCTTCACCCTAATAACATGATCTCTTAGCTCTTCTAGGTCATTAAAAGTAGACAATGAAGTAATTGAATAAACAAGAGCAAATCCATGACCATTTTTAATGTACAAATCACGCATAGCTGTGAATTGAGCCTAGAAAAGAGAAATAATTATTGCCAAATTTGTTACAAGTCTAACTGTTCCTGCTGTATCCAAAATTTCCAACATATATTGCTCACCATCTATTTCAACTTGCTAATGACAAAGAAAATGAAATTAAATAGAAATGTTCATATACCTTTCTGTAGGAGTCCTCAATAGTGGGGTCATATTTCTCTACAAATAGACCTTGTACAAACTGAACAGTCTAATGAGGGAAACTAACTCAAGAGTGCAAACAAGTGAAATATAGTATATGTTGCATGGTATTTAAAGTGATAACATAAACTAAACATACCAATGCACTCTTACCAACGCCACCAGAACCAAGAACAACTAGCTTGTATTCACGCATAGTGACTAAGAGAGAGGGAGAGAGAGAGAGAGAGAGAGAAAATATAACCAGTCTCTTCCAATATTTCCAATATATTATATTACTAATAAAGAGATCAAAAGATCACAATAGACAATATTTATCATTGTCATTATTAATCTAATAATGAGTTAGTACTAAGGAATTAATATCTGAAGTGATACAGATGAAATGCAATTATAATATTATAGTAGGAGTTAAAATTTTAATACACTTCAGTTCATTTTTAAGTAATTTTAATTAATACAAACAAGAGCTACACAAAAATTATAAACTCACCACAAAATGAGATATAGACGCAACTAATGAAATTAGACTTCACAAATTATCTTTTACTTCAACGTGAGAGGTTTTGGAAAGCAGTATGAGGTGTCGTTAAAATATGATGATGATGTTCTCACTTTGTAATAGTGTTAGGCGTTGTTAGTGCTTACTACCTACCATATATGGATGTTCTTATAGCATGAAGATCATGTATGTACATAGGGGTAGGAATCAGGGGGGCTAGGGGGGCTTTAGTCCCCCTAATGTTGATTAAGGAGGGGCTTAGCCCCCTTAATATTGTTAACAAAGTAAAGTTACATGTATATAGATATATTAAAACAATTAATCGTGCATGCAAAGGCTTGTTTGTAGTCATCTGCTTTTCAGCACAAGCTAAACCTTTGACCTAATTAGTATGTATTTAGTACCTCTTTTGTCAAAGTCATTTAATCCATCCCACTTGTACTGAAAAGCAGCTGAACATAGAAAATGCATCAAACCAGTCAACTTTACTTGACTGTGCCAATGATGTCTGCTACAGCAGAATGAACGTTCTCATCACTTTGAAGACTGAAGAATTATTTAAGGTCCACAGTGACACAAAAGAGACTTAATAATGTAGTACTAATGCACACACACAAGAAGTGTGCTGATAAGGTAAATTTATTAAGTATCACAAAGGATTTTGTAACCAGCAATGAGAGACGTGCAAACTATTTTGGACATTATTAACATATTTTATTAGGTCATGTACATATATGTCATTTCTTTAATTCAGTCATAATCATCTGTTATCATTTAACATAATTTTACAAGGTTTTCAAACTAAAAACTTCTGGGAATGCAACCCCCTGCTCATGGAACAGTTGTTACTACTGATAACGTTTTAGCCCCCTTAATCCCTGCTACCTTCCTACCCCTATGTGTATGTACTATGTCTCTACTTTCATGACTGATCGAATTCACTTGTATAATAAACCAATCATAAAAGAGTTTTGATGAGTGTAATAAATTAATCATGTCTGGTCTTCTTATACAAGTAATTCAAAGTTTGTATGAGTAGCTGATTTTTGCAAGGAAGTATGAATGCAATTAAAATCTAAAAATAGAAAACACGCATAGAAATTTCTATTTTTAGATTTAATTGTAACTAAAAATAGAACCCACGTGTCTTGAACTTTTGGTGTGCACTAATAAGAGAACGACAACCATAAACACAATGTCTGGGTCAGATATGACGGAGTCAGGATTAGACGATTTTTCGCAGTTTTGCCCTGCTGAGTCGTTAAGTTCAGAAATGGAGAAACTGTCAGACTCAAAAATGAAACCAGGGAAGGTACGATCTAAAGTGGCCTGGTTTTCTCGAAAATCCAAAGCTAATAGTGTAGCATGGACTGGAGAAGAGAGCTTTGATCAAAGCTGTGATAAAAGACCATCAGGAAAAAAGAGAAAATCACGTGGTAAAAATCGCAACAGTTTACCTGTCGAGATGTTGTTCCCCGCCAAACTAGAAACAAGCACGAGTGGCGAAGAAGAGGAAGAACAGAAAGCTGAAGGAGATGTAAGTAGTGTGGTTGATAGAGGGACAAGTCCTATTGACAGCCCAATAATGCATTTGGCTTCACTTAAGAAAGAGCTTGACTCTTTAAAGGGTTGTGTTTCCCAACGAAGAACTGTTTTCTCTCCATCACATTCACCAGATCTTTGTTTTTTTGATAATCCTGAGCCTCATGTCTCATCTCTTCCAATTGACAAACCTTTTAACATTTTATCTTCATCAGATAATGTTGTATTTCCTCTGGAAGAGTACTCTGTGCATGTGGCCCCATTTTATCATCCCAATGAATCATGTGATACGTCACATGAAAAGTTAGTTAATTCGAATGGTTCGTGTCAAGATCTTTTTAATAACCTTTCACATGACATGTCACATGACCACTCTCCAGCAATGCAACGACAAGGCTCATTTGAATATGATCATTTAGAAGAGGTTTTGGAAGATGAGAAATTGATCGACAACTCGAGGTCTCACCAAATAAGGAAGGAAGGCCCAGGTGGATATTTTGTTGCTGTTCAATTTTCAGCAGAAGAGAACAAGAACACTATAATTGACAGTGCAGTAACATCGCGAAAGAGCTCTTTTGCATCAGTTCCAGAAGAAGTAGTGACCACGCAGTTAGCAGAACCCAATACTTATAAAGTACCATCACATCACACTACTCTGCCATCTTCTGTTTGTCAATCAACTGGACTGAGTTACAGTATTCCAGGACGCCTTAACTCTTCTAGCTTGAACACACTTACGGATGCATCTTCACAGAAACTACACTTATGGAAATCCCTATCTGGATTAACTAGTACAGTAGGGAACTCAAAGGAATCATGTCATTGCCCATCATGTTGTTCATGTGGCTCTTCTCAGCGCAAGCTAGTTACCTCTGATAGTTGTGACTTCAAGATAAGTCCATCTGTGTCCCATACTCGTCATATTAGTGAGGATCTGTCTCATTTCATCAAGCATCCAGTGTGTCCTTTGAAACGTTACGGAAACTTTTCCAGCTATCACAACACTCCAACTCGACGTCACAAATATTCCATATCGCCACTAGTTCACAATAGAGTTGAACGTGTTCGCTCAGATGGAGATCGGGACAAAATATTTATTCCCTCTGTTGATACTGCTCAAGATGATGTAGAAACTGCACACTCTTGTATTTATTCGGCAAACTCTGCTTTTGCAGATCCAGAAACACAATCTTTGTCCAGTCTTCAAAGTCATGTCAGCATCCAATCGACAGCTACTGTTAACTCCACCCATTCATCTAATTGCTGTGAACGTCAACATGTTCCTTATAACAAGGGAGTGGATGTTGCTGTTTTCAAACAAAGGATGGATGTAAGTGAGGCATGCATTAATTGTATGTAAATTTACATGTATATAGTACATTTTTACACAGTGTATCTCCTTGTAATGTAAACACATGATGTGACCTTTTTGGCTCTTTAGTTATTGGGTTGTTGTAATTGGATTTGTAAAATTTATATGTAGTAATTGATAGTAGTTTATTATGTGATGGCTATACCCTATTGAAATATCTGTAAATGCAATATCTTGTTTTAGTTTTTCTAGCATTTGTTAACTAAAGTACAAGTTCTATTACTAAGTAATGGCTATTACATTGAGTGTAGATATTATTTAGCCACGTTGACATCTCTCATTATGACATGAACACTCACGTTTGCTGACACACGGATCTGATTATTTTTTTAATAACTATGTGTATTACGTTATCAAACTATTATATATACTAGGGCTGTGATATATAATTTGAAACCTTCGTTAAACATGTAACCTCTATACCATGTCCAAGTTGAGAAGAGCCACCCAGACATGCGAATAACTTTGCCGTTTTATGTGCTATCGACATGAAACTTGCACAATCGATTTATCTTGCAAATGCGCATTTTATATATAAAAATTGGCTTTCTAGCACTACGAGAAAGTACCAAACTAGAAAACTCCATACATTTTCAATGGCATACCTTTCACATACTTCGAATTGCACACCTTCGAAGGTTTAATAAAAAACAATTTTCGCTTTGAGAAGTCAGCCATCTGTCACGTGGCCATTCAAAATTACAATTCTAATTATATGAACAAATGGTATATTATAACAATTATTATTAAAATAATATATAAAATAATAAATATTTTTCGTCTGATGGCTTCACGATCAAAATCATCAACTAACAGGCGTCTGGAGAATTTGTATCTCTTCGTTGGAGTTGAAAAGGCAGCTCCTCCTGTGCTGAGTTTCTCCTTCCGTAACCTCTTGATGTGGCACGTGAAAGTTTTGTAGCATCAGAGGTTCGTTTCAGAGATCCTTCAGTCCGTTTACGCCTGCCAAGTTCCTCAAAATATTCATAGACATTCGCAACAACCTCCTTTGTTTGCGCTCTCAATCTCTTTCCAGTTGGCAAACACGAGAGAAAACGTGGTGTGTTCTCATGACATTCACGTGAACAAATAATGAATATAATTAAAATGTGCTTCAACGCTAATTGTTTATAATAGGTGAGGAAATACCTCACCTTACATTCCATGCATAAAACACCTTTTTTTTAATGAAGGGCTCTTCTCAACTTGGACATGGTATACTTTACTGATGTGTGACATCGCATATGTTGCTAAGCAACTTAATTTGCTAAAAATTGACAGTTTCTTTTCAAATTTTAATATGTTATAATCAGCACTAGGGTTTGAATTAATGTGCTAAACCACAGTCTCCACTCAGTAAAACCACATTTTTTATAAAGACATATTGTAATTATACTACTATATAATATAACACATTAATAAACATTATTCTAGCTACACCACTTAATTGCTCTTTAAGAGATGAATGAAGCAATATATTAACCTATCAATGCTTTTACGTTAATGCAACTTATCAACTTTTGAAACTGTTAGAAGTTGACAATACCCTCTCTGAGGGAGTGAGTGGATGTAGCTGGTATGCTAAGCAGCTGATTTACTACTTATAGAATCTACCTTGTTTCTCTTGCTACAATTGCAATAGATATGTTCTTGGTTCTGATAGGTAAAATTGTAGTTCTTGTACTGGAGTCCTGCAACTTTCTTCTGAGCCTAATAAAATTGCATTGCTATCTTTGTGAATTCAACCAAGAAACTGACACATGCACCTGCACTGAGCTTATATAGAGGATGAAGTACAAGGATAAACAAACATAGACTAATTGACCAGATCATAACACTGTGAGTATAACATGATTGTAATAATCAGAATCAGTGTTCTTAAGGGCTGCAGTTGCTAAAAATAGTTTCTTGTTCTTTAGATTGTGTGTGATTTATTGCCAGTATTATTAGATGATATTTGTTTGTTGTTGCTTTCAGTTAGCATGTCCATATATTGCACAAGCTCAGAGAAGAGCTTTTCACGAGTCTCTTGATTAACATACTTGAGTTGGATCCCCCCCCCCCCCCCACACAACAATTATTAAGTTAGGGGAATTGAAAGCAAGTGATCAGATTCTCCATCTCTGCAAAATGATTTTTAAACCAGTAGTGCTTGTAGAATAGCAGAAATGGATGTATTTTCCTCATAGCTTAGGAATGTTGTGGCAACTTCAAAAGGATGAAATGGTTTCACTAATTGCTTGGAAAGATCCGACTGTTCTGATATATATCTATCATCAGTTGTGTAGCCAGGCAATTGGGTTTGGGCAGGCAAGGGACAGGTGTGCTTGGAATTTTTTATTTATTAATTATTCATGACAGATGTGGTCAATTAATAATTGTGTGTGTTACGTTGCGCATCCACACTCAAATGAATGTATAGTAAGTTGCATAAAAACCAAAAAGGTAACTACTTTAAACAAATCCTTCTATTTTTGTGATGGTATTTAAAGAAGACTTAATTCTTTGTAAGGATAAGGATGACTTTTCACATTGTACTGGGCTAACTTCTAAAGTCAGCAAAATTTGTTAGCAACTCAATTACCTCAGGAAAGGCTTCCTTTAATAGGAGAAGTTCTCTTATAACACCAGCTATAGTGATTATTGGCTAGGTAGTCAACACTTTCTTTGCTTGAATAAACTCTATGGTAATGTTTTTGTCAAGTTCATAATGCTCTATGAATGACTGGAGTGATGCCATTTGCAAAAAATTAGATGACTTGAGGGACCATGATTGACAACCTTCATTAATAACAAACTCAAATCGCTGAAACGGTGATCTAGACTTCTAGTTCACCCAATAAATTGTCAGTAACAGGAAAGAAATACTGACTATAATAGTCATCTTTTGTTGACAAGGACCTTCTTTTGTATCTGTTATCACTGAATCGTCTAGTCTTCTAGGAGGTCTGACTTGTCTTAAAATGGTTAGCATATCCACAATACCATTAGCAGTAGCAATAGAAGCACTCTCTTCCTAGACTGTGTTCCAGAGTGCTTTAGATTGTGTCCCAGAGTGCCTCACTTCTATATTCTTTGAGAGTGTTTGCTGTAACACAAACAAGATCACCAGCAGAAGCTAGGTCAATTTCTTTTGCCTGAAGGGATTCAGAGAGATCTTTAGTAATGTTGAGTAGCTTTTTAAAGGTAACAAGTTTCAAAACTAAATCAAAGGTTTTTATCTACCTTGGGCTTCAATAGTTTGGTCATGGTCTTCATGAATAATCTGGTCTAATGTCAGCAAAATAGCCTTGAATGTAAACAGAATAGTCTGAACTGCTTGGTATCTACAAGCCCATCTGGTTTATATTAAATATTGACATATTTGTTTTCCAGGTAGCACTTCCTTCTGGATGTCAACAGGGTTCTGCCTAGACTAGTTTTAGTGGGGGCCAATTATAAAATAATCATACACATGTAGATTACATAATAACAAAGAATAATGCAAATTTGTTGTACATGGAATGAGTACTGTCCAGTTTTATGTACAGACTAAATTAGTGGTATAATCTTCTTTGTTTTTTACTGGCCCATAGAGCAACAGCTTCAGCGACAGGAAAAGAGTTGAGGGGTGGTCCTTCGATAGTGTAGTAATGCGTAGTAATGAATCTAATGTTTGCTCCTGCATTCTGTTCCTAATCGGTGTTTTGATTAGCTTCAGTTGGGAGAATGTCCGTTCGACATCGCTACGTAGCGTCCGAACCTTCGATGCGTCACGTTCCCGAAGTAGACTTTGCGAGTGAGCAGTGCTAGACTCGTGGCGTTTAATACTCTGGAGGCGTAGCCAGCTGCATGGCTGTTTGTTCCATATGTCACGATTATAGGGCCGCTGATCGTACTTTTGGCACAGTGAGCAGTACATACCTTCCGGTTTATACACCAGCCACTGCTTGCGTCCTTTCATCCAACCGGCATTAAACTTTCGCGACTGCTTCAAACCGCCGCTCGATATAGTGGTAGATTGAGAGGCCGAAGATAGTTCATCTACTTCTAGCTTCTGCTTCTTGCGAGGCGGTACGTCTTCCTCGACCTCGTCCTTCGTAGCACAAGAATTAGATCCATCTTCCAACAGCGCCATTTTTACTGGCAAACACGTGTGATAAACGTGTGTGCATGCGTAGCTACGGCGAAGGTAGCCAAGTCGTTCGCGAGCGTAGAAATGGTCGGGCAGACACGGTTGATGGTCGGCTATCGCCTAGCAGTGGTCAGGGCTGACCACCGTGAGCATAACTGTGTGTCAATGAAGATACTGTGGGCCTTGGATGAAGACGTGAAGACAATAGTAGCTTAAGCAAAATAAAAAATTCAGACACAAATGGAATAGATTTGGTCACAATGAGAGCCAAATTAAAAAGATGGGCACAACAGTGAATGTAAACTGCCTTTGGAGCAAGATCTCTTATTCTAGTCTGTACTCCACTACACGATCCAGTCATTACTTTAGGGCCATCATACCCTTGACAAACACACTGTTCAATGGGTATACTTAAACTCACCAGGGTTTCTGAAATGTACTTGGTCAAAGATTCTGCATGTGGATCTGTTGTATATACATAGCCTTGGCAGAAAAGTGAGGGTAGTCCTGCCAAGTTGTGCAGTAAATAAAATAAGATCTGCTTTTCCCTTAGCAAGTTATGTTGGATTCAAATATCCAGACTTGTGAACATAGTTATATTGTGTATGATTATTAACAGTCCATAAGTTATCAAACACATTTAATCAATGATATCTACTTTTATGGCCCCTTATTGCAGTCCTTTTTTCAGGTCTTGCATAACCACTGCAGAGTGGCTCTGGTGCTGTGTATGTGTTTGTATAGCATCAGGCTTCAGTCTCTTTCTCTTGCTAATTCCAAAACTAGCTGCAATGGTTCCTTTTCTTGCTTGCCTTCTTCCCTAGAGGTTGAGCAGATCAGCTTGTACTGGCAGAGTCTGTGTTGTCATGTGGGCTCATTAAACTATCATTATCTGTAGATAAGGCTCTGTCATCATCATTAAGAGTTACATCATTTTTGTCAACACTCTGCTCTTCAGAAGCTGTCATACTATTTTTATTAACTGGATCATCTGATGATGTATCAATGAGTGTTGTAGGGTGAGTTGAAGGCTTGTCAGCTAACACATTGTCCATTGCTTCTAAAAATTTCCACCTTTTTCTACCTTCACCTGTTACTCTATGTTTATCTTTCACTTTTCTATATTTACTTTTGAGCTTTTTACCCTTGTCCCTACATTGTTCAGCAGACTTTTCAAATCCAGCCTCACTCAAAGAATCTCTAATACACTGTCTTGTTTCGCTTACAACCCTTCAGCTGACTCTGAATCTTTTCGTCTTCCCATATCTTATAAGTTTGTATGTTTCAGCTTCTGTCCAGGTAGCCATTTTTTTTCTTCTAGACCAAGCTACACCTCTGTAAATGGCGCTGTTCAGTTCACATTGCACTCCAGAACTGAACCGAACCATTTTGGTACACCTACCAAAGGTGCACCAATTCAGAACAGTTCGGTTCAGTTCTGTTCTAACACACTTATTGCTGATTTTCAGATGAGACTGTTGCTGATAGACAGTGGCATAGTCAAGTGTAGTTCAGTTGGTAATAAGAAATGAACCAATACTTCCTAAAAATAGTACAAAGATTTCACATGTATAATCTGATAGTAGATTGCTGGAATGCTTACTCATGAACAGTTTTCCCTGATAGTTCACCATAGCGTTGCCTGTAAGTGAAGTATGCTGCTTGCATCACCCATACATTGAGACAAACAGCCTCAAAACCCTCATGATCAGTGACACAATCTATTTGACTCTTGCTCATTAACATTTTCTGACAGATTGTATCTATCTCACGACAGCAAATGCACTCCCTGCTGGTAAACATTTCTCTACAGTGCCCACACTGGCACCTACAAAACAAACAACTAGATAGCAGGCTACATCCCATTAGAAGCTCATAGTAAAGAAGAAAGCACAAGGATTTTATTTTTACTTGTTCATTTTACTTGCCACTGATAGTCCAGCTACCAGTCTTTATAGCTTTGATATAATTTGATCTTGGAGTTGGGTGTTAGAAGCTTTTAGAACATATATCTCATTCTTAAGATGGAGCATCTGCTCCTCAAATTTGTCTTTTTGGGTCTTTAGAGCTAAATTGTGGTCTCGGATCTCTTTTTCATAGGCAGATTGAAGAGTATCAATATGTATCTGAAGTTCAGCTTTCTCGATTTCAAACTCCTTTTTGAAATATTCTCTGAGTGTTTGCATTATGTTGGTATCATCAGTAAGTATTGCTGAGGAAAACAACTATCAATATACATAACTAGTAAAAGTATATATATATATATATATACTTACGTGAATGGATTATAACAAAAGATGTTGTTGCTCAAATATGTAAAGACTTGGTTTCCATCTTGTAGTGTACTATAGAATTATCACAGATTCTATAACATGTCTCTGTTTAATTCTCAGTGGTAATGATGTTTGTGATGAAGATGTGGAACTAACTTTTTTTGCTGTACCAAGAAGGGTTTGACAGCACTAATTTTAGCCTTAATGCATAGTTGTAGACAATAAAGCAGTACATTGGAGACTCAGCCATCATTTACATTAGCATCTCCAACATAACTCCATATTTGAAGCCTGGTCACCAACAATTGCTGTGACTTTGGCTACATAAGACTATCCATTTTTTGGCCATTGTTAAGTCACCAAATAACCTTGATGAGGAGTCCTGTATCAGCAAGTGAAAGGCTTGCTGTAACAATACGTTACCTTGTAACTGGTGATTCCATGCAGACAATATCATTTAGTTACAGATTGGGGCACTCTACAGTGTGTTATATAATTGGTAGTACTTGTGCTGCTATATGGGAAGCTCTTTCTCCAGAATATTTATGCTCTTCAAAAAATAGTGATAATTGGAGAAGAATTAGGGAAGGTTTTGAAAGCACGTGGAACTTTCCACACTGCGTAGGTGCTATAGATGGCAAGTCAATTCAGGTTCATCATACTTTAACTACAAAGGCACGCACAGCATTGTTCTTATGGCTGTGTGTGATGCTAATTATTGCTTCACTCTCCTTTGCAGATCCACATGCTCACTGAAATTTGATACATCAGATGATACAGAATTTATTAAAGATTACATTTATGTTAATTTTTGTTGATATGTTATGTTAACTGCTCTAGTGTAAATCAGCCTTAAGTGTGACCGAACTACATACATATATATATAGAGAGAGAGAGAGAGACTAGGAATATCTGGGTCTGTTGAAGAGTGCTTGATGTTGTTTAGACAGAGCAGGTTAGACCAGGATTGAAGAACAGAATTCTCGCTTTATTGTTGTTTCTCTGAGTTTCATGCATTATGTGATCATCAAACAACTGTATACTACTCTGTTTGCAAGCTGGTTATATGGCATCAAGGTGCTAATTATGTCTTGTCTCTTGAGAAGTGTGCTAAATAGTACTTGTTTTCATGTCAGCACTTTGAGACGAGTTTGGACCTTTTGTTTAGGATGGCATTCTTGTCAGCATTGATAATTGAGAGCTTTTCGGTTAGGCAAAGGTTGCACCTCTTTGTTTTGTTGGAGTAGGCCTGTGCTCTTTGGTTGATTGACCAGGTAATCTTGAACTCCTCACATTCGCTCTTCAATTGCCAAAAATACTTTGATAGTTCCATGCTGTTTCCATATTTCTCATGCTTGAATGATTGCATGTGGTTGGAATATCTAGCTCTGGATATCTGTGAACTTCATATGAATTGATATAGTGCAGCGCTTCTCTCCCCAAATGAAGAATACAGTAGTTAGCCTCGTTTGCCATGTTCAGAAAAGTTATTGTTAATAATTATGTTATTAACTGTGATAACCAGTAACTACTCCCATTTACTGGTAGCCACTCTCATCATGTAATTGGAGAGGTTTTTTGTACAGCTGATTTTTATACCGACTGCATAAAGTTTTATAGCATTTAAATGAAGTTCTTATTATACTAAAATAATGTTTTATACTTTTGACACAGATAACGCACCATAAAATGTCTTCCTTTTTATTGCAGCTAAATCTAGACTGACTTGATGTCTTCCTTAAGATGGTCTTCCTCATTTTCAATACTCATTTTGTTTTTTATATCTAGCAGTGCATTGTGTTACACTAGCAGTTTTATCAAAGGTGAAAAATGTCTTCCTTTTTTACTGCAGCTAAATCTAGACATGACTTGATGTCTTCTTTAAGTAAGAGAGTATTCAAACATTTGATTTTTTCCTACATACCTCTTGTATTATCCATATATTGTGTCACTAAGGAGGTGTCACTAAAACTTATCCACAGTTATACTTCACTGAACTTGCTTTTAATCTTTATGAGGCTTTTGAGGTTTCTTGCACATAGAATTAGTTCATATAAACTGTGGATGTAACCTCATGTTTGGTTTTAATATTAATCCCCACCAAGACATATAAGGCACCTGATGCCTACTGTCTGTCTTCCTCGGGTGTGTGATTTTTTCACACAGATAAATGCAGGTAGCTTCAACCAATCTGCTTTTCGCTGGTGCTCCAGCAGACAGAAAACACCTGAATTAATTACAATGAAGGATTGAAAACTCATTGAATACCTACCTCTTCATTGCCGTAACACCAACATCGAAATGTCTTGGTTCGAACAAAGCGGCCCTGTGGTCTCTTTGCCCTTGCTTCATATGACATTTGTTTTTTTGTCCCATCCTCCAATCCCCCTAACATCAGTAGAGTCTCTATCCTTAGTTGATTATTCCTATAAATTTATCAATAATAAGACTAAACATTTTTGGAGATATAGAAACATACCTCTTCCTCTTCATCACTATCACTGTCATCATCCAAGCCCTCTAGCATTGCAACAGTTGTTGGTTCATCTACATCTAAAAGTGGTGGCATACTTACCTTATCAATATCCCCAAAGCCCTCATTAATCTCTGTGTCAAGATCCTTCTTCAGAAGGGAGAGACAACTTTGATGATAAAGATACTCAACCCCAAATAGCTCTCCAGTACATTGGTGTGGAGGCCTGTACAGAGGAAAGATGGTGCTCTCATGTACAGATTTGGAGAGGACATTGACATGGTGTTTTAGTGATGTGTCAAATGTCTTTAGAGAAGATACAGAAGATAATGAAAATTGTTGTAGGGGTTGTGAGGCTCTGTCAGCATTCCAACGAGTAAATCCATCAAGCAGATATGCTTGAAAGTTTACTGCATTGGCACAGGACCCTGGAATGAAACATACAAGATGCAAATGGAAACTTTCCAAAGAGGTTGACCCCTGGCACAGTGGAAAACAGGAAGTCTGACACCCCCCTTCATTGAATAGCTCATGATTGTATAGAGCTGAATGTTGGGAGGATCTTGAAGACACTGGACATGGTGCTTTTGCTCCACCCAGATGTCTTTCATGCCTTCCCTTAAAACAGGTACTCCAAGAAGGTCTGTGGCAGTCGACAAGCTAAGCAAAAGTTTCTCAATGAGATCTGTTGTCCTCTCAGTTCCTCGAGTTCTTCTCCGACAGTGTTTGGCTAACTCATCCTTTGTTATGGCATTCTTTGCAGCATTGTCAGATGGATTAACAATGCCTGCTTTGACTAGTTCACTCTTTTTGTCAGTAATTAAGAGGTCAAAGTCATCTGCATCCTACTCAAAGATGCAGTTTAACAATTTCCCCATAAATGTACCGTACAGAGGATGTGACTCACTAGTGGAGACACAAGGTAGTCTTCGCATAAAGTGCCATATATCAAGACAAACATGTAAGCCAGACCACCTGGAGAAAAGAGCAATGAGTTTTAAGGGACCATTTTGAGAGCAACAGTCTCGATTAGTGTAAAGAACTTGAGGAGAGTCTTTCTGAGCATTATCAAACCTGTCCATCAAACCATTGGCGATTCTCTAATATTCCTTCCGACTGAGTCAGGACAGAGATAAGAATCTCTCCCTTCTCATTACCTACATTAGTAGCTCATGCAGCTGTGTCTGCATCAGCTTCCTGTAATTTCTTACAGACCTTAGTTGAGTCAATCTTCAAGATTGACCCATATACTGAAGTATCTTCAGCAAGGAGAGTAGGGAGCTTGTTCCACACATCTCTCACACACACAGCTAGGAACCACTTAGGTGTCGGAAGAGATTGTGTCTGGTCATAACAGGGGACAAGCTGGTGGAACTGCTCAAGTCCTCGTTTATGGTTTTGGCAGTCACTGAGGTAGTGAAGTTGTCTCCTCAGCCATTCTTCACTATGGACCTCCTTGAGTTGATTTCTTAGCGCAGTGGAACTGTTGCTAAGGGTTCTTGAGCAGAGGAGAGTCACAATAGACTGGTCACAGGCATACTTCTGGGTTAAAACAATTGGAAAGCATGGTCTAACAGACTAACACCATCAGAAAGCTGATCTAACATTCTGTTATCCCATGACACAAATGTACCATTGCAGGCATTACTAAAAGTCCCTGATGTCAAGAACCAGTCGAACATGTTTGTAAACACCTTTTTATCTGAGATGTTGTCAGCTCTTACAATGTGGACAGTGGAATAGAATTTGCCACATTCTAAGTGGCATCCACAGAAAGAGACGTTTGTGGTAGTAATTCTCAACTACTGGTTTTGATTTTGGCAGCATTTCTGATGGGGTGTGTCACCAAAAGCTAAAATTGTTAGTCGATTTGCCTTTAGAGACAAATAGAGCACAAACAATCCAGTTTCTGTCCCCATCAGCAATGTCCTGTAACCAGCCCTTCATCACAAATATCAAAAAGCTAAAAAATTTGCTGACACAACTAAGTAATGGTGCTTCTGGATAAAACTAAGTGTGTTGATGCAGAGGATATGGTATTCATGCTCACTCCATGCTGTCTTATTGTTATCTGTAAAGAAGGAAATGTCTGTAACAGCCAGGTATAATGTCTTCCCACTTTCTTCTTTGTGATAGCCTTCCTCAACTTCAATACTCATTTTGTTTTTGCATATAGTGTGTTGTGTTACACTAACAGTTTTATCAAAGGTGAAATGTCTTCCTTTTATACTGCAGCTAAATCTAGAATGACTTAATGTCTTCCTTAAGATGGCCTTCCTCAATTTCAATACTCATTTTGTTTTTCATATCTAGCAGTGCATTGTGTTACACTAGCAGTTTTATCAAAGGTGAAAAATGTCTTCCTTTTTTACTGCAGCTAAATCTAGACATGACTTGATGTCTTCTTTAAGTAAGAGAGTATTCAAACATTTGATTTTTTCCTACATACCTCTTGTATTATCCATATATTGTGTCACTAAGGAGGTGTCACTAAAACTTATCCACAGTTATACTTCACTGAACTCCTTGCTTTTAATCTTTATGAGGCTTTTGAGGTTTCTTGCACATAGAATTAGTTCATATAAACTGTGGATGTAACCTCATGTTTGGTTTTAATATTAATCCCCACCAAGACATATAAGGCACCTGATGCCTACTGTCTGTCTTCCTCGGGTGTGTGATTTTTTCACACAGATAAATGCAGGTAGCTTCAACCAATCTGCTTTTCGCTGGTGCTCCAGCAGACAGAAAACACCTGAATTAATTACAATGAAGGATTGAAAACTCATTGAATACCTACCTCTTCATTGCCGTAACACCAACATCAAGATGTCTTGGTTCGAGCAAAGTGGCCCTGTGGTCTCTTTGCCCTTGCTTCATATGACATTTGTTTTTTGTCAAAGTCAAGGAGCTCATCATAGAGATGTTTGATCTCTCTTGCGTCATCATTACTTACAGAGAGACCAAGAAGGTCAAGCAATGCTCTCTCCAATTTGTCAACTCGATCCCATCCTCCAATCCCCCGAACATCAGTAGAGTCTCTATCCTTAGTTGATTCTTCCTATAAATTTATCAATAATAACACTAAACATTTTTGGAGATATAGAAACATACCTCTTCCTCTTCATCACTATCACTGTCATCATCCAAGCCCTCTAGCATTGCAACAGTTGTTGGTTCATCTACATCTAAAAGTGGTGGCATACTTACCTTATCAATATCCCCAAAGCCCTCATCAATCTCTGTGTCAAGATCCTTCTTCAGAAGGGAGAGGCAACTTTGATGATAAAGGTACTCAACCCCAAATAGCTCTCCAGTATATTAGTGTGGAGGCCTGTACAGAGGAAAGATGGTGCTCCCGTGTACAGATTTGGAGAGGACATTGACATGGTGTTTTAGTGATGTGTCAAATATCTTTAGAGAAGATACAGAAGATAATGAAAATTGTTGTAGGTTCTGTAAGCTTGTGAGGTTCTGTCAGCATTCCAACGAGTAATACCATCAAGCAGATATGCTTGATGGATTGGCACAGGACCCTGGAATAAAACGTACAAGATGCAAATGAAAACTTTCCAAAGAGGTTGACCCCCTGGCACAGCGAAAAACAGGAAGTCTGACACCCCCCTTCATTGAATAGCTCATGATTGTATAGAGCTGAATGTTGGGAGGATCTTGAAGACAATGGACATGGTGCTTTTGCTCCGCCCAGATGTCTTTCATGTCTTCCCTTAAAACAGGTACTCCAAGAAGGTCTGTGGCAGTCGACAAGCTAAGCAAAAGTTTCTCAATGAGATCTGTTGTCCTCTCAGTTCCTCGAGTTCTTCTCCGACAGTGTTTGGCTAACTCATCCTTTGTTATGGCATTCTTTGCAGCATTGTCAGATGGATTAACAATGCCTGCTTTGACTAGTTCACTCTTTTTGTCAGTAATTAAGAGGTCAAAGTCATCTGCATCCTACTCAAAGATGCTGTTTAACAATTTCCCCATGAATGTACCATACAGAGGATGTGACTCACTAGTGGAGACACAAGGTAGTCTTCGCATAAAGTGCCATATATCAAAACATGTAAGACAAACCACCTGGAGAAAAGAGCATTGAATTTTGAGGGACCATTTTGAGAGCAACAGTCTCGATCAGTGTAAAGAACTTGAGGAGAGTCTTTCTGAGCATTATCAAACTTGTCCATCAAACCATTGGCGATCCTCTAATATTCCTTCCGACTGAGTCAGGACAGAGATAAGAATCTCTCCCTTCTCATTACCTACATTAGTAGCCCATGTAGCTGTGTCTGCATCAGCTCCCTGTAATTTCTTACAGACCTTCTTAGTTGGTATCTTCAGCAAAGAGAGTAGGGAGCTTGTTCCACACATCTCTCACATACACAGCTAGGAACCACTTAGGTGTCGGACGAGATTGTGTCTGGTCATAACAGGGGACAAGCTGGTGGAACTGCTCAAGTCCTCGTTTATGGTTTTGGCAGTCACTGAGGTAGTGAAGTTGTCTCCTCAGCCATTCTTCACTATGGACCTCCTTGAGTTGATTTCTTAACGCAGTAGAACTGTTGCTAAGGGTTCTTGAGCAGAGGAGAGTCACAATAGACTGGTCACAGGCATACTTCCGGGTTAAAACAATTGGAAAGCATGGTCTAACAGACTAACACCATCAGAAAGCTGATCTAACATTCTGTTATCCCATGACACAAATGTACCATTACAGGCATTACTAAAAGTCCTTGATGTCAAGAACCAGTCAAACATGTTTGTAAACACCTTTTTATCTGAGATGTTGTCAGCTCTTACAATGTGGACAGTGGAATAGAATTTGCCACATTCTAAGTGGCATCCACAGAAAGAGACGTTTGTGGTAGTAATTCTCAACTACTGGTTTTGATTTTGGCAGCATTTCTGATGGGGTGTGTCACCAAAAGCTAAAATTGTTAGTCGATTTGCCTTTAGAGACAAATAGAGCACAAACAATCCAGTTTCTGTCCCCATCAGCAATGTCCTGCAACTAGCCCTTGGGGAGACGTAGACTATATTCTATTGACTGTCGTGGTAGGGTTTACATAGTAGTTGAAGGTGAAGGTGAAGGATATCTAATTTGCAAAAATAATAAATTAAGCCTTAAG
Source organism: Xestospongia bergquistia (assembly GCA_963965975.1). Classification (NCBI taxonomy): domain Eukaryota; kingdom Metazoa; phylum Porifera; class Demospongiae; order Haplosclerida; family Petrosiidae; genus Xestospongia; species Xestospongia bergquistia. The sequence continues at coordinate 3,588,816 of OZ014425.1, forward strand.
TGTGACTGAACCACACACATATATACACACACAAAATATATCAAAATTAATTTGAGATTTAGCTGCACCATTCAGTCTTATGTTAAGGTGCTTGGCAATAATAGCACAGCATGTGCAGCATTAATTGTTAAAAGTTGATTTGTCTAATCTGTTTACTGAAGGTTATATGGTGTCCGTGGAAAGAAGGATTAGTCTTTTACTTTATTAGGTAGACTTCAAACTTGATGGCTTTGTCAAAAATGACAAATATAACCTTTTTTAGTGAATAATAACCACTAACATCTTCAGTTACTCTCATCTAGTAGCATCCAACAGAAAGCATCTGTAATCTATTATCACATTGATCAATGTAGCATTGTTAGTAGAATTGGAAACCCAGAGTCCATCCCTTTATGTGTTGGGTTCAATTGGAGACTAGATTAGTTGTACTGAAATTGATATCAGCTGCTGTGACTGATCCATGAAGCATCCTGCAGGTCTTTTTTGTAAATTCTTTTTAAAAATAGTTCATCAAAAGCTATTGCTTGTGTTGGGAAAAGAGGGAATCTCTATCATTCATCACAAATATCAAAAAGCTAAAAAATTTGCTGACACAACTAAGTAATGGTACTTCTGGATAAAACTAAGTGTGTTGATGCAGAGGATATGGTATTCGTGCTCACTCCATGTTGTCTTATTGTTATCTGTAAAGAAGGAAATGTCTGTAACAGCCAGGTATAATGTCTTCCCACTTTCTTCTTTGTGATAGCCTTCCTCAACTTCAATACTCATTTTGTTTTTGCATGTAGTGTGTTGTGTTACACTAGCAGTTTTATCAAAGGTGAAATGTCTTCCTTTTTTACTGCAGCTAAATCTAGAATGACTTAATGTCTTCCTTAAGATGGCCTTCCTCAATTTCAATACTCATTTTGTTTTTCATATCTAGCAGTGCATTGTGTTACACTAGCAGTTTTATCAAAGGTGAAAAATGTCTTACTTTTTTACTGCAGCTAAATCTAGACATAATTTGATGTCTTCCTTAAGATGGCCTTCCTCAATTTCAATGCTTGCTTTGTTTTTCATATCTAGCAGTGCATTGTGTTATACTAGCAGTTTTATCTAGACATCATTTGATGTCTTCTTTAAGTAAGAGAGTATTCAAACATTTGATTTTTTCCTACATACCTCTTGTATTATCCATATATTGTGCCACTAAGGAGGTGTCACTAAAACTTATCCACAGTTATACTTCACTGAACTTCTTACTTTTAATCTTTATGAGGCTTTTGAGTTTTCTTGCACATAGAATTAGTTCATATAAACTGTGGATGTAACTTCGTGCTTGGTGAACATGTACCCTTTCTCTCTGCCAAAATATTTTGATTGAATTCACTTAAATTTTAAAGAGAAGTTAAAACAAGCACTATGATGTGGATTTATAGAGTAAATAAATTGAGATAATATTTAACTCCACACTAAATACATGACAAAATAACACAGAGACGATGGATTCCATTAATAAAATATTTGACCTATTTTTGTAACCTTTTTTTCACCACCTTTTCATATTTCACTAGTCATTAATTGTCTCAAAATTCACTATATTCATGCAAGTCCTCATGCTTAGAGCAACAATGGATTGATCAACTAATGTGAAGGGTGATCCTCTGATTCAAACTCTGCAAATCCCTCATCTTTCTCATTTTTGAAGTCTCTATTGTGATAAACAGATAGTCAACCTGCAAAGGGAACAACAAATTTTGTGGAAATATAAATTATATGTAAATTGTAGAGGTAGTGATCCCTCAAGGTCTTCCAACTCTGTTTTGTCCTATAATATTTTCTGCTTTTGGGAAGATGCGTGGATATGCTTGGGGTGAAGTCTTGGCAAAGGAGGTAGGGGACAGGCTTTTAATTTCATCCCTCCTTACATTATTTTTGTACCACCTTACCAACGTGGTCTTGTTGATGGGGAAGAGCACAAGGCTCGTACCCTCCAACAATTCCTGACTATTGATGAGCCTCACCCTTATCCCATTGTACTCTGCTAATATTAATCCCCACCAAGACATATAAGGCACCTGATGCCTACTGTCTGTCTTCCTCGGGTGTGTGATTTTTTCACACAGATAAATGCAGGTAGCTTCAACCAATCTGCTTTTCGCTGGTGACCCAGCAGACAGAAAACACCTGAATTAATTACAATGAAGGATTGAAAACTCATTGAATACCTACCTCTTCATTGCCGTAACACCAACATCAAGATGTCTTGGTTCGAGCAAAGTGGCCCTGTGGTCTCTTTGCCCTTGCTTCATATGACATTTGTTTTTTGTCAAAGTCAAGGAGCTCATCATAGAGATGTTTGATCTCTCTTGCGTCATCATTACTTACAGAGAGACCAAGAAGGTCAAGCAATGCTCTCTCCAATTTGTCAACTCGATCCCATCCTCCAATCCCCCGAACATCAGTAGAGTCTCTATCCTTAGTTGATTCTTCCTATAAATTTATCAATAATAACACTAAACATTTTTGGAGATATAGAAACATACCTCTTCCTCTTCATCACTCACTGTCATCATCCAAGCCCTCTAGCATTGCAACAGTTGTTGGTTCATCTACATCTAAAAGTGGTGGCATACTTACCTTATCAATATCCCCAAAGCCCTCATCAATCTCTGTGTCAAGATCCTTCTTCAGAAGGGAGAGACAACTTTGATGATAAAGGTACTCAACCCCAAATAGCTCTCCAGTATATTAGTGTGGAGGCCTGTACAGAGGAAAGATGGTGCTCCCGTGTACAGATTTGGAGAGGACATTGACATGGTGTTTTAGTGATGTGTCAAATATCTTTAGAGAAGATACAGAAGATAATGAAAATTGTTGTAGGTTTTGTAAGCTTGTGAGGTTCTGTCAGCATTCCAACGAGTAATACCATCAAGCAGATATGCTTGATGGATTGGCACAGGACCCTGGAATAAAACGTACAAGATGCAAATGAAAACTTTCTCTCTGCCAAAATATTTTGATTGAATTCACTTAAATTTTAAAGAGAAGTTAAAACAAGCACTATGATGTGGATTTATAGAGTAAATAAATTGAGATAATATTTAACTCCACACTAAACACATGACAAAATAACACAGAGACAATGGATTCCATTAATAAAATATTTGACCTATTTTTGTAACCTTTTTTTCACCACCTTTTCATATTTCACTAGTCATTAATTGTCTCAAAATTCACTATATTCATGCGAGTCCTCAGGCTTTGTTTGCAACAATGGATTGATCAACTGTTGTGAAGGGTGATCCTCTGATTCAAATTCTGGAAATCCTTCATCTTTCTCATTTTTGAGATCTTTATTGTGATGGTAAAGACCAGTTTGTTGATACAGATAGTCAACCCCAAAGAGCATAATTTATGGTGGTCTGTACAGGAGAAAGAAAGCATGAAGAGAGCATTTGTTTTATTGATGTTTGAATGGCCTTTAGAGGATGCCTATGGAGCCAGTGTTCCAACAAGCTATGCTATCAAACAGATATACCTCAAGTTTAGCTAAGCATTAAATACTATTAGGAATTGCTCGAGTAATACTATATTGTCCAAGCACTCACCACAGTCAGTAATCACCTAATCTTGTTTTGATTATCACCTTTTGGTTATTATTGTTACTTATTTTTCTAAAGTAAGTGATATTACTGTAAAGGAAAGAACAAAATTTTGTGGAAATATAAATTTATGTAAATTGTAGAGGTAGTGATCCCTCAAGGTCTTCCAACTCTGTTTTGTCCAGTAATATTTTCTGCTTTTGAGAAGATGTGTGGATATGCTGGGGGTGAAGCCTTATGGAGGAGAGAGATATTCATGAGATTGTCTTTCCTGCTGGTGTTCTTGTACCATTTAATGAGGGTAGTCTCATTGAAGGTGAAGAGTCAAATTGTAATAACTTCTCATAACTAGTTGCCGAGCGCCTTAGCACGAGGCAAATAATTGTGTGTCGCATCTCGCAGATAGTTTGTATGTATGTATGTATGTATGTGTCACGCTTAAGAATGTATGTATGTATGTGTCACGCTTGAGAATGTATGTATGTATGTGTCACGCTTGAGAATGTATGTATGTATGTATGTATGTGTCACGCTTGAGAATGTATGTATGTATGTATGTGTCACGCTTGAGAATGTATGTATGTATGTATGTATGTGTCACGCTTGAGAATGTATGTATGTATGTGTCACGCTTGAGAATGTATGTATGTATGTATGTATGTGTCACACTTGAGAATGTATGTATGTATGTGTCACGCTTGAGAATGTATGTATGTATGTGTCACGCTTGAGAATGTATGTATGTATGTATGTATGTGTCACGCTTGAGAATGTATGTATGTATGTATGTGTCACGCTTGAGAATGTATGTATGTATGTATGTGTCACGCTTGAGAATGTATGTATGTATATATGTGTGTGTCACGCTTGAGAATGTATATATGTATGTATGTATGTCTCACGCTTGAGAATGTATGTATGTATGTATGTGTCACGCTTGAGAATGCAATTATTTCAGCGCAACGCGCAAACGTATACTCACATGCTTCAGTATAACGCTTAGGAATGTTACTGCACTAGCTCCACAACCTTTTGCTGCAATCTGAACTCGGAACTCTTGTGGCTCTTTGTTCACGGCTACAAATCTGCACACAACCTACAACCTATGCACTTTCACGGATGATCCTGAAATGGCACTGTTGCTATTATTCTCCAGCTATGCATGGAATCGTGTGTGCTATCTTCCCTGGCCCAGCTATTTTAACAGAAAGATAATATAATATCTGCATACAAAAATGTATGCAATTCACTGTGTGAGGCTCTACACTGTGTATACGTATGTCTAGTTATAGTTGTATTGCTTGTGGCATTTCAGTACCCTGTAATTCTGATACATTTTTCTTGGCAGTCTCTAAACTCACTGCACTGAATAAATTGTTAATTACTAAGTGGTTATACTTATTTCCACTTAACATGACTAAACCACTTGACCCATATATGGTCACTATTGGTTACACCTTGTGGTTATCAAAATAATTATTAACCCTAACACTGAGTTAACACTGAATAAATGAAATGCACTAAAGTGCTTTATCTCGCTGCGGTGTTATCCAGAGACTTTCTTTATTCTTTTTAGCCTCCTCAAGTGACATAATCTCACCTGTGATGCTCCGTTAGGATCAGAGGATAATTCTTTTATTTTTTATAACAGTTTATAACCAATATTTCGATACAAGTTCACTATTCCAAGAAATATTTTAGTAAGTATACTCAACATACTATTTGAACACAGTATGTAGTTCAGGTCTTGAGTTTGACTATATTTGCCTGCCAAATTTCTTTGGTACGTAATGTAAATTACTTCTGCTACTTTCTTTGTATTAAATGTCTGACATTCTACCTTAACATATTCTTTTGTCACATATGGTTGGAAACTTAAATTGGTAAAAAAGAAGTGCCATATTTTGCCATTGGTTAGAACACATAGGAGTTCATTGTAAAGACAACCTTCTCTCATATTTTGCTTCCAAAAACAATTGAGATAAGTTGGTTTTACTGCCAGCTGTACTATCTGAGGCATGGTGAGCACAGCGAGCTGAAAAATTTCTTACTATCTAATTAATATTCATAGGGGTGTGGTCAAATTTTAGTTGTGACATGACATACAAATCATAGATCTATGTACAAATACAATGACAATGAGAATCAGTACAATAGGCTTAGTCTATGAGGACTTGTGGATGCAAACTCATCGATTACTTCATCAATATTAATTGAAACTTCTTTCTTTATGTTTAGAAAAGCAAGTGACGAAAGTCTCTCTTGACCCATAGTACTGCGCATGTAGTTTTTTAGTCTTCTTAAACACGAAAAACTGTGCTCCGCTGAGCAAGATGTGACGGGAACTGTCCAGAATATTCGCATTAGTGTGGTTATTGTAGGCAGTACAGTTCTTAAGGCACTGTCCTTGTCTAATATTTGCTTTCTTTTAGAAATCATGTTTAATGATTGGTCCAGATCATCAGAGAAAAATTTTTCTTTTACTAGGTTAGTGAACACTCTCAATTCTGCCTTTATGTCATCTTTATCAAAGCCATAAAAAGTTTCCACGTTCTTAATAACCTCCATCAACACAGATGATACTGATGAAGAGGTTAGAACAACCTCAACATCTCTCATGATTTGCATATCATTTTCCTGAAAGCAATCTGCTGATGTAAAACATCTAAAAGTGAGTAAAAGTAGCTAATTTGATAGTAATGCCTGGCATTCCTGTATGATGGACTGGCATCTCCTCCACCTACTCGAGTTAAGACCTTTCTTTGCCTAGGCATACAATGGTCATCAAAACCAAGCTTAGTGCATGTGTCCAATGCTGCTGTATCCTTTAAACTTAGTAAAACTGCTTTCACTTTTTCTAGTGCTAAAGATAAGGATATACTGACTGATTGTAGATACTTAGACAAAATGTTAGTAGTACCAAATACTGCCTCCATGACATAGAGATTAAAGACAAAGTCAAAGTTACTAATTGCTTTAAGAAGACCATCTGCTTGTGCACCAGAAGAAGGATCTTTGTCAGCTATATCTTGTAGTGTTTCAGCTATTTCTTTAAGTTGTGATTTGAGGCTTTCTGCCCTACACTCCTGCACATCCTAGGTGCTACATAGGTGACCTATGTAGCACCTAGGATGTGCAGGATTGCACATGATTTTTGCCAAACAGTGGTGGTATGTCAGTAGCTCTGGTAGTTGCACCTCCATCATCATCAACTTTACATTTTGATGTATTGTGCACACACAGACAGAGTGTGTACCACTGACTCCAGCCAAAATGCAATGCTTTGGTCTCAGATCAGCGAACTTGGAGAATCCAATTTTTTGATCTGGATATCTCTCCTTGAACTCATAGTACACCTCCCTCAGGTTACTCAGAACCAACCGCTTTTGAAGGTGGTGACATATGCCTGCTTTTTTCACAGATACAAAATCTTTCTTGCCTGGCATTACGCGACTTATGTCATCAGATTCATAGAAGTCACGCACAAAGTCAACTGTTTCTTGCAGCAGTGAATGCCCACGTACTGGATCAGGAAGAGAAAGAATGCCCTTTTCTTCTACCAACTTCTTTGATTTACGTGCCATATAGGTGAGACAACAAACGCTTGTTGAATTTTTTTAATAGACCAACTCTTTGGTAGCACAGTGAGTACTTGAAGCTGTTCATTTCTTTTAGTCATCGACTGAAACTTTTCTTTCAGCTGTTGGAGCATTTCAGTTCCATTGTCAGTGGGTTCTCCAGGGATAACCATCTGTTGCATTGCTTCAGTGATACTCTTCACCTTTTCTCTGGGGTAACCCTTAGCACGAGCTCTGCTCTGAGAGTGTGGTGTCTCTCCTATTTCTACTAGGCACTGATTGAGAGAATACACTGCTGCTGAAGTCTGTAAATAGAATGGTTCCTGTTCGTTAGCTTCTGGAATTGGAGATCTAGGAGGGCCGGGAGGATCAGGCTCAGAAAACAGAGGCTCGGGCATGTCTGATTCACTTAACTTCTTCCTGCAAGTGTCACAAATTTTTGACCCCATTGAAATATGTGGAGCTCTATTGCACATCCAGGCAGTGGTTCTTCCTGCGACTCTTCCACGTATGGCCAGGTAGGATTGCAACAAGACTGAGCCATTATAGACAAATACCTGTAACCTCTTCTTCAATAGAGGCCTTGCACCGGAAGTAAATTTGGAGGTGTGTCGGTAGCAACGGTTGCTATCCACCATGTTTGAGGGCAAGTCGGAATACTTCTCTAACCTCTCCGCTGATGCGCAGAGAAGATATGAATGCAAGGTGATTTCTAGCGGCCTCAGCGCAGATCCATATGCGATTGACGATCGCTACTGGACAGAAGTACCTAAGACTTTCCCTGATGTGCAGTGGAGTGACATGATGTTTTATATGACAGTGACTCCTAGTCCATACACACGTGAAGCGATCGAGGTAAAACGTCATTGGTAACTGAATATTGCCATATACATACATTGCAATACAATTAAAATACTTCAGGCTTGGAAGGGAATGCTTGATGGTGATTGTTTCCTAAAGCCAGGCAAGTGATATTGCCCTTCTTGTCGTAAACTGTCTAAGTTTTGTAAAAAGAAGAAAGCATAGTCACCTTATTATGTTTGTCATGCATAATATTATTGTTTAATATCATTAAAATTAAATTATTATTATTTATTAAAAATTATTCTTGGGGAATAACAGACGGACAAAGATTTACAAATGCACAACATACTTTTACCATTTTATCAACAGTAGATAGACTGCCTTTACTATCTGATAATAAAGCAATAGGAAGAATACTTTGCAGAATTGTATATTTTTGTTTCAACACTTCAATTACACGCTCTACATGAATTCGTACAACCGATAATTCTCAGCTCCAGTCAATGTCTACTTTTTCCAACTGCTTCTTGCCTTTAGTGAAGGGGGGTGTTTTTATTTTGGCCATTGCCATTCGAGCATATTCATCACAGGTGAATCCTCTGTCAGCCAAAATGATATCTCCTACACAAGAAAAAATATTTGTAGTCACAAAACCAAGCATATTATATCAATACACTTACCAGGAAGATGCTGTAGGAGAGATGATTGTTCAACAATTTCCTTGTCTGACATCCATCCACCAACACAGTCTGATATATATGATATTGTACCTTGAGGAGTTATCCCAATTAAAAACTTTACTGTTGAGTGATGTTTATAATTACTCCACACTTGTGCACGTGCAAGTAAATCTGATGGACGTTCTATGAAGATTTCACTACAGTCTATAATAACACAGCACTGTTTGAAAAATTTGCGAAATGACATTGGCATTGTAAGACGTAAGGTCTCTCTATCAGGCCACTTAATCAAATGGGCTGTCCTCACAAACGTAGCATCCAAAATACGATGAAAATTTCTTGACACAGTTGATGCATGGACTCCAAATCGATATCCTATGTCTTCATCACGCAAATTAAGACGTAGCTTAATAATGAACATCAAAAACATAGAAATCTTCGATAGCTTGGGGCTTTCATTTAGTGCTGGTGCAATTAAGTTAAATAGTGCACTGAAGACACACCATTCTGGTATCCCTGGAAGTAAGATAATAATTTCTAATTATGATGACATAATTTAAAATGGTTAACTTATAATTTAAAATGGTTAACTTACCAGTGTAAAACTTAAGTTTCTGCTCATCATTCTGCAATGATTCAACACAAAAGGATGCCCTTTGAACTGTTGCTTGGCCTCTGATATTTCATTTTGAAGGTGCTGATTGTCTTCTTTCAGTTGCTGTAACTCGGCTTCCATTCTAGCGACATCAAACATACCAATGTCTGTTTGACAAGCGACATCAACCACATCCACATGTATATCTGTCTGACAGGCAACACCTGTCTCCAGGTCTTCATCTGCAGCATCTTCTGCAGCATCTATTTTTCTCTTCTTTCGCAGCTGCAGTCGAGCATAACGCTCCTGATCTGGGGCGTGGTAAGTCTCATACCCCATCTTCAAACTTGGTACCCAGTCAGGATTAGTGGTGTCATACAAGGGAGCTGGCCTCCCTATATATTATTAGGCTGTAAATGAATACATACTATATACTGTTTCCATATAAAACTTACCAGACAAAAAGTGCTCAGAGCACACACGAGACGATTTTGATGGTACTTAGTCTTTTCTATTAATGCTTGCGATCCATGCTTGGCGCCTCTTTAAGGATAATTCCTTGGTTTTTGCTCCCTGGAACTCTATAACAGCCGGTATACTAAAAAATGAGACACCTTCGTCACGGCCTCGACGTTTTGTGCACTTGACAACGCAACAGCTATTCACCATGATGTTTATTCGCTGACCTCAGCTGCCCTCAAAGATGGTGACTTCCGCTCTTTGACGTGTAGTGACGTCACGTGCAAGGCCTCTATTTTCCTTCTTTTAGTTGCTGTACCTGTAAAAAAGCTAGTGTTGGTGACACTACAAGTTAACATCTACTTTTATGTCAAAATTTGAACTTGATTTTTAAGGTTTTTTGGGTTTTGGTTTATGATCATCAAGAGAAACACCTGAAGTATCATATGAAGTATGTTAAATGTACTTATTGCTAATAGTAAAATTATCAGAACTAGATCTAATAAAAAGCTAAAATTATTAGAACATAAAACAAAAACTGTACTAAATATAAACACTACCACTCACCTTCCATTACTGTGCTAGCATCTTCATCTCCATCCTCTTCACCTTTATCATTCTCCTGTTTATAAAATAAACTGATGCACACTTCACTATTAGTGAAGTGTGCATCAGTTAGTCTATAACCAAAGTAAGGAATTACCCTTTACCTTATTGATTAGAACCATAACACTGTACAACACTGTATGTGCTACATTATCAAAATAGTACTGGGAGACCAAAAGCATTTAAATATATTTTAGTTAATACTACTATTCTCATAACTTGTTGTGATATGTACTAAATTAATTAACCTTGTTATGTACCTTTATAAACGTTCTTATATGATTCTCCAGATTTAGTACTAAATAGAGTTCATAACTCGACAATAATCTATAAATCTTTTTCACCAACAATTAAAGAAAGAAATTAGTCTTCTAATTAAAGCACACTTCTACATCCTCCTTCTCCTCTTGGTAATCTAATTTTGACAGTTCAGCTATGATCTTTTTCTTATCATCAATACTCATAACAACTCTTCAAGGACCAAACCCCAATCTATTTATATTATAGACCTATGTACAAGCTTAGCATACATGTGACTCCACTCACCATCTTTATTAGTTTCAATTTGAATTATGGATTGAGGTTAGGGGAGATAAGATACCTGTTGGGTGAACTCAGGTGATAGGGAAGCCATGATATGATCAAATTTATTCTTTTGAGCAGTGATCCCTCGAGTACTAAACTGAGCTTTGATTTGTGATATATAAAAGTGATTTTTGCATCAACTTAGCAAGTGCCTTCTCGCTAAACCACTTCACTGGGCAAGAGAAACAGCAGAAGTTTAGGGTTTAGGCTTTTTTAGTAAAGATTATTTTCTGAGTGTGATTTTAACCATTTCTGCTGTTTTTCCTCATCCAAGTTGAACCATATCTGGTCACCACTGGTCATACTTGTCGTTTATCAAAATAATTATTAACACTGAATAAATTAATAATTACTAAGTGGTTATACTATTTCCACTGAACAAGTACCTTCTGACAAAGCAACTTGACCCATGTATAGTCACCATTGGTCACACTTTGTGGTCATCAAAATTATTATTAACACTGAATAAATTAATAATTACTAAGTGGTTATACTGAACTTCTGACAAAGCAACTTGACCCATATATGGTCACCATTGGTCACACTTTGTGGTCATCAAAATTATTATTAACACTGAATAAATTAATAATTACTAAGTGGTTATACTGAACTTCTGACAAAGCAACTTGACCCATATATGGTCACCATTGGTCACACCTTGTGGTCATCAAAATAATTCTTAACACTGAAAATTAATTACTAAGTGGTTGGCCACTTCATGTTATATAACCTGGTTAAATGATATTATTGTAAAATGTTTGTTTATTTGTTGATATAAAATTAAAAAAAATTTGGAACGCTTCACGAATTTGCGTGTCATCCTTGCGCAGGGGCCATGCTAATCTTCTCTGTATCGTTCCAATTTTAGTATATGTACCGCTTTGCGGTACAACCAGGGATGCTTTGGTTTGCTTTTATATTTACTGATGATTTTGTTTTCAAGCTCTTGTGGGTGCGTAATTGCATTGTCATGTAATGGCTATGAATATCATTATAAACAGGATGTAGCTATATTTGGTTGTTGTTGTTGTGAGTAATCTGTTGATCTGTTTACTGTTTGTTATAACTTAATTTTAATATTGTTTTAATGCTTCCATAATAAACTAAATAGATCTAATAATTTGTTTTATTTCTTTGTTTTAGTTAATTACTCAGTGGTTTAGTGAATTTACCGATCAACAGAGAAACTCAATGTTACATAAATTATTGGTAAGCCATAATAATATTTATATGAATGAAGTACCTCCTAATCACTACATGCTGTAATAAGTGCTTTTTAAGTAGGTGTTGATCCTAAATTTTTTATTCCACTCTTAGGAACAATGTAACTGTGTACAAATGCATATGCTCTCTGTTCAAATGGAACCTATCCTTCATCAAAGTTGCCCTCATAACTGTCAGGATCTACTAACATGGTTACCACCTGGTATTGGTTCAAGAATACTGTCATTTCTTGATCCAGGTACTATGCACCATTGTCTTATAGTAGATCACTTTTATTTTCTTTGCAGTGAGTTTATGTCGTGTCAGTCAAGTGAGTCGTAGCTGGTATACGATGGCCAATGACCCTAAATTATGGAAGCAATTATGTTTGTAAGTATATTATCCAGTTGATGTAATATTTTTATTGATTGTTTTAGATGTCCCGATTGGCAACTATCTCCTTGTGGTTTCTCAAAACAAAAGCAATCATTCACAAACTATGATGGATCTGTGCAGGTAACTCAAATATTCATTGTTAAACTTTATTGGTTAAATGATAACATTTCAGTGGAAGCAGATGTTTGTTGAAATGTTTAGATTAAAACGTAACTGGCTCAAAGGTTATTGCACAGTGAGAACATTTGAAGGCCACACTCAAGGTATATTATATTAACAGAAATGTTGTGAAGCTATGATTTATTTATTAGGTATATCTTGTGTTCAGTTTGATGATACCAGAATAGTTAGTGGATCTTGGGACAAAACTATAAAGGTACTATTATTGTAATTAGTATTTAAGATGATGCATTGTCATCTTATATCTTTATATTATTGTACTGTGCATCTGCATTGCTGGATTTAATATTTGTCATCTCTGTGAGTAGGTATGGAATCGTCGGACTAACACTGCTTGGGCTGCCCTTACATTAGCTGGTCACTCAGGTACTGTACGCTGTCTTCATCTTCATGGCAATCGTCTTGTAAGTGGATCCTCAGACAGGACAATTAAGGTGAGTAATAGCTGTGCTTTGTGTGAAGAAGAGGGATCTTTATTGTATTATGTATATTAGGTATGGGATTTAGCTACTAATAATGTTGGTTGGATAGGAGCAGCCTGTCGAGCTACAATGATTGGTCATTTACATACTGTAAGATGTCTCCAGGTATGATAACTATTTGTTAGCTGTTATCAGTCTGTTTGTCTCTATCCATTTATTTCTATAGGCTGATGACAGTAAAGTTGTCAGTGGATCTTATGATCACACCTTAAAAGTCTGGGATCTCAAGTCAGGGCATTGTACAATGACGTTAAGGTAATGATGATTGCATTATACAATTATAAGTAATATTTTTACTTAATACAGTGGTCATACTGATGCTGTACTGTGTCTCCAGTTTGATAAACATAAAGTGATTTCAGGATCAAAAGATACAACTATCAAAGTGAGTAATTCTGGTAAATTCTGCATCAAATTCACTTTGTGCTTCTGTAGTTGTGGGCATTAAAAGATGGACAGTGTCAACTTACTTTACATGGCCATGAGGGAGCTGTAACCTGTCTACAGTTTGACGATAGCCGAATTATTAGTGGAGCTCTTGATAGATTGATCAAGATATGGAACTTAGTTACTGGCCAGGTCATTATTATAGTACATAGTATTTAAGATATTTCTCTTGTCTTTTCTAACATACACAATAGCTACTATTTAATTTTTTGTGTTTAGTGTTTTATCACTTATCTTTTGTAGTGTTTACACACAATGGACTGGATCAAGTCAGAAGGTCACACTGGTGTTGTTAGGTAAGATTTATATTATTACATATCACTACCATCACTCTTTATTTCAGACACTTACAAGCTGACAGTTGGAAAATTGTTAGTGCAGCAGATGATAAAACACTAAAGGTAATCTCTACATTATGTGATAGTTATAAGATACATAAGCCTTGAAACTAATCTTACTTTATCCAATGACTACATTGTTAGGTATGGAGTGTACGTAGTGGAGAGAGACTACTTACTTTAAAATCACACACTGATGGAGTAACTTGTCTACAATTTAATGATCAAGTGATTGTGTCTGGGTCCTATGATAAAAGTGTTAAACTTTGGGACTTTTCAGTCTGTTAGCCCCTCTAATCAACTCTTGTTAACACTTTTAACTACCATTCATTGTCAATGTTTACCTTTGTATATATCTACATTGTCCCATCAGTTTGTCAATCAGATTACAATACCAAAATATATTATTTAATAATTGTATATAATTCTTGTATAAAACTATTATTTTAATCATGTGTTTTCAGTTTCATAATTGAGCAATTTTATTATTTTAATCATTCTTTTTATAATTTTATAAAATCATAATATTTAATAAAAATACTGCACTACTTTTTACAACAATTAATGGCAGATTAATGATTATTTATATGAACAGTTTAGTAAACACTTCATAACCAAATGTCCACTATTGGGTGTGATCTAGTTTGCAAGTTGTAATATTGGATTAAATATTGATAATACAAGTTACTGTCACAGTATTAGCTCTCCTTTTCTGAGGCAAAACTACACAAAATTTGTAACAATTTAATTACATGTTTCAAATTTGAAACATTTGGAACAATTTAGATTTTTCACATCAAATTTGTGTAATAAGCAGAGCTTAGTTTACCAAAGAAAAAGAGAACTGATACTGTAACAGTAATTTATATAGTCAATATTCAGACATTTAGTAGTAAATTAATACCATCATAAGTACTTAAGCTATAGCTATCACTGGTTACAGCTGATCTGGCTGAAGATGTGAGTGTATAGAGTATTAATAGTAGACAAAGTTGTAGTATTGGCAAAGACATAGCTAATGAAAATAAAGGTATAGCTGCTAACCTGTGCACAGTGGACACCTTCTGGAACAACTGGAACATGCTCCAATTAAATTGTTCCAAATGTTTCAAAATTTGAATCATGTTTCAAATGTTTCAAAATTTGGAACATTTGAAACAATTGGAGCTCACGTGTGTAAAAATTGAAACATTTGAAACAGAACTAAAGCGCATGCTTACCAGCCAATCTTCTCTACAAGGGGGGAAAAGAAGGGAGGAAAAGAAGAGGGAGGAAAGGAAGAGGTGGAGAAAGGAAAAAGGGGAGGAGGTAAGAAGAAATTGGTGGGAAATATGAATCAGTTGAAACATGTTTTCTCTTTCCCTCTCTCTTTTGTTCAAACTTTCTTAGTGTTACCCGTACTTCGCCAAAAATTGAAACATTTGAAACATTTGAAACAATTGAAACATTTGGAACAGGATCACGTGAGTTGCGGAAGCTCACGTGATCAAAAATTGAAACATTTGGAACAGAATCACGTGAAAATTGAAACATTTGGAACAGGATCACGTGAAAATTGGAACAGGATCACGTGAGCTGCGGGAACCATTTCAAACAAAATTACGAACGACAGCGCTTGTTCTTGTTCAGGTGTAAAAATTTTTCTTCTTGGCAAAGTGCAATTAAAGCTCTTATTAATTTCTGTAAGTTCATAATATTTGAAATGCTTTGGCTAAGTTGTTCTTTTTTTGAAGCTCTTCTTTGCAGAAGCTATTAATTTTTGTAAGTTCAAAATATATGAAATATTTTACTATTATTGTTCTAGCTGTTCTACATAATGCCAAAGACAGCTTTACTATCATCTGAATGGAAGAAAAGATTAACTGAGTATGCCAAAGGAACATTTCAATTCAGCTGAGGTATGAAGCCTCCAAGTAGCTCTCATTGGGCAAAGGAATTGTTAAAAATTGAAAAATGCCCAAGGCAACAAAATCGTGGTATTGATCTATTTGGTGGAAGAGTTCAGTGTACATGTGGGTACCACTTGGTAGGTTGATATAAACAAGAAAATAGAAATACCACAGTTAATGTAATACTGTGTATAGGAACCGTCTCCATCTCAATCATCTCAGTCTCAATCATCTCTTCCCACTGCCTCTAAAGTAAGATAATTATTAACAAGTTTCCAAACATATAATTTACCTTACATATAGGAACCATCAGTTGTTATCACTGCTTCTAGAGTAAGCTAATCATTAGTTATGAAATTAATGTAATGTATATTATCTTGTAGGAAGCTTCCTTATCAACAAAGAGAAAAACAGGCTTTACTCTTGGAGGTGTTCCAAAGGTAGTAATTTCATATGTGAGCCTGAGTTTAAAACATCAATTCACTTTAGAAAGTATACAAACCAACAATACCACAACAGAAGTGACATCAGCCATCTCAGGTAATCACTATCCATAGGGAAATATTTTATTGTGATTTTTGTAGAATTTGCTCTCTCCTGTCCCAAAGAGGATTCATTCAACTGAGGTATATGCAACTGAAATATATGTCTTGTAGAAACTAATTAAAATTAGTTGAATTGTTGACCTTTTTTTGACCATAGTGTCCTGCCATGTCACCATCATCATCACCATCCACATCTGTACCATCAGCTCCTCCGGTCTCAACCACATGTCCACCATCAACCTCTCCTCACTCCACATCATCAGTCTCAACCATATGTCCACTATCAACCTCATCAGTCCTTACAACCTTGTCAGTTTTCTCTGATACTCTCTCCACTTTCCCAGTTCCTCCTTCATCACCATCATCTCCTTTGTCATTATCACGTTCATCAATTCTACCACCATCACTACCAACTCCTCTCTCAATTTCCCCATCTCTCTCAAGTCTCTCTCAGTGTCACTCTGAGCCTGATACTCAACCCCAGGTATTTCTTAATTTATAATGTTTGTCGATATCATTATTTTTGCAAATTAGATATCTGTATTATCATCACTACCACCTTCACCTTCAACTACTATCCAAACCCTACCATGACAGTCAATAGACTATAGTCTATGTCTCCCCAAGGGCTGGTTGCAGAACATTGCTGAAGGGGACAGAAACTGGATTGGTCGTGCTCTGTTTGTCTCTAAAGGCAAATCGACTAACAATTTAAGCCTTTGGTGGCACCCCCCATCAGAAATGCTGCCAAAATCAAAACCAGTAGTTGAGAATTACTACCACAAACGGCTCTTTCTGTGGATGCCACTTAGAATGTGGCAAGTTCTATTCCACTGTCCACATTGTAAGAGCCAACAACATCTCAGATCAAAAGGTGTTTACAACCATGTCCGCCTGGTCCTTGACATCAGGGACTTTTACTATCTGGCAGGTGAATACATGGATTGTAACGCCTGTAATGGTACATTTGTGTCGTGGAATAACAGAATGTTAGAGCAGCTTTCTGATGGTGTTAGAGCACGCTTTCCAATTGTCTTAACCTGGAAGTATCCCTGTGACCAGTCTATTGTGACTCTCCTCCGCTCAAGAACCCTTGGCAACAGTTCCACTGCTCTAAGAAACCAACTTGAGGAAGTCCACAGTGAAGAATGGCTTAGGAGACAACTTCACTATCTCAGTGACTGCCAACACCATAAACGAGGACTTGAGCAGTTCCACCAGCTCGTCCCCTGTTATGACCAGACACCACCCTTCAAATCTCTTCTGACACCTAAGTGGTTTCTAGCTGTGTATGTGAGAGATGTGTGGAGTAGGCTCCCTACTCTCCTTGCTGAAGCTACTTCAATATATGGGTCAATATTGAAGATTGACTCAACAAAGAAGATCTGTAAGAAATTACAGGGAGCTGATGCAGACACAGATGCATGGGCCACTAATGTAGGTAATGAGAAGGGAGAGATTCTTATCTCTGTCCTGACTCAGTCAGAAGGAACATTAGATTTACAGAGACTCGCTAATGATGGACAGGTTTGATAATGCTCAGCAAGACTCTCCTCAAGTTCTTTACACTGATCGAGACTGTTGCTCTGAAAATGGTCCCTCAAAATTCAATGCTCTTTTCTCCAGGTGGTCTGGCTTATATGTTTGTCTTGATATATGGCACTTTATGCGAAGACTAGCTTGTGGCTCCACTAGTGAGTCACATCCTCTATATGGTACATTTATGGGGAAATTGTCAAACTGCATCTTCGAGTGGTTCTTAATTAGTGCCAAAAAGAGTGAACTAGTCAAAGCAGGCATTGTTAATCCATCTGACAATGTTGCAAAGAATGCCATAACAAAGGATGAGTTAGCAACACTGTTGGAGAACTCGAGGAACTGAGAGGACAACAGATCTCATTGAGAAACTTTTGCTTAGCTTGTCGACTGCCACAGACCTTCTTGGAGTACCTGTTTTAAGGGAAGACACGAAAGACATCTGGGCGGAGCAAAAGCACCATGTCCAGTGTCTTCAAGATCCTCCAAACATTCAGCTCTATACAATCATGAGCTATTCAATTAAGGGGGGTGTCAGACTTCCTGTTTTTCGCTGTGCCAGGGGTTCAACCTCTTTGGAAAGTTTCCATTTGCATCTTGTATGTTTCATTCCAGGGTCCTGTGCCAATGCAGTAAACTTTCAAGCATATCTGGTTGATGGTATTACTCATTGGAATGCTGACAGAGCCTCACAAACTCTACAACCATCTTCGTTATCTTCTGCATCTTCTCTAAAGACATTTGACATATCACTAAAACACCATATGAATGTCCTCTCCTAATCTGTACACGGGAGCACCATCTTTTCTCTGTACAGGCCTCCACACCAATATACTGGAGAGCTATTTGGGGTTGAGTACCTTTATCATCAAAGTTGCCTCTCCCTTCTGAAGAAGGATCTTGACACAGAGATTGATGAGGGCTTTGGGGATATTGATGAGGTAAGTATGCCACCACTTTTAGATGTAGATGAACCAACAACTGTTGCAATGCTAGAGGGCTTGGATGATGACAGTGATAGTGATGAAGAGGAAGAGGTATGTTTCTATATCTCCAAAAATATTTAGTCTTATAATTGATCAATTTACAGGAAGAATCAACTGAGGATAGAGAGTCTATTGATGTTTGGGGGATTGGAGAATGGGATTGAGTTGACAAATTGGCGAGAGCATTGCTTGACCTTCGTGGTCTCTCTGTAAGTAATGATGAAGCCAGAGAGATTAAACATCTCTATGATGAGCTCCTTGACTTTGACAAAAAACCGATGTCATATGAAGCAAAGGCAAAGAGATCACAGGGCTGGTTAGCTCGAACCAAGACATCTCGATCAGGACATGTTGGTGTTACAGCCATGAAGAGGTAGGTATTCAATGAGTTTTCAATCTTTCATTGTAATTAATTCAGGTGTTTTCTGTCTGCTAGGTCACCAGCTTCATCACCAGAGAAAAGCAGATTGGTTGAGGCCATCTGCATTTATCTATGTGAGAAAATAACACACCTAAGGAGGGCAGATAGTAGACATCAGGTGCCTTATATGTCTCGGTGGGGATTAATATTAGCAGAGTACAATGGGATAAGGGTGAGGCTCTTCAATAGTCAGGAATTGTTGGAGGGTACAAGCCTTGTGCTCTTCCCCATCAACAAGACCACGTTGGTAAGGTGGTAGAAAAATAATGTAAGGAGGGATGAAATTAAAATGTTGATGCAGGGTTTGGAACTACCATTTCCAAATTTATGCTCGTCAACATCTCTCCTTCCTGCACAACATCTCCCTACTACACCTCCACCTCCTACCGATGATCCATACCCTTTCCCTGAGCCACCAAATACCATGGGTCAAGCCCAAATGCGGAGGAAGGTGGCTCCATTGTCCTCTGCTATTCTCACCGAGGCATCACCATCTATACCATTGCCATTACCAGCTACACCATCACCATTACCAGCTATACCATCTACACCTCCTGATGCCTCCACTAGTAAACTTTCTAGAACAACTGAGTGGAGGCATTGAAAGAGCCAGTCACTTGTTTTCGTTGTTTTGGAAGTGCCAGTGGAAGTCCCACACACCTTGCCAGGTGTGTGGGAATGCAACATCTGACCCTGGCCACACACAATTTCGTGGCCACCAGTACTGTCCCCATGCACCTGGTCAAATACCAAAGGAGGAGTGGCTGGCTCAAAAAAAATCGAACTCGAAAAAAATAAATTTTACCATCTTTTATATACTATATATTTTGTATAATGTAATTAATGCACCATCTTTTGTATCATATAATTAATGGACTATGGAGAACATGTTTCAACTAATTTATATTTCCCACCAATTTCTTCCCTCCTCCTCTTTTTCCTTCCTCCACCTCTTCCTTTCCTTTTCTCCTCCCTTTTCTTTCCCCCCCCCCCTTCTTTTCCCCCTTTTCCCTGCCTCTCCCTTTTGTTCAAACATATCAATTAGTTGCAACATGTTTTCTATAGTCCATTAATTAAATTATACAAAATCTTATACAAAAGATGGTGCATTAGTTACATTATACAAAATATTATACAAAAGATGGTGCTTACATTATACAAAACAAATTTATTTTTTTTGAGAAGTTCAGCTTTTTTGAGCCAGCCACTCCTCCTTTGGTATTTGACCAGGTGTGTGGGGACAGTACCAGTGGCCACAAAATTGTGTGTGGCCAGGGTCAGATGTTGCATTCCCACATACCTGGCAAGAATATTGTTTTCATTGTTTTGGAAGTGACTGGCTCTTTCGATGCCTCCACTCAGTTGTTCTAGAAAGAAGTTTACTTCAGGAGAAGGTATAGATGCTGATGGTATTGCTGTAGATGCTGATTGTATTGCTGTAATTACTTAATAATTTCAGCTGACACTCCCTTTTCTTTTGTAGCAAAAGGAGCTGCTCTCCAGGAGGATACAATGGAAAGATTATTTTGTGATCACCCCTATAATTATGATCTCGTTGTTATTGGAGGAGAAGCAGGAGGACTGCTAAGATATATAAACAACTCATACAATCATATTTTAAATTGTATACATGTTAAAGAATTGACAAACTGTGTACAGAGTTTGTTATTTTGACATGGAATTTTAATTATCTTAATAGATAGGAAATATGTATCAATAAAGGAACAACCATTTTTCAATTATTATATTAGCAATGCATCCATTCTACTAACAGTGCATCCATTCCTATAGAAAATTGCTTAAAATAAAAGGCACTAAACTCCTTTGTTTTGACTATGTTAAACCTTGCCTAGTTGGTACCACATCGGAGTGATACCTGCATTAATGTAGGATATATTCCTAAGAAACTGATGTATTAAGCGTCATTGCTTGGTATGTACCAAATTACCAATATAGGTACAATATTTAATTGTCTTTTAATATAGGACAACAACTGAATGATGCCAGACATTATAAATGGACATTTTCAAAAGAAAGTACTACCTCTGTTTGTCCATTTTAATTAAAAATTGCATCCATTTCTACAAATTTATTAACAGTGTTCCTTCTTCTATTACTGAGTCACACGTGGACTCATATGGTAGAGGCTATACAGAACACTTATTGTTCTAAACTTTGTAACAAAGGAGACTAAGGAGTTAAATATATCAATGGACTAGCCAAGTTCTTTGATCCTCATACTTTGCTGGTAATACTAATATTGTGCTGTTTTATAGTAGTAGTAGTGTAGTATACTGATTCACTAGGCATAGAATATTTAATCACTGGTGCACGAATAGTAGATTGTACTGCTATCATTCTCTCTCTCTCTCTTTTTGCTAGGTGGACAACTTAAGAGGATTTGATCAAGTGGGGATTGAATTTATTGGAATTCTGTTTAATGTAACTCATAGCAAATGGCTGAGAAGATATATTAAAAACAAAGTCAACATTATTCATAAAACTGTTTCTATTAGGGTAATACTGTTGCTATAGTAACAATCTAATTAATTTGTGAACTTTTCAGATTGAGTTAATATCTTAGGGAGCTCCTCGATTACTTCAAGTTCATTACAAAAACTTTGAATCTGGTAAAGAAGGACATGCTGACTTTAATACAGTAAGACATTTTGTATAAATAATGATGTCATTATGATATCATAGGTATTATTTGCTATTGGCCAATATGCAAATACTAAAAGCCTATGATTGGAAAGGCCGGAATAACAGTTGTAAAGTAACATCTATTTGTAACAACACCTTAAGGTCAATTATCTTTCTATAGAAATGGTTATATTCCTACAGTCTATGAACAGACTAACATTTCACAAATCTATGCTATTGGAGACGTACAATAAGGAAAACTTAAGCTGATCCCATTGACCATCAAAGCAGGTCAATGTCTGACAAGACACTTGTTTACATTTGACAAAGTTAATTGTGACTAGTTTACACCACTTGAATATGGATTAGTTGATAAAGATACAAGATAAAGGTAAATAAATGGTCAATGGTTACTAGTGATGTTTACAGTTCGTTAATTTTATTCTATTGTTGGTATTTTTATATGTAGGTATATCATGTTTACTTTAAACTAATGGAATTTACTATGGCTGCTTGCAATAATGACTGTTACATAAAATTAATTGTTAACAAAGCTGACAGTGTAAGAGAGAGAGATTGAATCTTCTATCGTTCAGGATAGAGTGGTAGGATTCCATGATATAAGTCCAAATGCTAGAGAGATGATCACACAGAGTTATGCAGTAGCTATATAATTGGGTGCTATGAATCTCATTTTGATAGTATCATTGGTATTCATCCAATGCGTTTTGAGAACTTCACTACAATTTCTGTTACTAAGAGCTCAAACAAAGACTCTTCAGCTGATGGTTGCTGAGGTTAAGCATCCTCTGGTTAGGCTAATGCAGGACCAATATTTGTAAGTAACAGTATAAAAAATATTAATTAAAAATTGTCCTTTTTTTAGATTTCCTTGTCCTCCTTGTTGCTATCAGAGAGTGCAAAATACTATGTAGGGATATCTGATTAGTTGATAGGATAGTCACATGACTGTCATGTGATAGAGTACCTCTCAATCACTTTAGGTAGTATTGATACAATGCTAATTATTGTTCCCACACCTTAAGGGTTAAAAACATGATATATTCTAAATATTACAGTATAATATTTTAAAGACTTCAATGACTGTAAAATATCATTCCAAAAATAGCACAAAATCATTTAGGGGGCAAAGTAAAATAAACACACACTGGTTATAATATGAGAACATACTACAGTTGTATATCTACTTCATTTCAGATTCTGACTAGCTATTTGTTTGAGCGAGTCTACAGTTGAAGGTAGTGGTTGACTTTGTAGCCAGAACTCAGCTTTCATAGCAACCAGTTCCCACTCATCATGATGACTAGTAAACTGTTTCTCCAAAAATGCTAATGCTAGTAAGGTAGCCCACATCACTTCTGTACATCCAGCAGGACAAGTACTCTTTAATTCAACGAGGGTACAACCAATCAATGAGGCTAGACTTTGGTCTAGAGTCCAGAATCCCTCAGCTGACTGAAGAGCTACCAACTGAGAAAGGGTGGAGCTACCAGTAGCAGACTGTGATGAATGTAATGAGGTAGAAAGCGTAGGCATATCTTCGTCATCCATTTCATCAGCCATGATTGAAGATTCACAAGAAACGCTCATGAATGCAAATCCAGGAGCTGAGTTCTTTTTTCTTTTCCCCTTTGTTTGCAAAGCACTCAATGATCTTTCATCATTCAATTCAGCACTCGACAACATTTCACCTCTAACAGCTCCTTTTGGAAGAGCTATATTTCTACTTCTGGGTGCTGCAAACTTAAACTTTGCACGAACTCCACTTCCTCCAAACCCTCCACCCCTAAATCCCCCACTTGGTCTTCCTTGTACTTCAATAGCTGTTAGATCCCATGTCTTAATAGCTCCCTCTATTGGTTTGTCTTGATCTTCATCTACTGCTACATAAGCAGTAAGAGATGACACGACACTAGACTCCACACTCATTTTAATAATGGCTGCTTTCTTCTCTGCTTTATCCTCCCAATCTTTAATTAAACTCTTAGCTGCTAACTGGTGGACAATTGGTAAAGATGACAGAGGACCTTCATCACTACCAACTTCAAACTCAATATGATGTTCTATATCACTACCCAATACTTTGCCTTTAAGTATAACTGAACAATGTCCACTCAAACTAGTACCACCTCCCTTTAATATCCCATATAGAACCAATTTGTCTCCGTTAAATATTGGAGGGATCTTACTGGGAGCCTGGAGGACTCTAACTCCAGCTGGTACAGAGAATGTCAGCTCTACATCTGTCACTGAAGGTTGAAGAGCTTTTTTAAGACTACTGATGACCTAAATATAATGTACTTGTTGTTATGTTACTATATCTTTAAATGATACCTTTGATTGCATTCTTTCTCCTTCTTTGATGAATTCAGCACTTCCATTACCAGCCCTGGCCAGACCCTTAACTAGAGCACTAGATGCTCCAGACCCTATACCAAATGTGAACACTCTATAATATAAAGGAGCAGACAGTACTGGTTAGATCTTCAATGAATAAGAAATATTTTACCTAGCAACATGAGAGTTCTTCTTTGTCTCATCAATACATGCTTGAGTGTTACTAACAGATCCATCTGTCAGTACAAATACTTGACGTGGTAGTCCTGGTAACAACTTCTGACCAAAGACAAAATTAAGAGGTTGGAGTAATTCTGTACCACCAAGATTAGCTTGCATTGTTTGAGCTAGTTTCATAGATTTGTCTAGGTTGGTCTGGTTGTAAGGAACACTCTTTGGAAAGAGGTGTTCATAACGTGATCCAAATCCAATAATATTAAAGTAACAACCAGGAGGAATGCTCTTTAGGAAGAGAACTAAAGTTTCCTTAGCACTGTTAATATATGCTCCTGACATACTGCCACTTCGATCAACTACAAACACAAATTCACATGCTGCTTGTAAACTGGTAAATTTTGGAAAGAAATCCAACATGACAGCTGGATTACTAAGTAGCTCGTTAGTCCCTTCACGTCCGTTCTCCACTGTAGCATGAGGTGTGTGTGGCTCATTGTAATTAATCAAGACAACAAGATCTTTATCTAGAGGAGCTTGTTCCTTCAATGTAACTTCTATCAACCCTCCTTTGTCTGTTGTATTGATACCATGAGTAGGTGAGGTGACAGAGGAGATACCCGTGGGATTTGTAATCTTCAAAGAGAAGCTAGACACAGCTGGAGCATGTCCCTTTTCCACTTGAGTCCCTTCGCTCGATATGGGAGCAAGAGGATCTACCGAGCCTTGAGGAGTATAACGAGGTTTTAAGACAGTAGGGAGAGAGAAACGAACTGCCTCTTCTTCCACTGGAAGCTCTCCTGCTAACTTGAGCAATAGCTGGGCCTCTCCTTTTGGAGGTAAATTACCCAATGCTAAACTAAATATATCTCCTGTCTTCTCTTCTCCAAGAGCTGCAGTCAGTCCAGAAGCAATAGCATCATCATAAGTAGCACGAGCTTGTTCTTTCTCTTGTACCTATAAAGATTGTATCATATGACAGTCACATGACCAACTAATGTAACATACCACTCCATGAATAGTTCTTCCATCAATTTTAGCCTCCAGTCCTACAACAGCCATACCTTCATCTACTGGGAACCTGAACATGACCTCCAGAGGATCATCAGAGGGGTTCCGATAACTCAAGGTGGTATCTAGTCCAACCACATATCCTTTGATATCTCCAGAGACTGCTACACTCTCCAAAGGAACAGTACCTCCTCTACCCTGGATAACTAGACCATATTGAGACGACATGATTGTGTTTGTTATCTGCTGCTGCTGTGTTTATATTCTCTAGGTAAGACACAATGACTCAGCATATTAATATTAAATAAATTAATTAAAGTGTCAGTTTATATGGTAAGTACTAAGGTTCGAGAATAAGCTGGGATTCTATTTTTAGACATTACGTAATCTAGATCTAATAAATTTTCTATAAAAGATAGTTCTTATTTTATGTCATTGGAAGACCACCAGAGCCTCACAATCTCTTCAACCATCATCCATATCTCTGAGGACATTCAATACATCAATGGAGCACTGTGTGAATGTCCTCTTTCAATCTCTTCATGAGAGTACCATCATTCCTCCATACAGACCACACCAGTATCCTAGATAGCTCTTTGGGGCTGAGTGTCTTTATCATCAAAGTTGTCTCTCCATTCTTAATAAGAAGGACTGTGACAATGAGATTGATAAGGGATTTTGGTATTTTGACAAAGTAAGTATGTCACCATTTGTAGATAAACCAACCACTGCAATGCTACTGGACTCATATGATGATATGATAGTGGTAAAGAGGAAGAGGTATGTTTCTATGTCTCCAAAAATGCTTAATCTTATTATGGATCAATTTATAGGAGAATCAACTCAGGGTGAAGAGTCTGTTGATGTTCGGAGAATTGGAGAATGGGATCATGTTGACAAGATTTGGCAAGAGCATTGCTTGACCTTTGTGGTCTCTCTGTAGCTAAAAATGAAACCAGAGAGATCAAACATCTCTATGATGAGCTCCTTGACTTTAACAAAAAACAATGTCATATGAAGCAATGGGAAAGAGAATACAGGACTGCTTTGCTCAAAATCAAGATGTCTCAATCAGAACATATTAGTATTACAGCCATGAAGAGGTAGATATTCAATGGTTTTCAATCATTCATTGTAAATTAATTCAGGTTTTTTCTGTCTACTAGGTCACCAAGCAGACTGGTTGAGACCATTTGTACTTATTTATGTGAAAAAATGACTCAACAAAGGAGGGCAACCATCAACTGTCATATATGTCTTAGTGGGAATTAGTTTAGCAGAGTACAATGGGATAAGTGTGAGATCATCAATAGTCAGGACTTGTTGGAGGGTACAAGCCTTGTGTTCTTTTCCATCACCAAAACCATATTGATAAGGTGGTACAAAAATAATGTAAAGAGGGATGAGATAAAAATGTCAATTTAAAGTACCCTCTTCAAATTTAGGTTCATCAACATCTCTCCTTCAGCACATCTCCATACTACACCTTTCCCTCCTACTGATGACCACTCCCTTCCCTGAGCCACCAGATATCATGTTTGATGTGTTGCTTGTACTACAATAGAATTTGATGTTGTGAATGAATTAACTAACTACCCTCTCTATTATATTGAGCTACTTCAACCTGACACTCCCTTTTCTTTTGTAGCAAAAGGAGCTACTATATAAAACGCTGTTGCTGAAATCAGCAGTCAATTGATAGTACCTAATGTCTTTACCTAATAGTAGTACCTCATAGTACCTAATGACAACATTTTGGAGGATGTGATGCTATTGTCACTTCATTCACTAGAGGTATACTGGCTAGTTTTATTGTGGAGGAAAGATTATTTTGTGAACCACTCCTATGATTATGATCTCATTGTTATTGAAGGAGGATCAGGAGGACTGCCATGTGCCAAGATATATAATATATAAATAACTCATACAAGCATATTTTAAATTTTATACTTGTTAAAAGAACTGAGTTTGTTAGAATTTTAATTTATCTTAATAAGTAGGAAATCTGTATCAATAAAGGAACATCCATTTTCAATATATTATGTTAGCTATGCATCCATTCTATAATCTGTAGATACATTCTACTGACAGTTCATCCATTTCTATAGGAAGCTGCTGAAATAGAATGCACTGAACTCCTTTGTTTAGACTATGTTAAACCTTGCCCACTTGGTACCTACCACATGGGAGTTAGGAGGTACCTCCGTTAATGTAGGATGTATTTTAAGAAATTGATGCATCAAGCCTCATTGCTTGGTATATATCAATATAGGTACAATATTTAATTATATCTTTTATGTAGGACAATAACTCAATGATGCTATACGTTATGGATGGACATTTTAAAAAAAAAGATACTACCTCTGTTTGTCCATTTTATTTAAAAATTGTATCCATTTCTACAAATTTATTAATAGTGTTCCTTCTTCTATTACTGAGTCACACTACCCAAGTTCTTTGATCCTCATATTTGCTGGTAATACTAATATTGTGCTGTATTATAGTTGTGTAATATACTTGTATATTCTATAGTATGTTGATTCGTATATTGTGTAGTATGTTGATTCACAAGGCAAAGAATATTTAACCACTGGTGCACAAATAGTAGTTGCTGTTGGTGTGTTATCATTGCAGATTGTCCTACTGTCATTTTCTCTCTCTCTCTCTCTGCCAGGTGGATGACCTCTTTATCCTGACATACCTGGCACTAAAGAATATGATATTACAAGTGGTGATATATTTTCAATGACCACACCCCTCGGAAGACGTTAGTAGTGTGTGCATCATATGTGGCATTAGAGTGTGCAAGATTCCTTAGTTTTGATACTTGTTGTATTTTATGATCTAGTCTCTTATGATGATTTGATCAAGTGAGGATTGCAATTCTGTTTAATGTCATAGCAAATGCCTGATATTATTGGAGTGGTTATATTAAAAAATAAAGTCAAATTTATTCATAAAACTGTTCCTACTAGGGTAATACTGTTGCTATAGTAACCATCTAATTAATTTATGAACATTATAGGTTTGACTTAATATCTGAGGGACCTCATTGATTACTTCAAGGTCATTACAAAAACTTAGAATCTGGCGAAGAAGGACATGCTGACTTTAATGCAGTCGTTTTGTACAAATAATGATCTCATTATGACATCATAGGTATTATTTGCTATCGGCCAGTACCAAGATACTAAAAACTGCAATTGGAAAAGCACAGAGTAACAGTTCCAAGTAACATCTATTTTGTAACAACACTTTAAGGTCAATTATCTTTCTATAGAAAAAATGTTATATTCCTACAGTCTATGAACAGACTAATATTTCACATATCTATGCTATTGGAGACGTACAATAAGGAATACTTAAGAGAAATCATTGGTATTCATCCAACATGTTCTGAGAATTTCACTACTCTCTCTGTTACCAAGAGCTTAAATAAAGACTCTTCAGCTGATGGTTGCTGAGGTTAAGCATCCTCTGGTTAGGCTAATGGAGGACCAACATTTGCAAGTAACAGTACAAAAATATTAATTAAAACTGTCCTCTTTTAGATTCCCTTGTCCTCCTTGCTGCTATCAGAAGGTGCAA
The DNA here is from genome assembly GCA_963965975.1 of Xestospongia bergquistia. Taxonomy (NCBI): domain Eukaryota; kingdom Metazoa; phylum Porifera; class Demospongiae; order Haplosclerida; family Petrosiidae; genus Xestospongia; species Xestospongia bergquistia. Next base: position 3,617,907 of record OZ014425.1, read on the forward strand.
AATACTATGTGGGGATAGGATAGTCACATGACTGTCATGTGATAAAGTACCTCTCAATCACTTTAAGTGAAGAGGTAGTCTTGATACAATGCTAAGTATTGTGTCCACACCTTAATTGTTAAAAAAATTTAACTATTTCTAAATATTTATTATGGTATATTATTTTAAAGAATTCAGTGATTATAAAACATCAGTAATTTTGATTCCAAATTTATCCTATGATTTAGGAGCAAAGTAAAATAAAAATAAACACACTGATTATGGCACAAGAACATACTACAGTTCCGTATCCAGATTCTGACTAGCTATTTGTTTGAGTGAGTCTACAGTTGAAGGTAGTGGCTGACTTTGTAGCCAGAACTCAGCTTTCATAGCAACCAGTTCCCACTCATCATGATGACTAGTAAACTGTTTCTCCAGAAATGATAATGCTAGTAAGGTAGCCCACATCACTTCTGTACATCCAGCAGGACAAGCACCCTTTAACTCAACGAGGGTACAACCAATCAATGAGGCTAGACTTTGGTCTAAAGTCCAGAATCCTTCAGCTGATTGAAGAGCTACCAACTGAGAAAGGGTGGAGCTACCAGCAGCAGACTGTGGTGAATGTAATGAGGTAGAAAGCGTAGGTGAAAACTCCATATCTTCATCAGCCATGACTGAAGATATCTCACAAGCAGCTACACTATCACTCATGAGTTTAAATCCAGAGGATGTCAAGCCTGCTGACTTCTTTTTACTTTTCCCCTTTAATTGAAAAGCACTCAATGATCTTTCCCCACCCACAGCTCCCCCTAGAGGAACTAAATTATAACTTCTGGATGGTTCACACCTTCTCTTAACTTTTCTTCCTGGAGCACCACTTGGTGGAGGAGGTGGAGCATCTCTTGGTGAAGGGCTAAAATAATTAATTGGAGGATGTGATAATGATAGTAGGTCCACATGCCTAGTTCGTGACATGGGTTCACCAAGAGAACCCATAGAAACAGTCCCAAGACTAAGATAAGCTGTTCTATTAAATGCTTGTTGAAATCCTAATCCACCATAAGACACACCTATAAAAAAAAGACTCAAAACATGACACTCATTTAAGTAGTTAAGTGAATACTAACCAGTCTCAATAGCTGTTAGATCCCATGTCTTAATAGCTCCCTCTATTGGTTTGTCTTGATCTTCATCTACTGCTACATAAGCAGTAAGAGATGACACGACACTAGACTCCACACTCATTTTAATAATGGCTGCTTTCTTCTCTGCTTTATCCTCCCAATCTTTAATTAAACTCTTAGCTGCTAACTGGTGGACAATTGGTAAAGATGACAGAGGACCTTCATCACTACCAACTTCAAACTCAATATGATGTTCTATATCACTACCCAATACTTTGCCTTTAAGTGTAACTGAGCAATGTCCACTCAAACTAGTACCACCTCCCTTTAATATCCCATATAAAACCAACTTGTCTCCGTTAAATATTGGAGGGATCTTACTGGGAGCCTGGAGGACGCTAACTCCAGCTGGTACAGAGAATGTCAGCTCTACATCTGTCACTGAAGGTTGAAGAGCTTTTTTAAGACTACTGATGACCTAAATATAATGTACTTGTTGTTATGTTACTATATCTTTAAATGATACCTTTGATTGCATTCTTTCTCCTTCTTTGATGAATTCAGCACTTCCATTACCAGCCCTGGCCAGACCCTTAACTAGAGCACTAGATGCTCCAGACCCTATACCAAATGTGAACACTCTATAATATAAAGGGGCAGACAGTACTGGTTAGATATTCATTGAATAAGAAATATCTTACCTAGCAACATGAGAGTTCTTCTTTGTCTCATCAATACATGCTTGAGTGTTACTAACAGATCCATCTGTCAGTACAAATACTTGACGTGGTATTCCTGGTAACAAATTCTGACCAAACACAAAATTAAGAGGTTGTAGTAATTCTGTACCACCAAGATTAGCTTGCATTGTTTGAGCTAGTTTCATAGCTTTGTCTAGGTTGGTCTGGTTGTAAGGAACACTCTTTGGAAAGAGGTGTTCATAACGTGATCCAAATCCAATAATATTAAAGTAACAACCAGGAGGAATGCTCTTTAGAAAGAGAACTAAAGTTTCCTTAGCACTGTTAATATATGCTCCTGACATACTGCCACTTCGATCAACTACAAACACAAATTCACATGCTGCTTGTAAACTGGTAAATTTTGGAAAGAAATCCAACATGACAGCTGGATTATTAAGTAGCTCATTAGTCCCTTCACGTCCGTTTTCCACTGTAGCATGAGGTGTGTGGGGCTCATTGTAATTAATCAAGACAACAAGATCTTTATCTAGAGGAGCTTGTTCCTTCAATGTAACTTCTATCAACCCTCCTTTGTCTGTTGTATTGATACCATGAGTAGGTGAGGTGACAGAGGAGATACCCGTGGGATTTGTAATCTTCAAAGAGAAGCTAGACACAGCTGGAGCATGTCCCTTTTCCACTTGAGTCCCTTCACTCGATATGGGAGCAAGAGGATCTACCGAGCCTTGAGGAGTATAACGAGGTTTTAAGACAGTAGGGAGAGAGAAACGAACTGCCTCTTCTTCCACTGGAAGCTCTCCTGCTAACTTGAGCAATAGCTGGGCCTCTCCTTTTGGAGGTAAATTACCCAATGCTAAACTAAATATATCTCCTGTCTTCTCTTCTCCAAGAGCTGCAGTCAGTCCAGAAGCAATAGCATCATCATAAGTAGCACGAGCTTGTTCTTTCTCTTGTACCTATAGAGATTGTATCATATGACAGTCACATGACCAACTAATGTAACATACCACTCCATGAATAGTTCTTCCATCAATTTTAGCCTCCAGTCCTACAACAGCCATACCTTCATCTACTGGGAACCTGAACATGACCTCCACAGGATCATCAGAGGGGTTCCGATAACTCAAGGTGGTATCTAGTCCAACCACATATCCTTTGATATCTCCAGAGACTGCTACACTCTCCAAAGGAACAGTACCTCCTCTACCCTGGATAAGTAGACCATATTGAGATGACATAGCTTACAATAAAATAAGGAGAAGTGATCGATCGTTTATATTAGATCTAGATTACGTAATGTCTAAAAATAGAATCGCAGTTCATTAGTATTTTACCATAAACTGAGTTGTAGACACTATAATTAATTTATTTAATATTAATAAGCTGAGTCATTCTGTGCTACCTAAACACAGCAGCAGCAGATAATAAACACAATCATGTCGTCTCAATATGGTCTAGTTATCCAGGGTAGAGGAGGTACTGTTCCTTTGGAAAGTGTAGCAGTCTCTGGAGATATCAAAGGATATGTGGTTGGACTAGATACCACCTTGAGTTATCGGAACCCCTCTGATGATCCTGTGGAGGTCATGTTCAGGTTCCCAGTAGATGAAGGTATGGCTGTTGTAGGACTGGAGGCTAAAATTGATGGAAGAACTATTCATGGAGTGGTATGTTACATTAGTTGGTCATGTGACTGTCATATGATACAATCTCTATAGGTACAAGAGAAAGAACAAGCTCGTGCTACTTATGATGATGCTATTGCTTCTGGACTGACTGCAGCTCTTGGAGAAGAGAAGACAGGAGATATATTTAGTTTAGCATTGGGTAATTTACCTCCAAAAGGAGAGGCCCAGCTATTGCTCAAGTTAGCAGGAGAGCTACCAGTGGAAGAAGAGGCAGTTCGTTTCTCTCTCCCTACTGTCTTAAAACCTCGTTATACTCCTCAAGGCTCGGTAGATCCTCTTGCTCCCATATCGAGTGAAGGGACTCAAGTGGAAAAGGGACATGTTCCAGCTGTGTCTAGCTTCTCTTTGAAGATTACAAATCCCACGGGTATCTCCTCTGTCACCTCACCTACTCATGGTATCAATACAACAGACAAAGGAGGGTTGATAGAAGTTACATTGAAGGAACAAGCTCCTCTAGATAAAGATCTTGTTGTCCTGATCAATTACAATGAGCCCCACACACCTCATGCTACAGTGGAGAATGGACGTGAAGGGACTAATGAGCTACTTAGTAATCCAGCTGTCATGTTGGATTTCTTTCCAAAATTTACCAGTTTACAAGCAGCATGTGAATTTGTGTTTGTAGTTGATCGAAGTGGCAGTATGTCAGGAGCATATATTAACAGTGCTAAGGAAACTTTAGTTCTCTTTCTAAAGAGCATTCCTCCTGGTTGTTACTTTAATATTATTGGATTTGGATCACGTTATGAACACCTCTTTCCAAAGAGTGTTCCTTACAACCAGACCAACCTAGACAAAGCTATGAAACTAGCTCAAACAATGCAAGCTAATCTTGGTGGTACAGAATTACTCCAACCTCTTAATTTTGTGTTTGGTCAGAAGTTGTTACCAGGACTACCACGTCAAGTATTTGTACTGACAGATGGATCTGTTAGTAACACTCAAGCATGTATTGATGAGACAAAGAAGAACTCTCATGTTGCTAGGTAAGATATTTCTTATTCAATGAATATCTAACCAGTACTGTCTGCCCCTTTATATTATAGAGTGTTCACATTTGGTATAGGGTCTGGAGCATCTAGTGCTCTAGTTAAGGGTCTGGCCAGGGCTGGTAATGGAAGTGCTGAATTCATCAAAGAAGGAGAAAGAATGCAATCAAAGGTATCATTTAAAGATATAGTAACATAACAACAAGTACATTATATTTAGGTCATCAGTAGTCTTAAAAAAGCTCTTCAACCTTCAGTGACAGATGTAGAGCTGACATTCTCTGTACCAGCTGGAGTTAGAGTCCTCCAGGCTCCCAGTAAGATCCCTCCAATATTTAACGGAGACAAGTTGGTTCTATATGGGATATTAAAGGGAGGTGGTACTAGTTTGAGTGGACATTGCTCAGTTACACTTAAAGGCAAAGTATTGGGTAGTGATATAGAACATCGTATTGAGTTTGAAGTTGGTAGTGATGAAGGTCCTCTGTCATCTTTACCAATTGTCCACCAGTTAGCAGCTAAGAGTTTAATTAAAGATTGGGAGGATAAAGCAGAGAAGAAAGCAGCCATTATTAAAATGAGTGTGGAGTCTAGTGTTGTGTCATCTCTTACTGCTTATGTAGCAGTAGATGAAGATCAAGACAAACCAATAGAGGGAGCTATTAAGACATGGGATCTAACAGCTATTGAGACAGGTTAGTATTCACTTAGCTACTTAAATAAGTGTCATGTCTTGAGTCTTTTTTTTATAGGTGTGTCTTATGGTGGTAATCGTGTTTTGAAGAAAGGATTAGGTTTTCAACAAGCATTTGATAGCACAGCTTATCTTAGTTTTGGGACTGGTTCTATGGGTTCTCTTGGTCAACCCCCATCACCAACTTGGCATGTGGACCTACTATCATCATCATCAAATCTTAATTATTTTAGCCCTCCACCTCCTCCACCAAGTGGTGCTCCACCCCCTCCACCAAGTGGTGCTCCACCTCCTCCACCAAGTTACACACCGCAATATCTAGTAAATAATGTACGATCACTTGCACCTAGTCAACAAAACCGTGCTCCACCCCCTCCACCAAGTGATAATTTATTTGAGACAGTAGTACTATGTGATGGCCTTGATCCTAGCAAGTTATCCAAACAAAATGGTGCACGTAATTCTATTGCACCTAGTTCTGCCCTTTCTCAATTGATAACTCTTCAATCAGCTGAAGGATTCTGGACTTTAGACCAAAGTCTAGCCTCATTGATTGGTTGTACCCTCATTGAGTTAAAGAGTACTTGTCCTGCTGGATGTACAGAAGTGATGTGGGCTACCTTACTAGCATTAGCATTTCTGGAGAAACAGTTTACTAGTCATCATGATGAGTGGGAACTGGTTGCTATGAAAGCTGAGTTCTGGCTACAAAGTCAACCATTACCTTCAACTGTAGACTCACTCAAACAAATAGCTAGTCAGAATCTAAAATGAAGTGGATATTTTTAGTGTGTATATTGCCTCTTTAAATAATTTTAACAATTTTTAAATTTTTTTTTACTAAAAATGTTTGAAATAGTAAAAGAGACTTACTTAAATCAAACTCTATCTATCATAACATGACAATAGCCATTGTCAATGCCTCAACTGCATTAATTTCCTAGTCAGTTATCTGGTGTAGAAGAGGTAAAGGTAGTATTCCTTTGGAGAGTGTAGCAGTCTCTGGAGATATCAAAGGATATGTGGTTGGACTAGATACCACCTTGAGTTATCGGAACCCCTCTGATGATCCTCTGGAGGTCATGTTCAGGTTCCCAGTAGATGAAGGTATGGCTGTTGTAGGACTGGAGGCTAAAATTGATGGAAGAACTATTCATGGAGTGGTATGTTACATTAGTTGGTCATGTGACTGTCATATGATACAATCTTTATAGGTACAAGAGAAAGAACAAGCTCGTGCTACTTATGATGATGCTATTGCTTCTGGACTGACTGCAGCTCTTGTAGAAGAGAAGACAGGAGATATATTTAGTTTAGCATTGGGTAATTTACCTCCAAAAGGAGAGGCCCAGCTATTTCACAATTTAGAAGGAGAGTTACCAGTTAAAGAAGAGGCTGTTTGTTTCTTTTCCCTACTGTCTTAAAGACATGTTATACTCAACAACTTCCTGAAATGAGCCACAAGTTGTCTATTATTTGTTTCCTCCCATATTGGATGATGGGAGTGGTACAACAAATTGGAATGCTCCGTTAAATCCACTTGTTCCCATATTTTATGGTATCAAGTACATTAATTGTTGTACTATAAGTTACTATTACAGTGTCAGCTCTCATTTTCTGTGACACAAATTGTTCCAAATGTTTCAAAATTTGGCTCAATGTTCCAATTGCTCTAAATGTTTCAAAATTTCTTATTTCAAATGTTCCAAATTTTGAAAGTTTGGAACATTTTAAACATGTTCAAAAAATTCCAATTGTTCCACATGTTCAAAATTTCATGTTTCAAATGTTTCAAAATTCCAACTGTTCCAAATTCGCAGCATGTGGATGCTAATGGGAGGAAAGAGAAGGTGGACCAATAGACATCTGGAATATACCAGGCCATCCTTCATCCTAGCTATTGTCCAGAATGAGTATTGTTACTAAAGATGTTTTGGTCACTTTGTTGTCCATTGCTGGCCATTGGCATAAAATGTGGTCAGTAGCCACCTACCATCCTCTATATCTACATAAACTATGTCATCTTCAGTTTCTTCAGCTATTCATTAGCTATGTCTTTGTCAATACTAATATGTCAACAATACTACACCTTTGTCTGCTATTAATAGTTTACTATACATGCACATCTTTTGAGAGTTTTCACCTACACCTCGCATGCTTCATCCCTAGATTGTGCACCATTGCAGTGAACTTTCAAGTGTATCTGCTCAATGGTATCACTCGTTGGAACACCATCAGAGCCTCATAGTCTCTTTAACTATCATTCGTGTTTCTGAGGACATTTGATACATCATTGAAACACTGTGTGAATGTCCTCTCTCAATTTCTTCATGGAAGTACCATCTTTCCTCCCTTCAGACCACCACACCAGTATCCTGGAGAGCTCTTTGGAGTTAAGTATGTTTATCATCAAATTTGTCTCTCCCTTCTTAAAAAGGACCTTGTCAATGAGATTGATAAGGGATTTGGGTATTTTGACGAAGTAAGTATGCCACCATTTGTAGATGTAGATGAACCAACCATTGCAATGTTAGAGGGTTAAGATGATGGTGATATAGTGGTGAAGAGGAAGAAGTATATTTCTATTCTCAAAAATGCCTAGTCTTATTATGGATCAATTTATTAGAAGAATCAACTCAGGGTGAAGAATCTGTTGATCAATGTTCGGAGAATTGGAGGACGGGATTATGTTGACAGATTGGAGAGAGCTTTGCTTGACCTTTGAGGTCTCTCTATAACTATTACTGAAGCCAGAGAGATCGATATCTCTATGATGAGATCCTTGACTTTACAAAAAACCAGTGTCATACGAAGTAAGGGCAAAAAGATCACAGGGCCACTTTGCTTGAAACCAAGATGTCTTGATCAGGACATGTTGGTGTTACAGCCATGAAGAGGTAGGTATTTAATGAGTTTTCAATCTTTCATTGTAATTAATCCAGGTGTTTTCTGTCTGCTGGGTCACCAGCTTCATCACCAGAGAAAAGCAGATTGGTTGAGGCCATCTGGATTTATCTGTGTGAGAAAATAACACACCAGAGGAGGGCAGATAGTAGTGCCTTATGTGTCTCGGTGGGGATTAATATTAGCAGAGTACAAGGGTGAGGCTCATCAATAGTCAGGAATTGTTGGAGAGTACAAGCCTTGTTCTCTTTCCTATCAACAAGACCACATTGGTTAGGTGGTACAAAAAATAAGGTGAGGAGGGATGAGATAAAAATGTCAATTTAATGTTTGAAAGTATTCTCTTCAAATTTATGCTCATCAACATCTCTCCTTCAGCACAAAATCTCCCTACTACACCTCAACCTCCTACTGATGATCCACACCCTTTCCCTGAGCCACTAGATATTACGAGTCAAGCCAAAATACCAAGGAAGGTAGCTCCATTGTCCTCTGTTATTTCCACTGGGACATATCACCATTACCATCACCAGCTACACCATTAACATCACCAGCTATACTTTCTCCTGATGCCTTCACTAGTAAAGTTTTCAAGAACAACTGAATGGAGGCATTGAAAGAGCCGGCACTTCTGAAACAATGTAAAGAATATTCTTGCCAGGATTTTGTGGCCGCCAGTATTGCCTCCCACACCTGGTCAAATACCAAAGGAGGAGTGGCTAGCTCAAAAGAAAGCCGCACTTCTAAAAAATAAATACTTGTATTTAATATATTTACATTTTTTATTAATATTCAATACATTAGCATTTTTGTTAACAATATATAATATGTGTACAGTGTAATCAATGCACTATCTTTGAACAAAAGAGAGAGGGAAAGGTTTCAATTAATTCATATTTCCCATCAATTTCTTCCTCCACTTCTTTCTCCTTTCAAAGTACGTCTGGAAAATACCAAGCAATCCTTGATACTAGATATTGTCCAGAACAAGTGCCATTACTAAAGAAATTTTGGTCACTTTGTTATTGCAAAGGAATGTTGTGGTACAGCAAGATTTAACATTGATACAACCTTTAAAGTTTGCACTGTGATTGGTCACCAATTACTGTAAAATTAATTACAATTATTGCCAAGTACATCCACTTTTAAAATGTCAATTTCAGTTATTATAATTACAATGTCCCCATAAAATAAATACAAGAATATAATTCTTGTATTTTAATTTTATCATTATATTACGTAAAATATTTTTACAAAATACAATATACTTATTTACAAATTTTAAAACATTCAATTTGGAAATTATAAATAATAATAATAATAACAATAATAATAATAATAATATTATTATTATGAACATGTTCTTATCTTAATAAACAATGCCTACATTGAAACAAATAAAACAATCCAGTTATATAACAATAACTCACTTTTAGATATGGTTTAAATTTATTCATAAAACTGTTCCTACTAGGGTATACTGTTGCTATAGTAACCATCTAATTAATTATGAACATTATAGGTTTGACTTAATATCTGAGGGACCTCATTGATTACTTCAAGGTCATTACAAAAACTTAGAATCTGGTGAAGAAGACATACTGACTTTAATGCAGTCGTTTTGTACAAATAATGATGTCATTGTGACATCATAGGTATTATTTGCTATCGGCCAATACCAAGATACTAAAAACTACAATTGATAAATCACGGAATAACAGTTCCAAGTAACATCTATGTTGTAACAACACCTCAAAGTCAATTATCTTTCTATAGAAATGGTTATATTCCTATAGTCTATGAACAGACTAACATTTCACATATCTATGCTATTGGAGATGTACAACAAGGAAAACTTAAGAGAAATCATTGGTATTCATCCAACATGTTCTGAGAATTTCACTACTCTCTCTGTTACCAAGAGCTTAAATAAAGACTCTTCAGCTGATGGTTGCTGAGGTTAAGCATCCTCTGGTAGGCTAATGGAGGACCAACATTTGCAAGTAACAGTACAAAAATATTAATTAAAACTGTCCTCTTTTAGATTCCCTTGTCCTCCTTGCTGCTATCAGAAGGTGCAAAATATATACTATGTGGGGATAGGATAGTCACATGACTATCATGTGATAGAGTACCTCTCAATCACTTTAAGTGAAGAGGTAGTCGTGATACAATGCTAAGTATTGTGTCCACACCTTAATTGTTAAAAAAATAACTATTTCTAAATATTTTATGGTATATTATTTTTAAGACTTCAGTGATTATAAAATATCAGTACTAGTAATTTTGATTCCAAATTTATCCTATGATTTAGGGGCAAAGTAAAATAAAAATAAACACACTGATTATGGCACGAGAACATACAACAGTTGTATATCCACTTCATTTTAGATTCTGACTAGCTATTTGTTTGAGTGAGTCTACAGTTGAAGGTAGTGGTTGACTTTGTAGCCAGAACTCAGCTTTCATAGCAACCAGTTCCCACTCATCATGATGACTAGTAAACTGTTTCTCCAAAAATGCTAATGCTAGTAAGGTAGCCCACATCACTTCTGTACATCCAGCAGGACAAGTACTCTTTAACTCAATGAGGGTACAACCAATCAATGAGGCTAGACTTTGGTCTAGAGTCCAGAATCCTTCAGCTGATTGAAGAGTTATCAATTGAGAAAGGGTGGAGCTACCAGTAGCAGACTGTGGTGAACGTAATGAGGTAGGTAAAAACTCCATATCTACATTCATTTCATCAGCCATGACTGAAGATATCTCACAAGCAGCTACATTATCACTCATGAGTTTAAATGCAGGGGCTGAATTCTTTTTCCTTTTATCCTTTGATTGCAAAGCACTCAATGATCTTTCATCACCAACAGCTCCTTTTGGATGAGCTATAATTCTACTTCTAGGTGCATGTGTTGAAGATGAACACTTTCTACGAACACAAACTGCACTTCCTCCAAACCCTCCACCCCTAAATCCCCCACTTGGTCTTCTATGTACTTCAATAGCTGTTAGATCCCATGTCTTAATAGCTCCCTCTATTGGTTTGTCTTGATCTTCATCTACTGCTACATAAGCAGTAAGAGATGACACGACACTAGACTCCACACTCATTTTAATAATGGCTGCTTTCTTCTCTGCTTTATCCTCCCAATCTTTAATTAAACTCTTAGCTGCTAACTGGTGGACAATTGGTAAAGATGACAGAGGACCTTCATCACCACCAACTTCAAACTCAATACGATGTTCTATATCACTACCCAATACTTTGCCTTTAAGTGTAACTGAACAATGTCCACTCAAACTAGTACCACCTCCCTTTAATATCCCATATAAAACCAACTTGTCTCCGTTAAATATTGGAGGGATCTTACTGGGAGCCTGGAGGACTCTAACTCCAGCTGGTACAGAGAATGTCAGCTCTACATCTGTCACTGAAGGTTGAAGAGCTTTTTTAAGACTACTGATGACCTAAATATAATGTACTTGTTGTTATGTTACTATATCTTTAAATGATACCTTTGATTGCATTCTTTCTCCTTCTTTGATAAATTCAGCACTTCCATTACCAGCCCTGGCCAGACCCTTAACTAGAGCACTAGATGCTCCAGACCCTATACCAAATGTGAACACTCTATAATATAAAGGAGCAGACAGTACTGGTTAGATCTTCAATGAATAACAAATATCTTACCTAGCAACATGAGAATTCTTCTTTGTCTCATCAATACATGCTTGAGTGTTACTAACAGATCCATCTGTTAGTACAAATACTTGACGTGGTAGTCCTGGTAACAACTTCTGACCAAACACAAAATTAAGAGGTTGGAGTAATTCTGTACCACCAAGATTAGCTTGCATTGTTTGAGCTAGTTTCATAGCTTTGTCTAAGTTGGTCTGGTTGTAAGGAACACTCTTTGGAAAGAGGTGTTCATAACGTGATCCAAATCCAATAATATTAAAGTAACAACCAGGAGGAATGCTCTTTAGAAAGAGAACTAAAGTTTCCTTAGCACTGTTAATATATGCTCCTGACATACTGCCACTTCGATCAACTACAAACACAAATTCACATGCTGCTTGTAAACTGGTAAATTTTGGAAAGAAATCCAACATGACAGCTGGATTACTAAGTAGCTCGTTAGTCCCTTCACGTCCGTTCTCCACTGTAGCATGAGGTGTGTGGGGCTCATTGTAATTGATCAAGACAACAAGATCTTTATCTAGAGGAGCTTGTTCCTTCAATGTAACTTCTATCAACCCTCCTTTGTCTGTTGTATTGATACCATGAGTAGGTGAGGTGACAGAGGAGATACCCGTGGGATTTGTAATCTTCAAAGAGAAGCTAGACACAGCTGGAGCATGTCCCTTTTCCACTTGAGTCCCTTCGCTCGATATGGGAGCAAGAGGATCTACCGAGCCTTGAGGAGTATAACGAGGTTTTAAGACAGTAGGGAGAGAGAAACGAACAGCCTCTTCTTCCACTGGAAGCTCTCTTGCTAACTTGAGCATTAGCTGGGCCTCTCCTTTTGGAGGTAAATTACCCAATGCTAAACTAAATATATCTCCTGTCTTCTCTTCTCCAAGAGCTGCAGTCAGTCCAGAAGCAATAGCATCATCATAAGTAGCACGAGCTTGTTCTTTCTCTTGTACCTATAAAGATTGCATCATATGACAGTCATATGACCAACTAATGTAACATACCACTCCATGAATAGTTCTTCCATCAATTTTAGCCTCCAGTCCTACAACAGCCATACCTTCATCTACTGGGAACCTGAACATGACCTCCAGAGGATCATCAGAGGGGTTCCGATAACTCAAGGTGGTATCTAGTCCAACCACATATCCTTTGATATCTCCAGAGACTGCTACACTCTCCAAAGGAACAGTACCTCCTCTACCCTGGATAACTAGACCATATTGAGATGACATGATTGTGTTTGTTATCTGCTTCTGCTGTGTGTTTTAGATTTTATATTCTCTAGGTAACACACAATGACTCAGCACATTAATATTAAATAAATTAATTATAGTGTCTACAACTCAGTTATGATAAGTACTAATGAGCTACGATTCTATTTTTAGACATTACGTAATCTAGATCTAATAAATCTTCTATAAACGATCAATCACTTCTCCTTATTTTATTGTAAGCTATGTCATCTCAATATGGTCTAGTTATCCAGGGTGGAGGAGGTACTGTTCCTTTGGAGAGTGTAGCAGTCTCTGGAGATATCAAAGGATATGTGGTTGGACTAGATACCACCTTGAGTTATCGGAACCCCTCTGATGATCCTCTGGAGGTCATGTTCAGGTTCCCAGTAGATGAAGGTATGGCTGTTGTAGGACTGGAGGCTAAAATTGATGGAAGAACTATTCATGGAGTGGTATGTTACATTAGTTGGTCATGTGACTGTCATATGATGCAATCTTTATAGGTACAAGAGAAAGAACAAGCTCGTGCTACTTATGATGATGCTATTGCTTCTGGACTGACTGCAGCTCTTGGAGAAGAGAAGACAGGAGATATATTTAGTTTAGCATTGGGTAATTTAACTCCAAAAGGAGAGGCCAAGTTATTGCTCAAGTTAGCAGGAGAGCTACCAGTGGAAGAAGAGGCAGTTCGTTTCTCTCTCCCTACTGTCTTAAAACCTCGTTATACTCCTCAAGGCTCGGTAGATCCTCTTGCTCCCATATCGAGCGAAGGGACTCAAGTGGAAAAAGGACATGCTCCAGCTGTGTCTAGCTTCTCTTTGAAGATTACAAATCCCACGGGTATCTCCTCTGTCACCTCACCTACTCATGGTATCAATACAACAGACAAAGGAGGGTTGATAGAAGTTACATTGAAGGAACAAGCTCCTCTAGATAAAGATCTTGTTGTCTTGATTAATTACAATGAGCCACACACACCTCATGCTATAGTGGAGAACGGACGTGAAGGGACTAACGAGCTACTTAGTAATCCAGCTGTCATGTTGGATTTCTTTCCAAAATTTACCAGTTTACAAGCAGCATGTGAATTTGTGTTTGTAGTTGATCGAAGTGGCAGTATGTCAGGAGCATATATTAACAGTGCTAAGGAAACTTTAGTTCTCTTTCTAAAGAGCATTCCTCCTGGTTGTTACTTTAATATTATTGGATTTTGATCACGTTATGAACACCTCTTTCCAAAGAGTGTTCCTTACAACCAGACCAACTTAGACAAAGCTATGAAACTAGCTCAAACAATGCAAGCTAATCTTGGTGGTACAGAATTACTCCAACCTCTTAATTTTGTGTTTGGTCAGAAGTTGTTACCAGGACTACCACGTCAAGTATTTGTACTAACAGATGGATCTGTTAGTAACACTCAAGCATGTATTGATGAGACCAAGAAGAACTCTCATGTTGCTAGGTAAGATATTTCTTATTCAATGAATATCTAACCAGTACTGTCTGCTCCTTTATATTATAGAGTGTTCACATTTGGTATAGGGTCTGGAGCATCTAGTGCTCTAGTTAAGGGTCTGGCCAGGGCTGGTAATGGAAGTGCTGAATTTATCAAAGAAGGAGAAAGAATGCAATCAAAGGTATGATTTAAAGATATAGCAACATAACAACAAGTACATTATATTTAGGTCATCAGTAGTCTTAAAAAAGCTCTTCAACCTTCAGTGACAGATGTAGAGTTGACGTTCTCTGTACCAGCTGGAGTTAGAGTCCTCCAGGCTCCCAGTAAGATCCCTCCAATATTTAACGGAGACAAGTTGGTTTTATATGGGATATTAAAGGGAGGTGGTACTAGTTTGAGTGGACATTGTTCAGTTACACTTAAAGGCAAAGTATTGGGTAGTGATATAGAACATCGTATTGAGTTTGAAGTTGGTGGTGATGAAGGTCCTCTGTCATCTTTACCAATTGTCCACCAGTAAGCAGCTAAGAGTTTAATTAAAGATTGGGAGGATAAAGCAGAGAAGAAAGCAGCCATTATTAAAATGAGTGTAGAGTCTAGTGTCGTGTCATCTCTTACTGCTTATGTAGCAGTAGATGAAGATCAAGACAAACCAATAGAGGGAGCTATTAAGACATGGGATCTAACAGCTATTGAAGTACAAAGAAGACCAAGTGGGGGATTTAGGGGTGGAGGGTTTGGAGGGTGTGCAGCATCCAGAAGTTATAATTTTGTTCCCCAAATGGGTGGGAAAAGATCATTGAGTGCTTTTCAATTAAAGGGGAAAATTAAAAAGAAGTCAGCAGGCTTGACATCCTCTGGATATAAACTCATGAGTGATAGTGTAGCTGCTTGTGAGATATCTTCAGTCATGGATGATGAAGATACGGAGTTTTTACCTACGCTTTATAACTCATTAAATTCACCACAGTCTGCCTTATTAAATTCACCACAGTCTGCTGCTGGTAGCTCCACCCTTTCTCAGTTGGTAGCTCTTCAATCAGCTGAAGGATTCTGGACTTTAGACCAAAGTCTAGCCTCATTGATTGGTTGTACCCTCATTGAGTTAAAGAGTGCTTGTCCTGCTGGATGTACAGAAGTGATGTGGGCTACCTTACTAGCATTATCATTTCTGGAGAAACAGTTTACTAGTCATCATGATGAGTGGGAACTGGTTGCTATGAAAGCTGAGTTCTGGCTACAAAGTCAACCACTACCTTCAACTGTAGACTCACTCAAACAAATAGCTAGTCAGAATCTAAAATGAAGTAGATATTTTTGTGTGTATATTCCCTCTTTAAATAATTTAAAAAAATTTTTTTAATTTTTTTACTAAAAACATTTGAAATAGTAAGAGACTTACTTAAATCAAACTCTATCTATCATAACATGACAATAGCTATTGTCAATGCCTCAACTGCATTAATTTCCTAGTCAGTTATCTGGTGTAGAAGAGGTAAAGATACTGTTCTTTTGGAGAGTGTAGCAGTCTCTGGAGATATCAAAGGATATGTGGTTGGACTAGATACCACCTTGAGTTATCGGAACCCCTCTGATGATCCTCTGGAGGTCATGTTCAGGTTCCCAGTAGATGAAGGTATGGCTGTTGTAGGACTGGAGGCTAAAATTGATGGAAGAACTATTCATGGAGTGGTATGTTACATTAGTTGGTCATGTGACTGTCATATGATACAATCTCTATAGGTACAAGAGAAAGAACAAGCTCATGCTACTTATGATGATGCTATTGCTTCTGGACTGACTGCATTTAGTTTAGCATTGGGTAATTTACCTTCAAAAGGAGAGGCCCAGCTATTGCACAATTTAAAAGGAGAGTTACCAGTGGAAGAAGAGCCTTTTTTTTTTCCCTACTGTCTTAAAGCCATGTTATATTCAATAACTCCTTGAAATGAGCCACAAGTTGTCTATTATTTGTTTCCTCCCATATTGGATGATGGGAGTGGTACAACAAATTGGAGTGCTCCACTTGTTCCCATATTTTATGGTATCAAGTACATTAATTGTTGTACTATAAGTTACTATTACAATGTCAGCTCTCATTTTCTGTGACACAAAATTGTTCCAAATGTTTCAAAATTTGGCTCAATGTTCCAATTGCTCTAAATTTTCAAAATTTCTTATTTTAAATGTCCAAAAATACCAATTGTTCCAATTGTTCAAAATTTCATGTTTCAAATGTTTCAAAATTCCAACTGTTCCAAATTCGCTGCACGTGGATGTTACCTAATCTAACGGGAGGAAAGAGAAGGTGGACCAATATAATAAGTACATCTGGAATATACCAGACCATCCTTGATGCTAGCTATTGTCCAGAACAAATATTATTACTAAAGACGTTTTGGTCACTTTGTTGTCCATTGCTGGCCATTGCCATAAAATGTGGCAATAACTACCTACCATCCTCTATATCTATATAACCTATATCATCTTCAGTTTCTTCAGCTATTCATTAGCTATGTCTTTGTCAATACTAATATGTCAACAATACTACACCTTTGTCTGCTATTAATAGCTTACTATACATGCACATCTTTCGAGAGTTTTCACCTACACCTCGCATGCTTCATCCCTAGATTGTGCACCATTGCAGTGAACTTTCAAGTGTATCTGCTCAATGGTATCACTCATTGGAACACCATCAGAGCCTCATAGTCTCTTTAACCATCATTCGGAGGACATTTGATACATCATTGAAACACTGTGTGAATGTCCTCTCTCAATTTCTTCATGGAAGTACCATCTTTCCTCCCTACACTGTAAAAATTGAATAGTTGGTTTAACCAATACATGGTTATATAGGTTGCATATGCAAAAAGTAAACTTAATACTATTTTGATTACTAATGTGTTATGACATTAATGGTTATATAGCTACATAAGCAGTAGTACATTAGTAATGAAAACAATATTATGTTTACTTTTCCAACAAAAATAAGTTTGTAATTGCAACCTGTATAACCGAATAATGGTTAAATCAACCAATCAATTTTTACAGTGTACAAACCACCACACCAGTATCCTGGAGAGCTCTTTGGAGTTGAGTATGTTTATCATCAAAGTTGTCTCTCCCTTTTTAAAAAGGACCTTGACAATGAGATTGATAAGGGATTTGGGTATTTTGAAAAAATATGCCACCATTTGTAGATGTAGATGAACCAACCATTGCAATGTTAGAGGGTTAAGATGATGATAGTGATATAGTGGTGAAGAGGAAGAAGTATATTTCTCTTCTCAAAAATGCCTAGTCTTATTATGAATCAATTTATTAGAAGAATCAACTCAGGGTGAAGAATCTGTTGATCAATGTTCGAAGAATTGGAGGATGGGATATGTTGACAGATTGGAGAGCTTTGCTTGACCTTTGAGGTCTCTCTATAACTAATACTGAAGCCAGAGAGATCAATATCTCTATGATGAAATCCTTGACTTTGACAAAAAACCAATGTCATACGAAGTAAGGGCAAAAAGATCACAGGGCCACTTTGCTTGAAACCAAGATGTCTCGATCAGGACATATTGGTGTTACAGCCATGAACAGGTAGGTATTCAATGGGTTTAAATCGTTCATTGTAAATTAATATAGGTGTTTTCTGTCTGCTAGTAGAATACAGACTGGTTGAGACCATTTGTACTTATTTATGTGAAAAAATCACACACCCGAGGAGGGCAGACAGTAGGCATCAGGTGCCTTATATGTCTTGGTGGGGATTAATATTAGCAGAGTACAATGGGATAGGGGTGAGGCTCATCAATAGTCAGGAATTGTTGGAGGCTACAAGCCTTGTGCTCTTTCCTATCAACAAGACCACATTGGTTAGGTGGTACAAAAAATAAGGTGAGGAGGGATGAGATAAAAATGTCAATTTAATGTTTGAAAGTATTCTCTTCAAATTTATGCTCATCAACATCTCTCCTTCAGCACAAAATCTCCCTATTACACCTCAACCTTCTACTGATGATCCACACCCTTTCCCTGAGCCACTAGATATTACGAGTCAAGCCAAAATACCAAGGAAGGTAGCTCCATTGTCCTCTGTTATTTCCACTGGGACATCACCATTACCATCACCAGCTATACTTTTTCCTAATACCTCCACTAGTAACGTTTTCAAGAACAACTGAATGGAGGCATTGAAAGAGCCGGCACTTCTGAAACAATGTAAAGAATATTCATGCCAGGAATTGGTGTATGAGAATGCACTGTCTGATCTCTGGCCGCACACAATTTCGTGGCCACCAGTATTGCCTCCCACACCTGGTCAAATACCAAAGGAGGAGTGGCTAGCTCAAAAGAAAGCTGCACTTCTAAAAAATAAATACTTGTATTTAATATATTTACATTTTTTATTAATATTAAATATATTTGCATTTTTGTTAACAATCATAATATATAATATGTGTCCAATATAATCAATGAACTATCTTTGAACAAAAGAGAGGGAAAGTGAAAAAGTGTTTCAATTAATACACATTTCCCATCAATTTCTTCCTCCACTTCTTTCTCCTTTCAAAGTACATCTGGAAAACATTAAGCAATCCTTGATACTAGATATTGTCCAGAACAAGTGCCATTAGTAAAGACGTTTTGGTCACTTTGTTGTTCATTGCAGGTCATAGATGCTTACAATAGCATATTTTGTTGTTTGCACTGATGGTTAAATATATATATATATATATATATATATATATATATATATATATATATATATATATATATATATATATGTATGTATGTAATATATATATATATATATATATGTATGTAATATATATATATATATATATATATATATATATATATGCTTCAACAGCCATCAAGTGGAGACTGACAACTAGAGGAAAATCTTTTGTTATACCAAGTGAGTATATATTTTGACAAAGCTCATTTGCCACCAGAAGAGTAGAAAGGTGTTTATTCAGCACACATTGGCAACTATACCTTTACCTTCATTATCTGTCAATACTACAACTTTGTCTACTATTAATAGACTACTATACACTCACATCTTCAGCCAAATCAGCTATAGGTTTATCTCCATCACTGAAGTGAATTTAACATAATAGACAAAGCCCCATAATATATATAATTTGCTGATATTATAATTAGATGTAGAGTAAAGAGAGACCGCATACTTTAAAATCACAAATCGACAGAGTTATTGTTTCAAAAGTGTTAAACTCTGGGACTTCCTTATATATGAATTATAAATATCATTACAGCAATATAATAATTATATCAGAGATGTTGTAATAGGTTTAAGTAAACCCTGCAACCTAATCATTACAATTACAATTACTCCTCTAAATATTTTGTAATTACTGTATAAACTCCTTTATGTATAATTAATTACAATTGCAATTATATTTTAATTACCTCATTGATACAATAATAACAATAGCTATTAAGAAAAACAACCCCCTAAGACAATCTGATATTGACAGTTCGACACTAGCTGATGAAATTTATCTTATGTACTAATGTAAATGACACTGATGTCACTGTCTTTGATAATACAGGTATTAACTGAATGTATTGCAAGAGAATATCGTGGCACAGCAAAATTTAACATTGATAGAACCTTTAAAGTTTGCACTGTGATTGGTCACCAATTACTGTAAAATTAATTACAATTATTGCCAAGTACATCCACTTTTAAAATGTCAATTTCAGTTATTATAATTACAATGTCCCCATAAAATAAATACAAGAATATAATTATTGTATTTTAATTGTATCATTATATTACGTAAAATATTTTTACAAAATACAATATACTTATTTACAAATTTTAAAACATTCAATTTGGAAATTATAAATAATAATAATAACAATAATAATAATATTATTATTATGAACATGTTCTTATCTTAATAAACAATGCCTACATTGAAACAAATAAAACAATCCAGTTATATAACAATAACTCACTTTTAGATATGGTTTTAAAGATTTTGTATCCATTTGTTGTAATTTGATCAATAATTCCTATAGCACAAATAATAATGTACTAGTATCTATTAATCTTAATAAATATTCCATACCTGTGACAAATCAGGTGGTAATTGTAACGAAGGTAAATACTCATTTTGAAGATACAATAAAAATTCATTCCCCTAAGAAGTATATATATATATATATATATATATATGTAATGAGGTAATAAACAAGGGGTAGTAAATTATTTACCCGATGATTAATGAGTGCTTTTAAAACACCAGCAATCTCTCCCAGACCCTAATTATAATACTAATGATATAATGTAAACATGTAGTAGTACTAACCAAGAAACATTGAGCATCGTTGAGATCAAATTCTTGTTGAAGAGGTGCCACAAAACAGACTGGTAATATTTCTTCATAGCTATACTTAACAAATCCATCTACTAGTCTATCACCAGCTATAGAATAGGAGAGATACAATCATAAATTTATATAAAGTAATAGATCAGTGACAAAGTACTTCTTTGACAATATTTCTGTCCTTACCCCAAGCTTCTACTAATTTCTTGAGAATCACAAAACACGTTCTCTTTACCTACAAATCATATTATAATCAATACATATTAGTTATAACATTGTTCCCAATGCTATATATGGGATATAATGCACAAGGGGTGTGGTTGAGATGCTCATGGAGCATGAGATGAAGCCAAGTGCTGCATAAGCATGAGACCACACCCAGAATGTAATATATTCCATGTAGCACAAGAACAGAACAGTGCTTTAAATGATTTACGGTGACACTTGGGCAGATCTAAGGGCACTTTTTGAAGCTAGAGAGAACTATGAAATTGTTTCAACTGGCTGTATGTACTGCAAAACAATAGATCAGTCATAAAAAAGACCATGACTATTGTGTTGAATGAGTTTTTATACAGCACAGTTGGCCCAATATAGCATATGCAGTATTGATAGTACCAGCAAAGGTACATCCCTCTGATATGTCCATGCATTATACTATACATATACACAAATAAACTTACTGAAGGATCTGGTAATGTTTTTGCTCCGTCTACTATAGTTTTGAGCACATCGTGTAACTGTTGGGTACCTGTAATAATAGTAAGTTTTTGGTCAACTATATTTTTGATTATACTTTGGTTAGCTATAATGTCAGTGACTTCATTGACACAAAGTGAATGAATGAATAGAAAATAGGACTTCTGCAAATTCAGTCTGTCTCGCAATTCCTAAAATACGTATACCGGACCACTTTAATTTCTTTTAAACCATAATAATATAATGTTAATTTATCATTAGAACTATATCAATATTTAACTTTACTCAAGAGAAACCTGGCCTCTGAAGCCTCAAATAGCCACAGATAATTTGTTCTAATGAAGACACTATTAGCTAGCTATGTACTGACCTCAGTATCTAGTGGATCAAATGGTCTGTTCAGACAAGTGATAATAGCCTCTACTACAGGCATAAAGACTTCCTGTAGAAAGGGAGCAATTCTCCCTTTGTACTTAGCAATTAGTTGATTAATTAAAGGGATAAACTCTTGAATGTCATGTGACTACAAAAATACAAGAATTTAAAGTATCATAATAATAAGTAATAAAAGACTCATTCAATTTGTTATATTGATGGTACCACCTTACTTCAGAGTCTTTGAGTAGCAGTGAGATTGTCAATGGAACATATTTTAGTAGCTCATCTCCCAAACAAATTATCATACGATGAAGATATTGTCTCACACCAGAGTGAAGACGATCTCGATGAACTGTCACTTGTAAACCTTGGAGAAATACTGGCAGTGCCTATAACATATTTACATACATCAATAGATGTGACTGTGTTATCGCTATTACTTATAATTGTTAAATTTTCCAAAAACAAATTTGGTTCACTCTTGAACTCCAAAAGTGAATGATACCCTTAAAATTATGATTTTTAAAAAAAATAAATAAATGCAATACTTCAGCAAAAAATTTGTAAAAAAAGAAAATTTCATTCCGTACAGTACAAGGTTTCTATAATGACAGCATCTACAAGTGTACAGTAATGGTCTTTCAAATAATAAGTAATTTTCCATGTTCAATTAAGAGTTAATAAAAGCATTAACACACGTACTTACATTAGCAAAACACTGTAGACATCCACTTTGTTGTGTTGTTTGATAATTAGGAAACACTTTACTAGTACGACTAAAGAAAGTGTTATAATATCATCAATAGTACAGTATTAATAATACCTGGCATAAGAGAGAATATAATGTAACATTTGGGAGATATCATCTTGTTGTTGAGGTATAGTAACAACACAGAGCTGCAGAAAAGACAAGGCCATAATATCAATGTTCATATAATGATACTATTATTATTAAATAGACATTGAAAATATGACTGGCTAATTTAAACAAACTCATCATTTGTTATTACCTCTGATAAATAATAATTAAATTTCTCTAGTAATGGAGTCCATAATAAATTCATTAGTTCACCTTTACTCTAGAGGGAGGAGAAGACGTGTAATGAGCATTCAAAAAGAAGACTCTCACACCTCTGGAGGTCTATTTGAATGTGCTACAAGAAAACCAGCATTTTCATAAAGAAACAACATATCATTACCAGTAATTAATCCTTTCCCATGAGGAAGTTCCTAAATAAGAGAGACAATTATTATAAATGTCTATTGAGTCAGTGTACATACAATAGACATCACTCAATACAGTGCTGTACTATATTTCGATACTTACTAATGCCATTACAAGCAAGTCTTGAATTCTCCCTAACACTTCCTCAGCAATATCACCAATATGGACTCTCACTGACTTGATAAAACGAAGGAACTGATATGATAGACGGCTTCTAACAGCAGGGTTGTTATGACGAAGACCTCTGTGGTCTAAAAAGCATCCCTAGAAATGCCAAAATAAACAATAACACAGTGGTTTATTAACTTACTATAACTTGAGGAATGTACTGAGTTGAAGTAGAGAAAAACTTGTCATGTCTCAATATGGCCTCATAATACTAGTGAATAAAATTAGATATGGTAATGGAGAGAGAGAGAGAGAGAGAGAGAGAGCGAGAGCAAGACAGAGAGAGAGAGAGAGAGAGAGAGAGAGACAGAGAGAGAGAGACAGAGACAGAGACAGAGACAGAGAGAGACAGAGAGGCAGAGAGAGACAGAGACAGAGAGACAGACAGAGAGGAGGGGAGAGGAGAGAAGAGGCCAGGGGTATAATGCTACCTGTAACAAGACTGCTGAGTGAGTATGATAAGACAGATCACTTTCAACTACCTACATAAAGCTCATAAATACATACATGTTGTACAATAGAGAACTACTTACTAGTAAGGTCATCTCATGAAATGGTGACTCTGGAATAGCAGCTGAACCAAATGCCTGTTTTAAATATAAAAGGATTTTTTTTCAAGTATGTGTAATTACTCACCTTTTCAAAGTTATTATCAGCCACATAATAAAATACTAACAAAGCTACTTCTATGTTATTAAATGGTTCGTTAACTAGATTGGATAGGGTTTTACTCAGCAATGACTTTACCACATCCAATACAAGAGAAGGAACCTAAAAAGCACAGTATACATGTTCTATAATAATACTGTACTCACAAGTTGAGCTATGTTGTCAAAAAGAATGCGAAGTTTATTACGAAACTCCATAAAAAGTCCTTCATCTTCACCCTGTGTTCATATAAGCACAGAATATAGGATAATATCATTGTAATACTGTTATTAGTGACAATGTTTTAAGACTTATTACTGGGACTGTGTTCATAAAAGCACAGAATATAGGATAATATCATTGTAATACTGTTATTAGTGACAATGTTTTAAGACTTATTACTGGGACTGTGTTCATAAAAGCACAGAATATAGGATAATATCATTGTAATACTGTTATTAGTGACAATGTTTTAAGACTTATTACAGGGACTGAATAATAATTATATCAAAATCAATAATATCACTGATTTACTAAGAGAGTCCACATCTCTCTTATGATCTACTGCTGATCAAGAGAGAAAAAAAAATCCATGTCATTACTAGATGAATACAAGTCAAGTGTAGTAAAAACAATTATCATATAAAATTTTCTCTAGTCAATAAAATTGTTTAATTATCTCATTAACTTGAAATAATGTTCTTAATTTTTGATAACACTCCCTTTAATTGTGATATTTAATAATGTCTATACCACTATGTGATGGTGTTTAGATATAGTTTTCTAATAATTTAGTGTCCCTTAATGTCCATCACGTATACAACCAGGACACAGCTTAGGTCTTATTTCAACTACAATATTTAATAACATACTGGATTTGTAAAATTATAACTTTCATCATATTTGAGTTTTGTAATCACAGCATATAATATAGCCTGACAATAAGAGATAAGATACTTAGAGGACATCAAGGAACGCAATACCTGAATGTTCTCACTGTTCTTGTCAGATAAATTTATTTGATGCTGTTATAAGGATATCAAACTAAATAAAATGTTTTGTATTATTCTGTGTACCTTTAATGTAACAATATATTGTGTAGCAAAGTTAACTACATTTTCTGAGACTCCATCATCTTCATCAGTGAGGTAGCTAAATGAATGTCATGTGACTCTCATACGACAGTCACATGATCAAGATGACTTACTGTAACATGTAAGGAAGTTTAGCTTCTACTGCATTCAATACAAGGCTTGCATTATTAAGATCACCTGCCTTCAATAACCTGAAAGAAATAAAATGAACTTAAACCTTTTAAAAAAATATACTACATAACTATTATTATAATACTTAGTGTTACTATTATATAGTGATTAACAGGTTAAAATTTATGTTATTAGTCTGAAATTCTGAATGCTATAATTGTGGGTGTGGCAAATAAATTTGGTGAATCTACCAAATATGTTAACATGCATTATAATATATTTGTTGTCAGTAGTGTCATTGCAGTATACTATATCATATCATTAGTAGACAAGTGTACTTACTTTTGATAGCTAGTAATAAGTGCTAGTCCAATACCATTAATTAATTGAGACATTTTACTCTGAAAGTCAACACCACTCTCATCATCCTATACAGAGTGTGTCCTCTTGTAACCATGGTGATAATATTGCTTACCTCATGCAATGTAAACACACCAGCTCTTTCTAACAATTTCACTAAAGACTCTATTAGTTCTAATTTAGAAAGAGGCTCCATTCCTAAATACCAGTATATAATGTAATATTGTAAAAATTGTTTACCTTTATTAATGATATCATGTAGACAGTCTGCAGCACTCTCTCTTAAAGTAGGTACAGACAAATATTGTAATAAAAGACTAGAAAATGAGACTATTATAATTTGTGAAATGGAAGTACATTTAATATTGTAATAGTATGTTGTATGGATGTTACAAGATCAATTCTATCACTAACCTGACAAATTTATTATTAGCTATTAAAGTGATGTCTATCCATGATACATATGATCCAATAACAGACATTACTAAACATAATACTTCATGATCTATTAATTCAGGTGATGACTGGACAATGAGAAAATCATATGAACTAAGATTTGTTTAGTAACATACCAAAATTTGATACCAAGATTCTACCAGTTGAGGTACACAAGTATCTCTCATATAATCTTTGATGGTTGTATTTCGAATATTTTCCTAAAAGGAAAACAATATACATTGATCTAGTCGTCCATCCAATCATCTTTCCATTAACTATACCTCTTGTGTATGTATAACTTCTCTGTCTACTATTTCTGAGTCTATAGCTAGTAATATTCGAAGATAGATATCAATAGCAGCTACTGTGTTATGTTCATTTAAAAATGTAAGCAAGTTAGAAAAGAACTGTGGCCACTAAGAGAGAGAGAGAGAGAGAGACAGAGACAGAGAGAGACAGAGAGAGAGACAGAGACAAAGAGAGAGAGAGACAGAGACAGAGACAGAGACAGAGAGAGAGACAGAGACAGAGAGACAGAGAGAGACAGACAGACAGACAGAGACAGACAGACAGAGACAGAGAGAGAGACAGAGACAGAGAGAGGAGATTCATATTAATTAAAGAAAAATATTATTACTTTTATTGGGTAATCATTAACAAATGTCAAAGCTATAATTTGTGCCATCTTATTTTTGATGAAAGATTTATGTGAGTATCCATTCTAAAAAATAAAAAAATCATAATGAATTACAAATATAATTAGTTGTGGTGTCATTGTTCACAAAGGAAGAATACTTAAACTATTACAATAATTATAGTACTTTACAAGAACAATCCCTCACATCCAATCCAACACACTGTATAGTCTGCCAACTTTACCTGATAAGGTTTTAACCAATTCAATAATACTCCTCTTAAATAGAGAATATCTTCATTGCTACTAGTAGAATATCTAATAGGACAATATAATTATAATATCATTTATTGTAATAAAACAACAAAATAATAGATGCCAGTAATTTAAGGACAGTAAGTTGTTAATTATAACAGTTAGCTACACATACACTACACATCACCGTCAACTTACCTTGTTTTCACGTGATGTTCAAGTACTTGTAAACACAGGAATCGTACACGATCATCTCTATAGTGAAAGGAGTGGTAAGTGATGATAGCATTATAATAATGCACTTACCTATCTGCTCTCTCTGAGAAATCTGTCAAACATAATTTCCATGCATCACATGAGTTCCGTAAATGATCAAAATATTGCATTGTCTGAAATGATATTACAAAGTTGTGTTTTCTCTTTCTTTTAATCAATAATACACAAGTAATGCTACAACCATTTTTTTCAAAATAGATGGTAAAAACCACAAGATCACTAGAATTGAAGTCAAGTGAGACTAACAAAACATTTATCTTCTGTGACATATACTATACACTGTTGTAATACAAAATAAATACTAAAATTTAAGATTCATTAGTAAGTTCCCATTAAATTAAGTGACTACATATGGTACTGGAGCCACTATTGGTTATATTCAACAAGCTGGATACTCCACTATTATAAAATATACTGAGTTCATATAAACAGCTTGAATATACATAAATATATCACCAATAACGTACCACTTGTCTCTCCAACTGACTACAACCATCATAGAGACCACAGAGTGCTGTATCATCCATGACTAACGTCATTAGTTTAATTCTCTCAGTGCTACTGCGCAAAGAAAATATGAAGACAAAGAAAGTGTTAAAACAAAACTTTTATATTGTGTGTATTTGTTTTGAGGTGCTTGTTACGACTAGAGAACTGCCAATTGCATCAGAAACGTCCTTACTTACGATTGCACCACCTTTGGCTCCTCCTCCCATCACCACGTGGGTGATGTAAACTACCGTTTCGCTCCGTATTATTGTAATATCTATCACGTGAGCTGTGCTCTGCTAAGTACTGATTTGCTGTCCTGATTTTCTGTCTTCCAACTTGCTAGCTAATCGAGTTACGTCCGATAATGGATGAGGAATATGATGTTGTTGTTCTAGGAACTGGATTAAAGGTGATTAAATAAATTGTTAATATATTTTTGCCACTTAGCGTGTAACAGATTATAATTTTCACTATAATTAATATAATTCTTGCATTTTGTTTTTGTCTTATTTTCTGGACACTGTTTAAACGGAATAAAATATCAGTAAATTACCAGTTGTGCTTTGTTGTGGATTGGCAATATGGTCATTCCTAACATTATTATGAAGGGTTGCCCCCATTTATTGAAAATGGTCCATAATAATATATTGCTACGGAATCATAAATATGAAATAAATGTATGTTTTTAGACACCAACTTATCTATAGCCTAAGGGACTGTTACTGTTATACAAATGCAACAGTAATTGTTCAAACTTACAAATTGAATTTGATGCAGTCACTTACATTTTGTCACCAGCATTTTTATGAGGTGTGGCTTAAATCAGGTTATGGCTAAGAACAGATGTTCCCTGTCATTTCCTATATTGATCATAATTACTAACAATAGCATTATCATATGTCACTGTATTACTTGACACGTCTCATTCCCTCTAAAAAAATTATGATTTAATGAAGGGAGTGTCCCGTTCTCTTTGTAGTGTATTATCTTGGGAGAAACTTTGTCTCATTGCTAAAGTATTATTATAATGTGTTAGCAAACGGTTGATAACAGTTTCTTTCACTGTGAGAATAGGCTACAAGCAGAATTAGCAGGTATTGTAAATTTGTAATTCATAAACCTCAATAGGATTATTTTTTGAGTGAACAGGGATTCCAAATTGAGATTAACAACACAGGAATAGAGATCATGAAGAGACAACTGACATAGCATTATTCTAGCTTTACAGAAATGGCAAATAATTGTCTACTATAGACCCACCCACTTACCACATTGTCTTAAAAAATGATCCATCTAGTTGTTAAGATAACCTGTTAGTATTGTGATTGTTGAGACATACTTACAAAGTTCATATGAATTGAAGCAATAATAATCATAAATTTGTGTGAATTTTCTATATGTCTACTTTGCAAACACAAACATTTGATTCCAATACTTTCACATCATTTGTTGTTGCTATTATAAGATTTGTTATTTGCAATCTAAACACTCATTACATGTAATTATGTGGGTGTGGCCTATACTAAGAGATCATAATTGTATTAGATGTTGTTTCTCTTTATAGGAATGTATCTTGAGCGGGTTGTTGTCCGTCTCTGGCAAGAAGGTCCTTCATATGGACAGGAACAAGTACTATGGTGGGGAGAGTGCATCTCTGACACTAGATCAAGTAAGTGTTGTCACTATAGAACACCTTATAAATGTAAATAAATATTTATCTATTTTTTCTTTGCAGTTATATCAAACATTTGGTAAAGGAGATGTTCCTGAAGCCATGGGCCGACCTCGAGACTGGAACATTGATCTCATTCCCAAGTTCATCATGGCTGATGGTAAGTCATCTTATAGTTTCAGTTATGATATACTTTATTACTCTGTTAGGTGAACTAGTAAAATTACTTATTCATACTGGAGTGACACGCTATCTAGAATTCAAACAAATAGATGGTAGCTATGTTTTCAAGAAAGGTGGCAAGATACACAAAGTACCTGCCAGTGAAACTGAGGCTTTAGCTACAGGTATATCACTATCACTTCTGTTAGCTTAGACTATAGATATAACATAGGTCTTATGGGGCTATTGGAAAAAAGACGATTCAAGAACTTCCTTCAGTATGTTTATGAGTGTGACCCAAATGATCCTAAGACATTAAGTACGTAATTAATATCACATTTATTATTAGTGTTCTTTTTTAATAACAGAGGGTGTTGATCCCAAAACAATGACAATGCAAGAGCTCTTTAAGAAATATGATCTTGATGCAAATGTTGCAGACTTTACTGGTCATGCTTTAGCCCTTTATCGGAATGATGAGTAAGTTCCTACAAATCACTGGAGATAATTGGATAATTCCACTTTAGATATTTGACAAAACCTTGCATAGAAACCATCAAGCGCATCCAGCTATACAGGTGAGAGATTAAAAGGGCAGTGCTAATGCCACGCCCTCTAATTATAAATATTAGTCAGGATGGTAGACTTTATAGGATAGATGATGATAAATTTTTTAATATTTCTTAACTTCTTACACGTAATAGTTCATCTCTTCAACGTTATGGGAAATCTCCTTATCTTTATCCTTTATATGGACTAGGTGAATTACCACAAGGCTTTGCTAGGTAATCAAACAAGATGTTACTATTATGTGCTGATAGTATTGGTGTTGTATAGACTCAGTGCTATATATGGTGGTACTTATATGTTGGACAAACCTATTGATGAGATTGTCTATGAAGGTGGTAAAGTTGTGGGCGTAAAATCTGGCGGAGAAGTAAGATTGAATATCAATTAATGAGATTTAATGAAGGGGTTTTCTATAGGTTGCTCGTTGTAAATGTGTTATTGGTGATCCTTCCTACTTCCCTGACAAAGTTCAGAAAATAGGCCAGGTCATTAAGTGTTTGTTGCTTACATTATATATATATATATATATATTTAATATTTATTTATCTATTTATTTTGTATTATGTTAGAAATTATACTATATTTATAGGCTGTTCGTGCTATTTGTATTTTGACTCATCCACTTCCAAACACAAAGGAATCACAATCCTGTCAAATTATTATCCCTCAAAACCAAGTGGGAAGACAATCAGGTCAGTCATTTAACAATATACTCAATAAGGTCATATTTTTGTGGAATATATTTAAATGAAATATATCATATTGGTAATTTGCTTCGTGTTCCAGTATTAAAAAACAAATTCCTGTAATGTTCTGCTCCATACAAGCATATTCTAATGTAATATTAGTAATGCTGGGATTGTTTGTTCTGTTAGTAATATTACTATCTGTCATATATTTCTGGTCTTAGTTTTGTTAAAGTAATTTCCATTAGTAGACAAAATGTAATATTAGTAATGCTGGGATTGTTTGTTCTGTTAGTAATATTACTATCTGTCATATATTTCTGGTCTTAGTTTTGTTAAAGTAATTTCCATTAGTAGACAAAATGGTGCTTATATGATTATTTAGTAAATGAAATGGTAGCAGGCAAAGAGTGACATCATATGATTTAATATATTGTCTCATATGTGTAGATATTTATGTGTGCTGTGTCTCGTTTGCTCACAATGTGGCTGCTAAAGATTATTATGTTGCTATGGTGAGTACTACCGTAGAGACAGCTAAACCTGAGGATGAACTTAAACCTGGTCTCGATTTGCTTGGACCTATCAAAGAAATGTAAGTCACATCTCTATTGTGTGATATCTCTCATTACTGTACACACCATTATAAAAGCTAGGTGTATCTACTGTAACATTCTCTGCCTAATTTCTTATTCAATATTATAACTTGTAGCAAAACGCTTTACAATTTAATGAAACATCGATAGTCTCTGTTTTTTTTCACTTTGAAACTGATAGTTTGTGTATGGTGTATAATAGCGTTTACTCTACTTGATGAAAATAAATATAGAGGGAATGTACCATGTTATCAATGTTAATTATATAGGTTTGTCAAGGTATATGACCTGTTCAAGCCCACTGACATGGGAATAGAAAGTCAGGTAAACAAGATGTTATTTAATTAAAGCAATGTAATAAAAAATCAAACATTTTCCTTTGATTATTTTAAAAAATCCATTAATATCATAATGTTTGTTGTGTAGCCTTTCATTCTATCTATACATAATGAGATGTAACATCTTTTTATAGGCATTTATTTCTGAGAGCTATGATGCCACTACTCATTTTGAAACTGCTTGTCGAGATGTGGTTGGAATCTATGAACGAATCACTGGAGAGCCTTTTGATTTCTCTAAAATCCAAACAGCTGTAGTTGAAACTGTGGAGCAGTAACCTCTAATATTAATAACTTAATATAATAGGTTTATTAACTAATAATAATTATTATTACAGGGTGACTGTTTGTACTAGTTTGATTTTCTTTGTTGCTATTTTTAGAATGAACATTGTGTGTTCTTTAAATGAGTTGTGTGTATATACTTTTCCTGCACTGTTAATGATTTACAATAATGTTGGTTTTTCAAATAGAACCATCTTTTCCTTATGAACCCACAAGTACGAGGTTTAATTTAATTCGTTGTCGTCGTAGAATTATTAACACGTGGGGCCGCACTTTCCCTGTCATAAATACTGGGTAGGGTTCGCATCTTGATACAAAGAGAAAGAAGCACGTCAGTCCTGTAGTATAGCCTGTACAGCAACCATAAGATTGCAAGAATATTGGGATTTCTTTGAGTTTTGAACAAATTTCTTTTCCAACGCCAAGTTAGAACAAGGGTTAAATTTACAGCGCACGTGATTTACGGCCATCTCGCTGCAAATGGTTCGCTATAAATAGTTTCGCATCTTGATTCTTGACACAAAGAGAAGGAAAGACACATCACTCCTGCAGTATATAACCTGTACAGCATAGATTGCAAGAAGAGTGAAAAAATAGAGATGGCGTTAGGAGAAAAGAGGACAAGTTGTTTTCAAGGCAATTTATTGCAAACTTATATTTGGAAGCCAGTAGGAGAAATCAAGTAAGTTATTTATGTAAATTGAGCTTTAACTCGTTGTACTGTAGATAGTAGATGATTGTAACATGTGTTGAATGGAGAATGCATTTAATACAGTGTTGGATTGTTTTGTGTATATATAATTATTTATTTTGTTAATTATTATTATTATTATTAACAATATGACTTTACAGTAATTAAAAGAACAAAGACAAGTAAATATCAATAACATAAAGATATGTAATACTATAGATATATATAATTGCTGAATATCTAAGATCCTATTGAGGCAATTATACTAAATTACATTAAACTAAATTATTGCATTTGTTAATGAAATATAACAAAATATGATTTAGATCTTCTATTGATAAAATTGCATAGCTACTCTAGACCTTTGCTTTGTGTCAAGTTGTTGTTGTTGGCTACTCAATTCTTTCTAAAGTTGATGTTATCTAACCTAGGCTATTTGTCGTCACTGTTCAGTGTTTCCTTATGTTGATAGCAATCTTGACTAGACTGTTTACTGTCACTGTACAATACTTTCCTTATATAAACATGTAACACTATCATAATCAGTGCCTGTTACTTGTTTGTGTCTTCCGTATGTCTGCCTGCTCACTGGTACTTTCCTTATTAAACACTTAAGTCAATACTATAACCTATTATTGTCCATGTTTGGTGTTTATATGTTTCAATTTATTGATAACTATCTTATCTATAAATCATTAATGCTTTCTTTATAATTTTCATATTTTTAAGTAAGTGGCTTTATTACTTGATTTTCTTATAGAATATTATTTGTAGTTCTATGAACTTCTATCTCACTCACTTGTTTCTTTTCCTGGTTTTGTGATACTACACAATATATATATAGTAGACATTTTTCCTAATACTTTAATAGTTATAATCATAAGATCACATGACAATAAAGAATATTATATTATATTAATCATTCTTCTATGTTAGAGCTCTAGTGCACATTACTCATGGGATGCATGAATATATGGGACGTTATAAAGAGATAGGTAGGGAGTTAATGAAAAATAAGATTTTCGTATTTGGATTAGATCTAGGTGAGATATATTAACTTATGTGTTCATGAATAATGTTATAACTAGTTGGACATGGGAGGAGTGAAGGTGACCGTGGATACATTCTTGATATCCAGTCCTATGCAACTGATGCAATTGCCTATATAGAAGATATGAAGGCCAAATATCCTTCAGTACCAATGTTTCTTATGGGACACTCAATGGTAAGCTCTCTGTGCTATTTCTTTTGTCATTTATTTCATTCCATTCATCAATTACTAGGGTGGACTTACTGCTATCATGATTGCTATTCAAAGGCCTGATCTGCTAACTGGCCTTCTACTTTCTGCTCCTGCAATTTATGTCAATCAAATGGGACCAGTTGTTGTAAGCATGAATACATACATATTATAATAAGACACATTATCAGTAGACAATATCTTGTGTTATTAAAAAGACATTTATTACTAGCTTCCCTTAACACGAAACATTTACTTGCTTTTACCTTCAATCCATAGTGCAAAATGTAAGGATTGTGTGTAGCCAGTCCATTCTACTCACTTTTGATCAGCATACTGGTATATTTCAGCATTGCTCATAAATTAAATTAATATTTCAAATATCATTTTGCTAAATGATCCACTTTTGTTTGTAATGTCATTGTTGGCTCTATATATTTTTAGAACGTTCTTGTCAAAATGTTGGCTGCTTGTTGTCCCCAGATGGGTGTACTATATATTGACCCTAATCTAATAAGTACTATCCCAGAAGAGGTACAATTTCAATACATTTTCATAATTACCTTTTACAAGAAATGATATATTTATTCATTGTTCTATAATGTTTGACAAAATGTCAGCAATAAAATTTCCTAGCAGCATTTCCATATAGTCAGATAGATTTATAACTTGAAGTAAAAATATAGTCTAACACTATATTATAAATAATACTGTCAACATAACCCTGTAATCAGAATTAATAACAATGTAGTTTATACCTATCAAAGAATTTCTACTTCTTCCATATAGGTTGAGAGATATATCAATGATCCACTTATAATTCATTCTCTTGCCAAAGCTGCTCTTGTGGCAGCAATGATTGATTCAATACAACAATATCAGCCACGACTCAATGAAATTAGTCTGCCACTCTTTTTGATGCAGGGTACAGCTGATCAAATTGTCCCACTTTATGCATCTGAGTTGGTAGATGCAAATGTCAGTAGTGTTGATAAAACATATGAAGTAAAAGAAATGCATATTATAATATAAAGTGTTTGATCTATTCATAGTTGTTCACTGGTAGCTATCATGAAGTTCTTCATGACAAAGAGCAAGAGAAAGCTAGGGATACGATTACAGGATGGATTCTTGCAAGACTTACCTGATGTCTTGTTTAGTCTAACAACAAGAAACTGATAAACTATACTATAATGTTACATTTTACAGTATTTTCATGATAATGATTCAATTTGTATTTGATCTTTAAGTAATCATAGTTATTGTCCTGTGGTCATTGATTGAGTACAATATATTAACTCCAACCAATTGGATGTACAAATTCTCATCAGTGGTATTTCCCAAACACAACAGCCATCAATAATTTTTGGATGCACAGGTACAAAGTCTAAAGACAGAGAGACATCACAAGCAATGCAACATTTGTAAATTTGGAAAATAATTAAAGAACAAAGCATATTTTACCTAGCCCAGGAGTTGTTGGCCTTACAGAGGCTGATTAAGATGTCAAAGCCTCCAACTCAAATGAAGACACAACTGCAATACATAGGTCCATACAACAACCAGTGATTTTTCGTTAAAATTAATACACACTAGAATATATATATATATATATATATTTGTAATAAGATCACCCTATCCATAAGTGAAAGTTGAAATACTTATAATAGTTACACAGTGTCTTCAGATGGAACAGATTTGATGTTCATTTCTGGAATTTCAGGGGATATCTTGTTAGATAATTTATGTTTTGGTTGTTTTAGATAATCTCCTAGCTATAAATGAATATTATTATGTGATGTTCTTGCTGCATTATAAGGTCTTTCTTCACTTAAATCACGAGTACTATTTTCTCTACTTAGTGAAATAGAATTCACAGTATATGTAGTATTACTGTTGTAATAGACAAATTTTGTTTATTGCATCTTTCAAATTCCTGGTCTCATTGTACTTTCTATACTGTCTCAATCTCTAGAAATAAATATATAAGTTATTTGAATTCATTAATATATGATCAAGATATACCATTGCTAGTTTTGGACAACACCGCTCATAAATAGTCTGTCTAATCTGTAAAATCTATAAATCAAGTATCTGTAAGTCCAAATACTTTACCTTTTCATTCTGATGATGTTAAAAAGAAAAATAATGCAGCCCTTAAATGAAACAGTTGTCATAATTATAAGTAGTTAAATACTGTGCTCTATCATTTCCTTGTAAAGTTGTAGACACAGTGAAGAGCCATGCAAATGCTATAGTTTGACGATTGATTAGTAATAGGCTGAACATCCAGGTTAAACCCAATAAAGGAATCAAAACAAGTGTCCCAACAACAGTTTGCCTACAAAATGAATGTAGTTTCTTACACACAATATATTTATATATATGTACTTAATGATTTCAATATTTCTTTTTTCTTTTCAGTGGGTTTGTTGTGCTTTTGCCTTCTTAGATGAAAACATACTAATGCTTGTAAAACTATTACTAGTAGTATTGCATTGATCTAAAATAATTAAATAATAATGATAGTATATTTATGTATGGCATGTGCATATTTTCCAGCTGTCTTATTTATGTTCATCCATCCATCCAATTAATTTACCAATATGATCAATAGTACTGGTCCTAGAAAAGCCCATAATGCAGCACGTTGACTAAAATCTAGCCAGCAACTTTATTTTTATATACAGATTAATTATATAGATAAAGTAAGTACTATGGTAATTATCATTACCTTAACTGAATCTAAACTGCAATAAAACATATGCCTATATCACACAATAAAAAGTAGAGAGACCATTTTCATTTAAGATCAAGGAGTCCAACTGCTTGTGCCACATCACACATGAGGGCATCTATAAATGAAAAGTAACCACGCCTTCATTAAATACTTGACAGGAAGATGAGCTCTGAAGGGCCAAAGGTAAAGGAAGAAGCAGAAACTCTACAACATGATCAAGGAATAGATCAGGAATCAGAACAGAGTCAACAGGATCAACATCAACAAGATGCTGGGAAAGATCAACTAGAAGATCAGCAGGATCAAGACCAAGACCCTGAACAAAGGCAGAAGGATCAACAGCCAGCACAAGATCAAAGAGTTCCAGAGCAGATCCAGCAGGATCAAGATCCAAAGCAAGGCCAACAAGAACAGGGCCAAACAGATCAACAAGACGAAGAACGAGGATAACAAGATCAACAAGATCCTGAGCATGATGAACAACAAGAACAGTCTAGTCCTGAAGCTAGCTCTTCTGAGCAGAGGAGAAGTTCTTTCCAGAATCATGCATTACATACTTATACTTGGGAGCCAACAGGAGACATCAAGTGAGTAATTCTATAATGTCACTGTCTTTACTACTAGTATAATTAGAGGCAATACAAGTTGCAGTGCTATTTTATCATTTATATAGTATACTCTGTTCATGTTGAGGATGACTATAGTTTAGTGGAATTTCTATTATGATAAGGTCATCTAGGTAATTTGGACGTGGCATTGTAATTTCAAAGTTTTTGGTAAGTCATACTGAAGATTTTTGTGGCTCTTAGCAGCTAATCTTCTTAAATTATCTTTCTCTTACTATTAAAGGTATTTTCAACAGTTTTCTGAACTTTTCTGCTGAAGCAAGAGAACAATTGCACAAGCGTTCATTAATAAAATACAAAATATGTGTGATGTCGGTCATAGTGGAATGCAAAGGGTCTCTGGTAACTTTCCTAGATAGCTAGCACTCTAGTTTTTGATAAAATTTGCAGACTTACAAGGTGTTTTAAATAGTGAAACCATTTTCTCTAGCTCATTCCTAGCCAGAGCTATAACACTAAATTAGTGGTCATTTTCAACATGAACAGACTATAATTATAGTTTAATTTATACATACTATTTGCAAAGGGTCATTCATTACTAGAAGTGACTTAGTCACTTTTTCATGATGACATGATATTTCATGATGACATGATATTCACATGTCTATTCAACCACAATATACCAATGACTCAATATAATGTATTGTTCACTAAAACTAGTTTACTTCTGTAGTATTACTTCATTTAAAATGCTACATTTCAGAGTCCTATATTGACAAAATTTATGTCTAGTAAACACCTTAAGTCAACTATTATTTTAAAATAATGTATATTTACTAAATATAGCTGCACTTTTGTGATTTAAACTTTTCAGATGTATAATTCTAGAGATCATTACAGTAGTTGTTAAATTTGCTAAAATTAGTATGTTCAGTTGAAAGTAGGCTTAAGGTAATGTATAGAATATTACTAATGTATCCATTTTTAATGAAGTATAATTTTCTTATAACAGAGCTCTATTGTATCTTTGTCATGGTATTCGTGAATATATGGGACGTTATGAACTACTAGTTCAACATTTAAAAAACAACAATATACTAGTATTTGGATTAGATCTAGGTGAGACATATTAACTTATGTGTTCATGAATATTGTTATAACTAGTTGGACATGGGAGGAGTGAAGGTGACCGTGGGTACATTCTTGATATCCAGTCCTATGCAACTGATGTCATTGCCTATATAGAAGATATGAAGGCCAAATATCCTTCAGTACCAATGTTTCTTATGGGACACTCAATGGTAAGCTCTCTACATTATTTCTCTTTGTTCATCTTCTCATAGGGTGGTCTTATTGCTACAATGGTTGCTATTCAAAGAGCTGATCTATTAACTGGCCTTCTTCTTTCTGCTCCTGCACTTGACATTGATCCTGCGGAAGCAGGAGTCTTTATTGTGAGCATGACCAGTTGCTATATATTTGGACACATTACATTTTTAATACATGACACAGATACAGAAGGTCTAGTAGAGAAACACAAGTATAAATAGTTAATAAAATGTACATACTTTAATTTCCACCAAGTGTACTGTAATGAAACTACATAATATTTTTTAGATTTACAGACTTTGTCATACAAATATCTTTTGGTATTTATAATTATAATTTTGTTACTTTTTATTTTCTCTTTAGAAATTTATGGCCAAAGTGTTAGGTGCTATTGTTCCCAAAGTTGGTGTTAAAACTTTTGACTATCATCTAATAAGTAGCATACCAGAAGAGGTATAATATTATTTATATTGTATAATGATATCTACTTTGTTTGTTTTAATATTTAACTTGCCTAAGTTGGACTATAGAAATGCTCCACTGTTTTCTCCTGATGTTTGTCCTTAAATAATATAGTTGTAAGTATTTTTTATTTTATATTGAAGATGTGAAGGCTACCATTCAATAAGTTCATATTGAATTCATAACAATTTAGAGAGTTTCTACCAGCCATTCCTAAGTAAAAATGATTATATGAGCTGTTTGAACATAGTATGTGAATTAATTAAATCCTGTAATTGAAGCCTATAACCTTGTAAAGAGAAATGAGCTTGCAATTTCTTTTAATTCAATAAAAGAATTACTATGTCTTTTGCTATACAGGCTGAAGAATTTAACAATGATCCTCTCATAATTCATACTCCTATCAAAGCTGGTTCGGGAGCTGCACTATTGAAATCAATACAGCTCTATCAACCACGAGCCCATGAGATCAGTTTGCCTCTTTTTTTGATGCATGGTACTGTTGATCGCGTAGTCCCACTCCATGCATCAGAGTTGATATATAATAATGCTGCTAGTACTGACAAAACATGAGGTAAAAGGAATACATGATTTAGTTATCTCTGATTGATTTTATTAGTTGTTTGCTGAAAGTTTTCATGATGTTCTTCATGACAAAGAACAAGAAAGAGCTCAGCAATTGATTTCAACATGGATTCTTGCTAGACTAAATGGACCTGTTCTATCGGCAGCAGTCCAAGAAGAAGCTATCATACAAACTTAATTAAGTAGTCAGAACAACATAGAATTTTCATAGCATTATTAAATACCCACAGATATACTGACTGGGAAAATTGGGCATAACTATGGGACAAACACAATAATGATATCATCAACAAAGTTATAGTGTTAATTACCCCATCCAATAATGAGGTAGAGGTACCATTTCTTTGACAATGTAGTAAATACAATAACCAACAAGACCAACATTATGCCTTCACATAACATCCAACAGAAAGCAGCCAGGAAAAAAATGGAGAAGAGCTGCTATGAATCCACAACCAATCTATTATATTAAATACGCACAATATGATTGAACAAGTTAGCTATATACCCTTGAATTTGTGACTTTGTGGCAATGCCAAATATGAAAATGAGATAACCACAGAGAAAAGCTATACTCAAATTGAAATGGATGAAGTACTGAACACTTCGAATCAGTTTTTCTATTAAAATAATTTTATCAGAAAAAAGTATGAGTCATACTGCAATGACTTAGTTGAGTGTAAGCTAAAAGTAATTGTTAAGATACAACAGACACTAGAAATACTGAGACCAATATATGTAACAGCCTCTAGGGCAAAGTATTCAGGTGGAATAAAATGATCTAGGTGGGATCACAACTGTACATACCTCAACTCCATATATATCAATTAGTACAAGAAAGGGAGTAAGTAATGTGGCTGCTGTTACTAACAAAATTATATTGAATATATTCTATGTGTCTGATCAACATTGTCTTGATAGATACTAGCTCAATACATTCCATAGACCAGGTACCATTACCACTAGTCCTGTAAAATATTATAATAATTAGAAAATGTTCATAATTGTTAGAATATATTACATTGGGAAATCCAAAAAAACATGGATTTCCAGCATTCTGATACTAAATTGAGAAAGATTTAGTGTTATCATTTATCCATTTGCAATTATTTTCTTCCTGTATGAAAAATTACAAATGCTTGACAATGTTGTTTACTGGGAAGTTAAAAATTGCTGGTATTTGGCTAGATGTATTTCTAGAGATGACTTGAGTTGTAATGACTTGTGTCACTGGAATATCTGTCGTTGTGCTAAAAGAATTATATAAAATATTTTGATAGAAATTTAGAGTTACAATATTAGATACTTACTTTGTCAGACTTGAAGGGAGAAAACTTGCTATGTTCTTAATTACTGCATGCATTTACTACAGCAATGTTTATGTCTAGTTTTTAAAATTTTGTTAACTTTTGATATTTTAAATGAAACTCTTCTTCTTGTCATTCTTGAAGATGTTGATATGGAATTCTCACTTAAGATATGCTATCGTTAACAGCGTAGATAGTGAACTCATAAATAAGAGGAAAAACCACAAATGTTATCTTGAGTATCTACTTGAAATACTGTGTAAATAGAATGATAACTGACATGTAATATTTCATTCAAGTGTTAATAGACATGAAGTATTAACCTAGCTTTTCTTTTTCTACTACAAAAGTATGATATCGACAGATATATTAATAAATCCCTTACAGTCTCAAGAAAAGGGTTGGTGACATCAACACTGTCTATGTTTTTAGTAAGAATGTTAATAGATGTATCCAATATAACATTGCAAACTAGAACATCTTAAAGTTGTATTAGTAGCCAGTTGTGTGATGTTAATAATATCCTGAATCACATTGTTAACAACATTATTTTCCTTTTTGAGCAGTGGAATTGGGATTTCCAGAAATAATTTAGTTCAGCTGAAAAGTGAGTTTATTAATAAAAATCTCTCATGCTTTAATAAGTTGTTGATTAATGTTATAATGTGTGCTGTTCAGTTTTAGTGTTCACATCTATACCTTATTGAAAGCTTTAGTTAATAATTGAATTAAAGGACAGTCATTAAGATTGATGTCAGACCATATTCCCTGATTATAGTACAGTGTGTCTACTAACCTTACCTGAATGAACATTTCCTTTGCAAATTATTCATAATGTCTGCACGATTCACTAAAACTAGAAAGATACTAGGCCTTTTGTATAGGCTAGCAACTCTACAGGTCCTTGTTTTCAGATTCTCTTATTTTAAACATTTACTTCTTTCTTATTACTGACATTGTGACCTTACAACAGCAGTTTAATATCAAAAACTCATTTTCCTTTACAAATTGTCTGCTACATTCCTGATCATGAGGGAATGTTCAATATGTCTCCCTCCCATTATGACATATGTCAAAAGAAGTAACACAATTATCTGCCTATTTGCTCAAAACAATTAATCATTAATTTTGTTCTCGGCTCAATTTACAGACAATAGAATTCTCTGCCACAGTTTATAGTATGAATTACTGTTTTAAGAATTGTTACTTCAAATAATAATTGTTTTGTCTTTTTTGTGCTCCATATAATTGCAGTAAAACTTACTCTTACCACTCATCAATTGAATTCCATTGATACAATATTTTGAATATATATTAACCTTTTTCTAGTAAAGACAGATCATCTAAAAAGTCCATAAAATATTTTGTAATGTGAAAGTTACACTATGTTCTTTATCTCTTTTTTCTATCTCTATCATAAAGATTCAGGAAATTAAATAGAGGTCTTTGTTGAGCTGCACACAGCATCATGACGAGATGGTACAGTATAATAGCTGGAGAAAATAGCCTTGCAGAGCTAATATTTTAACACATACTACAAAACATTAAAAAGGCAACCTATATATTGTTTTGTTTAATGATATTGTGTGTGTTTGTACTATTTTTGAGAAGATACCAATTATTTTAATTTGTCATGTATATACACACCAGTCAAAAATAATCAACTATTATTTGTAATGATGGAGTCCAGTCAACTTGATAAAACTAGGTAATTAATATAATACAATTATGAACTTTCAAATTGTACTAGTGATATTTTAGGGAGAGCTGTGAAATAGTCCATTGCCTGTTTGACCTTGGTAACAGGAATATTAAACAGTGGATGTGTATGAACCTAGAATCAAAAAATAACAACTTTATTGCTACAAATGATATATCTTCTAATATACTTATTGTATACACAAGAATAGGGATTGAACATTGCAGAGTAACACGGACACACTGTATGAAAAGTAACACAACATGCATGTGACATACTTCTATAAATTAGAATGTAATCTCATAGTAAATTCTCACTATGATGTCATAACTCAACTGCTGCACTGTTAACACAGAGAGAAAAACCGTGTCTTTGTTAAAAAAGCACAAGTTCAGTACAAATAAAAGTGAGCACAACCCTAAAAAGAGCAACATGTTTGATCTCAGTGCACATCATGGTAAGAGTTTCCTATAAGATTAATTTAGAAAGCTACGTCACATGCATGTCGTGTCATTTCCCCTCTTATCTACTCTTGATACAAGTATTACCAATTTTAGTTTGTTAGCAACTATGATACTGACCAGTTCATTATTGGAGTCTCCAGTAATGTTGATAACCTTCTCTTCATCAAAGCAATGTTGTGAGACAGAGAGTCCACTTAAACAGTAACACGTGTGATAGAAATCTTTACCTCTAGGCAATAATAATAATTATTTCTGGTTGATGTGTGACGGGTTACAGAGTGGATAGAGAACTTACTTGCCAGGTTTATCAACAAGACCACCATAAGGTGATTGACAACAAAAGAGAATATATTCCTGTAATGCTTCTGTGTGTGTGTGTGTGTGTGTGCGAGATATTATAATATTAGTCATTAAATAGTTTGTATACCTTGATGAAATTGCCAGAGTTGAGGATGTAAAGCTTTGTCACCTAAAAATGTAATGATAGAGTCAAGGCAGGTTTTACTTTATAGTATCTAAGGCTTTGGAACTTATAAATCTGAAAGGCATCCTGTACTATAAAAATAGGATAATGCATTCTAAAATGTAACTCTTGTTCCATCAATTATTGTGTAATAAATCAATTAATGACATATTTAAAACTAGAGTGCCAAAAGAAAACTTATAATAATTTTTATACTTGATACAATTCATGTGACCTCTATTCTCGTTATCCTATGAATTGTCTTACCACAATGTTTTAGAGCCATGTATAGAAGAGGAAAGAGCCCTCCCATCCAAAAAGAGTAACAACCATCCACTAGCTTATTAGTACGTCCCTATAATACCACCACAATAATGATAATATTAATACTTAATTACTACCTGGAAACCTCCTTCCAATTTCATTTGACGATTACTTGCCCACTTCTTATAATTAACTATGTAAATAATGTTACATAATGTTATATGACATACCAATAATTTTTGAATATTGCACAGTTGGTGTTGCCGTAGCAACAATAAAGCAGCAAACGAACAAAATGCATATCCTCCATGTGCTTCTGTTCCAGGAACAGCTGAGAACCCTCCTTCATAAGTCTGACAACTATAGCAAATTAAAATGTACTCAATTTAGTGCCATCTCATACATCCATTTAATATCTATTCATCCATTTATAACTTCTACTGTATTATCTAATCTAAAAACATAACCAGATACTTCCTCCTTTCATTACATTCATATCCTATAAATTATC
Organism: Xestospongia bergquistia; assembly: GCA_963965975.1. Classification (NCBI taxonomy): domain Eukaryota; kingdom Metazoa; phylum Porifera; class Demospongiae; order Haplosclerida; family Petrosiidae; genus Xestospongia; species Xestospongia bergquistia. The sequence continues at coordinate 3,662,162 of OZ014425.1, forward strand.
TGTGCCTCACAATTACATAATCTTATTAGCATTAATTTATATATCTTGAAGGTTGCATAGAACAATAGAATGAAACAATGAAAACAAACATAACCCATTATATATATATATATGTGTGTGTGTGTGTGTGTGTGTGTGTGTGTGTGACCTGATTTGCAAAAAGGGACCACTTCTGTCAAAACATTTGGGACATGATTTGTGAAAAATCAACTGTTAAAACATCTCAAAAACGGTTTTGTATACAACTATACATACAGTTCTTATACATGCATAAATAATCTATATGTATACCAAACAGTTTATGGGTATGTTTTAACAGTTTTTCTTTCACAAATCAGGTCACATATGTTTTGACAGAAGTGGTCCCTTTTTGCAAATCAGGTCACATATATATATACATAACATATGGTCCAAAATAATCTTAAAAAATTAGGATATGCTTTGCAAAGGAAGTGATCTCATTCCATCCATCTTTCTACATTTGTATTCTAGTAACCTTGCTATCCATTCAGCAGTATTCTTTACCATATCATCAGTTAATGTGTTAGTTAAGACTGCAGGTACTAAAGCACAATATGTACCTCTATGGAAAAGTAAAATAATAATAAAATCAAAGTCTTTCCAATGTTCTACCTGATATCCACTTCTCCATCAGGATGCATTATAAAACTCCCATCAGGTTGATGCATCTTGGTAAGAAATAACTGCAGAGATGGTCTGGATAGGAAATTGACAATATATATCAAGAGTCATAACTGACCGATCAATGGCTTTATATGCCTCCTCTGTACCTAGTATACATAATGAGAGGACTGCAGCATAAGTGGGGGCTAAATGTGGGAGCTGACCAGGACCACCTATAGTATACAAAATATGTAAAACAAGCACATTTTTGTTATTGTCAGACAAAATGTTGTCAATTCTATGTGTACACTGTTTTTTTTGCCAAATTAATTAATCATATATACACACCTGCAAACCCTCCTTCGGGATCTTGACATCTCTTTAAGAAATCAATGATACTAAAGAAAATAAAACTTAACATCAATTACTCTCTCTTTATTTCCCTCCCATCTTTCTCTCTCTCTTACTCAGAAGTCAGCTGCTGAGATATAGGATACTTAAGAAGAGACATAGATTGTAATATCCAATAACACAACCAAGGTCGACTAGCATCTAAACACTGAAGAGACGTACAGTCATTGCTAACTCTGTCACATAATGTACCTCATAATGAAAAGGAAGATGACGTATTCCTTCTCTGAGATAAGCCAGGTGTCTCTCTTTCATTAAATGAACTCTATTGTTAGGTGGGGATGGGTGGGATAATCATTATAACAGTAATATGAAAGGCAGCGTCGCTGTCTTTAATATAACTTACATCTTATAGGACTATATTTATAGTATTGAGCATTAAAATTAACTTACCTATCTGTCAGCATAGTTTGATGATCTCTCAAATTTCTGTATATCTTTGAGATCTCAAATTCCACTTTAATCTATAAAATGGATTTTTTAATATCAACAGAACAGCCAGAACTGATAGAAATGATTTAACCTTAACTGTATCTAAACTGCAATAAAACGTATGCCTATATCACACAATAAAAGCAGTGCTACATAGACTTATATAATACTCATGTATATTTTGTTAACGTTATAGAATTGCCATTAAGAGGTAATTACTTGCTCTCGTGACGTTTTTGTAGAGAGACCATTTTCATTTAAGATCAAGGAGTCCAACTGCTTGCGCCACATCACACATGAGGGCATCTAAATGAAAGGTAACCACGCCTTCTTTAAATACTTGACAGGAAGATGAGCTCTGAAGTGCCAAAAGTAACTCCACAACATGATCAAGGAATAGATCAGGATTCAGAACAGAGTCAACAGGATCAACATCAACAAGACGCTGGGAAAAGTCACCTGGAAGGTCAGCAGGATCAAGACCAAGACCCTGAACAAAGGCAGAAGGATCAACAGCCAGCACAAGATCAAAGAGTTCCAGAGCAGATCCAGCAGGATCAAGATCCAAAGCAAGGCCAACAAGAACAGGGCCAAACAGATCAACAAGACGAAGAACGAGGACAACAAGATCAACAAGACCCTGAGCATGATGAACAACAAGAACAGTCTAGTCCTGAAGCTAGCTCTTCTGAGCAGAGGAGAAGTTCTTTCCAGAATCATGCATTACATACTTATACTTGGGAGCCAACAGGAGACATCAAGTGAGTCATTCTATAATGTCACTGCCTTTACTACCAGTATAATTAGAGGCAATACAAGTTGCCATGTTGTTGTGTCATTTATAAGCTAATGTATATTATACTCTGTTCATGTAATTTGGGTGTGACATTGTACTTTCAAAGTTTTTGGTAAGTCATACTGAAACTGAAGCTTTTTGCGGTTCTTTGCAGTTAATCTTCTTAAATTATCTTTCTCTTACTATTAAAGGTATTTTCAACAGTTTTCTGAACTTTTCTGCTGAAGCTAGAGAACAATTGCGCAAGCATTCATTAATAAAGTACAAAATATGTATGACATCAGTCATAGTGGAATGCAAAGGGTCTCTGGTAACTTTCCTAGATAGCTAGCATTCTAGTTTTTGATAAAATTTGCAGACTTACAAGGCGTTTTGAATGGTGCAAGCCATTTCTCTCTAGCTCATTTCTAGCCAGAGTTATAACACTGAATTAGTAGTCATTTTCAACATGATCATGAACAGAGTATAATTGAAGCAGTAATTTATACATAACTATTTGCAAAGGGTCATTACTAGAAATGACTTAGTCACTGTTCCATTATGACATATTCACATGTCTATTCAACCACATATACCTATGATTGAACATAATATATTGTTCACTAAAACTAGTTTACTTCTGTAGTATTACTTCATTTAGAATGCTACATTTCAGATTCCTATATTGACAAAATTTATGTCTAGCAAACACCTTAAGTCAACTATTATTTTAAATAATGTATATTTACTAAATATAGCTGCACTTTTGTGATTTAAACTTTTCAGATGTATAATTTTAGTGATCATTACAGTAGTTGTTAAATTTGCTAAAATTAGTATGTTCAGTTGAAAGTAGGCTTAAGGTAATGTATAGAATATTACTAATGTATCTATTTTTAATGAAGTATAATTTTCTTATAACAGAGCTCTATTGTATCTTTGTCATGGTATTAATGAATATATGGGACGTTATGAACTACTAGTTCAACATTTAAAGAACAACAACATACTAGTATTTGGATTAGATCTAGGTGAGATATATTAACTTATGTGTTAATGAATAATGTTATATAACTAGTTGGACATGGGAGGAGTGAAGGTGACCGTGGGTACATTCTTGATATCCAGTCCTATGCAACTGATGTCATTGCCTATATAGAAGATATGAAGGCCAAATATCCTTCAGTACCAATGTTTCTTATGGGACACTCAATGGTAAGCTCTCTACATTATTTCTCTTTGTTCATCTTCTCATAGGGTGGTCTTATTGCTACAATGGTTGCTATTCAAAGAGCTGATCTATTCACTGGCCTTCTTCTTTCTGCTCCTGCACTTGACATTGATCCTGCGGAAGCAGGAGTCTTTTTAGTGAGCATGACCAGTTGCTATATATTTGGACACATTACATTTTTAATACATGACACAGATACAGAAGGTCTAGTAGAGAAACACAAGTATAAATAGTTAATAAAATGTACATACTTTAATTTCCACCAAGTGTACTGTAATGAAACTACATAATATTTTTTTAGATTTACAGACTTTGTCATACAAATATCTTTTGGTATTTATAATTATAATTTTGTTACTTTTTATTTTCTCTTTAGAAATTTATGGCCAAAGTGTTAGGTGCTATTGTTCCCAAAGTTGGTGTTAAAACTTTTGACTATCATCTAATAAGTAGCATACCAGAAGAGGTATAATATTATTTATATTGTATAATGATATCTACTTTGTTTGTTTTAATATTTAACTTGCCTAAGTTGGACTACAGAAATGCTCCACTGTTTTCTCCTGATGTTTGTCCTTAAATAGTATAGTTGTAAGTACTTTTTATTTTATATTGAAGATGTGAAGCCTACCATTCAATAAGTTCATATTGAATTCATAACAATTTAGAAAGTTTCTACCAGCCATTCCTAAGTAAAAATGATTATATGAGCTGTTTGAACATAGTATGTGAATTATAATTAAACCCTATAATTGAAGCCTATAACCTTGTAAAGAGAAATGAGCTTGCAATTTCTTTTAATTCAATAAAAGAATTACTATGTCTTTTGCTATACAGGCTGAAGAATATAACAATGATCCTCTCATAATTCATACTCCTATCAAAGCTGGTACGGGAGCTGCACTAATGAAATCAATACAGCTCTATCAACCACGAGCCCATGAGATCAGTTTGCCTCTTTTTTTGATGCATGGTACTGCTGATCACATGGTCCCACTTCATGCATCAGAGTTGATATATAACAATGCTGCTAGTACTGACAAAACATATGAGGTAAAAGGAATACATGATTTAGTTATCTCTGATTGATTTTATTAGTTGTTTGCTGAAAGTTTTCATGAAGTTCTTCATGACAAAGAACAAGAAAGAGCTCGGCAATTGATTTCAGCATGGATCCTTGCTAGACTAAATGGACCTGTTCTATCAGCAGCAGTCCAAGAAGAAGCTATCATACAAACTTAATCAAGTAGTCAGAACAACATAGAATTTTTCATAACATTATTAAATATTGTTGTTAACTGATGATTTAGTAAACCATTCGATTGACTTAACTTTTAAGTATAATTATACCATTTGGTTTCCTCTTGGTTGATATATAGATTTTGAATCACAGTACGTTAATTGAATAATAGGTAAACTTTGAGGGAGACTTAATGATTTTGAGATCACCACAGGGCAGTCATGAAGTTGATCATGAGTTGTCAATAGTCAGGAGATGAAGGAGATATAGGTATTCCCTGCAGTGAGATACATTTCACTTTTCAACAGTCATCAAAGGCATCAATGATAGATCAATTTTGTAATATTTATCTATTTGATGTCTTCATGATAAGTGTATGAGAATGTGATATCATTTATATATTAAACTAATGGGGAAAACACTGACTTTATTCACTCTTTCCATATGAAAATGGCTATGAATTCTTCTGACCATGCTGTCTCAAAACTATCTTGCACAGAGGCTGATATCAAGTATTACACATAATGAAACTTATGGAGTGAGCTATCGAAAAAGACAAGAGACAGGATCATTTTATCATGGTTATTATCAGCTGGTAAGTAGTGCTACGGCCTTCCGCCCACGCTACGGAATCTGATTGGTCATGTCTGTAAAGTCAGCGTGGTATCTTCTACTTCGAGAGGATTCCAGGATGCTTGTGACAGTTGGCTCTTCGCAAAGGGTGAGAATAATATAAATATAATTGTCTGACACTTATATACTTAGTCGTCCATGGTTTTATTCTGAGCCTCTTGTCCTTTATATAATACAGAGAGTAGACTAAGTTCTATGAGATATAACATGCACTGCAATATTTTCTGAAATCTGTTACATTGCCTGACTCCTTTTAAACTTTTATGGCTAGTATATAAAGCTAGTCAGTGCATGTACTTACTGCACTGACCAGCTTTAGTACAGGACAATCATGAATGATGTAAAGTTAATTCCCCTTGGCATTCAGTAAAGTATGTGGATGTTTTCTGTGGAGCTACCTATAGTCAGATACAGCATTTAGTTTAATAAAGAGGCCTTCAAGAGAGCAGATTGCATGTGGTTAAGCTACATCATAGTATACTTATGAATTTGCTAGGTAAGACATGACACATGATACGATATTAAATTACTAAAAGTATACTATCAACAAAATATAAATTACACTAGCACTAGAATGGAATAATTGAATGATTAGAATTAATTCTAAAACTAAAAATAAATTCTAAAGTGTTTAAATGTTCATTTGCATGTGAAGCCAGACAATTTGTTAGCTTAACAAATAACCAAGAATTTATTAAGCAAATGACACAATGTGCATGTTACATATTATATATGTAAAGCTGACATGAAAAGCTTGTAGGCACACTGGTATTTACAAGTCAACTGTGTGATATTTTATAAAATATGTTTAAATTGACTAGTGTGTTTTGATAATACACTTGTTGTTGAATCTTTTTTATTTTAACTTTTCATATTAAGTAAAATGTACACTATCAGTACTAGTAACGTTTTCAGACTGAATAGACTATTGTTTCCTATTATTATTTAATTAGCTGTCTGGATTAATAAGACAAAATGTTTTTGTTTTAGCCCACCTAGCTATGAGGGGTATATTATGTCATGGCACATTGTATCTGTAATATACTGGTAATTTATGTGCCTTTAAGAAATTTATTCTATTTAACCATTTCAAGCTAAAATTTTATTTATGCATAATAATATTTATGGAATTTGTCCTATCATTCTGCATATTAGCATACAAGCTCCATGCATTATTACTTCAGTGAGAATGTGTTGCCATCTTCATCCTCTTACATAAATGTGTATGAATAACTGTAGTAAGATGTGGGTTGGGCTATGACATGTTTATAGCTTGATAATTCAAATAGATGTGCATGCTGTAACTGTACTACATTGGTATGAACAATTTCTAAATTGATTTGATGACTTCATTATTTGTTAATGTCATTTGATGCATTTAATTTTGTCTACCCATGTACTTTAAGATTGTATATCTGTTTAAAACGTTATACATCATCATCATGAAAAGAAAACTAAAGAGTGACATAATATGAAGCTCATATTGAACTTAAAAAGTTAAGACAGAGAAGGAGTGTCTAACCACTTTACTATGATTTTCTGTCAAGTCGTTTGCTCATAGAAGGAATAATAATCTTAACACCTACTTGAAGCACTTGAATCATGAGCTTTTGTTTCTAACCTTGTGCTTAAGTACAACAAATAGATGCTTCTCTGCTTCTCTATTTTGAGACCAGAATACATACAATATAGCCTCCATTGTTCATTATGTTATCATGTGTCATGTGTTATATAATAATTAGACCACAAAATTTAAAGCCACACACTGCATGCTATATATGGTCAAAATAGAGGTAGTGCTAATGACTTTCCTTCTCTTTTGTGTACTCCTGATTAAAAATGGTGACTTTGTAAATTGATTTTTAATCATTGCTATAAATGTTGATACCTGTAGTCCTAGCTATCATGATGAAATTTTCTTAGTATTCTTTTCACAAGCATCCTTCAATTACTTTTTTTTAAAAAGGGTGAGCAAAAATATAAGATTTTATCACAAGCAGTCTTGCTTAAACTCCTTATCAAGTTTGCTGATTATATTATGTAGGGATGGCCATATTGTTTTAATTTACAATAATGTTTTAATTGAAAAGACATAAAGGTGTTCCTATACAATGCTTCATGTTGAGTACCTAACAGAATGGTCCAACTCCAATTCATTTATATATTAATTGGATTGTCCAAGTGTTATTACAAACAGATGATATACCGTAGATTAGGAGAGTTTCATTGTTAAAAAAATTCAAATATTTGACGATGTACAAAAATTAATTACACGAACATTATTACACATTGAAATATTTACAGTAGGAAAATTCATGGTATATATAATGCACATGTTACGTCGCGGTGTTTCAGTGTTTAAAGTGAATATGGCTCTTTTGAGATATCTGAAACCAACAGATGGACTGCCAGACCCAAAAGGTTCTCTATCATCTTCCATGCACCCACAGGCAATTGCTCGGGCGAATGAAGAAGTTAGGGAGGCCATGAAAAGTGTGTCAAGAAAACATGGACCTTATCAGGTGTACAGTGCAGATATACGAGCAAAAATTGCCAAATACGCTAGCTTATGGTATTACTGCAGCCTCGCATTTCTTTTCTAGAAAGCTGGAAAGCCTCTTAGTAAGACTCCAGTACATTCAATTCAAAATATTCGGGATCAATAAATTTTCGTACACGCCTCTTGTGCTTGAAATTTTTTTTAACATGTAAATTTTTTACATGAAACTTTTGTAACGCGAAAGTTTCCTGATCTACAGTAACTACTGTCCCTAGATTTGTAATAGGCTGATAATTTTATTATAAAGACATGTACCTCTAAACTAAAACTATTATATAGTGCTTTCATTTTTTGTGTATTCAAAGATTATCTTTCATTTTTTTCCTTTTTAGTGCTTGTCACGAAGAATTATCCTTTTAATTGTTGTAATATCAGTCATATGTGCGTTTATCATATTTATATATCAGTTACGTCCAATCAAGGAATTTAGATTTAACCCAAAACAAGTTTTGGGATATGTATATTGTAGCTCTTATGAAAATAGAAAAACACTACATCAGTTTTCTCAACAGTATCCCTGCAATTTTCCTAATCTTCCTAAAAAGGAAGTTGTTATAGTGACGTTTGTTAACTCAGGTTGGATCAACATTACTAAAAATTGGATATGTTCTGCTAAAAAAGTTGGCTTGCTTGATAATCTTTTTCTTATCACTGTTCAACCCGGTGTTTGTTCACACTTTCAACATGTTGCTTGCCATTCTGAAGAGAACTTAACACTGGCTGCGGCTACATTTGGTGAAGCTAATTATCAAAAATTTATGATAGAAAGAACAAAATTAATCCTTCGTTTGTTATCTTGTGGTGTAGAAAGAATCCTGTTAGCTGATGCTGACGTTGTTTTTGTCAAAAATCCCCTGACTGCTTTAGACAAAGAAATCAATGATAAAGACATTGTCTTTCAACGTGATAGTACAGGTGTCAAGTTCATTGACTCTATAGCCAACAAAGTTTTTGACTACATCTGTGCTGGAATTGTGTACATGAAAGTAAATAACAAAACTAAATTACTATACCAATCTGTTCTACAATTTCAAAATCACCAATCCTGGAATGATCAAGCTGGACTAAATATATGTATCCGCCATTATTCATTAGATATCAAATGGGGACTTTTGCCTGTATCAAGTTTTCCCAATGGCAAAGTGTTTTTTGAATTTAATACTGACCCATCAAAGGCTGTAGTTGTCCATGCCAACTTTTTAACGGGCTCCATGGAGAAAATTGCTAAGATGATAATCTATAACATTTGGTGTTATGTTGAGATTGTTCCTTTGCTTTGTAAAGACTTTGCCAAAAATGGCTGTTTCACTGAAAAACCTCGTAATTGGTGCAAAAAGTTTATAGAAATTTGTTTTAACAGATTTTAACACATTTTTGGATAAGAATTGATACTCTTCTTTCTGATAACTAGTTTATAGAGAAAGGAAAATACTAAATTGGGCAATGATTGAGCATGAATTGTTAAAAAGATTTGCATTTGTTATTTTTGTTACAGTTATATAACATAACGTGATGGCATAAGGGGTTATGACTTTCCTGTGTTTGAACCTAACTATGCTATAGAATATAGATTACTCACAAATTGTACTTGCAAGACATTTTGGGCAATTATTATTTTCACACAATATTTCAACCCTGATGGGTTTTCTTCAGGTGTGTGACCCACACCTGAAAAAGACCCATCACGGTATAGGATTAAGGTATAGTGCTGATGTAAAGATAGCTGTCTAATATTATAGTGCTATTGAATTGATCACAAATAGTCTTTCAAGTATGAGTTATATACTGTACATCATTTATGTAGTATAGTACCACACTGTTAAAATGTTAACAAAGGCCTCAGTTGAAAGGACACAATGCTTTTTTGTATACCAAACACTTCAATATGACATATAACAAGTAGAAAACAAAGAGTACCTATGCATCAGCAGTTACTAAAACAAGGACTGGACTGCATGGAATTGGATTGGAGATGAATTGTGGAAAATATATCACCTAGAATTATTTATTACTTTGTATGTAACTAAAATTTTAATATACTGAATTATCATGTGTTGCAATTGCAACATGGAGCAATTCTTCCATGGAAACACTACTCAAATATAACATTAAGATTCTGTAAAAAGATCAGCAACGTTAACACATTATTCTGCACATTGAATATAGGAACAAACATCTTTATTATAGATGTATAAACAACCCCAAACATATATCAAGTGGCCTAATTTCTAACTATATAGATGATGTATGTGTTGGTGATACACCTATGTCATAACATAGAGTATATAAATTTTGTGTTATTGATTGGACAGATTGCTTTCGGACATGTACACTCACATCAGCAAAACACTGTACACTAGCTAGCACCTTAAGTATCTAAAACATTCACTGATACACTATGTACAAATATCAGAAGAATTGAACAGTTTATAAGTCAGTTGACAGTTGCCACAGCAAATTTTTGTATAAATTGGGGCACATGGATGAACAGACAAACTTTATACAAAAGTTTTTGAAGCGTCTGGGTTCTACTAAAAAGAAAGAAGTGTAAGTTCACTAACTTCGCTTGCATTCCACATAATATAAACTACAAAGCTACCAGTTACTTTCTACTTCTACTACAATAATAGTTTAATTATAAGGGGGTGTGGCTACTTAATTTCGTCGGTTGCACGTGGTGGCTATCGCGTAATGTAGTTGAAAAACGCGGGCACATACCAGGTATGTCTTTTCTTCTTGGTCACACTTGTTTGTACGTATAAGTGAGTAATTAAGACAAGTTGTGTATCGTCTTTCTACAAGTAGTTGTTAGCTCTTACTCATTGTCAAGTTTCTGAGCAGTGAGACAGATAGACTAAATGAAATACTGATTTCACTCCATAATTCAATTTCTCCATACACTTTTATATAATATGGCTAATTGGATTAAGCTTAAACTTTGTTGCTATATGCTACTGAAACCCGTTAGAGTTTGAGCTAACGTTAACTATCCATTAGAAGCCTATGGCCTTCATCCATGTACCCACTTGGCCTTACTTACTTGATTATGTCATGCGGCCTGATCCTATATTAATGTTATAATTGAGATTACTTATTTAGCTCTCTCCTAGTATACTGCTCTATTGACATTAAGTCCTTGTACAGAGAGGTGAATATTATTATCATGTTATATAATTAAGATTGTTTACTTTAGCTTGCCCTCATTATATTGCTTTTAGGTCTCTATACAGACAGGTTTTAGCTCCTCTCATCATATGACATTAGGTCACTATACAGAGAAGCTAATATTACCATTATGTTATAAAATTGAGATTACCTATTTTAGTTCTCTCTCTCTCATCATACTACTTTATTAACATTAGGTCTCTAGACAGACAGGTTTTAGCTATCTCTTATTGCTCTGCTGTATTGACATTAGGTCTCTGTACAGAGAGGTAAATATTATTATTATGTTATATAATTTGAGATTACTTATTTTAATTCTCTCTCGTTGTACTACTGTATTAATTGACATTAGATTCCTATACAGACAGGTTTTAGCTCTCTCTTGTCATACTACTCTTTTGACATTGAATCTCTTATATAGTCAGGTGAATATTACTATTATGTTATATAATTGAGATTACTTATTTTAGTTCTCTCTCATTGTACTACAGTATTGACATTGAGTCTATGCACAGACAGGTTAGTATTTTTTTGTCTACTTAATTTTAGTCATGTGGCCTAGAAATCCTCATGACTTTTTATTCAAATTTAAATGTTTACTGTGTTTAGAATTTATCTCTCTGTAGTCACTAATATTTTGTACGTAACTTTGCTACCTGAACAAGTACTGTGTAACATTTTGCCTTTATTTGCCAAGTACATTCAGTTCTATAATTGTTTTAGTCACGTACTATGTATACAATTTATGTCCGCTTGCATCCATTGTTGTGTGCACCAAATTATAGCAACAAATAAAATTTAACTGCATACTTCAATTATAAATCATAACAATCTACTGCATGGGTAACTATGACAGGTGTAACTGATCGAACCTTAAAGCTTCAGTAGCTTCCTGCTCCACGCACTATCTAACATTCTTTAGTCTTTCAACATCTTCTTCCAGCTCTTCAGTCCTTACTATGACATTAGCATCTTTAAAACATATTAGTTCATTGATACTTTTTTTTGGAACTTTTGTTTCCTATTGATACTATTTTCTATTTACTTTGCTCTACATTGTTAGCTTTATATTTTATGTACTCTGGAATGTTTTATTGCAGATCAATTATAGCAACTAGACTACTACCAATTAAAGATCGCTTACTGTCTTCTAAAATGGCATGTTCTGCTCAACAACATGCAACTCAACTAATTCATTATAAGAATTGGAGTTCAAAAGATCTCAAACTAGCTTGTAAAACTGTAAGCAGTGGATTGTCAATCAGAAGAGCAACTGAAGAATACTAGATTCCACCATTCAAGACCATGTTTCTGGGAAGGTGGTAAGGGGTACTAATAATGGACAACAAAAGTGCTTAACAGATGAAGAAGAGGAGGAATTAATGGACTTTTTGTCAGGATCAGCTAAAATTATATATCCACAACTGACCAGAAAGGATGTTCTTTCATTGGTTCAAACTTTACTTATTGAAAAGGGTCAAAATATCAGTGTGACAGGTGGTTGGTGGGAAAGTTTCGAAAAGAAGCATCCAGAAGTTACTCTTTGTGTGACTGAACATCTCTCACATTGAATTTACTTATATTGTGAGTTTGGATCATTAATAATGTTTGAACATTTTTCTTGTATCTTGATAGCGTAAGCAAAAGGAAAGATAAAGAATCGTGAGTTAAAAGTGCATACCAGGTACATAATTCTGTTTAACACAATGCAAATTGTGAAAGGGGATCTGTAGCAGTAAATACTTTCATTCCATCACTTCCTGGAATCTTTGCTTGATTTTTAGGAAGTGCCATGCACATTGGTATCATTTTGTTTGCTAAAATTGCATTATCATTTGTATTATATATTATAACTATTGTTAATGAAAATGGAAAAGGGAAGACCTGTAGCAAGAAAACTGTAGTGAAAAGAGGAAAGAAACCACAGACCTGCATGTGGTAAGAAAAATGCATGAAGTTTGTATTAAAGTGTACCATTTAAATTAGCACTGTTTCTATCAATGAAAAATTTGAAATCAGATGGTAAGAATTTAAACTAGACTGGTAGTACATTTACTATACATTAGATGGATTTGGTATGCATACATTCAATGCTAAAACTGAAGGAAAGAAAAATCTGCTACCCCACAGTATGGATAATAGAATACTATTTTATTTGAATGTCTACTACACTTTGTAGCAATTACTGAATGTAATGACAAAACTTCCTGTATTTGTGGAGAATGAGAGTATGAAATGATGATTTATTATGGTGGAGAAGACTGTCCTATAGGCTGGTGACATTTTAATTGTGCAGGTCTAACTGCAGAACCTAAACGTGACTGTTTGTGTTCTTACTGTGATTAATAATTATAATCATTATTTTTCTTCCGGACAGACTTAGATAGCCATACCCCTTAAGGAATTATCAACTGTTATAATGGTAGAAAGGTATTAGAATTAGAAACTAACTTGTAGTTTTGTAGTTTATATTTTGTAGAATGCAAGTGAAGTTAGTGAACTTACACTTCATTCTTTCTGGTTGAACCCAGATCCTTCAAACGCTTTTGTATTAAGTTTGTCTGTTCATCTGTGTGCCCCAAATTATACAAAAGTGGCTGTGGCAATTGTCAACTGACTTATCAACTGTTCAATTCTTCTAATATTTCTACATAGTGTATCAGTGAATGTTTTAGATACTTAAGGTGCTAGCTACTGTGCAGTGTTTGCTGATGTGAGTGTCTGAAAGCAATCCATCCGATAACACGTAATTTACTCTATATTATTATAGCATAGGTATATCGCATATGCATACATCATCTACATAGTTAGTAATTAGGCCACTTGACATATGTTTGGCATTGTTTATAAATCTGTAATAAAGCTCTTTGTTCCTATATTCAATGTGCAGATTATGTGTTAATGTTGCTGATCTTTTTACAGAATCTTAATTTAATATTTGATTAGTATTTCTACTGAAAAATTGCTCCATGTTTCAACTCATTAACGACAAAACCCAATTCATAATGCAAAATCCAGCTAGAATCTAGAAGCCAAAGGCAATTTTTGTAGTTTTTGCCCGATAATCAAAGCAATAAGAAGTTATTCCCTGAACTAATTAATACTGGTTACCTCAAACCATCCCTTGCTTATGGCTTCAATTATCAGGCAATAAACTACAAAGATGAATTTTTGGCTTCTAGTTGGTTTGACTTAGACTGGGTTTGGCTTTGTGGTTACTCAGCTTTAGGATTACAAGTATGATGAACCTATGATAACTGAGGCGTGTCAGTTGAAATGATGTACTGCTTTTAAGTGGTATTATACTACATAAATGATGTACTTGATGTAAAAAACTTGTTTTTCTCAAACATTGAATTTTTATCATATAAGTCATACTTGAAAGACTATTTGTGTCAATTCAATAACACTATATTATTTGACAACTATCTTTACATCAGCACTATACCTTAATCCTATAGCCTTATTATGGAATAATGAACATGACTACCCTCTAGCTTTTTTGAGAAAAGAGTTGCCTTAATCATGGTTTACCCATATCAGTATATTTTGACTTGATAACAGTTTTTGTCTGTATACGTCCAAACCTCAAAATTTTATGATTGAATGCAATGCAAATTGTACATTGTTTTATGATTTTTATACAGCTAATTCAGTCTTCCCATAGCATCTGTTAAGGAACTAGCTCATATTGTTATGCTATGACTACTAGCCCTATAGTTTTTGTTCTATCATCATTACTTGTACTTTACATCATCACAATGCAAAGATATTTGTATATATATATATAATGCTTAACTCATACAGTTACTGAGTCTGCTTCAGCAAACAAATTTGCAAGGTATAAAATTGGCAATAAATCTATAGGCCAGACAGGAGGAACTAGAGCACAAAGGGAAAACCTGAGTGCACTATTTCCTGTAGAAACCTCCAATTTTGACAATTGTGACCCACAAGGTCAACCCATGCCAGCCTAGTGATACAACAAGTCCAACTCAAGTGTAACGACTCAGCGGAATTATAAATAATTCTCTTTGATGTTAATAAGAAACATTAAGTAAAAAACATGAGGTATCTATCAATAAATTAGATACCTCATGTTCATAAACATCTGAGCTCTAAATACCTCATATTTCTTATAACATCAAAGAAAAATATTCAAAAAATGTCTAAAAAAATAAATTGATCATGACTAGGAAATCTTCTAAAATTAATACTTATCATGTTCTCTATAAACTGTATATCAGATTATTACTAAATAAGACAAAGGAAAGGCATAAACAAGTTCACAAAAGTTTAGAACAATGATAAATGTATGATCTTGTGTGATATTTGTTTCATAATCTATATAATAAAGACATTTCTACAAAACAATAGTGAATAGATATATGTTATAGAGTATATTATAGTTAGTATTTTCTCTAAAAATATTGAATCTTAAAGTTTACAGCAAGTCATAGTTGAGAGACTATATGTAATCAATTCAATAACGCTTTATATGTGTATGTGTGTTTGTAATGTTTGACAACTATCTTTATATCAGCACTGTTACTCTAACCATAATACCTTATAGAATATCCCCTCTTTGAAGAAAGTTTGGCTGCCTTGTGGTTTACCTAACCAAACCTATGTCTAAGACTATGTATGACTTCATACCCAATTTTCATCCAAACTTCATTATTTTCTGCAGTGCAAGTAACATGTATATACTCTGATTTTAAATTGTAGATGTTTCAATAATTTATAGCTAATTTCTTGTCTGAAGTTTCCAGGGCATCTGCTAGAGGACTGAGTTCATTTTGTTATGCTTTGACTGCAGTTTTCATTCTATCATCAACATGCTTAATCACATTCTAGATAAACTGTATATCAGATTATGCTAAATAAGGCAAAGGCCAAGCTCACAAAGTTTAGAACAATGATAAATGTATGATCTATGATATTTGTTTCATAATCTATATAATTATGACATTTCTAAAAGATGTTAAAGCTGTTCCTACTGAACACTCTTAAAATCCTAAGATATAGACTTACAATGCAAAACAATAGTGAATAGATATATGTTATAGAATATATTATAGTTAGTATTTAATAAATAAATGTAGGCAATACATTGGGCATTGTTTTATATGTTTATAATATTAATTTTAGATTTTGATTTCTATTTACATTACATTACCAGTAATCTTTGAAGTGGTTTGTACTCATGAAATAATAAATTGTTTTTCTCTAAAAAATATTGAATCTTCTTAAGCTATACAGGAGGTCATATTTGAGAGACTATCTGTAACCAATTCAATAACGCTGTGTGTGTGTGTGTGTGTGTGTGTGTGTGTGTGTGTGTGTGTGTGTGTGTGTGTGTGTGTGTGTGTGTGTGTGTTTGTAACATTTGACAGCTATCTTTATATCAGCACTGTTACTTTAACCATAATACCTTATAGAATAGTCCTCTCTTTAACAAAAGGAGGTTGCCTTGTGGTTTACCTAACCAAACCCATGTTTATATTATAAACTTGATAAACAATTTTCATCCAAACCTCATTATCTACTGATAGAGTGTAGTGCAAGTAGCATGTGTATACTCTGATTTCAAATAGTAGATGTTTCAAGAATTTATAGCTAATTTCTGTCTAAAGTTTCCATGGCATCTACTAGTGGACTGAGTTCATATTTTTATGCATTAACTGCAATTTTCATTCTATCAACATGCTTTACATTATCAAAGTGCCAAGATGGTAAGATTAACTTATTCATTGTGTATATAAAACTATAATGTTTACATTATTTGTAGTGTCACTGAATCTGCTTCAGCTCACAAATTTGCAAGATAGAATTGGCAATGGAGTGAGCATAGTCCCAGGACCTGTAGGAAGTCAAGCATTTAAGTTGTCTCGTCCATTTACTCTTATTGCTCAAGACAGTTCATGGATTGAATTGAACCAAAGAATTGGCAATTGTGCTTTCTTCTGTCAAATTGATAGTAGCTATAGTGGTAATATTCTTCAATGGTCTTCCTATTCTGGTAACATTCTCAAAGTGGATATTGAGAAAGATGCACAGAACAACAAAATTCTGAGTGTGAAACTGTTTGATCAATCACCCATTAAATTTCAACTCCCTGGATCAATGGGTGATTATCTAAGCATTGGGTTCAGTATTAAGTATGGCTGTACAATTACTGTCTATGCTGACTGCTATCAAATCATTTCTGCTGATCTACCAAACTTGCTATATGGAACTAATACAACTAGAAATGTTACGATATTTCAAACAGCATCTCCTTCTTCAATGCCAATGGTATTTTTATAGTTAGCTATTGTGTATACTTGTTATATTGTTTTTATTTCAGGTATCTGAGATGATATTATCAACTATCAAAACATTAGCAATTAAGGATTGTCCAGTTAGTCCTGATACAATGACTGTTGTTTATTTACTTTTTATTTTGTTTTTATAGAGGATCAAAATTCGAGTTCAATCTCAGGTTAATAGAATTAACTAGATTCATTTATCTTAATATTTATAGGGAAAGGAGGGTTGTCCTGGACCAACAGGATATGTTGGGCCAAAGGTTTGTTTTCTTATTATTTAATTTGTAAAATAAACTGTTATGTCTATTATTGTTTTAGGGTGATACTGGGCTCCTTGGTGATCAAGGAATACCAGGCTATGATGGGAAAAATGGTAGCACAGGACCCAAAGTGAGGTTATCATGTTAAAATTACTGGTTAAAAATTGTTTCTAGGGATGTGTTGGAAAGAAAGGTGAGACTGGTATGAAAGGAATAAAAGGAGATCCTGGAATAAAAGTAAATCATTCTTCACTTAATTAAATTAATCCTCCTATCTTATATAGGGTCTGTTCGGAAATAAAGGTACAAGAGGACCTGTAGGAGGTCCTGGAATGAAAGGAGAAATAGGCAAACCAGTATGTTCTGACAATTATTATATTAATTATAATTTCAACAGGGAGAACTTGGAATAAGAGGTCAAAATGGAACTGATGGTATACCAGGTCACTTAGGACGACAGGGAAAACCTGTGTGTTTTAATTATGTTATGGCTGGTTTTAATTTGTTGTGTTGTGTAGGGTCTTGCAGGAGCAAAAGGAGCTAAAGGTAGTATTGGACCAAAAGGAGAAAAGGTACATATGATACATACTAGCAGCTTATCTGATCTACTACCATTCAAATATAGGGTGATAAAGGTACAATAGGTGATGATGGTGAGAAGGGGACTAGTGGTATTCCTGGTAACAGGGGGACACTTGTGAGTATAATCAGAAAATATATGTTATTATTATTGTTGTTGTAAGGGTCTTCCTGGAATTAAGGGACAACATGGTGTTAAAGGAATGAAAGGAATCAAGGGAGGAAAGGGTTCTATTGGAATGATAGGACTGAAGGGGACAAAAGGAGTGAAAGGAATTAAAGGAATTAAAGGAGACAATGGTACAAATGGTTTAAAAGGAGACAAAGGAGATTTTGGTACCAAGGGAAAGACCGGACGTCATGGACCACATGGAGCAGATGTAAGTATTCTGTATTATGAACATCTATGAATTCTCTGTAACTAGGGAGTACCAGGATCAAATGGTAGTAATGGAAATATGGGATCACCTGGAACACGAGGATTGACAGGATCAAAGGTTGATATTAGTATAATGTAATATTTAATAATATAATTTCAATATTAGGGTACAAAAGGACATATGGGACCATCAGGTATTAATGGTATACCAGGTCACCAAGGAGGACAAGGACTACCAGTAATATTGGTTACATGTAATGCATATATATACAAAAATGATCTAGGGTCCTCCTGGAATGACTGGACCACCTGGTATGAAAGGAGACAAAGGAATACCTGTATGTTATCTGTTGATACAACTATCATAATTTTCTCTATATTGGCTATTTCATCTTTATTAAATGTGTGTGTGTGTGTGTGTGTAGGGTGATTATGGTATAAAAGGAGACACTGGTGACAAAGGAACCATAGGACTTCCAGGTCAAAATGGATCTCTTGTAAATTAGTAATAATTGGTATACATTATAAGTTGATATCTTTCTGAACTAGGGACTTCCTGGAATTAAGGGACAATATGGTGTTAAAGGAATGAAAGGAATCAAGGGAGGAAAGGGTTCTGTTGGAATGATAGGAATGAATGGGACAAATGGAATGAAAGGAATTAAAGGAATTAAAGGAGACAATGGTACAAATGGTTTAAAAGGAGACAAAGGAGATTTTGGTACCAAGGGAAAGACCGGACGTCATGGACCACGTGGAGCAGATGTAAGTATTCTGTATTATGAACATCTATGAATTCTCTGTAATTAGGGAGTACCAGGATCAAATGGTAGTAATGGAAATATGGGATCACCTGGAACACGAGGATTGACAGGATCAAAGGTTGATATTAGTATAATGTAATATTTAATAATATAATTTCAATATTAGGGTACAAGAGGACATATGGGACCATCAGGTATTAATGGTATACCAGGTCACCAAGGAGGACAAGGACTACCAGTAATATTGGTTAGTATGTGATAACATGTTTATACAAGAATCATCTAGGGTCCTCCTGGAATGACTGGACCACCTGGTATGAAAGGAGACAAAGGAATACCTGTATGTTATCTGTTGATACAACTATCATAATTTTCTCAATATGGGTTATTTCATCTTTATTATGTGTGTGTGTGTGTGTGTGTAGGGTGATGATGGTATAAAAGGAGACACTGGTGACAAAGGAATCATAGGACTTCCAGGTCAAAATGGATCTCTTGTAAATTAGTAATAATTGGTGTACATTATGAGTTGATATCTTTCTTAACTAGGGACTTCCTGGAATTAAAGGACATGTTGGTGAGAAAGGACCACCAGGAATCAAAGGAGAACATGGTCCTTCTGGTATGGAAGGATTGAATGGGACAAAAGGCATAAAAGGAATTGTTGGAGATAATGGTACGACAGGAGAAAAAGGTGAAAAAGGAGATCTTGGAGATAAAGGAAATAGGGGTAACATTGGACTTACTGGACCACATGTATGTAAATAAGATTAATGATCATTTCATTATTACATTTTTAGGGAACAATTGGTGGACCTGGTGAAAAAGGTAATAACGGATCAATGGGAAACAAGGGTGATCCTGGTGACATGGTATACATATATTATAGCTGCAATGTTATGTTATAAGCTGTAGGGATTAAAAGGTGAAAAAGGCAATAATGGTACTATTGGTGACAAAGGTGACACTGGATCAATAGGATTAATGGTCAGTAGTATTCAGTCAGTATTCAATTGAGTATAATAATACATATATTTTCTAGGGGGATAAGGGAGATACTGGAAGAAATGGATCAGATGGTCAGAAGGTGAGTGATGATAATTATTATTAGGTTTGACAAGTATTAACTCTGACTATAAGGGTATTAAAGGATGTAAAGGATTTAAAGGTGATGTTCCTCAACCTGGACCAATTGGAGACAAAGGAGTAAAAGGAATGAAAGTCATATAAGTCCCTTACCTCATGTGTGTCAATATAGTTTTGTTAATAGGGTGTGAATGGTACTAAAGGTGAAGAAGGAGACCGTGGTCAAAATGGAACTAAAGGATTAAATGTAAACATCAATATATGGTTTTTGTTATAAATTATTTGTAGGGAACTAAAGGTGATCTTGGTGATATTGGTTCAAAAGGATTCAAAGGTTTTATGGGAGAGAAAGTAATGAGTAGTTAATTGTCTATTATTACGTTATATAATAACAGGGACCAAATGGAACTAAAGGTTTTAAAGGAGAACCAGGAGATCGTGGTAATGATGGGAAGTTTGGTAACATTGGAATTCCTGTAAGTGGAAATACTTTATTTTGTTTACATAGAAAATTGATTTGATTACCAGGGTCAAATTGGAGCTAAAGGTCATTCTGGTTTAAAGGGAATGAAAGGTGATCTAGGACCACCTGGAACAAGTGGAATAAAGGTAAGATACACAGTGGTAATGTTTTCCTTAAAGGTTCAATCCCCATTCTTAAAATTGTTTTCCATATGTTTAAGAGGAAGCAAATGACAAATTTGTACCATAAAAGTCTGCATAATTTTTACTCTTACTCGATCCCCTTCCAAATACTATAGACTTATTAGAGAAAATATAGGAATAACTACATTCATTGTTATGATTTTCCAACACATGACTTTGTTAATGTTTCACATTCATTTGATGTAAGGTATCAATCCAAGTTATTAATAGTTTACTTCCTCATGTATCACTTGTGTAAACTGTGTACACATATTATTATCATATGTCATAATTTTCTATTAAAAGGGATTTAAAGGAGAGATGGGAATGAAAGGTGATCCAGGAATGATAGGAAAAAAAGGTGGACAAGGCAAAATGGTATCTTAATTGTTATTAATAGAGTTTGTTATTCCTTTGACATAGGGTCCATTTGGACCATTAGGGGGCAGGGGTCCACAAGGAATTAGTGGCTCACGTGGAAGTCCAGTATGTAACTTAAGTTTATAATGATAATTTAAAGCTGGTAATTGCATAGGGTGTACCTGGAGTAAAAGGTGGTCCTGGAGATATTGGAGATATGGGACCAAAAGGCTACCATGGTGATAGAGGAGAACCAGGTCGTGATGGAAAACCGGGACCTCAAGGAAATAATGGCAATAAAGTGACATAATGACATTTGTGATTTTTATTTTGTTATATTTAAAGGGGTCCACTGGATTACAAGGAGTACGTGGTAATAATGGCACTACAGGACCACCTGGAAAAACTGTACTTACTGGCACTTTTTCTTTAAAAATTAATGTTATTTTCTCAAGGGTTTAATTGGTAATAAAGGTGAACCTGGTGATAAAGGTAATCAAGGTTTTAATGGAATGAAAGGTGTAAAAGTTAGTCTAATGATGATAGTGTGTTAAAAAATGATCTACCAATAGGGAGAAGAGGGAATTAAAGGAACAAAAGGCAATGTTGGTAATCTTGGAAATATGGGACCATCTGGAAAGATGGTAGAGTCTATTATAGTAAGATATTGCTCTAAAATGTTTGGTAGGGATTGAAAGGAACCAAAGGATTTAAAGGAGATGTTGAAGACATGGGAGAGAATGGACAACAAGTAAGTTTAAATACAAACAACAACACTAATCATTTCTCTGTAGGGTAATAATGCTACACCAGGAACTGATGGATCTAAAGGAATGACAGGTGCTAGAGGACAAAAAGGAAAAGAGGTTATCATCTGAATGTGTATAGTTTATATACATTATTTACAATTAGGGTCCTAAAGGATCAGTTGGATCAAAAGGAATGATAGTACATATGTCTTAATTAAGCTTATTTTATCATAATATTTGTGCTAGGGTGATAAAGGGGTCAAAGGAATCCGAGGTCAGGTTGGCACAACTGGTCCAATAGGACCTCGTGGAAAGACAGGATTAAAAGGAGATATTGGACCACCAGGTCCTAAAGGAGATAAGCCCAATCCAGGAAATAAAGGCAATAAGGTTATACTAAAAAGAAATGATATGTACAAATTTATCCAATGCTATTAGGGCTCTAATGGAACTGTTGGTATTGATGGATTAAAGGGTGGAGTAGGAAGTGATGGTATGAATGGCACTACAGGACCTCCAGGAAAAATGGGGTTACGTGGCAAACCTGGTGTGCCTGGCAAAATAGGTATTTGTTGTTAAAGGAGCTTTAAGTTAACTTATTGTGTTAGGTGACTCTGGAGAGGCTGGAATAAATGGCAGTAAGGGAAATCAAGGTTTTAATGGGAAAACTGGAAAGTTTGGATATGTTGGTCCCAAAGGAAAAGATGGTCAACCTGCCCCTCCTGGTGAAGTGGGAGACTTAGGTGAAATGGTTTGTGTTATGTTTATTATCTACTGATGGTTGGTTATCTGATCTCCTACAGGGTGAAAAGGGAATGAGTGGTACTCCTGGACCTGATCCTGATCTTGGCATGCCTGGAGATTTGGGAATGCCTGGTCGTAACGGTACTCTTGGCATGAAAGGAGACCCAGGCAATGATGGAAATCCTGGCCACAATGCTACTCTAGGACCTTCAGGAAAACATGGACTCATGGGTTCAATAGGAGATTCTGGTGACCCAGGACAACCTGGACAAGAAGGAGAGACAGGACTACCTGGAAAAGGTAACATCGGTCTTAAAAGTAATTTAATACTCATTATTAAGATGGAGACAATGGTAAGACAGGACCACCTGGTCTAGTTGGACCTTCTGGAATTAATGGAACTAATGGCAGACCAGGGTCAATTGGAGAAAAGGGTAATAAAGGAATGCAAGGAGAAGATGGAATTTCAGGACCTAAAGGAGAAAAAGGATTAAACGGTTCTTTTGGTGGTAAAGGACGTACTGGAAAACCAGGACCACCTGTAAGGTTATGCAATAATAGGTCTTCACTAACCTCTTAATGTTTTGAAGGGAGAAGTAGGAGCAATTGGATCCAAGGGAGATTCTGGTACTCCTGGGGACAATGATGGTTAGAAGATGTAATGACACTGATTTTTAACTTGTGTTATAGATGTTATTGGACTTCGTGGTCCTCTTGGTCTTCCTGGACGTCGTGGTTTACCTGGTCAACAAGGTAATAATGGATCCATTGGAATGATAGGAGCTAAAGGACCACCAGGAGATAAAGGAGATAAAGGAAGTAAAGGTATGGTTCATTGATTCTTAAAAAAAAACAATTCACAAATAGTGTCCCTTTAGGTAGTATTGGTCCTAAGGGAATGAAAGGAACTAAAGGAATGCCTGGACCAATAGGAGACCCAGGTAATGTTATTGAAGTGAAAGGTCCTCCTGGTCCTCAAGGGCCAAATGGTTAGTTTTACTAATTCACTTCATTATTAATATATTGATACTCCATAAAAGGGCGTAAAGGTCGTCCAGGAATGAAGGGTATGACAGGGGAGGATGGTGATCGTGGTCCACCAAGTAACAGAACTATAAGAGGTATTAAAGGTGATCGTGGAGAGAAGGGTATGATCGGACCTCGTGGTAGTAAGGGTGATTCTTTTGGTCTTATTGCTAAGGTAATTAATTAACTGGCAGTCAATATTTGCATTTTTCTTGTGTAAAGGTTTTTGAAAACGAGACTCAACTTCTTTTGAATATGAATCATCAAAGTGGTGATATGGCTTTTAATTTGGACAACAAAAGTCTCTATGTTTATTTGAATGCAACAGCAGCTGTACAAGCTTGTCCAGTATGTTACTATTTTCACATGAGCATTATATCTGATATATTTCTTTAAAGGATGCTATTATAGTGCAAGGACTACCTGTAAGAAAATGAATTTATGATAACATTGCAATCTTGTTACCTAGGGTGATCGTGGTTTAAGAGGAAAACCAGGTCCTCCAGTAAGTCTTCTAATACAGTGGAACAATACATATGAACTTAATTTGTGATAGGGTATGAAAGGATCTGTAGGACCTCCAGGGCCACCGGGAATCAATGGAACAGATGGACCTAAAGGTGAACCTGGAGTTATGGTAAAGACTTAAAGTAATAAAATCCTAATTTTCATCTTACTTTAGGGACCTCCTGGAGATGATGGACTACCAGGAAGAAAAGGAGTACCAGGACAAGATGTATGAACTAATCAGTAACAAATTTTTGTTTCTACATACCTATCAGGGAGAAAAAGGTATGAAAGGAGAAAAAGGAAGTGATGGAACTAAAGGAGATAAAGGGGATCGTGGACCAAAGGTTTGTAGTTATCATTAAATACATGACAATACAATCTTTGCATATTTAGGGTGACAAAGGAATGTCAGGCTTACCTGGACTTAATGGAACAGTGGGTCCTACTGGTAGACCAGGGAAAATGGTAAATGATATTAATAATATAGAACTATCAACTAAGTTGTTATACAGGGTTTGAAAGGAGAGACTGGTGAACCTGGTCCACCAGGAATTAAAGGATCTAATGTAAGTAATATGTAATCATTGATTAGACGATGCCAGTTTTTTAAAGGGTACAAAAGGAATGAAAGGATCTCCAGGCATGATAGGGCAACAGGGACATCCAGGAGGAAAAGGCATTCCAGTAAATAATTATTATTTAAAAAGCACTGAATTTACTGATAACCTAAGGGACCTCCTGGAGAAAATGGTGAAAAAGGAGATATAGGAGACCAAGGTCCAAAAGGTGATCAAGGTCCTAAGGGTGAACAAGGACCAAATGGGACGATGGGAAACAAAGGAGACAGAGGACCAAAAGGAGAAGATGGTCAAAAGGGTATGAAAGGAGACAAAGGAGATCCTGGTCTTAAAGGGATACCAGGACCTAAAGGACAAAAAGGAGAAAATGTAATATGCTAGATTATACCTACATATAGCTATCATAACAATACTATCAGGGAACTGATGGAGAAAATGGGCAAAAAGGAAACCAAGGATTTAATGGAAGTAGAGGCAAACCAGGACCACCTGTAAGATATAAAAATGTAGATTCTGACCCACTTACTATTTCTTCCAGGGTGATATTGGGAAGCCAGGAACACCTGGATTGAATGGAACAGCAGGTCCTAGAGGAAGACCTGGAAAAATGGTGAGAGTTACATTATACCTTTATTAATTTCCTTGTAATCATCACAGGGTCCTGCTGGAGATCCTGGCATGAAGGGAGTCAAAGGAACAAAAGGAAACACTGTATGAATTGTACTTAAATATTTGCTATCATGTTTATTATTAACAAGGGTATGAAAGGAATGAAAGGATCCCCTGGTGTACAGGGACCAAAGGGCCTTCCTGGCAGGAAAGGCATTCCTGTAATATTATATTTACAGTGAACAAAAATAACATTTTGTTAAAGGGACCTCCTGGAGAAAAAGGTGAAATAGGAGATATAGGAGACCAAGGACCAAAAGGTGATCAAGGTCCTAAGGGTGAACAAGGACCAAATGGGACGATGGGAAACAAAGGAGAAAAAGGAGAAAAAGGACTAAAAGGTCAAAAAGGAACAAAAGGAAACAAAGGAGATCCTGGTCTTAAAGGAATTCCAGGACCAATAGGACCACCAGGAAGAAATGTAATATGCTAGATTATACCTACATATAGCTATCATAATAATACTATCAGGGAACTGATGGAGAAAATGGGCAAAAAGGAAACCAAGGATTTAATGGAAGGAGAGGCAAACCAGGACCACCTGTAAGATATAAACTGCACATTCTGACCCACTTACTATTTCTTACAGGGTGATATTGGGGAGCCAGGAACACCTGGACTGAATGGAACAGCAGGTCCTAGAGGAAGACCTGGAAAAATGGTGAGAGCTATATTATACCTTCATTAGTTTTCCTTGTAATCATCACAGGGTCCTCCTGGAGGTTCTTGCATGAAGGGAGTTAAAGGAATGAAAGGAAACACTGTATGAATTGTGCTTAAATATTTGTTATCATGTTTATTATTAACAAGGGTATGAAAGGAATGAATGGATCTTCTGGTATGCAGGGACCACAAGGCCTTCCTGGCAGAAAAGGCATTCCTGTAATATTATTTTGACAATGAACAAAAAAGTAACATTTTGTTAAAGGGACCTCCTGGAGAAAAAGGTGAAATAGGAGATATAGGAGACCAAGGACCCAATGGTGATCCAGGTCCTAAGGGTGAACAAGGACCAAAGGGAATGAAGGGAAACAAAGGAAACAAAGGAGCAAAAGGAGGAGATGGTCAAAAGGGAATGAAAGGAGATAAAGGAGATCCTGGTCTTAAAGGGATTCCAGGACCAATAGGAAAAAAGGTTGGTCATAGTTATATATAGATAGTTTTGATTGCTTATTTAGGGTGAGGTTGGTCCAACAGGAGAAAAAGGCAATAATGGAACAAAAGGCAAAAAAGGAGATACAGGACCAAAGGTATGTCATAAACAGTACTTGATGTTTTCAATTTTATTGCTATAGGGGACAATAGGACAAAAAGGGGAGAAAGGAGAAAAGGGTATGAAAGGCAACACTGGACCAAATGGGGATAAAGTAAATGGTGTGGTATTGTGAGTGTGTGCTTTATTATTTAGTAGGGGGATAAAGGAGATAAAGGAAGTATGGGTCAACGTGGACCAAAAGGAAACAATGTAAGTTATGTATATAAATATTTCAAATTATAATATATATCTGTTGGTTAAAGGGAACAAAAGGACAAAAGGGTGAAGTAGGACCTAAAGGAGATATAGGTCCTAAAGGAGACAAAGGAGTCAAGGTAATAATTTCCTTTAGCATATGAAATATTTTAAAAATAATTATTCAATATATTTTTTATAACAGGGTGACACAGGAGATAAAGGACAAAAAGGAGAGATTGGTCCAATTGGTGATACGGGAGATAAAGTAAAAATGTAACAATTTATGTAACTTATCATGAATGAGGACATTTTAGGGAATGAAGGGAGATA
Organism: Xestospongia bergquistia; assembly: GCA_963965975.1. NCBI lineage: Eukaryota > Metazoa > Porifera > Demospongiae > Haplosclerida > Petrosiidae > Xestospongia > Xestospongia bergquistia. The sequence goes on from OZ014425.1 coordinate 3,689,676, forward strand.
AAGGATTAATTGGACCACGTGGACTAAATGGTTCTATAGGAGATAAAGTAATATGATAATATTAAATGAGTCTATTACATATCAAAATAACAGGGTGACAGAGGACCAAAAGGTGACAATGGAAATATAGGACCACCAGGTAAAAATGGCACACAAGGACGAGCTGGAAAACCTGTAAATGAATAGTTTATCAATATTTTATAGTTAACACAATCAACAGGGTTTAAAAGGTAATACTGGTGATAAAGGTATGAAGGGTGACATAGGTCCACTTGGACTACGTGGTAGAACAGGGAAACCTGTGAGTGATAAAAATATTTTTTATATCATTAATTAGCAAAAAATAAGGTTTTTCTCACCATACAAACATTATGTTTGGACAAATGTTTGAAAGCATTGTCAGTTATTCCAAAGGAAAATTGAGATGGAACTGTTTAATGACTCTACTTTTTATAACTTACATTTTGTGTTACTTAGGGTAATCCTGGAATGAAAGGAGAGAAAGGTAACCTTGGATTAACTGGAAGACGAGGCAGTCCAGGCAAACCTGTGAGTCAAAATATAAAGCATCAATGTCACAATTCATTTTATCATCAGGGACCAGCTGGTCCTCCAGGTAATATTGGTATACCAGGACCAAGGGGTACACCAGGAAAACAAGTAAAATATTGCATAGTCTTATCATTATAATGTGTATAAAGGGTTTACCTGGGATGAAAGGTGAGCCTGGCATAGAAGGACCACAAGGAATGAAAGGTGAAAAAGGAGATCCTGGACGTGTAGGAGATACAGGAAAACCTGGACCTCTTGGTATTCCTGGTATGAAGGTGAATACTTATGGACGTTATTGTATGTTATTGTTTGTTGGAATATCAATTATTAGGGTATTATGGGATTGAAAGGAAATAAAGGATACCCAGGTTCTCGAGGAGTACCAGGAATTAAGGTAGATAGTGTTAGAAATATGGTTGTTATTTAGTTGATGCCATCTTGGTAAGGGTTCTCCTGGTATAAAAGGTATAAAAGGCAATCGTGGTCCCAAAGGTATAAAAGGGCAAAAAGGAGACAAGGTTAGCTATTGAGTGGGATGTTTAAATTTCAAATGTCTGTACAGGGAATGGAGGGTATTGAAGGAGATAAAGGAGATATTGGAATTCCTGGAGCTAGAGGACCTCCAGGAAAGATGGTAATATTTTACAACCAATCAAAATTTGTGAAATGTTATTTAAGGGATCAATGGGAGATAAGGGAATGAAAGGAGAAAAAGGAAGGAAGGGTGATCAAGGAATACCTGTTAGATATTATCATATTGTATTAAAAATATTACAATCATTAGGGTATTGATGGTATAGATGGTAAAAATGGTACAAAAGGATCGTCTGGACTACGAGGGCTTCCTGGAAATAAAGTACATAACTTATTATCTATATTAAATTCAGTCAGTTCATTCAAAAATAGGGACAAAAAGGAAATATTGGACCCAAAGGAGATAAGGTAACAATTATGAATAATTATTTAAATTTAGATCAGAAGTATGCATTTTGAATAATTTCAATTATATTTAATGTCTCTTCATGTGATATCAATGATTGACCTCAGCTGCTAAATTTATTGTAGGGTGATCGTGGTTTTAAAGGGAAAAAAGGTCCTAATGGTCTACCTGGTGCTAGAGGACCACCTGGTAAAAAAGGCGAAAAGGGAATGAAAGGAGTTAAAGGTTTAATGGGAGAAAAAGGAAATAAAGGGGAAAAAGGACAAAAAGTAAATTTTTAAGCAAACTTATTGTTATATTTCTTTCATAGGGAACCAAAGGTATCCAAGGCATGATAGGGCTAAAGGGCAATTCTGGTCATGATGGCATCCCAGGAGCTAGAGGATCACCAGGAAAAATGGGATTACAAGGACTTTCTGGACCAAAAGGACAAAAAGGTCTGGCTGTGCTATCTTTGTAGCTTTTTTTACAGATTTTGGTTCTAGGAATCAAGGGTGTTAAAGGTTTGAAAGGTGATCCTGGATTAAGGGGAATACCAGGTAAAGATGGACTACCAGGACGTAGTGGACCTCCTGGAAAAAAGGGAGGAAAAGGTCATAAAGGAGAAAAAGGAGACAAAGGGACAAAGGTTAACATTCATAATGTCTCAGATTGTATAAGATATTTTAATAGGGTGTGAAAGGAGATATGGGTTTAAAGGGACAAAAGGGTGATACTGGTATTAAAGGTCAAAAAGGAGAATCAGGGCTTAATGGAACTAAAGGAGAAAAGGGAATACCTGGTAAAGATGGTATCCCTGGAATTCCTGGACGAGCTGGACCTCCAGGAGAAAAGGGTATTAAAGGAGCTAAAGGAACATCAGGAAATCCTGGTTTACCTGGTGAAGATGGAAGGACAGGAGTACCAGGAAAAGGTCAGTTTAGTAATCATGAAATAAAGATTTAAGTTTTTTTAGATGGTGAAAAAGGAGAGAGAGGTCTTCTTGGGGAAATGGGACAACCCGGGAGGAATGGAACAGATGGAATGAAGGGAGAAAAAGGTAGTCCAGGTGAAAAAGGAATGAAAGGAAGAGATTGCCCGCCTGGAATGAAAGGTGAAAAGGGAATGAAAGGTTCTCCAGGAGTTACAGGAAATACTGGAAAACCAGGATCAAAGGTATGTGTTTAGATACAGCACTGAATTATGTATAACTTAAATTTTAAAGGGTGAAAAGGGAATGAAAGGATCTAAAGGAGGCGATGGACCACCTGGAAATTGCACTGGTATGTTTAACCACAATATTTTAATATCATATAAGAAATTCTAACAGGTAGAGTAGGGCCTGTTGGACCGCAAGGTCCTCCAGGACGTAATGGGCTACCTGGTAAACTTGGCCCATTAGGACCCACTGGACCAAAAGGAATGATAGGCAATAAAGGCATGAAAGGAGATATTGGTTAGTAATTCCTTCTCGATAACATATTGTTAGTTTTAATTTGACTACAGGTCCACCAGGACCTAAGGGTTTGGAAGGAGAGAAAGGAGAAAAGGGAGATGAAGGAGATAAAGGACCACGTGGAGATAATAGTACAATAGTAGGACCTAAAGGTGAACTAGGTCCACCAGGTGAGGAAGATAATCATATTACTGTAACATGAAAGTAATGTCTTTGATCACTATAGGTAGACAAGGTTTTCCAGGAAATAAAGGTACTAAAGGAGAGAAAGGCCCACCAGGTCCTATAGGTGGACCTGGCCCAAAAGGAATGCCAGGTCCTACTGGTCCAAAAGGTGACATTGGCGGAAAAGGTCTACCAGGTCCACCAGGTCCACCAGGAATGAATGCATTGGTAAGTGATCAGTAATATGAAGAAGGACATGATATAATTTCAATCTATATAATAGATCTTTCAGAATGAAACACATCTATGTCAAGATAGAACAGTCTATCCACATGGCACTATAGCACTCAATCTTGACAACAAAAGTCTCTATGTATATATTACTGGAGTTGGATGGATAAAACATACATGTAACTATGAAGAAACTGACACTCGCTGTAAAAGAGATGTTGAAACAACTCAATCAAATTGGTCAGAATATAAAGATATGGAAGTGGATTTGAATAAGTTAATTGTTGGCACAAAAAAGAGGAAATTCTAGTATTCTAAACAAGTAATACTCGTTTTACTAATTATATATAATATTTTGTTAGTTTAACTAGTAATTCATATCATTTGCTATATAACTTATAACCAATCAATTAGACCAGACAATGTAATACTAATATAGTCAATTCCCATAACTGTAACTGTCAATGTCCCAAAAATTTCATTTTCAGTATAAACTATGAACTTGTACATAACATGTCTTCTGTGAATTCAAATACAGTGTATAGAATGACATCATCACATTATATGTGTTCATTCAGTCTAGCAATACATGTCAACAAGATGGCTAAGACAGCAAAAGCCATATACATTGAGAACACAACTCTCTTCAATAATCACTTCTTTTTCTGTTTACTTCTTATAGTATTACCCAATATAGCTGATTTTACAACTGCTTTAGCAAAGCGCTGATTAGTTTTAGGACGTGGGTGGTCATACCTATGACAAGTAATAATATAGATCTACTTAATCAAACTAGGGACATAGAACTAACCATCCTGTAGCTCCTATTCTATCAGCTCGCATCTTGTTTCTCTTAGCATCTCGTATCAAAGTTTCCATAGCTAGTCTGGAGAAAATACAAGAAGAGCATTGAGGTAGATCATAACATCCCATAATGTCGATGTTTAATATCTGTATGTGTATGTTAAAGCTTGATTGTAAACTTAGCCCATTTTAAGTATGCTGTAGCTTAAAGACTGGTTGGACAGCTCAAAAATTAAAAATAAAAAGTTTTAATGTAACAACTATATCTTGTTGAAACCACATTTAGTTGCTGAGAGAAAACAGTTATAACACTTTATAATAAGTCACTACTATATAACTAACAGTAAAATACTGATAAGTTTTAAGTATAATCATTCAATGTAATTTTTAACATAGAAATGAGGTATAAAGTGATCAAATTGGAGACAGAGGTTGTCTTGCTTTCATAACCTCAAATCTTGTCCTACAAGAGAACACACAGAAGTTCAATTGAAAACTAAAAACATCTAATTGCCTAGTCTCACGTAGCCAGCCCCTCCCTCTTGGGAAGGGTCTGGTCAACTGTAAGTATAGCTCTCATTCAGAGAACTACCGGAAATCTGGTAGTTGATAAGTAGTGTTAAGAGATAGGAGGGCAAACACCCACTTTAAAATTGCTGACTAAACAGAAGTACAATGCTAGATACGCGAGCAGTTCTCTCAAGCTTTTCAGTACATTGTACTTCTGTTGAGTCAGCAATTTTAAAGTGGGTGTTTGCCCTCCTATCTCTTAACACCACTTATAGACTACCGGATTTCCGGTAGTTCTCTGAACGAGAGCTATACTTACAGTTGACCAGACCCTTCCCGAGAGGAAGGGGCTGGCTACACGAGACTACTAATTGCCAGAGTCAGTGGAGTGGTGTTGATTATGACATTACTTAAAATTGAGCTGACCAGCTTTTGTATATATATATATATATATATCACAATGTCAACTACAATATCAATTTGAAGGAGTGGTCAAGTGTTATCATCTTGATTACCTTTCTAATTCCTTTTCCTGGTCTTCTTCCCGTTCTCTCTTGATACCTATCGTTTGGTTGTCCGTCTGGGTTCGGTCCTCCTGATGTTCGATCTTTAGTTCAGTATCTGATGCTACGTTCTGATCATCAGTTGGTCTAGTTGAAGGACTAGCCATTAAGGAAACAAAACGTAGTGTGTTCACGGAGGGGTGGAGTCGACAACAAACTATGAATTTACTTAAAAACTTGGCCATCTCTTCGAAAAGATTACGGTTAATAGCAGAAGGTAGGGTAGCGATGTTATGTAGCCTTTCAAAATCCCGTTTGCATTTGTGTTGCTAGTGGGCAATAGAGTTCATCTGAAAATATGGAGCAAAATAAAGGTAAGATGACCATAAATTAGATTCTTTACTGCATTGTTTACTTTTCCTATGTAGCAATTCTGAATCTCCATACTCGTTTATCTGTTCGTATATTAGAGCAATTTAATTCAAAATTAATTCAAGCTATTACCAATGTTCAACCCAATGTGTTAGCAGGGCAATTATTTAGCGGAGGACTTATTTCTCCTGAAGTCAAGAGTGACATATTAACAATAGAGCCTACAACAGCTCGTAAAAAAGCAAGTATTTTGTTAAGTGCTATTGAAACATCAGTAGCAACAGAAGGAGGACATGTCCTAGTCGAGTTTTGTCAAGTACTTCAGCAATATCCTGAGCTAGAGATATTAGCTAACACTATTCTCCAAAATGCAGGTACAATACAAACACTATATATATATAATTATTATAATATAATATGCTATACATACTAGGGAAAACCCCTGGGGAATTTCCTATATACAGTTAGCCTCATAGCATATGGTACTAGTAGGACATAACATTTTATTAAATTACTGGTAAATTACAAGGTCAGAGTTAACAAATTAAAGGCTATGTGATTTTTTGACAGCAGTCTTTTCCTGTAGCTTATAAAAAAAGTGTACCTGTTACTGTGGATTCAAGACTTCATGTCACTGAAGATCGTCAGGTACAACTTGACACACGCCCTCCCTCTTCTCCTACTGTCACTGGTGATAATGTCCAATCCAGTACTTTACTAACTCCATATCAATCTGTTCAGTCTTCATGTGACACAAGTATCCAGCTAGGAACTATTACAGCCTATAATTCTGCTAACAGAAAAGTAGCCACAGATAATATTCTTGCTTCATGGTACATAGAGCAGGTAGATCGTGTTAGGAATGACGCAAAATCTCAAAGTACTCACTACGATATTGAAAATTTAACATCTTCACGAACAGCAAGAAGCTCTGCCACTGAGATAAAACACTCTCCACATACACGTCTTAAACCCATCATTCCCACTGCTGTTCTTCAAACATATGCTAACTATCTTAAATCTTATTATAAAAACAAATTTCCCAACTATTTTAAAAGTCATGTTCTACGTTTCCACACTCAAAAGTACATCAACTTAGCTTTAGTACATAAAGAGATTGAAACCAATCACGAAGGTGAACCATCAATTCTTCTTCAACTTCACGGTAAGGTAGATCAGATCCTACGCAGAAAATCTCCATTGACTATTGAGGAAGTTGGTATAGTATTTGGGGGAGCTAAAGCTTGGAACATTTTAATTGATGGTGCACCTGGTGTTGGTAAGACAACATTGTCTTGGCATTTGTGTCAGAAGTGGAGTGAAGGAATACTTCTTCAGGAGTGGTCTCTAGTGGTGCTAGTGCGAATGAGAGATAAACGGGTTCGTGAAGCAAAATGTTTTTCAGACCTATTTTACTATCCTGATCCACTTGTTCAAAAAGAAATTTGTGATGAGTTGATGTCTACTAATGGAGCTGACTTGCTGATTCTCTTTGATGGTTATGATGAGATTTCAAAGTATCATGCTCCATATGATTCATTGTTCTTTAAAATTCTCAACCGTGAAGTCCTGACAGAAGCTACACTCCTGGTAACTAGTCGCCCTATCTCCACTCAACTCTTAGGAGATGAATTTATCCAGTCTATTGACCAACATATTGAAATATTGGGATTTGGAAAGCAAGACATTAATAATTACATGCTAGTAGCTTTAGAAAATAATCCTGCACTACTTGAAGCATTTAAATTTTATCTCTCTTCTCATCCTTTTGCTCAGTCAGCTATGTACATTCCTTTACACTGTGGCCTTATTATTGAATTGTTTCGAGCTAATTGGAGAAGAGAGAAGGGGTTTTCTCCTAAAACATTGACTCAGTTATATACATCTTTAGTTACAACTCTATTGAGGTGTTATATGGATGAGCATGTTGAATACAAGGACCGTAAATCAGTCAGAGACTTGAACGATCTGCCTGAGAAGATCTATGAACAGTTGATGCAACTTGCCAAGCTGGCTGCAGAAGGAATTGAAAAGCAACAGTATATTTTTGATGACATTCCATGCGAGTCATTAGGTTTGATACAAAGAATAGACGAACTCTACATTGACCAAGATGCTAGAGTATCTTACAGTTTTGTTCATCTCACTTTACACGAGTACTTAGCAGCTCTGTACTGGTCTAAGATACCAGAACAGTTGGAGGATCTTCTTGCGAAACCACATTTATTCCCACTGACTGAATTTATTGCCACAAACAATTTTAGCATTGAAGAACAATCTTCCAGCTTTGGTTCAGCTTCTGTCATACACTGGCCTGTTTTGCTGTTTCTTTCAGGTCTCACAAAGCTAGAAGGCTTAGATTGCTCTCTTCTTAGCATAGCAGAAGTCAATAGTGATGTTGATACAGTCATTTCTGTTAATCCTGGTCTTTGTCAGGTCCTATTTGAAGCACAGTCACCGGAGTTAGTTTTCAAGTTATTCTCTTCTGGTTGCTTTAAGCCTGTTATAAACACAACACTAGATGCAGTAGTAACAGGTTATTGCATTTCTTGTAGTTCACCACTATCACACTGGGAGATCTACTTATTTGGCCACACTCATGAACTACAACACTTGCATATGTTAGCAACTGGGTTACATTATTTAGATACACCTAAAAATGGAGGACACATATCACGACTTGTTTTGGATACTTGGGATCAACTCTCACAGTGTATTGAGGTTTTGCCAAAGTTTCATCCTTACACACAAGAACTTGTAGATTTGATATTATGTGGAAAGCTAACATTTGGTGCTTCTCATACTGATATTCTAGTACAAGTTGCTACATATTATCCCTCATTACGTAAAGTGACTATTATTTCATCTAAAAACTCATCACATAGTTGGAGTCACCTTATTTTGTCTCTTCCTCAATTGCTCTCTTTAGAAACTCTTTATTTGGCTTTTGTATATCTCCAAGGTAACTCTTTGGAGGATTCAGAAGATAGCAGTCAATTACTTTGTCGCCCATTGTCACTATGTAAATCATTAAAACATTTTAAACTATGGCTCTCAAATACATCTTGTGATAGCAGTCAGCTGATTGAAAATTTACTGAACATCCTAGTAAGCAGACTCCAGACATTAGAATTGGATTATTCAACATTAAACGAAATATCCACATCACTTCTAAGCAAGACATTACGAAATGAGCATTGCTGTTTGCAGAGCCTAAAACTCGGGTCCTGTGAAATTACTCCAAACAATCTGAATCTGCTTCTCATGAGTTTAACAAAAAACACCAGTCTGCATAACCTTAAAATTGAGAACTGTACAGCTTTATCTCAGACAATACCATCTCTTAAGGAAATACTTGTTACTAACACTACACTAAAGAAAATGGTGATATGGGACAATAGTATACTAGAAACTGATGTCAAGGAATTAGTGCAAACTGTACAATCTAGTGCTTTGTCACAACTCATCCTTCATGAAGACTATGAACTACACTGCACGCATATTGACAAAGTCTGTTTTCAGCAGTCAGATGACCCTTTTAATTTCCACTGAATTATGTACTATTCAGTCAAATGACCTATTGACAAATTCCAAATGAAGTTGTAAATGATTAATATTTACAACCAAAATTTAGTAGTGATTTATTAACAGTAACCATAAACCTTTTTAAACTTAGATGACTTTGTTATTTCAGTAGACCACAGGGTGGGCTCAGTCCACAATGTCAACTCCCATAATGTTTATTTCCATAATATCAATCATCATGATATTTTTTATTCTTAATAAATCTTTACTCTGATTTATAATTATATATAACTAACATTTCCTTCTAGTTTATATAGTCACATACTATGTGAAGAAATTCAAAATATGACAGGGTTTAGGGCAGTATGTTGCATGCCACCATAGATAACTAATTGCTCTATTATTTATAATGCCAAAACATAGTGTGCCCCATGACAATACACTCCAAGATGGTGAACAATAGTAATTATTATTACAGGTTATAAAGGTTCTTTGGATTATTTACAATTTTTTTCTTTGTCTATGTGTAATATCTCTATAATATTTCTATAAAGTTAAATAACTTTGAAATGCCTGGAATGCTGATACAGATTAAATGGAAACAGATAACCTGACTTGATTATATAATGTCACTATAACTATTGAATTGTACTATTATTACACTTCTATACACAAGTACAGATGAATATTCAGAGTAAGTGTCATCACAGATTAACAATGGTTTTCCTGATCATGAGTTCCTCCTATCATAACTATAGACCAGACAATAAACTACACCTGTTCTGCCTTCAAAGGGATTGCATGTCCAATATAAGTAATTAGAACTGTTTCTGTAGTTTTCAGTAGTTGCTGTTATATGACTCCAACTACCCAACAATCTTGAACCAAACTAAGGTCTAATTAATGTAATTAATTAGGTGGGGTATCTGAATCAAAAGCTGGAATGAGGTATAGCTATAATACTAGTTAACTATCCAAATAATAGTTCAGTTAATTTGTTAGAATAGAGAGATCATCTTGGTCTCATTACATTGCTGAAATCCTAGAATAGATTCATTGTCAGCTACAATCATTAATTAAGACTTGAGGACATATAACAATTGTTCAAATTATGCTGTTTGTGAAGTTATAATTAAGGTTAAACTTGGATCTTGCCCAGAAAGTTACTCCAAACAATCTAAATTTGATTCTCATTTTGATCTAACAAAACACACCAGCCTACAGTAATGTGTATACATAAACTTAAATTGAGAACTCTCCATCTTTTACTGATACCAGGCATGCAGTACCATTTCTTATTAAATAAATAAGTGTACAATTGTTTCTAATAATATACCCAATACCGACATCAATAAGGAATTGTTTCTGGTGTGCTCTTGTTCTTCAATCTACAATGGTGCTGCCAGATAACCATTTATAATTGAAAAATATGGCCTAACTATTCAATTTTTTTTTTAATTTTAATTTAAAGAATTGAACAAACACAAAAAATGTAGCTTCAGTTATAACTACAACCAACTGTTCACTAGTGGTACAGTTTTATTGCAACTGGAGTTCAACTTCAAAACATCCTTGCTGGTTACCACTTGGATCATACATTGTCCATGTAACAACTGCCTTCACTTTAGGATACTCAGACTTAATAGGAATTGTAACTGACTCAGTGTAGGACTGGCCTGACTTCATTGGACATTGTACACCATCGTCACAGATACTAGGTTTTGGAAGAGGAAATGGGACATTGACTCCTAGCACTTTGCCGGAGACTTTATTTGTACCAGAAGCAAAGTCTGCTGTGGCCTTGAACGTGACCGAAATAGATGCGTTAGTGCCACGAGTTATAGTACATGGAGGAGCTGTACAGCCTGGTATGTTTACAGATGTTATTTGGAAGCCTGTGTCAGCCTGACTACAATGAATCCACACATCTCCTACATCCTTCGTGAAATCAGACGACTTGAAGAAGGGTTTGGCTGATGTTAAACTTAACAAAAATACAACAAGAACGAGAGCAGTTTTCATGTACATCTTGTGGTTCGTTTGAGCGATCGACCTTCACCTTTGACACGTGACTATATAGAAAGAGGTCTATTTACTTATTATAGTTATTAATTTTTCTTAATGTATATGTATTATACCGTACATACTATGACCCGTCCGGCATCATCGAGGGCGTTAGTCTCGTCCCCCAGACTGCCTCGCCCAAATGCAAGATACGTGAGCTTCCCGTCCTACACCCGGAAAAAATGGAGGATAGATTATGTAATTAGAGCCCTTCTACTATCCAAGAATGGGTTGTCCTATGTTTGAAAAGAAAGTTGTTCTCCAAAGGCCAGTAGATTATCCCTTTCAGTCACTTTATCGTCCATGGAGTTGGATATTGAGCAGTTTTAGTAACTTGATCATTTTTGCCATCCTACTTCTTCTTATCTATGCCATAATAAAGAAAAAGAGAAGACAAGTGAAAAAACTAAAGTACAGACGAGTTATCTGTCAAGACTGTCACGCTACCAAACATCAAGTGCCTGTATTAGTTACTGGTGGCTCTGGATCTTTAGGACAATGCCTTGTCCACCATCTTGTTGCCGACGGAGGTTATGAGGTTCATTCTTTGGATTTAGTTATACCAGATGATCTCCATCGTATACCTGGAGTGACATCTTACATTGAGGTAAATATAGTTGACAAAGATGAGTTAGTCTTGGCACTAAAGGAAGTTCAACCTGAGGTAGTATTTCATGTGGCTGGCCTTGTCCCATCTGTCAAGACAAAGGACACCGATCTCTTTCAAGTTAATGGTGAAGGTACTGAACACATTGTAGAGATTTGTAAAGGTACTGGTGTTAAACGTCTTGTCTATACCAGCACTTGTGATGTACTGATGGCTAAAGAACCTTCTCAGGTTTTAGAATTAGCAAATGAGACACACCCTCTTCCAAAACAACCATTAAATGCCTATTGTGCATCAAAACTACAGGGAGAAAAAGTCGTTTTAGATGCTAACAATGGCAATGATTTTACTACATGTGTACTGAGATGTTCTATAATTGCCGGCATTGACTCGGCTCTGTTTCGTGCGTTATTACATAATCAAGCAGTTTACATCGGAAGTGGCACTAATAAACATTGTCTTGTTGAGATCAATTCTTGCGCAGAGGGTCATATTCTGGCAGAGAAGAAACTACAAAGTCATCCCTCGCTAGTTGCTGGTCAAGTCTATCATTTATCAGGTGACGTGTATCAAGTCAAGGACTTAGTAGGATACACAATAGAGGATAGTCAGACCACTATATGGGGTTACTCTCCTCCATATTCCATACCAAAGTGGCTTGCTTATATCACTGCCATGTTCAATGTGTGTGTTAGTCGACTTATAGGGTATGTCCCTATTGATCCTAATTTAGATTTAAATGCTGTTGAGTTCTTTTGTCGAAGTTACACATTTAGTGGAGACAAAGCTCATCAAGAGTTAGGGTGGCCAGAGCATCTATCATGGCAAGAAGTAGTTTGTACTGTTATAGAAGAAAATGAAAATAAGAAACAAAAATAGAATTTTTTTAATTTGTTGACAAGATTCATTATTACAAGTTACGTCATTTATTATTGCTAAAATTAGTAACCATGTCTAAAATTAGTAACTATGTCTAAATTTAGCTGTCGAGTCATCCCCTTCACAATCTATATAAACACACAATCTTCGGATCTGTCAGGTATTACAGATAATTTAATCTAATTTTCTTTTTCAAGCTATTTGATCATGGCATCACCTTCTGGAGACAAGCTAAATATTAGTTGGACTCCCGAGTTCTCAGCTTATCCACTGGTAGAGCAGCCAGCATGGAGTGTGTGTACAATAAAAGCTCCTTTTTATGAGCCTTCTAGCCGTGCACCCGTCGATATTGTAGCTGTTATTGACAAGAGTGGTTCTATGCATGGAGAGAAATTGGATCTTGTAAAAGAGACTTTGGAATTCGTCATTGACCAATGTAAGCACAACAAGATATGCATCCATTTATCTCTTCCATGTATCCATTTTATTTTTACAGTGAAAGAATGTGATCGTCTTTCAGTGGTAACCTATGATACCAAAGTTCAAGTAGACTTTCCTCTTACCTCTATGGACTCAGCAAACAAAGAAAGAACTAAACTCATGGTCAAGGCAATTAGAGATGGATCATCAACTAATTTATGTGGAGGATTATTGAAAGGTAAACCATTTAATCATTGATAATATCTAGCTATCATTTCTAACTTGATGTAGGAATGGAACAGATTATAGGACGTACTGGGGAAAAGGCTCAAGTTGCCTCTGTTCTACTTCTTACTGATGGCCTTGCTAATGTTGGTATCTCAAATCGTGATGGTATTATGGAAGAGATGAGAAAGCTAATAGATCCATCACCTGGCCATACGGTAACTACTGCTAAATAATGTCTGTTTTTGTTTCACTAATTCTCTTTCTCTCTCATACACACAGCCATTTGAAGGGACAGTGTACACATTTGGATTTGGTTCAGATCATGACGCTCGTCTTTTAGAATCTGTCTCAACTCAAGGAGGTGGTGTCTATTACTATATTGACTCAACTGAAAAGGTTAATGAACTATACTTGTTGACTTTATAATTACTTATAATTCTATTATAAGGGGATTTCTTATGTTTGTATTACAATGCTATAATTATGACCATATTTAACCTGTTAATATAAATATTCATAATACTACTCTCCTCTTTGTAGATTCCTGAATCATTTGCTGATTGTCTTGGTGGTTTACTAAGTGTGATGGCTCAGAACATCACACTTAAACTTGAAGCATGTGGCGAAAATAAGATCACAGCTGTACATGCTGGAGGACGACCAGTTAATTGGAAGACAGCTAACAAAAGGTAACACTAACTATTACTACATTATAGTTACTGGCATTGTATAAGGCATACCTTAACAGATACCTTATTCATGCTATTAAATAGTGTTAAATTGTCTTAAATGGATATATGACATTCCTCTATAGAGATAACTATGTCACTATCATTACTACTAACATAACACTATTGCTATGTGTCTTTATAGTTGTGAAGTAACAATGGGTGACCTTCAGTCAGAAGAAGAGAGAGACATTCTATTAGAACTCAAGTTGCCTGTTCTTTCTGTCTCAACTAGTGATGTTGTTATAACAGGTCAATTAGTTTATTTCAATGTCATCTCCTCAACAATGGATAACATTGGAAGTAATCTGACAATAGAGAGAAGTGGTTAGTTACTGATACGCTCAATATAACATTAGTGATTCCCTGTGTATAGATGGTCCTCGTGGTGAAGCTAGTAAGAAGCTTGACACACAGAGGAATCGTATCATAGCAACCAATGCCCTTAAAGAAGCTAGACAACTAGCTGATCAAGGCAAATATCCTGAAGCAAAAAAGATATTAGAAAGTGCTGTACAGAGAATTACAGCATCAGTATCTGTGGGAGAAGAATTCTGTCAAGGGTTATTGAGTGATTTGACTAAAGCATCAGAGACGATGAGATCACAACAAGAGTACCGCTCTCATGGTGCTCATTACATGATGAGCAAGTAAGTAAAATGGCTGGCTTGTATTAGTGGAATGTGCCACTGTCATCTCCCTCCATTTTAGAATGCAGAGTCATGCAGTTCAAAGGAGTAATTTTATGAGTGAGGCCACACCCTATAGCAATACTTCCAGAGGTGTATTTGTTGCCAAATCAAAGGCCATGAAAAAGTGAAGAACTACTTTCAATAATAACAGTATTTATTGATTGACTATTATATATCAATATATTTTTAACAAATTAGTTTGAACATTCCCTTTTAGCATTTGTATCAAATTAAAGTTATTGTTGGCAGAAAATATATATTTTTAACACAACAACATAATCCTTAACTACACAATTAGTTATGTAATAGCTGTTTTCTACCACAATCCAGAGATCAGTCTCTACCTTAATATATCCTACTAGATCCTTAACTTGATAACAGCAAATTTAACCCTTTATAAGTCAGTATACTGTTATACTGTCTAGCATGCTGGACAGTCCTATAACTATTTTGGATCATGTGCTGTAAATTATTGTTATGTTTATTTATATTCTATTATTGTATATATGCAACAATTGAAAACAATGTCCTTCATTTGCTGATGCATATGACATGACATGGAACTCATCTTTTACTGTTTTCATCCCATGTAGTAAACAATAATGCCCTACCTGTCATTAACACTGACCTCTTCAACCAACTGAAACCTTAAAACGTTTTTCTGGGATTATTTTGTTAATCATTTTGACCTCAATATGACCAGGAGCTCCTGATATGACATATACCTGGCACTAATGTAATAACTGCAGTTCCACTAACCAATTTTTCACAAATAATTTTAATATAATTACCTCAACAGGCTACATCTAGATCTTAGATGTAGACCTTCAGCAAATATATATATATATATATATATATATATATATATATATATATATATATAATTACATATCTTTATGTTATTAATATTTACTTGCCTTTGTTCTTTTAATTACTGTAAAATCTTATTAATAATAATAATAAGTTAACAGAAAGCTAATAGAAATATATGTGCATTGAACTTGAAAACACTCCCAAAATAGCCAAGTTTGTTGTAGAACCCATTCAAATACTCATATGATGCATGCGTCAGTTTGCTTATCTGAAGCATGATCTGACTGGAATCACATTGTCCTTTACCTTTTTCATGCACACACGTATTCCTGACATAGCCTTATAAAAAATTTAACTGTTTTTATATACACTTTGGTGGCTACTCACTGCTTATCAAAGTCTCTGTAATAAAAGTAAATAACTCTGTCACACAGTTTTATTATATTGAAAAACTATGAATTGTGGAATGTGGTAGTATCTGATTTAATAGAATGGATAGAAAAAGAATAGACAGAAATATAACAATATGAAAACATCTGTACAGTACTAGTGTAAATGGCTGTATAGTGTCTGCACCAAACTAAGTGTGCACAATATATAGTAAGATACTTATAGATATAAGAGAAAGAGAGAGAAGGAGAAAGAGTTAATTTTTTGAAACTACAAATAACAACCTCAACTGGTGGCATACAGAAGATTGTCAGTAACATTATTATTTGTTGTAGTTATACAGAAATATTTAAAGTTTGGTCAATAAATAGGTCAATCAGTCAGGGTGAGCATCATGAATTTGTGACAACTAGCTGTTTAGCTCAGATTGCATCAAATGCCTTCTGTGTTGTAAGTTCCAACAATACTGAGGACATTACTAGAGCCATTGTCTTAAAAACAACAGACAATTAGATATCAAGCTTCATACATTCATAAATCCTATTAGTTTATTAATTAACTCATAGACAGAATTCAAATGTATATAAAATCAACAACCAATTCAGTTCTATTAAATGCAGGCCTATTGTTTTATTTTTTGTCACATTTGGCATTCCTTAATTAGGACAGACAATGAGGTAATAGATGTAATTATTACCAATACATAACCAGCTGCTCATTAGAATGCTTAAATCATAAATATCGAGAATATGGTGAATATAACATATTATTATTATATTGTTATACCTGGTGAAGGCTAATCAAGGCCGAAACATTCTATAATGTTTATTTTCTAATAAAAATTATTATTCTCATATTAACATCAACAACAGACTGAGCCAGTCCTCGTTCATTATAACTATTCTTAGCCCAATATCTTATAGAATGTGCAGGCATGTTAGAATGTCAAATTTTACTGCACAGATATGACATTCTCATGATTACTTTCTGCCTGCAGTCCATGCAGTGCTATGACATTTGATATTTTAGCCTTTTAAGATTATAAAATAGAATTATTAATATAATACTACAATGTGGCATCCATTCACAAAAGACTGACATTTTGTAATTATAAGTAATGTATTATATAGTAGTGTATATAGGCAGTCTGCATCACAACAGCCTCTTGCATAAGTATAACCAAATCTTCTGAGATCAACACAACATGTTATTCTAAGCAATAAAAAATTAAACTAGATGGATTGGCAGTTATTTGTCAAGTCAGGAAGCTAGAGTCATTTAAAGCCAGAATGCGGAAGCCCAGTGGGTTGTGTTCACGTACAAACTTCCCCAAGTTTCACTATCGATCATGGCATTGCCTTCTGAAGACAAGCTAAATATTAATTGGACTCCCGAATTCTCAGCTTATCCACTGGTAGAGCAGCCAGCATGGAGTGTGTGTACAATAAAAGCTCCTTTATATGAGCCTTCTAGCCGCGCACCCGTCGATATTGTAGCTGTTATTGACAAGAGTGGTTCTATGCATGGAGAGAAATTGGATCTTGTAAAAAAGACGTTAGAATTCGTTATTGATCAATGTAAGTACAACAAGATATCATGCATCCATTTTTCTCTTCCATGATATATTTTTTATAGTGAAAGAATGTGATTGTCTTTCAGTGATAACTTATGATACCAAAGTTCAAGTAGACTTTCCTCTTACCTCTATGAACTCAGAAAACAAAGAAAGAACTAAACTCATGGTCAAGGCAATTAGAGATGGATCATCGACTAATTTATGTGAAGGATTATTGAAAGGTAATTCATTCAATCATTGATAATCCAGCTATCATTTCTAACTTGATGTAGGAATGGAACAGATTATAGGGCGTACTGGGAAAAAGGCTCAAGTTGCCTCTGTTCTACTTCTTACTGATGGCCTTGCTAATGTTGGTATCTCAAATCG
This sequence comes from Xestospongia bergquistia, assembly GCA_963965975.1. Classification (NCBI taxonomy): domain Eukaryota; kingdom Metazoa; phylum Porifera; class Demospongiae; order Haplosclerida; family Petrosiidae; genus Xestospongia; species Xestospongia bergquistia. The sequence goes on from OZ014425.1 coordinate 3,707,479, forward strand.
TGATGGTATTATGGAAGAGATGAGAAAGCTAATAGATCCATCACCTGGCCATACGGTAACTATTGCTAAATAATGTTTGTTTATTTCACTAATTCTCTTTCTCTCTCATACACACAGCCATTTGAAGGGACAGTGTACACATTTGGATTTGGTTCAGATCATGATGCTCGTCTTTTAGAATCTGTCTCAACTCAAGGAGGTGGTGTTTATTACTATATTGACTCAACTGAAAAGGTTAATGAACTATACTTGTTGACTTTATAATTACTTATAATTCTATTATAAGGGGATTTCTTATGTTTGTATTACAATGCTATAATTATGACTATATTTAACCTGTTAATATAAATATTCATAATACTACTCTCCTCTTTGTAGATTCCTGAATCATTTGCTGATTGTCTTGGTGGTTTACTAAGTGTGATGGCTCAGAACATCACTCTTAAACTTGAAGCATGTGGCGAAAATAAGATCACAGCTGTACATGCTGGAGGACGACCAGTTAATTGGAAGACAGCTAACAAAAGGTAACACTAACTATTACTACATTATAGTTACTGGCATTATATAAGGCATCTTTAGTTACCTTAACAGATACCTTATTCATGCTATTAAATAGTGTAAAATTGTCTTAAATGGATATATGACATTCCTCTATAGAGATAACTATGTCACTATCATTACTACTAACATAACACTATTGCTATGTGTCTTTATAGTTGTGAAGTAACAATGGGTGACCTTCAGTCAGAAGAAGAGAGAGACATTCTATTAGAACTCAAGTTGCCTGTTCTTTCTGCCTCAACTAGTGATGTTGTTATAACAGGTCAATTAGTTTATTTCAATGTCATCTCCTCAACAATGGATAACATTGGAAGTAATCTGACAATAGAGAGAAGTGGTTAGTTACTGATATGCTCAAAATAACATTAGTGATTCCCTGTATATAGATGGTCCTCGTGGTGAAGCTAGTAAAAAACTTGACACACAGAGGAATCGTATCATAGCAACCAATGCCCTTAAAGAAGCTAGACAACTAGCTGATCAAGGCAAATATCCTGAAGCAAAAAAGATACTAGAAAGTGCTGTACAGAGAATTACAGCATCAGTATCTGTGGGAGAAGAATTCTGTCAAGGGTTATTGAGTGATTTGACTAAAGCATCAGAGACAATGAGATCACAACAAGAGTACCGCTCTCATGGTGCTCATTACATGATGAGCAAGTAAGTAAAATGGCTGGCTTGTATTAGTGGAATGTGCCACTGTCATCTCCCTCCATTTTAGAAAACAGAGTCATGCAGTTCAAAGGAGTAATTTTATGAGTGAGGCCACACCCTATGGCAATACTTCCAAATGTTCATATGTTGCCAAATCAAAGGCCATGAAAAAGTGAAGAACTACTTTTGATAATAACAGTATTGATTGATTGACTATTATATATCAATATATTTTTAACAAATTAGTTTGAACATTCCCTTTTAGCATTTGTATCAAATTAAAGTTATTGTTGGCAGAAAATATATATTTTTAACACAACAACATAATCCTTAACTGCACAATTAGTTATGTAATAGCCGTCTTCTACCACAATCCAGAGATCAGTCTCTACCTTAATATATCCTACTAGATCCTCAACTTGATAACAGCAAATTTAATCCTTTATAAGTCAGTATACTGTTATACTGTCTAGCATGCCGGACAGTCCTATAACTATTTTGGACCATGTGCTGTAAATTATTGTTATGTTTATTTATATTCTATTATTGTATATATGCAACAATTGAAAACAACGTCCTTCATTTGCTGATGCATATGACATGACATGGAACTCATCTTTTATTGTTTTCATCCCATGTAGTAAACAACCAACTGAAACTTTAAAACGTTTTTCTGGGATTATTTTGTTAATCATTTTGACCTCAATATGACCAGGAGCTCCTGATATGGCATATACCTGGCACTATGTTTGTCAATGTAATAACTGCAGTTCCACTAACCAATTTTTCACAAATAATGTTAATATAATTACCTCAACAGGCTACATCTAGATCTTAGATGTAGACCTTCAGCAAATATATATATATATATATATATATATATATATATATATATATATATATATATATATATAATTACATATCTTTATGTTATTAATATTTACTTGCCTTTGTTCTTTTAATTACTGTAAAATCTTATTAATAATAATAATAAGTTAACAGAAAGCTAATAGAAATATATGTGCATTGAACTTGAAAACACCCCCAAAATGGCCAAGTTTGTTGTAGAACCTATTCAAATACTCATATGATGCATGTGTCAGTTTGCTTATCTGAAGCATGATCTGACTGGAATCACATTGTCCTTTACCTTTTTCTTGTACACACATATTCCTGACATAGCCTTATAAAAAATTTAACTGTTTTTATATACACTTTGGTGGCTACTCACTGCTTATCAAAGTCTCTGTAATAAAAGTAAATAACTCTGTCACACAGTTTTATTATATTGAAAAACTATGAATTGTGGAATGTGGTAGTTTCTGATTTAATAGAATGGATAGAAAAAGAATAGACAGAAATATAACAATATGAAAACATCTGTACAGTATTAGTGTAAATGGCTGTATAGTGTCTGCGCCAAACTAAGTGTGCACAATATATAGTAAGATACTTATAGATATAAGAGAAAGAGAGAAAAGGAGAAAGAGTTAATTTTTTGAAACTACAAATAACAACCTCAACTGGTGGCATAAAGAAAATTGTTGGTAACATTATTATTTGTTGTAGTTATACAGAAATATTTAAAGCTTGGTCAATAAATAGGTCAATCAGTCAGGGTGAACATCATAAATTTATGACAACTAGCTGTTTAGCTCAGATTGCATCAAATGCCTTCTGTGTTGTAAGCTTCAACAATATTGAGGACATTACTAGAGCCATTGTCTTAAAAACAACAGACAATTAGATATCAAGCTTCATACATTCATAAATCTATTAGTTCATTAATTAACTCATAGACAGAATTCAAATGTATATAAAATCAACAACCAATTCAGTCCTATTAAATGCAGGCCTATTGTTTTATTTTTTTGTCACATTTGGCATTCCTTAATTAGGACAGACAATGATATAATAGATGTAATTATTACCAATACATAGCCAGCTGCTCATTAGAATGTTTAAATCATAAATATCGAGAATATGGTGAATATAACATATTATTCTTATATTGTTATACCTGGTGAAGGCTAATCAAGGCCAAAACATTCTATAATGTTTATTTTCTAATAAAAATTATTATTCTCGTATTAACATCAACAACAGACTGAGCCAGTCCTCGTTCATTATAATTATTCTTAGCCCAATATCTTATAGAATGTGCAGGCATGTTAGAATGTCAAATTTTACTGCATAGATATGACATTCTCATGATTACTTTCTGCCTGCAGTCCATGCAGTGCTATGACATTTGATATTTTAGCCTTTTAAAATTATAAAATAGAATTATTAATATAATACTACAATGTGGCATCCATTCACAAAAGAATGACATTTTGTAATTATAAGTAATGTGTTATATAGTGATGTATATAGGCAGTCTGCATCACAACAGCCTCTTGCATAAGTATAACCAAATCATCTGAGATCAACACAACATGTTATTCTAAACAATAAAACATTCAACTAGATAGATAGATTGGCAGTTATTTGTCAAGTCAGGAAGAGTAATTTAAAGCCAGAATGCGGAAGCCCAGTGGGTTGTACAAACTTCCCAAGTTTCACTATCGATCATGGCATCGCCTTCTGGAGACAAGCTAAATATTAATTGGACTCCCGAGTTCTCAGCTTATCCACTGGTAGAGCAGCCAGCATGGAGTGTGTGTACAATAAAAGCTCCTTTATATGAGCCTTCTAGCCGTGCACCCGTCGATATTGTAGCTGTTATTGACAAGAGTGGTTCTATGCATGGAGAGAAATTGGATCTTGTAAAAAAGACGTTAGAATTCGTTATTGATCAATGTAAGTACAAGAAGATATCATGCATCCATTTTTCTCTTCCATGATGTATTTTTTATAGTGAAAGAATGTGATTGTCTTTCAGTGATAACTTATGATACCAAAGTTCAAGTAGACTTTCCTCTTACCTCTATGAACTCAGCAAACAAAGAAAGAACTAAACTCATGGTCAAGGCAATTAGAGATGGATCATCGACTAATTTATGTGAAGGATTATTGAAAGGTAATTCATTCAATCATTGATAATCCAGCTATCATTTCTAACTTGATGTAGGAATGGAACAGATTATAGGACGTACTGGGGAAAAGGCTCAAGTTGCCTCTGTTCTACTTCTTACTGATGGCCTTGCTAATGTTGGTATCTCAAATCGTGATGGTATTATGGAAGAGATGAGAAAGCTAATAGATCCATCACCTGGCCATACGGTAACTATTGCTAAATAATGTTTGTTTTTGTTTCACTAATTCTCTTTCTCTCTCATACACACAGCCATTTGAAGGGACAGTGTACACATTTGGATTTGGTTCAGATCATGACGCTCGTCTTTTAGAATCTGTCTCAACTCAAGGAGGTGGTGTCTATTACTATATTGACTCAACTGAAAAGGTTAATGAACTATACTTGTTGACTTTATAATTACTTATAATTCTATTATAAGGGGATTTCTTATGTTTGTATTACAATGCTATAATTATGACTATATTTAACCTGTTAATATAAATATTCATAATACTACTCTCCTCTTTGTAGATTCCTGAATCATTTGCTGATTGTCTTGGTGGTTTACTAAGTGTGATGGCTCAGAACATCACACTTAAACTTGAAGCATGTGGCGAAAATAAGATCACAGCTGTACATGCTGGAGGACGACCAGTTAATTGGAAGACAGCTAACAAAAGGTAACACTAACTATTACTACATTATAGTTACTGGCATTATATGCATCAACTTTAATAATGCATATATATATATATATATATATATATGATTGGCTAGGTCTGTTACTAGGATTCATATATGTATTCCAATCTTCCATCATATTAATTTTCAATGAGGTAAAGTTTAAGGTTAATATGATGGTAGTTTAGATTATATTACTATTAATTCATTTAACACTTACATGAACATTATTTGGCTTCCATGCATCCATACAAAATACAAATAAAAATCACAATTAGTTAATGATACATGTAATGTGTATATAACCAAATCAATCAATCTTTACTGTGACTAATGAATATACATTCCTTTATAAAGGGAGCTATGTTAATATTGCTACTACTTACATCAGTCTATTTCTTTGACTCTATAGTTGTGAAGTAATGATGTGTGACCTTCAGTCAGAAGAAGAGAGAGACATTCTATTAGAACTCAAGTTGCCTGTTCTTTCTGCCTCAACTAGTGATGTTGTTATAACAGGTCAAGTATTTTATTTCAATGTCATCTCCTCAATAATGGATAACATTGGAAGTAATCTAGCAATAGAGAGAAACAGTCAGTTACTGAGACACTCAATATCATAAATATTAGTGACTCTCGTATACAGATGGTTCTCGTGGTGAAGCTAGTAAGAAGCTTGACTCACAGAGGAATCGTATAATAGCAACCAATGCTCTTAAAGAAGCTGGACAACTAGCTGATCAAGGCAAATATCCTGAAGCAAAAAAGATACTAGAAAGTGCTGTACAGAGAATTACAGCATCAGTATCTGTGGGAGAAGAATTCTGTCAAGGGTTATTGAGTGATTTGACTAGAACATCAGAGACAATGAGATCACAGCAAGAGTACCTCTCTCATGGTTCTCAGTTAATGACCAGTGTGTAAGTAAAACAACTGGCTTATATTAATGGGACATGCCACTGTCATCTCCCTCCATTTTAGAACACAGCTCCATTTACTTCAGAGAAGTAATTATGTCTACACTCCTTATAGCAGTACTTCAAGAGATGAATATGTTGCCAAATCAAAGACTATAGAGAAATGAAGAACTATTTTCAGCAACAGCAGTATTAATTAATTGATCAAGATCGACTGTTATATATCAATATATTTTTAACAAGTTTGAATATTCCCTTTTAGCATTTTTATCAAATTATATAAAATTTATTGTTGACAGCAAATTTTTGTTTTAAATTAACACACAACCACTACAAAATTAGTTTAGTAATAAGTAACAGTTTGTTCTAATACAATCCAGGGATCAGTCTCCACTTCACTAATTGGCAATATTTATCCCAATCTTTTCCATACTTCTTCTGACAGTTCTCTTCATCTCTCAATTGACGATGTATAAGAAGGAAAATAAAATAAATAACATAAAAATATGGAAGAATATTTTCCATACCACAGGGAAGAGACCAAGATAAAGCCATCACTAAATCACCCACATAGTTAGGGTGACGACACATTCCCCACCATCCTGATACTATCAATTTTGTACCACGTTGTGTAGGAAGAGTCTCAAGGTGCTGAACTGATGGATGATGTGGGTTTCGACGAAACTGGTCTTTCTGAGAGTTTGCTCCACGAAAAATAGCATAGCCTAGTACTTTCAAAGCTACAATAGCAATGATAGCCCACCACTGTAGAGATGTTGGATGATCAACTAAATAACGAGCTTGAATACTGTATGTGAAAGGGACCCAAGTTAAATCTCCAAATGCCAACATGAATCCAAATCCATCATGAACAATATCCATAGTTGTCAAAATGGCTTCCTCAAACCAGAGAGCATCAAGAACATACCATGACTGGAAAACACAGACAAGAATCATCGAAGCAGAGACATAACCAAGTTTCTCATATTGTGTAGCCATCATACAATAGTTGATAGTAACCCATCCAATAAGACCAGGACGCAACTCACAAAACACTTTCCAGTCTAGTATGCCAATACGAGGGTTAAGCTCTCGTCCCATAAAGAAATCATAGAAACAGTTACCACTGTTACCGCCAAGAGCAAGTAGGGTTCCTGGATAGAAGGAACGTACATAAAGATAAACAGAAAAGATAAAAGAGAAAACTATGGCAGCCATTGCAAATGCAAGATAATGGTGGTATAAGAAGCTGACAGGTAGTTTATAATAACAATAAACTAATACAAATAAAATGTGAGCTAAAATGAAAGCATATATTCCATTTAGTTTGTATTTCAAAGTGGTCCCATCTCGTAGCCGTGATCCTTTGACAACACGTCCTAGAGGAGATAAGTAGATAACAATGTTAAAAACAAACCAGATCACAAAAATCAAGAAAGCTAAAGGATGCCAGAATTCACTCCAAGGAGGTATTTGACCAGGAACAAGATCACACCCAGCTTTATTACAAAATGTGTAGAGCCCAATTACAGTCACTGGAAGCCCAATTGTCATAAAAGTGGTACCTAGAGGTCCCAGGAACTCATAATGAGTTGTACGAGGATTGAGAAGTTTATTAGAATCAGTAGACGTCATAACAGATAAGACATTTAACTACCATCTATATATATACCACCCACACGTTGTCAGAAGAATAAGATTTTATAACTAAAAAGTTAATTCAAATTATTAAAAGAAGTTTCCTGTTCAACAAAATCTATGTATTGAGTAACAATGAGGTCATTGCTTTTCATTTGAATTTCATTTTCATTCTCTTCTGTTGGATTCTGCTCATTAATATGACGATGCTCAATAAACCAATTTCTAATTGTCGTCAGGAATATAACAATAAAGACAAACACCATTATAACAAATGGTATATAGTAACCCACAAGTAACAGTTTAGCTAAGGGAGTTATAAAGTCAATGACCTCCTTTCCACAGTCTAATACATTATATGTTGTAGATATATTATTCTCTGGAAAAATAGCTAAATTATCTTGAAGTGAAGGGTTAGTGCGTAGGACTAGGACAGCAAACAATATAGTCAGAATAGTTAATTCAAGATAGTTGACCTTCTTGTCTTTATAAGGTTTAATATAACCATAGATCATAATCCATATTATAACAATCATTAGAATAACAATCTAACAAATAATCATAATAATATATAAATTATACTAGTGTTATCAGGACTAACTGTATTCCCAGGAAATAAAGTAAGAACCAACATTAGAATGAAACGTCTTCCCAATTCTATACCACACCACCATGATAATTTAATATTAAATGATTGTTTTAGAGATGAACTCATTCTAAATAGCCACCCATATATCTAAATAATTATAATAATGTTAACTAAACAATGACTTCCTTACATGTCTGTAATCTTTATAAGTTAGAAGTGAGAGACCAGGTAGAAGTAGTACTGTTAGCATTAAAACAAGAACAGCTATTCCTACTATGAAAGCATGTCCAGAAGTAAAGCATTCAATTTCACCATTCAAATACCATACCTAATGTATTTACAACATTAATATGATATTATATATTGTATGTACTACTTACATGTTTGGAGTGAGCAATTTTAGGACAGTTTAATATATTAAGTGCTGTATAAACAGTATGAGTATACACTAGTAATAATACTGTCCATGCTCCATGTAAATTAAGTGTGGGCACTGTATATCTTCTGCATGTTTTCCCTGCACAATATGAACTGATATGAGGAGAGAGTGAAAATATCAAGATCAATAATGATTGATTGACTATAAGGATAATCTTACTTTAACGTAATTATTAAAGTTACAACAATAATTGATGTCACAAATGGTAGGAACCTCAAACCATAGGATACTACAATGTTTAGTTTACTATAAGCACAAAAATCATAAGGAAAATAAAGACTCAAAGCACTAGATAAATAATACAACTAGAGAATCAGAAAGAGATAAGAACAGTCTTTGTAATATGATCTTACATATTTTCCTCCAGTTAGAAAAGTCTCTGGAAATTGTAGTGTTATAAATGGTACTACCTAATATTATTAAACAATAAATCTATTTTATTATCTCATAGTACACAGTACCTGGATATAGAACAAAAATGGATAGAGCCATGTTGGGAGTGGTTTGTCTAACAATATTATTATAACTAGTATTATTACTTCAGCAATTACTACAATAATAGAATTAATATTACACTCAATAATATATTTAGTTATACCTAAGACTGGAATAAGAACAACATTAGAGTTGGTACAAGTTACACATCTGTTTAATAACACACTTACTCCCTGACCTTTAGGACACTCTCCACATAATAAACCTATCAGATGTTAGTAAATAACTACTAATTGTTACACTATACCTTTTCGTCCACATGCACATTGTCTGTTTGGTTGTGAGTTAGTGTAGACATAAGCACAATATGATGGACCTATACTTGTATTAAAGAAACATTGACAATAGCCTGGTGGACATTGATAGAAGTAGAGATTAGGTTCTTGTCCATGTAATCTAGTAGCCCATTGGTATGACTATTAGAGAGAGAAACAGAGCATAGAGATACTTTATGTCTAGTGTAATATACCTGAATAATAATAGAGTCTTGGTCTTCTTCACAAAGTACTATCTGACGTTGATTGTTATCACAAGTACAGTATTTATGAAGTGAGTGACTAATGCCTAGAGATGAGAGCTGATATCCACCTAGACACTCTTCACTCACAAGAGGTAGATTATAAACAGCACTCTTTAAGAAAATAGTTTTATAATTCAATTTTTGTCATACTTACTGTAGAACTTTGAACAGCAAAGCTAACTTGTTGTATAGTAACATTGCCTAGTGAGTCATCATCAATGAAGTTAAAAATAGAATAAGATACATTAGTAACATATGGTTCTTTAGTTATTAAGAAAGTATCTGGCTTCAGATGAACTAACATTTCATTAGTGGTCACATTCTACATAGATTACCATCATTGAAACAAAAACTTTAAAGTGTATAAAATACCTGATATTTTTGGTTTGGAGTAAAAGACAATCTTGTAATTGAACCTGTGAGTTGTCCTAATTCATCTATTACCTTCAATGAAAGTTTTAGATTTTGTCCTGGCCAACCAGTCAACTAACAACAGTTATTCATTTAAAAAAAGTCATAGACACTCTTACCTCTGTAGAATCAGCATCGATATTAACAGCTGTAGTAACAATAGATTTGTGTTTATTCTCCTGATTAGTATAACCAATATTGTTATTATCATCTCTGTATAATAGAGATAGTAAAAAGAAGGAGAAATATATTGTGAGTACCTGATATTAAAAATGGGCCATTCAGGAAAATAAGATGCATTAAAGAAAGGTTGAGTAAATCCTGTCCAGGTACAAGTAGAGAGGCTAGTTGCAAAAATAGCTGAACCAAATAATGCTGTGTTGTCAGTAAATGTGATATTAATACCATCCTGCAAAAATAAATAAAGTATTAATTTAAAGGCACAAATATATGTGTCCATTTTAACAAATTGTAAACTGTGTCATATTTTTTCACCTGGTCCCATTGAGAAGGAGGTCTTTGTTGATTAGAATATAATAACATAAAACATTGTGGATTATATTGAATTTTAGTAAAAATTGGAGATTTCCCTGTACTATCAACAAATATGCTTGAACCATACCTATAAAAAAGACAATATATGTTTATATAATTTTTAATAAACATATTTAGAGTGTACATACCGACCAGAGTTTCCTTGAAAGAGCATATTCAAACCAGACAAGAGTCTAAGTTGTGCAAAGGAAAGAAGGTGGAGTGCACCTCCATCTACAGCAGTATTATTAATGAAGTACTGTTCACCACTCATTGTTAAACGACTACCAATAGCCTAACAAAATAGTAGAACTGATAACAATTACAATATCAATGTATTAACTTACTCTCAGAGAAGATCCAGTATTGCCAATGAATTTATTAGTACCAGAGAGATTAAATGGTAGATTACCCAAACTAACAATTCCATTAGTTCCAGTATTATTAATAAAAGTACTGTTATAAATGGAAAGTATTTATTTTACTCTAATATCATTCATACAGTACTATGGTATATATTATGAAAGTTGTCATTGACCTTTATAACACTAACTAAAACAAATATTTGTGTTCTATTTCTACAAGTTATAGAACATAAGGATTATGAAAGTAACCTACTTAATAAGTTACAATTCTAAATTAGCAACAGTAAATTATGATAATGTCAATTTTCAAAACAAATACTGAATCTAATGTTCAAAATGAAACTACTTATAAATTATTAATACACTATAAAAATTAATACGTCGTTTAATTTGTAGCTTACAAGGATTGATTACAATGAAATGTAGAATCCATGTAAATTGCTCACTGTGTAATTTTGTTGATGTGTTGTACTTTCACATACCAACAAATTATACAATTTGTTGGTATGTGAAATTAGTTTTTACAGTGTATATGGTAAGTTGTTTTAGCAAGAGACAAAGTTATGCTTTCATTTGTAATACAAGAAAAGTATTATCATAAAATGATCATTTTATTGTAAATGGTAAATTTTACTACATTGTAAAAGTTTTGAGATTGATTTAACTAATTTAATATTATTGTCAACAGATTTTATGTAGTAATTCTATTTGATGCACATTTATCATTGGAACAACATATGCTATTTTGATTAACATGGAATTGACAGTTCATATAGTTCATTAGTATGACTTCTTAGCATGTTATACAGATGTCTGTTGTCTAACTAATGTTATAATTCAGACAGTAATTTACTACATGACTTGTCAATTAGTATATTAATAATAAACCTATCTGGTGATTGCCAATCTCTCATTGCATATTAAATATAACTCAAATTATATATCACTCCATATGTGGTAATAATCCTGGCCTAGCTAGCATCTTATTTGGTCTAAGAATAAAGGTAAAATTATAATCAGTTTTTATATTAGCTACACAGATAGTCAATGGTATAATACATTAGTAATCAAAACAGTATTAAAATTTACTTTCAGTTTGTATCCAATATTAAACCTGTAAAATATAACTGTTAAATCAACTATGGAGTGTTTACAAATACACTTAACACATACTAATTTTAAAAGAAGTGCTTTGAAATGTAGACAAACTTATAACTATGTCATTGATAGAAGATGAGTCTACAGGTTTATTTAGACAATCACCTTACCAGTTATGAATATTATGAATTGGAAACGATTCCTTTTCTTGAAATTCTTCATATAGTGAAGCAGCTATAGCAGCACCAAATTCATTCTCTGAGAGTACACCTCTGTTACCCACAAATGTACAATTATCCAACATTAATAAATTCCCTCGACCACCTTGAAGGATGACATAAAAATACATCCCTCCACCAGCATCACCTTGGTTACCCTCGAAATAACAATCTTTAAATCGAACGATATGAGGTCCTTTTTGTAAACCTTGTGACAGTACAGAACTAATAAATCCACCTCCACCAAGTCCACCTGAGTTATCAATGAATGTAGTGTTAGTTACAATACCTATATGTTGAGAATTCAAACCATTGTACACAAAGTATAATCCTCCACCATAAATTCTAGCATAGTTGTTAATAAATTGGCATCCATCAATAGAGATAATAACATTGTGATCTCTTCTATTCACAAATACTCCTAATCCACCAGCTCTGCCAGTTAATACACCATTATAAAATGCATCACTAGTTGATCTGAATGTTCTGTTGTTAGTTAAAGCTGAATTATTAATAAAAGATGTGTTGATGACTTCAATTTTAGGAATGCCATAACTATAGTCAATATTTCCGTATGTAATTGCCACTGCTCCAGTATTACCTCTGAAAGGTTCTTGGATTATGCCACTTCCTTTGTTTTCATGAAAATAGCTATTAACTATAGAAACTGACTCACAATTATGAATGTCAAAAGCTGCCTCTTTAAAATATCTAAAATAATAAACAATAATTAAATATACACTAATACATTTTGACATTTTTTAGTTTAAAGTAAAACATTTTACGAGTTACAATTTTGCAGGCTTACTGAAAAACCACATTTTCAATTCTCACTTTCATTACAGTATCAAGACGAAATGGCAACACACAAGATTCAGCTGAAATATCAGCTATCTTCACTGATGTACTCTGATTGAAGTACAGTGAATGTTGTATTGAGTCAGGTACTTGAGATTGTTGGAAAACACACTTTATAGTGGTGTCATATATATTATGACTGAGACTGTTAATGTTAACTGAACTCCATAACAACACTGGATGAGATATTATGTGTTCACCAGGTGCTAACTGAATGTTTACAACGTTACAAGGTCCACTTAAATTAGCAGCAAAGTTCAATGCATTTTGTAGACTGTTAAAAGTACAGTTGATAGACGTACTATTAATACAGTGATGACTAATTCCTTCTCCAGTAATCAAGAGATAAAAGACGGTGCTGTCATTGTTACAATTAGAGACACAATACACTGGAACCAGCCAACAACAGATCAGGAACAGCAAACGATACATATTGGTAATGATGCAGCAGAAGACTAGCCATCAATGCCACACCTCAAAAAATCAATGGGTTGTTTTAACAAAATCCAAACATTCTTGATATCATAATTGTTTATATTCTTGTTAGTAAATAAAGTTTTCATCTATAAGCTATTACACTGTAAAAATTGAATAGTTGATTTAACCAATACATGGTTATATGGGTTGCACATGCAAAAAGTAAACTTAAAACTATTTTGATTACTAATGTGTTATGAAATTAGTGGCTATGTAGCTACATAAGTAGTAGTACATTAGTAATGAAAACAGTATTATGATTACTTTTCAACAAAAATAAGTTTGTAATTGCAACCTGTATAACCGAATAATGGTTAAATCAACCAATCATTTTTTACAGTGTAAACACACATAATTTCAAGTCAACAAAATTATATATATATATATAGATACTATCAATTCATAAATCAATATTGTTGATTATAGGAGTTAAAAGAGCATTATCATTATCAATAACTAAGTAATAACTAACAACATGATAATTATATTTCATTGGAATTTCATCTTCTATCTCTTCAAATGAAGTTAACTGATTATAACGAAACTGTCGATACAAATTTCTAATTATCACCAGGAATACAACAATAAAGACAAACACCATTATAACAAATAGTATATAGTAACCCACAAGTAACAGCTTAGCTAAGGGAGTTATAAAGTCAATGACCTCCTTTCCACAGTCTAATACATTATATGTTGTGGATGTATTATTATCTGGAAAAATAGCTAAATTATCTTGAAGTGAAGGGTTAGTGCGTAGGACTAGGACAGCAAACAATATAGTCAGAATAGTTAATTCAAGATAGTTGACCTTCTTGTCTTTATAAGGTTTAATATAACCATAGATCATAATCCATATTATAACAATCATCAGAATGACAATCTAACAAATAATAATAATAATAAATTATACTAGTGTTATCAGGACTAACTGTATTTCCAGGAAATAAAGTAAGAACTACACCACCATGATAATTTAATATTAAATGATTGTTTTAGAGATGAACTCATTCTAAATAGCCACCCATATATCTAAATAATTATAATAATGTTAACTAATCTTTATAAGTTAGAAGTGAGAGACCAGGTAGAAGTAGTACTGTTAGCATTAAAACAAGAACAGCTATTCCTACTATGAAAGCATGTCCATCAGTAAAGCATTCAATTTCACCATTCAAATACCATACCTAATGTATTTACAACATTAATATGATATTATATATTGTATGTACTACTTACATGTTTGGAGTGAGCAATTTTAGGACAGTTTAATATACTAAGTGCTGTATAAACAGTATGAGTATACACTAGTAATAGTACTGTCCATGTTCCGTGTAACTTAAGTGTGGGCACTGTATATCTTCTGCATGTTTTCCCTGCACAATATGAACTGATATGAGGAGAGAGTGAAAATATCAAGATCAATAATGATTGATTGACTATAAGGATGATCTTACTTTAACGTAATTATTAAAGTTACAACAATAATTGATGTCACAAATGGTAGAAACCTCAAACCATAGGATACTACAATGTTTAGTTTACTATAAACACAAAAATCATAAGGAAAATAAAGACTCAAAGCACTAGATAAATAATACAACTAGAGAATCAGAAAGAGATAAGAACAGTCTTTGTAATTTGATCTTACATATTTTCCTCCAGTTAGAAAAGTCTCTGGAAATTGTGTTATAAATGGTACTACCTAATATTATTAAACAATAAATCTATTTTATTATCTCATAGTACACAGTACCTGGATATAGAACAAAAATGGATAGAGCCATGTTGGGAGTGGTTTGTCTAACAATATTATTATAACTAGTATTATTACTTCAGCAATTACTACAAAAATAGAATTAATATTACACTCAATAATATATTTAGTTATACCTAAGACTGGAATAAAAACAACATTAGAGTTTGTACAAGTCACACATCTGTTTAATAACACACTTACTCCCTGACCTTTAGGACATTCTCCACATAATAAACCTATCAGATGTTAGTAAATAACTATTAATTGTTACACTATACCTTTTCGTCCACATGCACATTGTCTGCTTGGTTGTGAGTTAGTGTAGACATAAGCACAATATGATGGACCTATACTTGTATTAAAGAAACATTGACAATAGCCTGGTGGACATTGATAGAAGTAGAGATTAGGTTCTTGTCCATGTAATCTAGTAGCCCATTGGTATGACTATTAGAGAGAGAAACAGAACATGGAGATACTTTATGTCTAGAGTAGTATACTTGAATAATAATAGAGTCTTGGTCTTCTTCACAAAGTACTATCTGACGTTGATTGTTATCACAAGTACAGTATTTATGAAGTGAGTGACTACTGTCCAGAGATGAGAGCTGATATCCACCAAGACATTCTTTACCCAAAAGAGGTAAATTATAAACAGCACTCTTTAAGAAAATAGTTTTATAATTCAATTTTTGTCATACTTACTGATGAACCTTGAACAGCAAAGCTAACTTGTTGTATAGTAACATTGCCTAGTGAGCCATCATCAGTGAAGTTAGAAATAGAATAAGATACATTAGTAACATATGGTTCTTTAGTTATTAAGAAAGTATCTGGCTTCAGATGAACTAACATTTCATCAATATTCACATTCTACATAGATTACTATCATTGAAACAAAAACTTTAAAGTGTATAAAATACCTGATATTTTTTTTTTGTTTGGAATAAAAGACAATCTTGTAATTGAACCTGTGAGTTGTCCTAATTCATCTATTGCATTCAATGCAAGTTTTAGATTTTGTCCAGGCCAACCAGTCAACTAACAACAGTTATTCAATTTAAGAATGTCATAGACACTCTAACCTCTGTGGAATCAGTATTGATATTAACAGCTGTAGTAACAATAGATTTGTGTCTATCCTCTTGATTAGTATAACCAATATTGTTATTATCATCTCTGTATAATAGAGATAGTAAAAAGAAGGAAAAATATATTGTGAATACTTGATATTAAAGATGGGCCATTCAGGAAAATAAGATGCATTAAAGAAAGGTTGAGTAAACCCTGTCCAGGTACAGGCAGAGAGGCTGGAGGCAAAAATAGCCAAACCAACTAATGCTGTGTTGTCAGTAAATGTGATATTGATACCATCCTGAAAAAAGATAAATAAAGTATTAATTTAAAGAGATAAATTTATGTGCCTAATTAATTTTAATAAATAGTTGAACTGTGTCATATTTTTTCACCTGGTCCCATTGAGAAGGAGGTCTTTGTTGATTAGAATATAATAACATAAAACATTGTGGATTATATTGAATTTTAGTAAAAACTGAGGATTTCCTTGTACTATCAACAAATATGCTTGAACCATACCTATAACAAAGAGAATATATGTTTATATAATTTTTAATAATCATATATAGACTGTACATACCGACCAGAGTTTCCTTGAAAGAGCATGTTAAACCAGGCAAGAGTCTAAGTTGTGCAAAGGAAAGAAGGTGGAGTGCACCTCCATCTACAGCAGTATTATTAATGAAGTACTGTTCACCACTCATTGTTAAACGACTACCAATAGCCTAACAAAATAGTAGAACTGATAACAATTACAATATCAATGTATTAACTTACTCTCAGAGAAGATCCAGTATTGCCAATGAATTTATTAGTACCAGAGAGATTAAATGGTAGATAACCCAAACTAACGATTCCATTAGTTCCAGTATTATTAATAAAAGTACTGTTATAAATGGAAAGTATTTATTTTACTCAAAATTAATACGTTAATTTGCAGCTTACAACGATTGATTACAATGAAATATAGAATTCATGTAAATTGCTCAATGTGTAATTTTGTTGATGTGTTGTACTTTCATATACCAATAAATTATACAACTTGCATTATCATAAAATGATCATTTTATTGGAAATGGTAAATTTTACTACATTGTAAAAGTTTTGAGGTTGATTTAACTAATTTAATATTATTGTCAACAGATTGCATGTAGTAATTCTATTTGATGTAAAAAGGAGCAATTTATTATTAATGTACTATGGCATTACTGTTTGTGCAGTAATGGCTAGAATTAATAGTGATTTTATTTTTATCCTTAGGCTATATGAAATGTTGTGCCCAGTATTTCATATAATCTATGTCAGGGCTATTACTCAATATTGAAAAAGATAGTTTGTTTTAACTATAGTAAGTAATCAATGGTCAAATAAACTACATACATACCTACAAAGTACATTTATCATTGGAAAGCAACAACAGCATATGTTGTTTTGATTAATATGGAATTTATAGTTTATATAGTTCATTAGTTGACTTGTTAGCATGTTGTACAGAAGGGTGACAGCTGTCTCTTGTCTAATTAATGTTATAACTCAGACAGTAATTTACTACATGACTTGTCAATTAGTATATTAACTATGTAGTGATTGCCAATCTCTCATTGCATATTAAATATAACTCAAATTATATATCACTCCATATATGGTAACAATCCTGGACTAGCTAGCATCTTATTTGATCTAAGAATAAAGGTAAAATTATAATCAGTTTTTATATTAGCTACACAGATAGTCAATGGTATAATATATTAGTAGTCAAAACATTATTAAAATTTACTTTCAGTCTGTATCCAATATTCAACCTGTAAAATATAACTGTTAAATCAACTATGGAGTTTTTACAGATACACTTAACATATATAATTATAAAAGAAGTGCTTTGAAATAATAGACAAACCTATAACTATGTCATTGATGGAAGATGAATCTACAGGTTTATTTAGACAATCATCTTACCAGTCATAAATATTATGAATTGGAAACGATTCCTTTTCTTGAAATTCTTCATATAGTGAAGCAGCTATAGCAGCACCAAATTCATTCTCTGAGAGTACACCTCTGTTACCCACAAATGTACAATTATCCAATTCTAATAAATTCCCTCGACCACCTTGAAGGATGACATAAAAATACATCCCTCCACCAGCATCACCTTGGTTACCCTCGAAATAACAATCTTTAAATCAAACGATATGAGGTCCTTTTTGTAAACCCTTCGACTGAACTGAGTTAATAAACCCACCTCCACCAAGTCCACCTGAGTTACCAATGAATTTAGTGTTAGTTACAATACCTATATGTTGAGAATTCAAACCATTGTACACAAAGTATAATCCTCCACCATAAATTCTAGCATAGTTGTTAATAAATTGGCATCCATCAATAGAGATAATAACATTGTGATCTCTTCTATTCACAAATATTCCTAATCCACCAGCTCTGCCAGTTAATACACCATTATAAAATGCATCACTAGTTGATCTGAATTTCCTGTTGTTAGTTAAAGCTGAATTATTAATAAAAGATGCGTTGATGACTTCAATTTTAGGAATGCCATAACTATAGTCAATATTTCCGTATGTGATTGCCACTGCTCCAGTATTACCTCTGAAAGGTTCTTGGATTATGCCACTTCCTTTGTTTTCATGAAAATAACTATTAACTATAGAAACTGATTCACAATTATGAATCTCAAAAGCTACCTCTTTAAAATATCTAAAATGATAAATACAATTAAATATATACTAATATTTTTTTGACATTTAAAGTTTTAATGTAAAATGTTTTACAAGTTACAATTTTGCAGGCTTACCGAAAAACCACATTTTCAATTCTCACTTTCATTACAGTATCAAGACGAAATGGCAATGCACAAGATTCAGCTGAAATATCAGCTATCTCTACTGATGTACTCTGATTGAAGTACAGTGAATGTTGTATTGAGTCAGGTACTTGAGATTGTTGGATAACACACTTGATAGTGGTGTCATATATATTATGACTTAGACTGTTAATGTTAACTGAGCTCCATAACAACACTGGATGAGATACTTATAAATACAAGAGAAAGAGAGAGAAGGAGAGAGAGTTAATTTTTTGAAACTACAAATAACTCAACTGGTGGAATAAAGAAAATTGTCAGTAACATTATTATTTGTTGTAGTTATACAGAAATATTTAAAGTTTGGTCAATAAATAGGTCAATCAGTCAGGATGAACATCATGAATTTATGACAACTAGCTGTTTAGCTCAGATTGCATCAAATGCCTTCTGTGTTGTAAGCTCCAACAATATTGAGGACATTACTAGAGCCATTGTCTTAAAAACAACAGACAATTAGATATCAAGCTTCATACATTCATAAATCTATTAGTTCAAATGTATATAAAAACAACAACCAATTCAGTCCTATTAAATGCAGGCCTATTGTTTTATTTTTTGTCACATTTGCCATTCCTTAATTAGGACAGACAATGATATAATAGATGTAATTATTACCAATACATAACCAGCTGCTCATTAGAATGTTTAAATCATAAATATTGAGAATATGGTGAGTATAACATATTATTCTTATATTGTTATACCTGGTGAAGGCTAATCAAGGCCAAAACATTCTATAATGTTTATTTTCTAATAAAAATTATTATTCTCGTATTAACATCAACAACAGACTGAGCCAGTCCTCGTTCATTATAATTACAGTATGATTCTTAGTCAATATCTTATAGAGTGTGCAAGTATGTTAGAATGTCAAATTTTACTGCACAGATATGACATTCTCATGATTACTTTCTGCCTGCAGTCCATGCAGTGCTATGACATTTGATATTTTAGCCTTTTAAGATTACAATCTACTTCTTAACTAACACAATTATAGATGACATTTATCAGGATATACAGTTTTATAAGAAGACATCCTACTTCTCAAAACATCAATCTTAATTCATCTTGCATTGTAAGGTAGCATTGTAGATCATTCTAGTTATTTAATATGATATTCTTTATAAAATAGAATTATTAATATAATACTACAACGTGGCATCCATTCACAAAAGACTGACATTTTGTAATTATAAGTAATGTGTTATATATTGTATATAGGCAGTCTGCATCACAACAGCCTCTTGCATAAGTATAACCAAATCTTCTGAGACCAACACAACATGTTATTCTAAACAATAAAACATTCAACTATATAGATAGATTGGCAGTTATTTGTCAAGTCAGGAAGAGTCATTTAAAGCGAGAATGCGGAAGCCCGTGTTCACGTACAAACTTCCCAAGTTTCACTATCGATCATGGCATCGCCTTCTGAAAACAAGCTAAATATTAATTGGACTCCCGA
The DNA here is from genome assembly GCA_963965975.1 of Xestospongia bergquistia. Classification (NCBI taxonomy): domain Eukaryota; kingdom Metazoa; phylum Porifera; class Demospongiae; order Haplosclerida; family Petrosiidae; genus Xestospongia; species Xestospongia bergquistia. The sequence goes on from OZ014425.1 coordinate 3,728,141, forward strand.
ATTCTCAGCTTATCCACTGGTAGAGCAGCCAGCATGGAGTGTCTGTACAATAAAAGCTTCTTTTTATGAGCCTTCTAGCCGCGCACCCGTCGATATTGTAGCTGTTATTGACAAGAGTGGTTCTATGCATGGAGAGAAATTGGATCTTGTAAAAAAGACGTTAGAATTCGTTATTGATCAGTGTAAGTACAACAAGATATCATGCATCCATTTTTCTCTTCCATGATGTATTTTTTATAGTGAAAGAATGTGATCGTTTTTCAGTGGTAACCTATGATACCAAAGTTCAAGTAGACTTTCCTCTTACCTCTATGGACTCAGCAAACAAACAAAGAACTATATTTATGGTCAAGGCAATTAGAGATGGATCATCAACCAATTTATGTGAAGCATTATTGAAAGGTAATTCATTCAATCATTGATAGTCCAGCTATCATTTCTAACTTGATGTAGGAATGGAACAGATTATAGGACGTACTGGGAAAAAGGCTCAAGTTGCCTCTGTTCTACTTCTTACTGATGGCCTTGCTAATGTTGGTATCTCAAATCGTGATGGTATTATGGAAGAGATGAGAAAGCTAATAGATCCATCACCTGGCCATACGGTAACTACTGCTAAATAATCAATGTTTGTTTTTGTTTCACTAATTCTCTCTCTCTCTCATACACACAGCCATTTGAAGGGACAGTGTACACATTTGGATTTGGTTCAGATCATGATGCTCGTCTTTTAGAATCTGTCTCAACTCAAGGAGGTGGTGTCTATTACTATATTGACTCAACTGAAAAGGTTAATGAACTATGTTGACTTAATAATTACTTATAATTCTACTATAAGGGGATTTCTTATGTTTGTATTACAATGCTATAATTATGACTGTATTTAACCTGTTAATATAAATATTCATAATACTACTCTCCTCTTTGTAGATTCCTGAATCATTTGCTGATTGTCTTGGTGGTTTATTAAGTGTGATGGCTCAGAACATCACACTTAAACTTGAAGCATGTGGCGAAAATAAGATCACAGCTGTACATGCTGGAGGACGACCAGTTAATTGGAAGATAGCTAACAAAAGGTAACACTAACTATATTTACATTATAGTTACTGGCATTATATGCGTCAACTTTAATAATGCATATATATATATATATATATATATATATATATATATATATATATGATTGGCTAGGTCTGTTACTAGGATTCATATATGTATTCCAATCTTCCATCATATTAATTTTCAATGAGGTAAAGTTTAAGGTTAATAAGATGGTAGTTTAGATTATATTACTATTAATTCATTTAACACTTATCGTAAGGGTATAAATTTTTGTGGGAGATTTAATTTTGCTGTATTCGTGGGTTGTTGTTTTATTACGTATTCCACCCACGCACAATCACGTGATCTCAATAACAACGTGTAAATAACAAAGGGGTTACTTCTTTCCTTTTATACTGAAGTACTTCTCTGTCAGCTGCCTCCCAAATTTTCTTGTATATATGGTACCCTCTCACTATAGATTCATAGGAATAGCTAGCCATACTTCGCGAAAATCACGCTTGTGTTCACAATATGTGTGTGATACCACACCCATTAATTAATACTTCACACCCACTAAACACGAAAGTTAATACCTACGAAATTTAATTAATAAGGCAAAATTTTAAAAACATGAAAATTTAAACCCTCGAAAATTTGTACCCTTACGGTACATGAACATTATTTGACTTCCATGCATCCATACAAAATACAAATAAAAATTACAATTATTAATGATACATGTAACGTGTATATAACCAAATCAATCAATCTTTACTGTGTACTAATGAATATACATTCCTTTATAAAGGGAGCTATGTTAATATTGCTACTACTTACATCAGTCTATTTCTTTGACTCTTTATAGTTGTGAAGTAATGATGTGTGACCTTCAGTCAGAAGAAGAGAGAGACATTCTATTAGAACTCAAGTTGCCTGTTCTTTCTGCCTCAACTAGTGATGTTGTTATAACAGGTCAATTAGTTTATTTCAATGTCATCTCCTCAATAATGGATAACATTGGAAGTAATCTAGCAATAGAGAGAAACAGTCAGTTACTAAGACACTCAATATCATAAATATTAGTGACTCCCTGTATACAGATGGTCCTCGTGGTGAAGCTAGTAAGAAGCTTGACTCACAGAGGAATCGTATCATAGCAACCAATGCTCTTAAAGAAGCTGGACAACTAGCTGATCAAGGCAAATATCCTGAAGCAAAAAAGATACTAGAAAGTGCTGTACAGAGAATTACAGCATCAGTATCTGTGGGAGAAGATTTCTGTCAAGGGTTATTGAGTGATTTGACTAGAACATCAGAGACAATGAGATCACAGCAAGGGTACCTCTCTCATGGTTCTCAGTTAATGACGAGTTTGTAAGTAAAATAACTGGCTTATATTAATGGAACATGCCACTGTCATCTCCCTCCATTTTAGAACACAGCTCCATTCACTTCAGAGAAGTAATTATGTCTACACTCCCTATAGCAGTACTTCAAGAGATGAATATGTTGCCAAATCAAAGATTATAGAGAAATGAAGAACTATTTTCAGTAACGGCAGTATTAATTAATTGATCAAAATCGACTGTTATATATCAATATATTTTTAACAAGTTTGAATATTCCCTTTGAAATTTTTGTTTTAAATTAACACACAACCACTACAAAATTAGTTTAGTAATAAGTAACAGTTTGTTCTAATACAATCCAGGGATCAGTCTCCACTTCACTAATTGGCAATATTTATCCCAATCTTTTCCATACTTCTTCTGACAGTTCTCTTCATCTCTCAATTGACGATGTATAAGAAGGAAAATAAAATAAATAACATAAAAATATGGAAGAATATTTTCCATACCACAGGGAAGAGACCAAGATAAAGCCATCACTAAATCACCCACATAGTTAGGGTGACGACACATTCCCCACCATCCTGATACTATCAATTTTGTACCACGTTGTGTAGGAAGAGTCTCAAGGTGCTGAACTGATGGATGATGTGGGTTTCGACGAAACTGGTCTTTCTGAGAGTTTGCTCCACGAAAAATAGCATAGCCTAGTACTTTCAAAGCTACAATAGCAATGATAGCCCACCACTGTAGAGATGTTGGATGATCAACTAAATAACGAGCTTGAATACTGTATGTGAAAGGGACCCAAGTTAAATCTCCAAATGCCAACATGAATCCAAATCCATCATGAACAATATCCATAGTTGTCAAAATGGCGTCCTCAAACCAGAGAGCATCAAGAACATACCATGACTGGAAAACACAGACAAGAATCATCGAAGCAGAGACATAACCAAGTTTCTCATATTGTGTAGCCATCATACAATAGTTGATAATAACCCATCCAATAAGACCAGGACGCAACTCACAAAACACTTTCCAGTCTAGTATGCCAATACGAGGGTTAAGCTCTCGTCCCATAAAGAAATCATAGAAACAGTTACCACTGTTACCACCAAGAGCAAGTAGGGTTCCTGGATAGAAGGAACGTACATAAAGATAAACAGAAAAGATAAAAGAGAAAACTATGGCAGCCATTGCAAATGCAAGATAATGGTGGTATAAGAAGCTGACAGGTAGTTTGTAATAACAATAAACTAATACAAATAAAATGTGAGCTAAAATGAAAGCATATATTCCATTTAGTTTGTATTTCAAAGTGGTCCCATCTCGTAGCCGTGATCCTTTGACAACACGTCCTAGAGGAGATAAGTAGATAACAATGTTAAAGACAAACCAGATCACAAAAATCAAGAAAGCTAAAGGATGCCAGAATTCACTCCAAGGAGGTATTTGACCTGGAACAAGATCACACCCAGCTTTATTACAAAATGTGTAGAGCCCAATTACAGTCACTGGAAGCCCAATTGTCATAAAAGTGGTACCTAGAGGTCCCAGGAACTCATAATGAGTTGTACGAGGATTGAGAAGTTTGTTAGAATCAGTAGACGTCATAACAGATCAGACATTTAACTACCATATATGTATACCACCCACACGTTGTCACAAAAATAAGATTTTATAACTAAAAAAGTTAATGCAAATTATTAAAAGAAGTTTCCTGTTCAACAAAATCTATGTATTGAGTAATACCAAGGTCATTGCTTTTTATTTGAATTTCATTTTCATTCTCTTCTGTTGGATTCTGCTCATTAATATGACGATGCTCAATAAACCGATTTCTAATTATCACTAGAAATGCAACAATAAAGACAAACACCATTATAACAAGTGGTATATAGTAACCCACAAGTAACAGTTTAGCAAAGGGAGTTATAAAGTGAATGACCTCCTTTCCACAGTCTAATACATTATATGTTGTAGATGTATTATTATCTGGAAAAATAGCTAAATTATTTTGAAGTGAAGGGTTAGTGTGTAGGACTAGGACAGCAAATAATATAGTCAGAATAGTTGATTCAAGATAGTTGACCTTCTTGTCTTTATAAGGTTTAATATAACCATAGATCATAATCCATATTATGACAATCATCAGAATAACAATCTAACAAATAATAATAATAATATATAAATTATACTAGTGTTATCAGTACTAACTGTATTTCCAGGAAATAAAGTAAGAACCAACATTAGAATGAAACGTCTTCCCAATTCTATACCACACTACCATGATAATTTAATATTAAATGATTGTTTTAGAGATGAACTCATTCTAAATAGCCACCCATATATCTAAATAATTATAATAATGTTAACTAAACAATGCCTTCCTTACATGTCTGTAATCTTTATAAGTTAGAAGTGAGAGACCAGGTAGAAGTAGTACTGTTAGCATTAAAACAAGAGCAGCTATCCCTCCTATGAAAGCATGTCCATCAGTAAAGCATTCAATTTCACCATTCAGATACCATACCTAATGTATTTACAACATTACAATGATATTTTATATTGTATGTACTACTTACATGTTTGGAATGAGCAATTTTAGGACAGTTTAATATATTATGTGCTGTATAAACAGTATGAGTATACACTAGTAATAATACTGTCCATGCTCCGTGTAAATTAAGTGTGGGCACTGTATATCCTCTGCATGTTTTCCCTGCACAATATGAACTGATATGAGGAGAGAGTGAAAATATCAAGATCAATAATGATTGATTGACTATAAGGATAATCTTACTTTAACGTAATTATTAAAGTTACAACAATAATTGATGTCACAAATGGTAGAAACCTCAAACCATAGGATACTACAATGTTTAGGTTACTATAAACACAAAAATCATAAGGAAAATAAAGACTCAAAGCACTAGATAAATAATACAACTAGAGGATCAGAAAGAGATAAGAACAGTCTTTGTAATTTGATCTTATATATTTTCCTCCAGTTAGAAAAGTCTCTGGAAAATGTAGTGTTATAAATGGCATTACCTAATATTATTAAACAATAAATATATTTTATTATCTCATAGTACACAGTACCTGGATATAGAACAAAAATGGATAGAACAATGTTGGAAGTGGTTTGTCTAACAATATTATTATAACTAGTATTATAACTTCAACAATTACTACAATAATAGAATTAATATTACACTCAATAATATATTTAGTTATACCTAAGACTGGAATAAGAACAACATTAGAGTTGGTACAAGTTACACATCTGTTTAATAACACACTTACTCCCTGACCTTTAGGACATTCTCCACATAATAAACCTAACAGATGTTAGTAAATAACTATTGATTGTTACACTATACCTTTTCGTCCACATGCACATTGTCTGCTTGGTTGTGAGTTAGTGTAGACATAAGCACAATATGATGGACCTATACTTGTATTAAAGAAACATTGACAATAGCCTGGTGGACATTGATAGAAGTAGAGATTAGGTTCTTGTCCATGTAATCTAGTAGCCCATTGGTATGACTATTAGAGAGAGAAACAGAACATGGAGATACTTTATGTCTAGTGTAATATACCTGAATAATAATAGAGTCTTGGTCTTCTTCACAAAGTACTATCTGACGTTGATTGTTATCACAAGTGCAGTACTTATGAAGTGAGTGACTACTGTCCAGAGATGAGAGCTGATATCCACCAAGACATTCTTTACCCAAAAGAGGTAAATTATAAACAGCACTCTTAAAGAAAATAGTTTTATAATTCAATTTTTGTCATACTTACTGAAGAACTTTGAACAGCAAAGCTAACTTGTTGTATAGTAACATTGCCTAGTGAGCCATCATCAGTGAAGTTAGAAATAGAATAAGATACATTAGTAACATATGGTTCTTTAGTTATTAAGAAAGTATCTGGCTTCAGATGAACTAACATTTCATCAATAGTCACATTCTACATGGATTACCATCATTGAAACAAAAACTTTAAAGTGTATAAAATACCTGATATTTTTTGTTTGGAATAAAAGACAATCTTGTAATTGAGCCTGTGAGTTGTCCTAATTCATCTATTGCCTTCAATGCAAGTTTTAGATTTTGTCCAGGCCAACCAGTCAACTAACAACAGTTATTCAATTTAAGAATGTCATAGACACTCTAACCTCTGTAGAATCAGCATTGATATTAACAGCTGTAGTAACAATAGATTTGTGTCTATCCTCTTGATTAGTATAACCAATATTGTTATTATCATCTCTGTATAATAGAGATATTAAAAAGAAGGAGAAATATATTGTGAATACCTGATATTAAAGATGGGCCATTCAGGAAAATAAGATGCATTAAAGAAAGGTTGAGTAAATCCTGTCCAGGTACAGGCAGAGAGGCTGGAGGCATAAATAGCTGAACCAAATAATGCTGTGTTGTCAGTAAATGTGATATTAATACCATCCTTGAAACAGGGATAGAGAAAAAGAATTTTAATATTTATTAATTACATTATTAAATTAACGATAATGGATGATAAAACATAATCATATTAGAATCAAGTATACCTATCATATCAAAATATAATAATATATGCTGATAATTATTATGAGAACATTAAAATCACATAATATATTATCATTATTTCTCACCTGGACCCATTGAGAAGGAGGTCTTTGTTGATTAGAATATAATAACATAAAACATTGTGGATTATATTGAATTTTAGTAAAAACTGAGGATTTCCTTGTACTATCAACAAATATGCTTGAACCATACCTATAAAAAAGACAATATATGTGTATATAATTTTTAATAATCATATAGAGTGTACATACCGACCAGAGTTCCCTTGAAAGAGCATATTCAAACCAGGCAAGAGTCTAAGTTGTGCAAAGGAAAGAAGGTGGAGTGCACCTCCATCTACAGCAGTATTATTAATGAAGTACTGTTTACCACTCATTGTTAAACGACTACCAATAGCCTAACAAAATAGTAGAACTGATAACAATTACAATATCAATGTATTAACTTACTCTCAGAGAAGATCCAGTATTGCCAATGAATTTATTAGTACCAGAGAGATTAAATGGTAGATTACCCAGACTAACGATTCCATTAGTTCCAGTATTATTAATAAAAGTACTGTTATAAATGGAAAGTATTTATTTCACTCTAAATTAATACGTTAATTTGCAGCTTACAAGGATCGATTACAATGAAATATAGAATTCATGTAAATTGCTCACTGTGTAATTTTGTTTATGTGTTGTACTTTCATATACCAATAAATTATACAACTTGTTGGTATGTGAAATTAGTTTATACTCTGTATATGATAAGTTGTTTTAACAAGAGACAAAGTTATGCTTTCATTTGTAAATACAAGAAATGCATTATCAATGGTAAATTTTACTACATTGTAAAAGTTTTGAGGTTGATTTAACTAATTTAATATTATTGTCAACAGATTGCATGTAGTAATTCTATTTGATAAAAAAAGGAGCAACAATATTTTATTATTAATGTACTATGGCATTACTGTTTGTGCAGTAATGGCTAGAATTAATAGTGATTTTATTTTTATCCTTAGGCTATATGAAATGTTGTGTTGTGCATTTCATATAATCTATGTCAGGGCTATTACTCAATATTGAAAAAGATAGTTTGTTTTAACTATAGTAAGTAATCAATGGTAAAATAAACTGCATACATACCTACAAGTACATTTGTCATTGGAAAGCAACAACAGCATATGTTGTTTTGATTAATATGGAATTTACAGTTTATATAGTTCATTAGTTGACTTGTTAGCATGTTGTACAGAAGGGTGACAGCTGTCTCTTGTCTAATTAATGTTATAACTCAGACAGTAATTTACTACATGACTTGTCAATTAGTATATTAACTATGTAGTGATTGCCAATCTCTCATTGCATATTAAATATAACTCAAATTATATATCACTCCATATATGGTAACAATCCTGGACTAGCTAGCATCTTATTTGGTCTAAGAATAAAAGTAAAATTATAATCAGTTTTTATATTAGCTACACAGATAGTCAATGGTATAATATATTAGTAGTCAAAACAGTATTAAAATTTACTTTCAGTCTGTATCCAATATTCAACCTGTAAAATATAACTGTTAAATCAACTATGGAGTTTTTACAGATACACTTAACATATATAATTATAAAAGAAGTGCTTTGAAATAATAGACAAACCTATAACTATGTCATTGATAGAAGATGAATCTACAGGTTTATTTAGACAATCATCTTACCAGTCATGAATATTATGAATTGGAAATGATTCCTTTTCTTGAAATTCTTCATATAGTGAAGCAGCTACAGCAGCACCAAATTCATTCTCTGAGAGTACACCTCTGTTACCCACAAATGTACAATTATCCAATTCTAATAAATTCCCTCGACCACCTTGAAGGATGACATAAAAATACATCCCTCCACCAGCATCACCTTGGTTACCCTCGAAATAACAATCTTTAAATCGAATGATATGAGGTCCTTTTTGTAAACTCTTCGACTGAACTGAGTTAATAAACCCACCTGCACCAAGTCCACCTGAGTTATCAATGAATGTAGTGTTAGTTACAATACCTATATGTTGAGAATTCAAACCATTGTACACAAAGTATAATCCTCCACCATAAATTCTAGCATAGTTGTTAATAAATTGGCATCCATCAATAGAGATAATAACATTGTGATCTCTTCTATTCACAAATACTCCTAATCCACCAGCTCTGCCAGTTAATACACCATTATAAAATGCATCACTAGTTGATCTGAATGTTCTGTTGTTAGTTAAAGCTGAATTATTAATAAAAGATGTGTTGATGACTTCAATTTTAGAAATGCCATAACTATAGTCAATATTTCCGTATGTGATTGTCACTGCTCCAGTATTACCTCTGAAAGGTTCTTGGATTATGCCAGTCCCATTGTTTTCATGAAAATAACTATTAACTATAGAAACTGATTCACAATTGTGAATGTCAAAAGCTGCCTCTTTAAAATATCTAAAATGATAAATACAATTAAATATATACTAATATTTTTTTGACATTTAAAGTTTTAATGTAAAATGTTTTACAAGTTACAATTTTGCAGGCTTACCGAAAAACCACATTTTCAATTCTCACTTTCATTACAGTATCAAGACGAAATGGCAACGCACAAGATTCAGCTGAAATATCAGCTATCTCTACTGATGTACTCTGATTGAAGTACAGTGAATGTTGTATTGAGTCAGGTACTTGAGATTGTTGGATAACACACTTGATAGTGGTGTCATATATATTATGACTGAGACTGTTAATGTTAACTGAACTCCATAACAACACTGGATGAGATATTATGTGTTCACCAGGTGCTAACTGAACGTTTACAACGTTACAAGATCCACTTAAAGAAGCAGCAAAGTTCAAGGCATTTTGTAAACTGTTAAAAGTACAGTTGATAGACGTACTATTAATACAGTGATGGCTAATTCCTTCTCCAGTAATCAAGAGATAAAAGACGGTGCTATCATTGTTACAATTAGAAACACAATATACTGGAACCAGCCAACAACAGGTCAAGAACAGCAAACGATACATATTGGTAATGATGCAGCAGAAGACTATCCATCAATGCCACACCTCAAAAAATGAAAGGATTGTTTAACAAAATCCAAAACATCCTTGATATCATAATTGTTTATGTTCTTGTTAGTAAATAAAGTTTTCATCTATAAGCTATTAAACACACATAATTTCAAGTCAACAAAATTATATATACATATATACATACTATCAAAATTCATAAATCATTATTAATGATTTATAGGAGCTAAAAGAGCTTCATGGTTATTGAAAGCAAAATAATAACTAACAACATGGTCATTACAGTTCATTGGAATTTCATCTTCTATCTCTTCAAATGAAGTTAACTGATTATAACGAAACTGTCGACACAAATTTCTAATTATCACTAGGAATACAACAATAAAGACAAACACCATTATAAAAAATGGTATATAGTAACCCACAAGTAACAGTTTAGCTAAGGGAGTTATAAAGTGAATGACCTCCTTTCCACAGTCTAATACATTATATGTTGTAGATATATTATTATCTGGAAAAATAGCTAAATTATCTTGAAGTGAAGGGTTAGTGTGTAGGACTAGGACAGCAAATAATATAGTCAGAATAGTTAATTCAAGATAGTTGACCTTCTTGTTTTTATAAGGTTTGATATAACCATAGATCATAATCCATATTATAACAATCATCAGAATAACAATCTAACAAATAATAATAATAATATATAAACTGTACTAGTGTTATCAGGACTAACTGTATTCCCAGGAAATAAAGTAAGAACCAACATTAGAATAAAACGCCTTCCCAATTCTATACCACACCACCATGATAATTTAATATTAAATGATTGTTTTAGAGATGAACTCATTCTAAATAGCCACCCATATATCTAAATAATTATAATAATGTTAACTAATCAATACCTTCCTTACATGTCTGTAATCTTTATAAGTTAGAAGTGAGAGACCAGGTAGAAGTAGTACTGTTAGTATTAAAACAAGAACAGCTATACCTCCTATGAAAGCATGTCCATCAGTAAAGCATTCAATTTCACCATTCAAATACCATACCTAATGTATTTACAACATTAATATGATATTATATATTGTATGTACTACTTACATGTTTGGAGTGAGCAATTTTAGGACAGTTTAATATACTAAGTGCTGTATAAACAGTATGAGTATACACTAGTAATAGTACTGTCCATGCTCCGTGTAACTTAAGTGTGGGCACTGTATATCTTCTGCATGTTTTCCCTGCACAATATGAACTGATATGAGGAGAGAGTGAAAATATCAAGATCAATAATGATTGATTGACTATAAGGATAATCTTACTTTAACGTAATTATTAAAGTCACAACAATAATTGATGTCACAAATGGTAGAAACCTCAAACCATAGGATACTACAATGTTCAGGTTACTATAAACACAAAAATCATAAGGAAAATAAAGACTCAAAGCACTAGATAAATAATACAACTAGAGGATCAGAAAGAGATAAGAACAGTCTTTGTAATTTGATCTTACATATTTTCCTCCAGTTAGAAAAGTATCTGGAAATTGTAGTGTTATAAATGGTGCTACCTAATATTATTAAACAATAAATATATTTTATTATCTCATAGTACATAGTACCTGGATATAGAACAAAAATGGATAGAGCCATGTTGGGAGTGGTTTGTCTAACAATATTATTATAACTAGTATTATTACTTCAGCAATTACTACAATAATAGAATTAATATTACACTCAATAATATATTTAGTTATACCTAAGACTGGAATAAGAACAACTTTAAAGTTGGCACAAGTCACACATCTGTTTAATAACACACTTACTCCCTGACCTTCAGGGCACTCTCCACATAATAAACCTAACAGATGTCAGTAAATAAGTACTAATTGTTACACTATACCTTTTCGTCCACATGCACATTGTCTGTTTGGTTGTGAGTTAGTGTAGACATAAGCACAATATGATGGACCTATACTTGTATTAAAGAAACATTGACAATAGCCTGGTGGACATTGATAGAAGTAGAGATTAGGTTCTTGTCCATGTAATCTAGTAGCCCATTGGTATGACTATTAGAGAGAGAAACAGAACATGGAGATACTTTATGTCCAGTGTAATATACCTGAATAATAATAGAGTCTTGGTCTTCTTCACAAAGTACTATCTGACGTTGATTGTTATCACAAGTACAGTATTTACGAAGCGAGTGACTACTGTCCAGAGATGAGAGCTGATATCCACCAAGACATTCTTTACCCAAAAGAGGTAAATTATAAACAGCACTCTTTAAGAAAATAGTTTTATAATTCAATTTTTGTCATACTTACTGATGAACCTTGAACAGCAAAGCTAACTTGTTGTATAGTAACATTGCCTAGTGAGCCATCAGTGTAGTTAGAAATAGAATAAGATACATTAGTAACATATGGTTCTTTAGTTATTAAGAAAGTATCTGGCTTCAGATGAACTAACATTTCATCAGTAGTCACATTCTACATAGATTACTATCATTGAAACAAAAACTTTAAAGTGTATAAAATACCTGATATTTTTTGTTTGGAATAAAATTGAATCTTGTAATTGAACCTGTGAGTTGTCCTAATTCATCTATTGCCTTCAATGAAAGTTTTAGATTTTGTCCTGGCCAACCAGTCAACTAACAACAGTTATTCAATTTAAGAATGTCATAGACACTCTAACCTCTGTGGAATCAGTATTGATATTAACAGCTGTAGTAACAATAGATTTGTGACTATCCTCTTGATTAGTATAACCAATATTGTTATTATCATCTCTGTATAATAGAGATAGTAAAAAGAAGGAGAAATATATTGTGAGTACCTGATATTAAAGATGGGCCATTCAGGAAAATAAGATGCATTAAAGAAAGGTTGAGTAAATCCTGTCCAGGTACAGGCAGAGAGGCTGGAGGCAAAAATAGCTGAACCAAATAATGCTGTGTTGTCAGTAAATGTGATATTGATACCATCCTGTAAAAAGATAAATAAAGTATTAATTTAAAGGCCCAAATATACGTGTCCATTTTAACAAATTGTAAACTTTGTCGCATTTTTTCACCTGGTCCCATTGAGAAGGAGGTCTTCGTTGATTAGAATATAATAACATAAAACATTGTGGGTTATATTGAATTTTAGTAAAAACTGGAGATTTCCCTGTACTATCAACAAATATGCTTGAACCATACCTATAACAAAGACAATATATGTTTATATAATTTTTAATAATCATATAGAGTGTACATACCGACCAGAGTTCCCTTGAAAGAGCATATTCAAACCAGGCAAGAGTCTAAGTTGTGCAAAGGAAAGAAGGTGGAGTGCACCTCCATCTACAGCAGTATTATTAATGAAGTACTGTTTACCACTCATTGTTAAACGACTACCAATAGCCTAACAAAATAGTAGAACTGATAACAATTACAATATCAATGTATTAACTTACTCTCAGAGAAGATCCAGTATTGCCAATGAATTTATTAGTACCAGAGAGATTAAATGGTAGATTACCCAAACTAACAATTCCATTAGTTCCAGTATTATTAATAAAAGTACTGTTATAAATGGAAAGTATATATTTTACTCTAATATCATTCATACAGTACTACGGTATATATTATGACAGTTGTCATTGACCTTTGTAACACTAACTAAAACAATATTTGCGTTTTCTTTCTACAAGTTATAGAACACAAGGATAACCTACATGATAATTTACAACTCTAAATAGCAACAGTAAGTTATGATTGTCAAATCAAATACTGAATCTAATGTCAAAACGAAACTATCTACTTATAAATCAATAATATATGGTAAGTTGTTTTAACAAGAGAATAGACAAAGTTATGCTTATGCTTATTTCATTTGTAAATGCAAAAACTGCATTATCACAAATCAATCATTTTATTGGAAATGGTAAAGTTTACTACATTGTAAAAGTTTTGAGGTTGATTTAACTAATTTAATATTATTGTCAACAGATTGCATGTAGTAATTCTATTTGATGTAAAAAACTAACAACAATACTATTTTCATTATTAATATACTATGGGATTACTGTTTGTGCAGTAATGGCTAGAACTAATAGCGATTTTATTTTTATCTTTAGACTATGAAATGTTGGGCCCAGCATTTTATATAGTCCAGGTCAGGACTGTTACTCAATATTGAAAAAGATAGTTTGTTTTAACTACATTAAGTAATCAACAGTCAAATAAACTACATACATACCTACAAAGTACATTTATAATTGGAAAGCAACAACAACATATGTTGTTTTGATTAATGGAATTGATAGTTCACATAGTTTATTAGTATGACAGCCCTCACTCACTTGTCTCTTGTCTAAATAATGTCATAACTCAGTCAGTAATTTACTACATGACTTATCAGTTAGTAATAATAATAACTATGTGGTGTTTGCCAATATCTCGTTACATATTATTATTCAACTCAAATTATATATCAATCTATATGGTAATAACCCTAAACCAGCTAGCATCTTATTTGGTCTAAGGATAAAAGTAAAATCATAATCAGTTTTTATATTACCTACACAGATAGTCAATGGTATAGTACATTAGTAATCAAAACAGTATTAAAATTTACTTTCAGTTGTATCCAATATTCAACCTGTGAAATATAACTGTTAAATCAACTATGGAGTTTTTACAGATACACTTAACATATATAATTATAAAAGAAATGCTTTGAAATAATAGACAAACATATAGCTGTGCCATTTATAGGAGATGAGTCTACAACTTACCAGTCATGAATATTATGAATTGGAAACGATTCCTTTTCTTGAAATTCTTCATATAGTGAAGCAGCTATAGCAGCACCAAATTCATTCTCTGAGAGTACACCTCTGTTACCCACAAATGTACAATTATCCAGTTCTAATAAATTCCCTCGACCACCTTGAAGGATGACATAAAAATACATCCCTCCACCAGCATCACCTTGGTTACCCTTGAAATAACAATCTTTAAATCGAACGATATGAGGTCCTTTTTGTAAACCTTGTGACAGTACAGAACTAACAAACCCGCCTGCACCAAGTCCACCTGAGTTATCAATGAATGTAGTGTTAGTTACAATACCTATATGTTGAGAATTCAAACCATTGTACACAAAGTATAATCCTCCACCATAAATTCTAGCATAGTTGTTAATAAATTGGCATCCATCAATAGAGATAATAACATTGTGATCTCTTCTATTCACAAATACTCCTAATCCACCAGCTCTGCCAGTTAATACACCATTATAAAATGCATCACTAGTTGATCTGAATGTCCTGTTGTTAGTTAAAGCTGAATTATTAATAAAAGATGTGTTGATGACTTCAATTTTAGGAATGCCATAACTATAGTCAATATTTCCATATGTGATTGCCACTGCTCCAGTATTACCTCTGAAAGGTTCTTGGATTATGCCACTTCCTTTGTTTTCATGAAAATAACTATTAACTATAGAAACTGATTCACAATTATGAATGTCAAAAGCTGCCTCTTTAAAATACCTAAAATGATAAATACAATTAAATATATACTAATAATTTTTTGACATTTAAAGTTTTAACGTAAAATGTTTTACAAGTTACAATTTTGTAGGCTTACCGAAAAACCACATTTTCAATTCTCACTTTCATTACAGTATCAAGACGAAATGGTAAGGCACAAGATTCAGCTGAAATATCAGCTATCTCTACTGATGTACTCTGATTGAAGTACAGTGAATGTTGTATTGAGTCAGGTACTTGAGATTGTTGGATAACACACTTGATAGTGGTGTCATATATATTATGACTGAGACTGTTAATGTTAACTGAACTACATAACAACACTGGATGAGATATTATGTGTTCACCAGGTGCTAACTGAACGTTTACAACGTTACAAGATCCACTTAAAGAAGCAGCAAAGTTCAAGGCATTTTGTAAACTGTTAAAAGTACAGTTGATAGACGTACTATTAATACAGTGATGACTAATTCCTTCTCCAGTAATCAAGAGATAAAAGACGGTGCTATCATTGTTACAATTAGAAACACAATACACTGGAACCAACCAACAACAGATCAGGAACAGCAAACGATACATATTGGTAATGATACAGCAGAAGACTATCCATCAATGCCACACCTCAAAAAATCAATGGGTTGTTTTAACAAAATCCAAAACATCCTTGATATCATAATTGTTTATGTTTTTGTTAGTAAATAAAGTTTTCATCTATAAGCTATTAAACACACGTAATTTCAAGTCAACAAAATTATATATACATATATACATACTATCAATTCATAAATCATTATTGTTGATTATAGGAGTTAAAAGAGCATCATCATTATCAAAAACTAAGTAATAACTAACAACATGGCCATTACAGTTCATTGGAATTTCATCTTCTATCTCTTCAAATGAAGTTAACTGATTATATCGAAACTGTCGATACAAATTTCTAATTATCACCAGGAATACAACAATAAAGACAAACACCATTATAACAAGTGGTATATAGTAACCCACAAGTAACAGCTTAGCTATGGGAGTTATAAAGTGAATGACCTCCTTTCCACAGTCTAATACATTATATGTTGTGGATATATTATTATCTGGAAAAATAGCTAAATTATCTTGAAGTGAAGGGTTAGTGCGTAGTACTAGGACAGCAAATAATATAGTCAGAATAGTTAATTCAAGATAGTTGACCTTCTTGTCTTTATAAGGTTTAATATAACCATAGATCATAATCCATATTATGACAATCATCAGAATAACAATCTAAGAAATAATAATAATAATAAATTATACTAGTGTTATCAGGACTAACTGTATTCCCAGGAAATAAAGTAAGAACCAAAATTAGAATAAAACGCCTTCCCAATTCTATACCACACCACCATGATAATTTAATATTAAATGATTGTTTTAGAGATGAACTCATTCTAAATAGCCACCCATATATCTAAATAATTATAATAATGTTAACTAAACAATGCCTTCCTTACATATCTATAATCTTTATAAGTTAGAAGTGAGAGACCAGGTAGAAGTAGTACTGTTAGCATTAAAACAAGAACAGCTATACCTCCTATGAAAGCATGTCCATCAGTAAAGCATTCAATTTCACCATTCAAATACCATACCTAATGTATTTACAACATTAAAATGATATTATATATTGTATGTACTACTTACATGTTTGGAGTGAGCAATTTTAGGACAGTTTAATATATTAAGTGCTGTATAAACAGTATGAGTATACACTAGTAATAGTACTGTCCATGCTCCATGTAACTTAAGTGTGGGCACTGTATATCCTCTGCATGTTTTCCCTGCACAATATGAACTGATATGAGGAGAGAGTGAAAATATCAAGATCAATAATGATTGATTGACTATAAGGATGATCTTACTTTAACGTAATTATTAAAGTCACAACAATAATTGATGTCACAAATGGTAGAAACCTCAAACCATAGGATACTACAATGTTTAGGTTACTATAAACACAAAAATCGTATGGAAAATAAAGACTCAAAGCAGTAGATAAATAATACAACTAGAGGATCAGAAAGAGATAAGAACAGTCTTTGTAATTTGATCTTACATATTTTCCTCCAGTTAGAAAAGTCTCTGGAAATTGTAGTGTTATAAATGGTGCTACCTAATATTATTAAACAATAAATCTATTTTATTATCTCATAGTACACAGTACCTGGATATAGAACAAAAATGGATAGAGCCATGTTGGGAGTGGTTTGTCTAACAATATTATTATAACTAGTATTATTACTTCAGCAATTACTACAATAATAGAATTAATATTACATTCAATAATATATTTAGTTATACCTAAGACTGGAATAAGAACAACATTAGAGTTGGTACAAGTCACACATCTGTTTAATAACACACTTACTCCCTGACCTTTAGGACATTCTCCACATAATAAACCTAACAGATGTTAGTAAATAACTACTAATTGTTACACTATACCTTTTCGTCCACATGCACATTGTCTGTTTGGTTGTGAGTTAGTGTAGACATAAGCACAATATGATGGACCTATACTTGTATTAAAGAAACATTGACAATAGCCTGGTGGACATTGATAGAAGTAGAGATTAGGTTCTTGTCCATGTAATCTAGTAGCCCATTGGTATGACTATTAGAGAGAGAAACAGAACATGGAGATACTTTATGTCCAGTGTAATATACCTGAATAATAATAGAGTCTTGGTCTTCTTCACAAAGTACTATCTGACGTTGATTGTTATCACAAGTACAGTATTTACGAAGCGAGTGACTACTGTCCAGAGATGAGAGCTGATATCCACCAAGACATTCTTTACCCAAAAGAGGCAAATTATAAACAGCACTCTTTAAAAAAATAGTATTATAATTCAATTTTTGTCATACTTACTGATGAACCTTGAACAGCAAAGCTAACTTGTTGTATAGTAACATTGCCTAGTGAGCCATCATCAGTGAAGTTAGAAATAGAATAAGATACATTAGTAACATATGGTTCTTTAGTTATTAAGAAAGTATCTGGCTTCAGATGAACTAACATTTCATCAATATTCACATTCTACATAGATTACTATCATTGAAACAAAAACTTTAAAGTGTATAAAATACCTGATATTTTTGGTTTGGAATAAAAGACAATCTTGTAATTGAACCTGTGAGTTGTCCTAATTCATCTATTGCATTCAATGAAAGTTTTAGATTTTGTCCTGGCCAACCAGTCAACTAACAACAGTTATTCAATTTAAGAATGTCATAGACACTCTAACCTCTGTGGAATCAGTATTGATATCAACAGCTGTAGTAACAATAGATTTGTGTCTATCCTCTTGATTAGTATAACCAATATTGTTATTATCATCTCTGTATAATAGAGATAGTAAAAAGAAGGAGAAATATATTGTGAGTACCTGATATTAAAAATGGGCCATTCAGGAAAATAAGATGCATTAAAGAAAGGTTGAGTAAATCCTGTCCAGGTACAGGCAGAGAGGCTGGAGGCATAAATAGCTGAACCAAATAATGCTGTGTTGTCAGTAAATGTGATATTAATGCCATCCTTGAAACAGGGATAGAGAAAAATAATTTTAATATTAATTAATTACATTATTAAATTAACGATAATGGATCATAAAACATAATCATATTAGAATCAAGTATACCTATCATATCAAAATATAATACTATACGCTGATAATTATTATGAGAACATTAAAATCAGATAATATATTATCATTGTTTCTCACCTGGACCCATTGAGAAGGAGGTCTTTGTTGATTAGAATATAATAACATAAAACATTGTGGATTATATTGAATTTTAGTAAAAACTGAGGATTTCCCTGTACTATCAACAAATATGCTCGAACCATACCTATAAAAAAGACAATATATGTTTATATTATTTTTATATAGAGTGTACATACCGACCAGAGTTCCCTTGAAAGAGCATATTCAAACCAGGCAAGAGTCTAAGTTGTGCAAAGGAAAGAAGGTGGAGTGCACCTCCATCTACAGCAGTATTATTAATGAAGTACTGTTCACCACTCATTGTTAAACGACTACCAATAGCCTAACAAAATAGTAGAACTGATAACAATTACAATATCAATGTATTAACTTACTCTCAGAGAAGATCCAGTATTGCCAATGAATTTATTAGTACCAGAGAGATTAAATGGTAGATAACCCAAACTAACAATTCCATTAGTTCCAGTATTATTAATAAAAGTACTGTTATAATTAGAAAGTTCATCATATTTTAATGATGTATATATAGCAAGCAGTTATGTATACAATAGTACATACTGTGCAAGACATGACATCACCAGGTCAGTGAACTTATTAACCTTTATGATGTTAAACAGTGAAAGGGCATATACACAGAGATGTTACTACTGGTCACTATACTAATCATACATGTGAAGGTTGTGAACCTATTTCATAAGATAACTCTAAGGACTCATTAAAAAGAGTAAAAGGACATCAAGATATGATGTAAGTTCACATAAGTTGGCAACTATGTCCAAATGTAAGTATCAAATATGTTAGTAGATTGAATCCTCTAACTAATTTGCAAGAAATAAATTTATAGATATGGGACACAAAACACATCAAACATGTATTTAGTAAATGATGGTTAATTTTATAAATATTGAATGATCATCTTACCAGTCATTAATATTATGAATTGGAAACGATTCTTTCTCTTGAAATTCTTCATATAGTGAAGCAGCTATAGCAGCACCAAATTCATTCTCTGAGAGTACACCTCTGTTACCCACAAATGTACAATTATCCAATTCTAATAAATTCCCTCGACCACCTTGAAGGATGACATAAAAATACATCCCTCCACCAGCATCACCTTGGTTACCCTCGAAATAACAATCTTTAAATCGAACAATATGAGGTGCTCCTTGTAAACCCTTCGACTGAACTGAGTTAATAAATCCACCTCCACCAAGTCCACCTGAGTTACCAATGAATTTAGTGTTAGTTACATTACCTATATGTTGAGAATTCAAACCATTGTACACAAAGTATAATCCTCCACCATATGCTTGTGCATTATTGTTAATAAATTGGCATCCATCAATGGAGATGCTGACATTGTGATCTCTTTCATCCACAAATACTCCTAATCCACCAGCTCTGCCAGATAATATACCATTATAAAATGCATTACTAGTTGATCTGAATGTTCTGTTATTAGTTAAAGCTGAATTGTTAACAAACAACGTATTGATAACTTCAATTTTAGGATTGCTATAGCTAGAGCGAAGAACTCTGTATGTGATTGCCACTGCTCCAGTATTACCTCTGAAAGGTTCTTCGATTATGCCAGTCCCATTGTTTTCATGAAAATAGCTATTAACTATAGAAACTGATTCACAATTATGAATGTCAAAAGCTGCCTCTTTAAAATACCTAAAATGATAAATACAATTAAATATATACTAATATTTTTTGACATTTTAAGATTTAATGTAAAATGTTCTACAAGTTACAATTTTTGCAGGCTTACCGAAAAACCACATTTTCAATTCTCACTTTCATTACAGTATCAAGACGAAATGGCAATGCACAAGATTCAGCTGAAATATCAGCTATCTCTACTGATGTACTCTGATTGAAGTACAGTGAATGTTGTATTGAGTCAGGTACTTGAGATTGTTGGATAACACACTTGATAGTGGTGTCATATATATTATGACTGAGACTGTTAATGTTAACTGAACTCCATAACAACACTGGATGAGATATTATGTGTTCACCAGGTGCTAACTGAACGTTTACAACGTTACAAGATCCACTTAAAGAAGCAGCAAAGTTCAAGGCATTTTGTAAACTGTTAAAAGTACAGTTGATAGACGTACTATTAATACAGTGATGACTAATTCCTTCTCCAGTAATCAAGAGATAAAAGACGGTGCTATCATTGTTACAATTAGAGACACAATACACTGGAACCAGCCAGCAACAGGTCAGGAACAGCAAATGATACATATTGGTGTGAAACACAAATGATGATGTGCTATAGAAGCATAGTATTTTATCGTCACCTTTTGATCTGACCTCGGTCAAAGTCTCAAGGACATATTGTTTATTTGGCAGGAAGCCACTATGCAGTGATTAGGGAGGGAAAATTATTTTTTAAAGAACAAAAAAACCACAAATTAAAGCAAACAAAACTAAATTAACTGATTATTACATGAGTACTTAGCAATAAGTTTCCATGTACTGCCAACTCGAGGCATTTCCACACTGGGACAGGGATGTCCTCCAAAATTTTCTTGATTTAAGTTCACTTTACAATCATGTTTACCTAAGCATGTAGACTCAACTATCATACGACTGGTGCCAGCATGACAAGAGCCTAGTAAATACTCCGTGGCATGTGAGCGAGAGAAAACTGGGTTGCCATAAGAAACCCAGTCAATACTAGTGATAACATGTCCTTGAGAGCAGGAAAGGTAAGCATAATTTGAATCTTGTTCTGTTTCTATAGTATGTACCTCATCAGGTGGACTACCTTTCATGATAAATGTGTAATCACCAGATTTTAATTGTAGCTGAAGAGTGTCGTGTTTAGAATTCCATCCAATGACATCAATGCTTTTCTGTTCTGCCATCAAATTACCATCATTATAAAAGAGTTGTGATCCATCCCAAACTTGAATGTGGCTCATACCATATGCTGGCAGATTAAGGCGACCATTGCTTCCAATAGGGATAGATACATTAACTTGAAGTGATGAGTAGCGATAATCTACACGATCATTATCAGAACCACTACATAACACAGCCACAGTGAGCCACTTGGTTTGACCAAAGCATGGATCACCCCAAAAATCTCCTCTTGTTGGTAGAGTACATTCTGTTTTATGTAGACAGAAAGTTTCCACTACCTTGAGACTCTGCTTAATATGACAGCTACCAATACGATGATATCCACATACACCAGTGGGATTACCATAAGAAGCAAACTGGACTTTAATTATAGTACCTTCACCACAAGAGAGTTTGAGCCCGCCATGTTCAGGTAAAGTAGGATTAAGGGAGGACTGGTCTTCAGGTGCCTTACCACACTGAAGTCCCCCTTTACGATGCCAGGAATATTTAATCGGTCGTGGGTGTTCTAATTCAATTGAAGCTGATGAAAGATCCAAATATGATGCAGGATAAAGATCTAATTCATTGTATCCATAGCTGCCTTGTTTCTGTTGAAAACCAATCATGTCAGTCTGCATCCATCCACTGATACTAGAAAACATGTGATGATTACGTGAGTCCATGCCTGCGCTTCCATTGAATGAGTCCCATAATTCCCATATAGTAGTAGCTGGTTCATATGGATTGTGTATCATGAAGCCATAGCTAGGATAGTCTACTTGATTAAGAATCTCCACAGCCAGATCATTTCTATTTAAATTGGTCAGTACTGGAAAGAGAAATTTCGTTCCAATTATACCACAAGTGATGTGAGTTTTGTCAGATGTGGTTAGCTTGTTAATAAAATAATTAACAATGTCATCTTTTTGATCAGGTGGGACAATATCCAAAGCTAATGGAAGTACATAGCTAACTTGAAGATCATCCTGGTACTTGCCATTTGAAAGAAAAGCATCATTGAACTGAGAAGCATACATGGTGTACATGTCCTTCAACTTAGTGGCATTGACTGTGTCATGAAGAGCTATTGCTAGCTCTTGTAATTGTTTGATGTTGAGTAAGAAAGAAAAGGATGATGTGAAGCTGCCGTTGACACGAGTCATTGGTGGAGGGGGACACCAATCTCCTGGGCCAGAGTATAAATTTGCAAGTCCCTCAGCTGATACCTTGGCTGTCATGAAATCTAAGTACAGCATCAAACCATCAAAGAATTCTTCAGCTGTATCCAAGTCACCGTAATATTTATACAAAGCCCAGACAACCTGAGGATATGCTGCACCCCAGGCAGGACCTGAGGGTCGATTACCATATCGATAAAAGGGAACAACATCAGGAAGAGAGCCGTCATGTGTCTGTTCATCCCTCATGAGTAATACCCAATTTGGAAAGAAAGTTTCCATGTGAAAGTTCAAGTTTAAAGAGTCCGATGACAAACCACCATCACCCATCCATCCTAACCTTTCATCTCTTTGATCACAGTCTGTGGGTACACTCATCATATTGGACAGTTGTCCTCTAATAACATTTTCTTGAATGTTAGCAAACAATAGATTAGATGTATTGAATTTGCTGTTCAATTTTACATCAGAATTGACACAAATCTTGTAAACGTCATAAAAGAAAACTTCAAGAAAAAATCCACTTATCTCAGCATAGCGAAATCCATGATAAATAAAAGTAGGTATGTAAAAATCTTTTTTGGTGTTATATCCAACAGTAAAGTTATCTATTGCTTTGGCACTCCGAAGGTTACCGTAATATAAAGAGCCATTTTTTTCACCATATGGTGGATGAAGGACCACCTCTGCATGTTTGACAATTAAAGGTCTGGCATTAAAGTTAGTAAGGGCTACTTTTGCCACACCAGCTGAATTGAAGCCAAAATCGACAATTTGTCTATGTTTTCCACTAGAATCAGGAGGTAGTAACCACATCTTGTAAGCTGGAATCTCTTCTTGAATAGCAATATAAGGGATTTTTGGTAAATACATGACACCACTTGGTCCTTGTGTGATTACAGCTTTACCAATGTCAACTGGAACAACCAAATCATTTACCGTTTCTCCATTATAGATGGAATCATAAAGATAAGAACTATTCTGTACTTCCCATGTATCATCACCATATTCCAACTGAACTAGACCATCACTGTAAGTGATATTCAGAATTAAGCGTAGGACCAAAGGCTCTTTATCAGAATGAGTGATTGGATCACGAGGTGGATAAGATATTGGATCTCTCCAGCCCATACCAAGAACTACTTTAATGGGAAGAGGATTGGGTAGTTGTTTATTGAGAATGTTTAGTATGTCATAAGCTGAATAAGCTACTCTGAATTGGTAGTTAGTCCATCCTGGAGATAGAAAAATGGGAGGATCGAAAAATTGGAATAAGTCATTCTCATTTACATAGACACGATAAAAACCCAAACCAGATACATAGAGGATAGCTGTCTCAATGCTGGCTCCAGCTTTTAATGTGATGTTCTTAGAGAATATAGGTGCTGTGTGAGGTACATCAGGTGGAGCAATCCAATTAACTTTACTCCAATTTTCATTAGTTATACTCACAGCCAAGAAACGTCCTGTCTCCTCACTGTTCACTGATCTTCCCTTGTTGTCCCACCATTTGATCTTCCATTCATATGTATAGCCGCTCTTAAGTCTTGGACCATAGTATACAACAAACTGGTCACTACTGTTAATAACACCAGTGTCCCAATAGATAACTTTGTTTTCATAGACTAGAACTCTGAATGCTAGCTGTGTCATGTCACGTTCAGTATGCCTGATATTCCATGATAGCCTAGGATGAGGATTATCAGTTGTGAAAGGATGGATAAAGTGACTGCTTTTGTTTCTAGCTTGCATACTGACTAGATTGTGGTCACACTTTAAATAATATGCTGGCAACGGTATAGAAGTAGCAACAACGCATAATAATGTGACTATGAGAAGGAAAAGCCAATCTTTCTTCTGCATCATTTTAAAAAACTAGCCTAATAGAGAGACAAAAGGAGTAAAGAGTTTGCAAATTAATGTTATCACCTGTAACAACTCAATTCTCTCAAATTAGCAGGCAATAGCAACTCAGACCTTGTAGCCCAACACAAGTCACACCCACTTCTTTCTATTGTTAAGCTAATCAGCATTCCAATCATGGCTTCTCCTCCTCAAGCATTAAAGATCGTCTTGTTCCTAGGAACAGTCAGGGAGAATAATTATGGCTCTAGAGCAGCTCGTTTTTTGGTTAGAAAGGTACAAGAAAAAGGACACGAAGCAACTTTGTTAGATCCTGAAGAGTTAGATCTACCCCTTCTGAAGAAGGCCTTTCATTTTTACAAGGATCCACAAGAGGCTCCTCAAGTTTTACAGACCACAAATAAAATAATAGAAACTGCTGATGCCTTTATCGTTATATCTGCTGAATACAATCACTGCATGCCACCAGCCCTTACTAACATGATGGACCATTTTCCTATACGTTCTTATAAATATCGACCTACTGGTATTGCTTGCTATTCTGCTGGTCAGTTTGGTGGTGTACGAGCTGCTATGCAAGTGCGATGTTTGATGGGTGAACTAGGTTCTCCAACAGTTGGTACTTTATTTCCCATTCCTCAGATTCAGAATGCATTGACTGCTGAAGGCATGCTTCAAGGTGATAATGCCGAAAGAATTGATAAGAATGCTGACAGGTTTTTGTCTGACTTGGTCTGGTATGCTCAAGCCATTAAGACTCAAAAGGAAACTGTTGGATTACCTATTGTTTAAACATAGTTACTAATAAATTATCTATAAAGTTGTCCTTAGGGCTATTTGTAGATTAAATTTAATTAAATTATGGTTTTATTTCCTCCGGAAGAAACGTCATCCTAAGTTATAAATTAAAACAGCTCCACCCAAAATGGCTATGTTAATAAATGCTCAAATAAGTGATGTAGGTTGAAAGAAACGATAAAATAATTTAGTAAAGGATAAAATAACAATGAGAGACCAGACACAATATGATATGATAATGAGAAACAACCTATAATATAGTTCTACCATTACATTTGTTGCTTTCAGGCACTAGACAATTATCATTTTTATTCCAATAATCTATTGTGGGATTGTCCCAATAAGGAAGAAATTGCTTTGACAATCTTCACATGTGATTTTACAAACGTTTTGAATTACCGACTGATGATTTTATTGTCAGTATAGGTTTTGTTATGGTGATACTCTTGTGGAGATCTTGAATTAGTTATTGAATTAGTGCTGTGTAAATGTATATTTTCTGAATTAACTCATGCATTATTGTATTATGCATAACAATGCCTAATGACCTAATTATATATCAAATCTACAGACAGCAACTTAAATTTGCTAACTCCAGTCTTCTGTTGTTTTTAACTAGTCAATAAGTATTGAGAAGATCCAAATAAAATAATTCTAATTATGCTTTAAGTAAGTACAACTGTTAATGTCCTATGTTTATCTTTCTTTGACTAAACATGCACCCATCAGTTATTTGAAATGAAACCTAAGTCACAAATGATGAAAATAAATTCGATTCAAAAGGTAAACACTTATATTATATATATATTTGTATAAATTATATTACATATATATATATAAGTAAATACAGGAAGTAATCCTGAAAATGAAACAACCCTACCATTGTCATAAGCTTCCTAATGCCAAACATGCACAGTGTATATATATATATATATATATATATAGCTAAAGTGATACGATCCATAATTTGACAGATTGAACTCCTTGGAAATGATGCTTGCTCTTTCTGTTATACTTTTGTGCTTTGTTAGCATCTGTAACTCTGAAATCCCTTCCCAGCCAAGCATTTCAGAGACCTTCATAACATGGGTATGTATGTAGCAATTGTTATAATTGATGCTAACTTCTGTTATTGTAGTTTGAATTTTTTTATGACAACATGATGAGCCAAGAAAGTGGTAAATCTGTCCAGCTTATTTATATTTAAATTGTCTTTAAATACAGTCTTAGGGTTTTTCGCAAGAGACATGACTACTAAAAAGCAGATAACAAATGTAACAATTGTTGTCAATGAAAGTATTAGATTTGAAACATATCTGGAAAGATATGACATCAATGCAAGTTATTATATCACAGGGTAAGGAAACATTCAATATTAACTGAGTATAAGTTTTCCTAAAAATAGAGAAAGTGATGCAGACTTGCAATGTAGCAGTTCTATAATCCAAACGTCAATGCCAAGGGTTTGGGATTGGCTTGAGCAGGCAGTATATGCTGGTCATAATCCTTATATTAACATGGATATTTGGGCTGACAAGGTATATATATATATATATACTTATATTATTATACTATAAATTATGTGTTTCTAGAATGATTTTGCAACTTTAATTGGAGTGTCTCCTTTTAATCCTAACATTCCACTAATACTAAGTATTGCACCCAGCAATTATACACTTGGAAGTGAAACATCTTACATTGGATTTGATGCAATGACACCACCAGATTCAATATTTGAGATCCCTCCAAATTGTCCTAAGCCCACTTACACAACTAAATCAAGATTTGTGGGAGGGAAGCCTCATACTTTTTTCAAGCCAAGGTCTTTTAATAAGCAGAAGATATACAAAAGGGTGTCATCATCAAAATACACAAAATACAAAAAATTTTTCCATTGACTCAATAAATGACATTTTTTGAGTTTGTACAAAATTCATTTATGTAGTTTAATCATATTTTAGTTTGCTAGTATATATGGACAGATCATGCTGCTAAGGTTTTCAATATTGTTACACAACTAATTTTGTGGTATCATTCATCAGTTTATCACTATTGTTTGAATAGACACAGTTTATTTCAATACCAAGAATGTACTTTAATGTCATGCATTGGTATGCAGATAATACAAGTAGAGTTATTTTATAATTATCAAAAGCTATGATTAAGGCAAGTGGATGCTTCTCACTGCTGACAGATTTGCTGATGTAGATTACAAATAATATACAGCTTGTTGTTTCAAAATGTCAAATTAGTTATTTTGTTTGCTAGCAGTGTGTGTGTGTATATATATATATATATATATATACACACACACACACACACACACACACATATATATATATATACACATATATATATATACATACATATATATATATATATATATATATGTATGTATGTATGTATGTATGTATATATATAGCTGTTTAAACATATTCATGTATATTTTGATTGCATGAATGCATCCCTGCAAAATACATTGAAGTGTATGATGCCATATATCCTATCTTATTTTGTCAAAATCATCATTGTTCTAACAATTAGTTAGTTCCAATTGAACAATATACAATACACTAGTAATGAAATCAATATATGATGTTTACTTTTTTGCATCAAATGATTTTGCTACATACAACCTTTATGTATCTATTGATATATTGAATTAATCAACAAATCAATTTTTATAGTTTTGATTGTCTAGCACTTTTCATTTGCTAATTGTCTTTGCATGTCACAGACAGTCAATGTAAAAGCCTAGTATGAAATAACCATTTGCTTTAATGTCAGTATTGCCTCAATATTAGTTATTTACTCCCAATTAGCAATAATATCCATCATTTTTGTTATTATATTTATTTAGTGATTAACAACATGTTCTATATATAGGCATATAATTTAAAGTAATCAATTAATTCACTGTATCATAATTATTTGAACAGAGCCACGACTTTAATATATATTGACAAACAATTATTAGATCTAATTGTCTGGATGAAGAGCCATTGTGAATGTGATATGTAGACCTCTATTCCCATAGCATTATAAATTGAATATGTGTTTCTATCAGATATCAAATACAGATACCATTAATGTTTTATGTGTGCTAGTGATAGTATTGTATCATATGTAATAAAATGAAACTTTAAAAGAGTTATTAAAATGTTATTTTCAAAAGGTAAACTGTTTTGCACTAGATATTAATATTGTTTTCATCTGAAAGCAAAATAAGATAATTCAGTCATAATATGATAGTTTCCTCTAAAGAGAATATAGGTGCTGTATGTGGTACATCAGGTGGAGCAATCCAATTAACTTTACTCCAATCTTCATTAGTTATACTCACAGCCAAGAAATGCCCTGTTTCCTCACTGTTCACTGATCTTCCCTTGTTGTCCCACCATTTGATCTTCCATTCATATGTATAGCCGCTCTTAAGACTTGGACCATAGCATACAACAAACTGGTCACTACTGTTAATAGCACCAGTGTCCCAATAGATAACTTTGTTTTCATAGACTAGAGCTCTGACTGCTAGCTGTGTGAGAATTATCAGTTGTGAAGGGATGGATAAAATGACTGCTTTTGTTTCTAGATTGCATACTCACTAGATTGTGGTCACACTTTAAATAATATGCTGGCAACGGTATAGAAGTAGCAACAATGCATAATAATATGACTATGAGAAAAAAAAGTCAATCTTTCTTCTGCATCATTTTTAAAAAAACTAGCCTAACAGAGAAACAAAAGGAGTAAGGAGTTTGCAAATTAATGTTATCACCTGTAACAATTCAATTCTCTCAAATTAGCAGGCAATAGCAACTCAGACCTTGTAGCCCAACACAAGTCACACCCACTTCTTATTGTTAAGCTAATCAGCATTCCAAATCATGGCTTCTCCTCCTCAAGCATTAAAGATCGTCTTGTTCCTAGGAACAGTCAGCGAGAATAATTATGGCTCTAGAGCAGCTCGTTTTTTGGTTAGAAAGGTACAAGAAAAAGAACACGAAGCAACTTTGTTAGATCCTGAAGAATTAGATCTACCCCTTCTGAAGAAGGCCTTTCATTTTTACAAGGATCCACGAGAGGCTCCTCAAGTTTTACAGACCACAAATAAAATAATAGAAACTGCTGATGCCTTT
Organism: Xestospongia bergquistia; assembly: GCA_963965975.1. Taxonomy (NCBI): domain Eukaryota; kingdom Metazoa; phylum Porifera; class Demospongiae; order Haplosclerida; family Petrosiidae; genus Xestospongia; species Xestospongia bergquistia. Next base: position 3,758,339 of record OZ014425.1, read on the forward strand.
ATCGTTATATTTGCTGAATACAATCAGTGCATGCCCCCCAGCCCTTACTAACATGATGGACTATTTTCCTTTACGTTCTTATAAATATCGACCTACTGGTATTTCTTGCTATTCTGCTGGTCAGTTTGGTGGTGTACGAGCTGCTATGCAAGTGCGATGTTTGATGGGTGAACTAGGTTCTCCAACAGTTGGTACTTTATTTCCCATTCCTCAGATTCAGAATGCATTGACTGCTGAAGGCATGCTTCAAGGTGATAATGCCGAAAGAATTGATAAGAATGCTGACAGGTTTTTGTCTGACTTGGTCTGGTATGCTCAAGCCATTAAGACTCAAAAAGAAACTGTTGGATTGCCTATTGTTTGAACATAGTTACTAATAAATTATCTATACTAGAATGTAGTTGCCCTTAGGGATGTGTATAGATTAAATTTAATTAAATTATGGTTTTATTTTCTCCGGAAGAAACGTCATCCTAAGTTATAAATTAAAACAGCTCCACCCAAAGTGGCTATGTTAATGAATGCTCAAATAAGTGATATAGGTTAAAAGAAAACGATAAAATAATTTAGTAAAGGATAAAATTATGTTAGAGATGGTCTATCACCAGGAGAATAAAAATGAGAGACCAGATACAACATGATATGATAATAAGAAACAACCTATAATATAGTTCTACCATTACATTTGTTGCTGTCAGGGACTAGACAATTATCATTTTTATTCCAATAATCTATTGTGGGATTGTCCCAATAAGGAACAAATTGCTTTGATAATCTTCATATGCTGTGATTTTACAAATGTTTTGAATTATCAACTGATGATTTTATTGTCTGTGGGTTTTGTTATGGTGATACTCTTGTGGAGATCTTGAATTAGTTATTGAATTAGTACTGCGTAAATGTGTATTTTCTGAATTAACTCATGCATTATTGTATTATACATAACAATGCCCAATGACCTAATTATATATCAAATCTACAGACAACAACTTAAATTTGCTAACTCCAGTCTTCTGTTGTTTTTAACTAGTCAATAATTATTGAGAAGATCCAAATAAAATAATTCTAATTATGCTTTAAGTAAGTACAACTGTTAATGTCCTATGTTTATCTTTCTTTAACTAACATACCCCCATCAGTTTATTTTGAAAATGAAACCTAAGTAACAAATGATGAAAATAAATTTAGAAGATAAACTATTACATTATATATATATACTTGTATAAATTACATTACATATATATAACTAAATATGATAAATAATTCTGAAAATGAAACACCCTACCATTGTCACATGGTTACTAATAGAAAACAATTCACAGTGTATATATATAGCTAAAGAGATACAAATCCATAATTTGACAGACTGAACTTCTTGGACATGATGCTTGCTCTTTCTGTTGTACTTTTGTGTTTTGTTAGCATCTGCAATTCTGAAATCCCTTCTCAACCACGCATTTCAGAGACCTTCATAACATGGGTATGTATGTAGCAATTGTTAATTGATGTTAACCTCTATCTTTGTAGTTTGAAAGATTTAGTGATGACATGATGTTCCAAGAAAGTGGTAAACTTGTCCATCTCATATTAATACTTAAATATCTTTTTTTAAATACATTAGGTTTTATTGCAAGAGACATGAATACTAAAAAGGAGATAAGAAATTTAACAATTGTTTACAATGGAAGTGTTATTAGAGTTGGAACATATCTGGAAAGATATGATATCAATGCAAGTTATTATATCACAGGCCTAGGGTAAGGAAATATTCAATATTAACTGAGTATAAGTTTTCTTAAAAATAGAGAAAATGATGCAGACTTGCAATGTAGCAGTTATCAAATCCAAACACCAATGCCAAGAGTTTGGGACTGGCTTGAACAAACAGAATATGGTGGTCATTATCCTTTTATAAACATGGATATTTGGATTGAAAAGGTATATATATATATATACTTATATTATGACACTATAAATTATGCGTTTCTCTAGATAAATGATATCAATTATGCAATGTCAATTGGAGTGTCTCCTTTTAATCCTAACATTCCACTAGTAATAGGTACTATATCTGGCAATTATACAAGTGAAACATCTTACATTGGATTTGATGCAATGACACCACCAGATTCAATATTTGAGATCCCTCCAAATTGTCCTAAGCCCACTTACACAACTAAATCAAGATTTGTGGGAGGGAAGCCTCATAGTTTTTTCAAGCCAAGTTTTTTTAAGATGTACAAGATGTCATCATCAAAATATTCAAGATACCAAAAAATTTTCCATTGACTTAATAAATAACGCTGTTTGAGTTTGTACAAAATTCATTTATGTAGTTTAATCATATTTTATTTTACTAGTATATGGACAGACAATGCTGCTAAGGTTTTCAATATTGCATTTGTTACACAACTAATTTTGTGGTATCATTCATCAGTTTATCACTATTGTTTGAATAGACACAGTTTATTTCAATACCAAGAATGTACTTTAATGATTAAATATGTCATACATTGGTATGCAGATAATACAAGTAGAGTTATTTAACAATTATCAAAAGCTATGATTAAGGCAAGTGGATGCTTCTCACTGCTGACAGATTTGCTGATGTCAAATTCAGTTATTTTGTTTCCTACCAGTGTGCATTCAGAAACTACCTTCATGATCTAAATTGACTGAATGTTTTTGATTCAATTATATTGTTATTTTCTCTTGTTTATAAAGAGCTGCCATATCCATCAATATTGTTTTAAGCAATCTTGTAAATTACTTAAACAATGGTAACAAATTATATGTCCTTATGTTATGGAAATAAATATTAATAATATTGCTAATCTTGTGATGACAAAGCTTAGAGTTATAGATCCACACTATAAAATGGTAATTACTAGTTAGAGTATTGTATGGACTATGTTATAAGTGACAGAAGTGAAAAAGAAAAAGTAAAGTCATGAAGGTCATATTTATTAATATACAATAATGAAACAAAGTCGAATGGTTGCAATACATCAGCATAATAAAATGGAACTGGTGATATTAATAAAGAACACAATGTTAACACACACACACACACACATATATATAGCTATTTAAACATATTCGTGTATATGTTGATTGCATGCATGCATCCCTGCAGAATAGATTGAAGTGTATGATTCCATATATCCTAGCCCAGCATCTTATTTTGTCTACATCATCATTATTCTAACAATTAGTTAGTTCCAATTAAACAGTATACAATAACTAATAATCAAAACAATATGATGTTTACTTTTTGCATCAAATGATTTTGCTACATACAACCTTTATGTATCTATTGATATATTGAATTAATCAACAAATCAATTTTATAGTTTTGATTGTCTAGCACTTTTCATTTGCTAATTGTCTTTGCATGTCACAGACAGTCAATGTAAAAGCCTAGTATGAAATAACCATTTGCTTTAATATCAGTAATGCCTCAATATTACTTATTTACTCCCAATTGAGCAACAATATCCATCATTTTTGTTATTATATTTATTTAGTGATTAACAACATGTTCTATATATAGGCATATAATTTAAAGTAATCAACTAATTCACTGTATCATAATTATTTGAACAGAGCCATGACTTTATATATTGACAATTATTAGATCTAATTGTCTGGATGAAGAGCCGTTGTGAATGTGATATGTAGACCTCTATTCCCATAGCATTATAAATTGAATATGTGTTTCTATCAGATATCAAATACAGACATTAATGTTTTATGTGTGCTAGTGATAGTATTGTATCATATGTAATAAAATGAAACTTAAATGAGTTATTAAAATGTTATTTTCAAAAAGTAAACTGCTTTGCACTAGATATTAATATTGTTTTCATCTGAAAGCAAAATAAGATAATTCAGTCATAATATGATAGTTTCCTCTAAAGACAATATAGGTGCTGTATGTGGTACATCAGGTGGAGCAATCCAATTAACTTTACTCCAATCTTCATTAGTTATACTCGCAGCCAAGAAACGTCCTGTCTCCTCACTGTTCACTGATCTTCCCTTACTGTCCCACCATTTGATCTTCCATTCATATGTATAGCCGCTCTTAAGACTTGGACCATAGTATACAACAAACTGGTCACTACTGTTAATAACACCAGTGTCCCAATAGATAACTTTGTTTTCATAGACTAGAGCTCTGACTGCTAGCTGTGTGAGAATTATCAGTTGTGAAGGGGTGGATAAAGTGACTGCTTTTGTTTCTAGATTGCATACTCACTAGATTGTGGTCACACTTTAAATAATATGCTGGCAACGGTATTGAAGTAGCAACAACGCATAATAATGTGACTATGAGAAGGAAAAGCCAATCTTTCTTCTGCATCATTTTTAAAAAACTAGCCTAATAGAGAGATAAAGGGAGTAAAGAGTTTGCAAATTAATGTTATCACCTGTAACAACTCAATTCTCTCAAATTAGCAGGCAATAGCAACTCAGACCTTGTAGCCCAACACAAGTCACACCCACTTCTTTCTATTGTTAAGCTAATCAGCATTTCAAATCATGGCTTCTCCTCCTCCTCAAGCATTAAAGATCGTCTTGTTCCTAGGAACAGTCAGGGAGAATAATTATGGCTCTAGAGCAGCTCGTATTTTGGTTAGAAAGGTACAAGAAAAAGGACATGAAGCAACTTTGTTAGATCCTGAAGAATTAGATCTACCCCTTCTGAAGAAGGCCTTTCATTTTTATAAGGATCCACAAGAGGCTCCTCAAGTTTTACAGACCACAAATAAAATAATAGAAACTGCTGATGCCTTTATCGTTATATCTGCTGAATACAATCACTGCATGCCCCCAGCCCTTACTGAGATGATGGACTATTTTCCTTTACATTCTTATAAATATTGACCTACTGGTATTTTTTTGCTATTCTGCTGGTCAGTTTGGTGGTGTACGAGCTGCTATGCAAGTGCGATGTTTGATGGGTGAACTAGGTTCTCCAACAGTTGGTACTTTATTTCCCATTCTTCAGATTCAGAATGCATTGACTGCTGAAGGCATGCTTCAAGGTGATAATGCCGAAAGAATTGATAAAAACGCTGACAGGTTTTTGTCTGACTTGGTCTGGTATGCTGAAGCCATTAAGACTCAAAAGAAAACTGTTGGATTGCCTATTGTTTGAACATAGTTACTAATAAATTATCTATACTAGAATGTAGTTGCCCTTAGGGATGTGTATAGATTAAATTTAATCAAATTATGGTTTTATTTCCTCCGGAAGAAACGTCATCCTAAGTTATAAATTAAAACAGCTCCACCCAAAGTGGCTATGTTAATGAATGCTCAAATAAGTGATACAGGTTGAAAGAAAACGATAAAATAATTTAGTAAAGGATAAAATTATGTTAGAGATGGTCTGTCACCAGGAGAATAACAATGAGAGACCAGACACAACATGATATGATAATAAGAAACAACCTATAATATAGTTCTACCATTACATTTGTTGCTGTCAGGCACTAGACAATTATCATTTTTATTCCAATAATCTATTGTGGGATTGTCCCAATAAGGAAGAAATTGCTTTGACAATCTTCATATGCTGTGATTTTACAAACGTTTTGAATTACCGACTGATGATTTTATTGTCAGTATAGGTTTTGTTATGGTGATACTCTTGTAGAGATCTTGAATTAGTTATTGAATTAGTGCTGTGTAAATGTATATTTTCTGAATTAACTCATGCATTATTGTATTATGCATAACAATGTCTAGTGACCTAATTATATATCAAATCTACAGACAGCAACTTAAATTTGCTAACTCCAGTCTTCTGTTGTTTTTAACTAGTCAATAATTATTGAGAAGATCCAAATAAAATAATTCTAATTATGCTTTAAGTAAGTACAACTGTTAATGTCCTATGTTTATCTTTCTTTAACTAAAATGCGCCCATTAGTTTATTTTGAAAATGAAACCTAAGTCACAAATGATGAAAATAAATTTAGAAGATAAACAATAACATTATATATATACTTGTATATAAATTACATTACATATATATAACTAAATATGATAAATAATTCTGAAAATGAAACACCCTACCATTGTCACATGGTTACAAATAGAAAACAATTCACAGTGTATATATATAGCTAAAGAGATACAAATCCATAATTTGACGGACTGAACTTCTTGGACATGATGCTTGCTCTTTCTGTTGTACTTTTGTGTTTTGTTAGTATCTGCAATTCTGAAATCCCTTCTCAACCACGCATTTCAGAGACCTTCATAACATGGGTATGTATGTAGCAATTGTTAATTGATGTTAACCTCTATCTTTGGTAGTTTGAAAGTTTTAGTGATGACATGATGTTCCAAGAAAGTGGTAAACTTGTCCATCTTATATTAATACTTAAATTGTCTTTAAATACATTAGGGTTTTTCGCAAGAGACATGACTACTAAAAAGCAGATATTAAATGCAACAACTGTTTACAACGGAAGTGTTATTAGAGTTGAAACATATCTGGAAAGATATGATATCAATGCAAGTTATTATATCACAGGCCTAGGGTAAGGAAACATTCAATATTAACTGAGTATAAGTTTTCTTAAAAATAGGGAAAATGATGCAGACTTGCAATGTAACAGTTATCAAATCCAAACACCAATGCCAAGAATTTGGGACTGGCTTAAACAAACAGAATATGGCGGTCATTATCCTTTTATAAACATGGATATTTGGATTGAAGAGGTATATATATATATACTTATATTATGACACTATAAATTATGTGTTTCTCTAGATAAATGATTATGCAACGTCAATTGGAGTGTCTCCTTTTAATCCTAACATTCCACTAGTAATAGGTACTATATCTGGCAATTATACAAGTGAAACATCTTACATTGGATTTGATGCAATGACACCACCAGATTCAATATTTGAGATCCCTCCAAATTGTCCTAAGCCCACTTACACAACTAAATCAAGATTTGTGGGAGAGAAGCCTCATAGTTTTTTCAAACCAAGTTTTTTTAGGCAGAAGATGTACAAGATGTCATCATCAAAATATTCAAGATACAAAAAAATTTTCCATTGACTCAATAAATAACGTTGTTTGAGTTTGTACAAAATTCATTTATGTAGTTTAATCATATTTTATTTTGCTAGTATATGGACATTCAATGCTGCTAAGGTTTTCAATATTGTTACACAACTAATTTTGTGGTATCATTCATCAGTTTATCACTATTGTTTGAATAGACACAGTTTATTTCAATACCAAGAATGTACTTTAATAATAAAATATGTCATACATTGGTATGCAGATAATACAAGTAGAGTTATTTTACAATTATTAAAAGCTATGATTAAGGCAAGTGGATGCTTCTCACTGCTGACAGATTTGCTGATGTAGATTACAAATAATATACAGCTTGTTGTTTCAAAATGTCAAATTCAGTTATTTTGTTTGCTACCAGTGTGCATTCAGAAACTACCTTCATGATCTAAATTGACTGAATGTTTTTGATTGAATTATATTGTTATTTTCTCTTGTTATATAAAGCTGCCATATCCATCAATATTGTTTTAAGCAATCTTGTAAATTACTTAAACACTGGTAACAAATTATACGTCCTTATGTTATGGAAATGAATATTAATAATATTGCTAATCTTGTGATGGTTTAGAGTTAGATCCACACTATTAAAAATGGTAATTACTAGTTAGAGTATTGTATGGACTATGTTATAAGTGACAGAAGTGAAAAAGAAGTAAAGTCATGAAGGTCATATTTATTAATATACAATAATGAAACAAAGTCGAATGGTTGCAATACATCAGCATAATAAAATTGAACTGGTGATATGAATAAAGAACACAATGTTAACACACACACACACACACACATATATAGCTATTTAAACATATTCGTGTTTATATTGATTGCATGCATGCATCCCTGCAGAATAGATTGAAGTGTATGATTTCATATATCCTAGCCCAGCATCTTATTTTGTCTACATCATCATTATTCTAACAATTAGTTAGTTCCAATTAAACAGTATACAATAACTAATAATCAAAACAATATGATGTTTACTTTTTGCATCAAATGATTTTGCTACATACAACCTTTATGTATCTATTGATATATTGAATTAATCAACAAATCAATTTTTATAGTTTTGATTGTCTAGCACTTTTCATTTGCTAATTGTTTTTGCATGTCACAGACAGTCAATGTAAAAGCCTAGTATGAAATAACCATTTGCTTTAATATCAGTATTGCCTCAATATTACTTATTTACTCCCAATTGAGCAACAATATCCATCATTTTTGTTATTATATTTATTTAGTGATTAACAACATGTTCTATATATAGGCATATAATTTAAAGTAATCAACTAATTCACTGTATCATAATTATTTGAATAGAGCCATGACTTTATATATTGACAATTATTAGATCTAATTGTCTGGATGAAGAGCCATTGTGAATGTGATATGTACACCTCTATTCCCATAACATTATAAATTGAATATGTGTTTCTATCAGATATCAAATACAGATACCATTAATGTTTTATGTGTGCTAGTGATAATATTATATCATATGTAATAAAATGAAACTTAAATGAGTTATTAAAATGTTACTTTCAATAGGTAAATTGTTTTGCACTAGATATTAATATTGTTTTCATCTGAAAGCAAAATAAGATAATTCAATCATAATATGATAGTTTCCCCTAAAGGTAAACTTGATATTATAAAAAGCTAATATTCCTCACAGTATATATATCTCAAAATTGACAGGTTGCTTTAAATGACAGCAACATTCTTCTTGTGCCTCTTTGGCTTCAATACCTCTCAAGTGTCTCCATGACTAATAATTTCAGCGATATGTACATATATAGAGAGAGTATGTGTGTGTGTAGGGATTGTGAGGTCAAAATTTATATGCAATGACATCATAATGCACACGTCAAGAGAGCTCTATAGATCCATTGTTGTATGTTGTATGTGTTCATTAATTTTGTGGGTACATAAAGATATTCACGACTCATTATCACATGTTTATATTGTACCACATGCAATATAATTATAGGTAGGGTCACCCTACAAGGCAGCTGTGTAATAGTTTGTACTCATTCCTAGCCATCTTCCCAAGTAACTATCATGTTTAAGAATTTCCTGGTCTTGTCACTGTCTTTGTTGTGTCTAGCTCAACAACGTCCTCAATTGCCTGAATCTTTTCGTGCAGAGGTATAATAGAGATAAAAGAGCTAGAATACAGTATCACTTTTTCTTTTCATAGATTACAACAGATTTTGTTGACCTCAAAGATGGCATAACTTCAACAGGAAAAGGTGAGTGTATATTAATAATAGAAATATGAGTCCTGATTATTGCCTTATATCTATCTAGGTGACATGGAAAGAGGAGTGGATGAAATGAGTCAGAAGATGGAGATAGAATTTGACTCAAAGTTAGGAGGTCAAGATTATAAAGGCCATTTTTTTCAACTTGAACGATATGACCTTACTCCACCTAAGAGATATACTCTTCTTGAGTGAGCATTTATGCTATAGGTATATGGAAATATACATTGTTTGCTTTTATGTAGAGTTGATGGTACTAGGCAGCCATGCAAGATAGACACTATTTCAGGTCCTTTTCCAAAAGTATGGGCCTTTTTGAGCAGTGCAGTCTATAAAGGCTCTGAGACTATTGATGGTCATACTGTACAAGTGTGGAATGATACTCTGGTATGTTTATTAAAGTATTAACTGAATAATATGCTTACATTTTTATCACTTTATTATTTTAGCTAGGTGGTAGTAAAGCTGTAGCAGTAATGACAGATCAAGAAGGCCATACAGTCCCATACCTGTATCGTGAATATACTAATACTGGAAATGCTACCAATGTTACCTTCCATTCATTCCATACGGAACCTCCTCATGACCAACACTCATTTGAAATCCCTGACGAATGCCGTACATCTCCTCCTCCTAATCCAAGGATGTTCCTGCCAAGTTTTTTCAAGATTTGAATAATGAACGTTAAACTTTATACTGCTAATTAATTACCCTTTTTTGTCATTGGTTCCCCTCAGTCTTTAGTCATAATTTTTTATGATTAATCAATTAATTATTAGTATCACGTGTTTCTAAAAAGCACAAAGATGTTGAAAACATTAGTGTTTGTGGCTCTATTCTTGTTGTGTACAGCTCAGACACCTACACGACCTGAATTGTCTGAGTCTTTTCAAGCAAAAGTTAGATTATATAACTGTAATTTGATTTACTTTGATCTTTTCTCTTTGCTCAGATTGATGTTACTACTACTGAGACAAATCCAGCTAACAGCTACACTGCTGTTGGGAAAGGTAAGTCTTATTATATTATCAATATATTACTATAATTCTTTAGGCTTTTGGACTAGGAGTATGGATGAAAGCAGTCAAGTGGAAGAGATTGAATTTGTTGTCAAAGCTGGAGGTCAATCAATTCCTTATAATACATATATTGTTCAGCGATATGACCTTAATCCACCAAAGATATTTGAAGTTGATCAGTAAGTGTATAAACTAGACTGTTAAGAGAGTGTGTGCTATTTGTTAGACTTGTGAACTATACAACATTGAATATAAAAACCCTAATCATTTGTAGAAGTTGTTAAACTATTGCATGAAATGATTATTTGTAACCTCAACTTCAAACATTTCCCAATTTCCAAATTGAATAAATCTATACTGATAGCTACAGTTAATATATTAAACTTTGACCTTTAACCTCAATTAACTTAGTGCGTTAGAAACCACTATGGAGCTAATTAGATTGTTTGTTCTAAAACTGCTGACTAGACTTGTAATGTGTTATTGTTGTGTGAAACAAATTAAGTTTTGTATACACTTTTAACTGTTAACACAAATTGCAACCACTTCATTTAATTAACCATTACCTTAAGCATTGTGTTAATGGTTTAACTAATTGTGCTTTCAAGACTTAAGCTTCTAACTGGTTCGATTCTTATTTCTTGTATTCTATGGTTGCTTCACAGATGATACTGTTACTACCTCTTCAATCTTCATAACTCCAGTGTTTACTATAACATCATCATCTTTGTAATAATTATAGGATAATTTTCTTATAATATTGTCAGGTAACTTTGACTTTCGCACTATAAGCAAAATAAATATACATAAGGTTCAAAATTACATATGTAGATAAGTTTATAGTATGATCTGTCCATCGGAAATACACAATGAAAACTGGTTAATTATTAATAAGATGATAATTAATTGGCAGAGTACATGAAATGGTCATGATTGTCTAATATGTTGGTACCACTTAACAGTAGCAGTTAAGAGCTATGATAGATTATCCATTCATAGCAATGTGGCTATTGTCAGTTAGTGGTATATCATAATGCAATATAGTTTTATTGTGATAGAAATGCTGTGCAATTGAGACCTTACTGTAGTATAGACTTTATGATTCTACTTTTTTTATTTTCTGTTACTCTTATTGCAGATCAAATGGCACACAGTTGCCTTGTAATATTACAACTGTTTCTGGTCCATTCCCTCCAATGTGGGAATATTTAAAAACTGCTAAGTATATGGGCACAGTGAACATTAACGGCCATCATGTGGACATGTGGAACGAGACATTTGTAAGTTTTAAAACAGTTAATGATATCTTATGCCCCTGTTATTACTTCTTTTATTTAAACTGAAGACGATAAATGTAACATTATACAATTTATTTGTTTAGGGTAACATGAGTATTGCTGTTGGAGTAGAAGTAAACACAGATGGTCATGCTGTTCCATATCTACTTCGTTTTATCAATGGTACTGTTACTGATGAAGTTATTTTCAATGAGTTTCACTTGGAGCCACCTCATGATCAGCATTCCTTTAAAATCCCTGATGTTTGTAAAACTGTGCCAAGGAAGATTCTGACCACTCCTCTAAACCATCTGTTCAAATATATACATGATGCTAAATAATAACAACCCACTCATTCACTGTATAATTAAAAATTGATTGTTAGGAACTGACCCTTTTTTAAATAATAATCATTGCTAATTTAGCTGTCTTGGTTAAGAAAAATAGTTTATTTGATGTTTATACAACATATTTAATATCATAGATATAGTGTTACCAATAATAGTAGAACTACTGATATGGAAATACATGTACAAGTTTATTACATTGTCATTGAATGTCTATATTGGACTAGAAGTATGAATAAGAATTGAAGTGGCTGAGATTGAATGTATTGAACTGCATGCATGACCAGTAGTATACTGGGAAGGTATTTATTCAGTGATATGAACTATATCTGGAGACATTTGTACATAGTTGATGAGTAATACTTATGTAAATTGATAAGTAACATTTTATATGAATCAATATAAATCTATAAATGTTGTATGGATATTCTTATTGTGGGAACTAATCGTATTTTATGTGCATAAGGATATTAATAAGAATTTACAAACATCACTTGGTATAGAGTCCTCGTGAAAGTTATGAATAAAGACTGTATTTATAGGCTCATTCCTATAAGTCTGAGAATTGATCATAAAAGTGTGCTGTTGATGCCCATATCACAGTTTTGTTTTGCCAGGTTAATCATATTAGTAGCTCTTTTTATGTTATTGAGATATTTAGCTTGTCACCATTCATCTTGCTGTCATTGTTATATTCTATATCCTTACTTTTGTGGGCATACTTTTCACAACAGTGTATTAACTTTAAATGTCCTTCCCAGAACAAAAAGTAAGATATATATAGTGGCACAAATAGCTGGTATCCAATAACCAATCCTTATAATTTGTCTAACAAGTCAGACTCATCCCATATAATTGACTTCCCTATGACCCTCTCTTGTTCAATCATATGCATGCATGGATGCATGGCTTCCAAGACTACTCTTTAATCTAAATTGATTCTCACACAGCAATGAGGTTTGCTGTGTTCTCTTGTAGTATGATCTTGAAGAGATGTATGTTTTGACTATATGGTTCTCTAAAAGGTTATAATTAAGATATCTGTGTATGCATGTCTGACATTATTTATCCAGTGTTGTAGGACAAGCTACTTGAATTCAAAACTGTACATTTATCAATACATTAAGTGAAATTATTACAGTGCCAGTCACTTTTGTAAATTTCCTTGCAAAGTAATAGAATTGTTAGGAAAGTCACTGATTAGTTTCTCACATATTTATTTAAGTTAAAGTTATCTATTTAGTAATAAATTAAACCAAACAAAATATACAGAATTATATTATTATAAAGCAAACAAATGAACAAAATCTGTATATTTATTGTTTATGTAAGATTATGACTTTATTTTGTGTATATCAATCACTGAGGCAGATTTTTTTTTGCTGGAATTTGATCCAACTGGTGTCTCGTTAAACATACTTGTTGCATCGGGGTCTTTATATACAGCTATCATCTAAAACAATAGCATAACAACATTTTAATTACAATAATAATGTTTTTACTTTTGGAATAAATACCAATAACAAGATAGTTGTTGGGAAAGCAGCAACACCAAAACTACCAACTACAGCTTTCAGAGTAGGTTTGTTTGCAAATACTACAGAAAGAAGTAGAGCTAAGAAAGAATTTATAGAGTTGATATAGGTAATGGCCATGGTTGATTTAGCATCATTAACAACTTTGTTCTTTATCCGACAACAACTTAGAACAGCAAGAATGATAGTAATTATATTCAGTAATGAATGAAATCCATATAGCAGAGAATAATGTATAGCATAATATTTAATTTCCTGACTCCTACACCCATAAACTGTGTAGATAGTAGTATTAACACCTAAAACCTTGAAGGGGTAACAATTACAAGGTCAATGAACATGGTTAAATATCTGTTACATTTGTTTGCTCATCAGTAATATATGAAACAGTCCTTGGCCGCAACTGAGAAATATTCAATACAACAATGAAGATAATGATATCAATGAATACTAATATAAAAACAAAAGCAGCTATGTGCCAGTCAGTAATTCTCTGTAAAATAAGGCTTCAAGTTTACAAGAGTCAAATCTTTTTAACCTTTTTATTTGGTGTGGGATTATAAAATATGTAGAAGATGCGAAACATCTTTCCTTGAATTGTTCCTTTACAAAGTGAAAGACTGGGAGCAGTCAAGTAAGTTATCTGTAATAATCATCATTACTTCACATTAATATTGTTTTACTCATTACATTACAAAAGATTTCATAATATCCTTGAATGTCAGGAGACAACAACAAATAAACACTGATATAGAGGAAATAGGAACCAACAATGATCAAGTAGTTTAAATTGGGACTAGAAAGTTTAACAATACTGTAGAAAGAACTCAGTTTTAAAGAAATCATTTCTCTTCATTCATACTTTTTATTTCTAAATACAATATTGAAGATTAAACACACTGTAGTCCAGATTATTCCCAATAAGGAAACAATGTAAGAAATTATGATGACAGCCATATGTACTGACACATACTTCTCTTGACCTGTATATGTGTAGTGTGATTGATCAGATTGATCAAACAATTGAAATTAAATTACTTACTTGGCAATATTGTTGATTTTGACTCCACAGTTCCCAAGTTGTTAAGGAATTGCAACTCATTTCGATCAACAATTGCTACTTTTGTATATAATCCTATTTTAAATCATTAAAATGAAACTATATATTTGAGTGATACCTTTCCGATACTGATACACACTCAAATGTGATTCATGACGCACCCCTTCATAGTTAAATGATAATTGTCCCTGTATGTTGGATCAGTTTATTAATTGTACACAATATTTATACAGCAATACTTCAATCCCAGAAATATCCAAGTTCATCAATTCCTCATGTAACAGAATTCCAGTAAACAAAGATTCATTCCAAGCATTAGCAAGAGCCCATAGAGCTTCTAGAGAGTAAGCTGTGAATAAACTTTGTGGTATTCTTGGTACTAGATTTGTTAAGTTAGTAATAGCCTATGTGATTTGGTTACTAATTATATATATATATTTGTATATATACCTCATCTGTTATATTGTTCTCTGGAGGCTCAAGTTGTACAGCCAATGTATTACTCAGTATTGTCCTCAACTGATCTTCATTACATACAGTTGTGATGTTATCATTAAATCCATACCAATAAGGTAGAATAAACATAGACTCAGGATAACCTAATCCTTGATAGTATGCCTATTATAATAACATGAACATGTACATTATGATATTTTTGGGAAATTAACCCCAGAATTATTCTGTTTCAATGTTTACCCTCACCTTACAAAGAATGTCTTTTGAGTTCAGAATTGTTGTGATAAGAATGTAAACAACAATGTTGTTGTTCTTTAACATGTATTAAAAAATGTTCATAATTATAGACAGCATCGATCAATATCTTTAATACTTACAAATTCTTCTTTTATTCTTAGAATGTCTCCTTCTCTATGTGCGTAAATATCTGCTACAAAAATTTGGCATGACTCAAGACTTTGTTTTATTTTTTCTGAGACCTTAACAAAGCAGTGATTGATGATCAAGTTATGCAAAATTTTCAATGAACTCTCAATTGATTGAGACATATAATAGCTATTATTTCATCCATTGCTACATACATGAATACTTGTTCACACCAACCTCTATCAAATCAGATTGTGTGAAAATTCCAACTTGATTCCAATTAAATGTTTGAAGTAAAACACACAAATAACTGCCTACATTAGCTAGTGATGGATAGATATTAACTGTGTGATTAACAGAGTCCTTAAGAAATGGGGTATATGCAATCTGCAGATATATAATAATATTAATTGGAAGTAGACTAGTTGGGTAGCTTACATGTAATATCTTCCAGGATTGAGTAAACTGAGTGAGTGTCTGAGAAATATTAGAACAAGCTCCATCAAGTAACACAGAAACAGTACCATTTGAAAGGTTTAGTTGTATCATTTCTTTTTGGAATTCACTCTATAAAACATGGAGAAATACCAATGATATTATACTTCCCTCTTACCTTGTTAAGAACCAGTGACTCTATTGTAAAGACTGTGTTAGTGGGTAAATAATTCATATTCAACCACTTCACTCCTTTTTTGAGTACTTCATGTGGTTCAGTTGTCACATAGTCAATAGAATAGACATGTAAAATATTGACTTTAGAACTAGAGAATTCTGACATGACAGCAATTATATATAAAAAAGTAATGAAGAACATAATGCTAACTAATTGTATAGCTATGGTATATAGAAAAACATAAGCTAGTAGATTTCAATTTATATGCTGCCTCAGTTGAAAGAAAAACATCATTGTTGTCATAGCAATTATATATTATTATGATATATAATTAATAAAAATTTATATTATTGTAGACAAATATAATATCCTTATAGGGATGATGTTATTGTCATCACTGCTACTTTGTTTGTGTCCTTAAATAATACTGACCTTTCATTGTTATGTTACATGTGTTTATCATAAAGAATCTGTTTTCATATTCAGTTTAATAATATTAAAAAAACTGCTTATTGTAAACAAAAAACTAAGCAGTCATTTATGTATCAAGTGTTTCAAGACCTCATCAACATTAACACTATATATATTGTATAGTCCTCCATTATAGAGTCTGTTCCACCCAATTAATGTGCTGGGAACAAAAAAGTAGAACAAACTTGTGAAAAATGAGGAATACAATATAGTGCTGTGTCATATTATATTAAGTTATGTTGTATTGATGATGTTAAAGGTGAAATTTGATGCACTGTTTTTGTCACTGATACATAATGATCAATAACATTCATATTTAAGTTTAAAACTAAATAACACGAATCTAATGCTAGGGATTGTTAGTATCAGGGAGTCTAGAAGAAACACTTCCACCTAAAGCCAAAATTACGGAAACATTTCTAACACAAGTAAGTTATATTTGATCATGTTTCACATCCAAGCAGTGAAGTAGCCTTTATAAATTATGTGTATTTTTTAAATGAACGGATGTCTATAAAGTGAATTATTACTCACTTAGTGGAGGAAACAGTGGGACAGGAAGCCACCTATATTATTAGTGTACTCTATCTCTCTCTATATATTATTTCTTATGTGTGCAGGTTTTTGGGCTAAAAATGAGGAAGAAAACAAACAGGTGATGAATACAACATACTTAAATCAAATATGAGTTCATTGAGATTGATTACACTCACCTATTAACACTGTATGTTACAGGAAAGAGTATAATAAGATAGATTGTGTAGTATATAGAGGATGTGATTTACCAGACCTTTTTGGAGATGGATGAAAAATGCAACAAGTACAAAGTATTGGCTTCATGTTAGATTAAAATATCAATGTCAACGATGCATGGCAAAACGACGATTAACCTACTAATATTCCTCAGACTCATTCCCATTCCCTGTATGTTCCCTTGAACATGCCAGAATATATATATCATTGAAATTGAAGTCTGAGAATGAGACCACAATATCTCCCCAACATCTTATGACAAATTGATCCTGTACATACCTTGATCTATCATCTCCACTGCTATCTCCTGCTACTACTGAGAAAAGAGGATCTAATCTTTTATATACAAGACTAGTCATTCTAACAGATATTAAAGACATCAAATAAAGTCTTTGACACTCCCCCTATATAACTTTAATGTACTAATTAAAATCTATAATTTTGATTTTGGAAACATACAAAAATCAGCATAAATTTTTCAATTATAATAATTTGAAGGCACAAAAGGCATCTTCACTACTCTTGCATTGACTATGTGCCTTCTAATATGAACAGTCAATTCAGTATTTATTTTTGATAAAGCTAGAGGGACATAAGCCATAGCTATGTTTGTATTAAGAGTAGGACTAGGACTCCCTGAAGTAACAGTACCTACACAAACAAAATAGTAGTATTAAAAAATATACAAACTTGTATCAGTTAGTATAGGAATATAGATAGTATGTGTGGAGAATACAAAGATAAATTCTACTGACATTATGTTAAAAACATTGCAAAAATTACATATTGTTATACGTTTAACTCAAAGTGAATGCAATTTAGTATGCACTGTTTATTCATTAAATCAGGCATCATAAATTAGGTTAAAAAATAGTTCATAATAGACTACATATTCTCACTTACCTATAACATCACCAGTTTTGTCTGAGACTTGACATCCCTCTATAGGGAAGACAAAGATCAAGTGTTTATACCTTTTGTTAATATACTTACGTCTTACTGGTGGGCCTGACTCTGTCACAAAACCAACATGTTTATGAGTTGGTTTATCTTTTAATTGTTGTAAGATAAGGTCAGCTCCCAAGAACCCATCTTCATTTCGACAATGTTTACCTATAAATTAAAGGGGTTACCTCATAATACAAGTAGGAATGCATAATCAAAGAAGGGATAAGACATTATTAATTCACTCACTAATACACCAAGCCAAGCCAGTTGGTCAAAGCTGTGATCAAAAGGTTGATTACTAATGGATGTTCAGAATATGACAACAGTTGAGAGATATAAGGCAGGCATTCTTCTCCGTGTTGTTCAGATCTTAAACAGCAAATATCTTTTAATGTTGCTGCGGCAGAAATAGCCCATTCATCTCGAAGAGGTGCAGAAGAAGGTGGAGTCAGGAAACTACAAAGATACGGAAACAGCTTGTCATGTTTTTCCCAACACTTTGCAATAAGTCTAAGGTCATTGGCAGGAGGTGTGGCTGTTTAGTGAGTTTCAGTAATGTTCCTAACACAAGCTCAGTACTTAAACTATCTGTGCAAAATGTAGGGAGAGATTGTAGTAACTTGAAATGTGCCTCAACATTATATGTATGAGTCAGTGTATACAAAGTGAATCCCAACATTGTTGGACCTTGTAATATAGACAAAATATTAATCAATTTAGACCCCTTAACAAAAACAGCATTGTCATAAAATTCACTATTTTTTCTCGGTGAATATATTCTATCTACTGTTGTGCTTACCATCGATGCATTTACTTGCGATAATAGAGAATACAGAGAATATACTGATGTCAGTGTAGAAGGTAATGCACATATCATTAAAGTTATTTCAGAAGTAAATTATTACAACACAACAAATATATTACAAAGAATGGTTATCCAATGTACTATATTCAGTGCAGTTCTACTGACATTCCTATGTACTGTACTCTATACTTACATTCCAGTCACAAATTCAGTATAACTAGTGGCCAGTGAACATAGTGTAGTATAATGAAAAGATAAACTAGGAACTGATATAGTAGATGGGACTGACTATAAAGAAAGAGAATAACTCATCTTGCACATTATTATACAGAGTATTAGTTAGTATACCAAAGTGTGTTCCATTGAGGGAGAGGATTTTTCCATGGTAGCCAACATTTGAGCTGCAATATTTCTGTTAGTTTTCCATAGACTCAATCCAATAAGTGAAGGTTGAGAAAGTAAGAGAACCAATGGTAATTTGAAGAGTAGGAGAGCAGAATGTACTATCTTAGATGAACATTGAAAGACTAAAACAAGATGAGAACTAGACTATAATAACAAATGTACTAACCAATTTCAAGTAAACTGTTTAATGTAACTGGTTCAGTGAGATGCTCCATTAACAACCAACTTAGACACAGTGACTCTCTAGTTGATACTTCTTTACAAGACAGCAATTGCTTTACATTAACCAATATTTCAAATATAGGCAGACCTTGTCTGCTACACTCAACACATGTCGACAAACAACAGTGAATGGTTGGCTCAATATACTCTATTAACATACAATCAATGCTGAGATTACAGGGGCTATTATACTTACTCTCATGGCCATTTTTGACAATACAACTACAGTTTTACAGACAGAAGAAATCCTTGTATGAGTACTCCAAAGATTGCTTACTGGATGACATAGGTAGAATGAAACTAACCTTATGATGATATCAAGAATACTGTTAGATAACACTGATGTTTCTAGTGCTATTTGTAATAATTGCTCATGAAGAATATCACCTAATGATACAGCAGGGCCTTGAGGTTGAAGTAACACATACTTTATAAATGGTTCAAGAATGTAGAGTGAATTTTCAACAGGGCTATTAGCAAGAGCAGAAGAGGAATAGAATAGAACATGTGAAATAGAAAAGGATAACTTTTAAATATCATAATCAATTTGATAATAATTATGAACTAAAAGTAATGTATCAGAGCAATAGGTCAACTGTATTGTTAATATATATTTATGTGAGTCTCATGAGAAGTATGGTTACATATTCTATAAAGTACTACTACTATACTTACTGTGATTTCAGTAGTTGTATACTTACACCAATACAAGGTTGGATTAGTTCAGTTTTATTAGCTATCATTGATACCAAAGGGTGTGTATGTCCTCTTAATAAACCACCATGTGACCTATTCGTTGACTGGATCCTTAACAGATCACAAAAGAGAGATATTAAGACATGAGGGTGGCTATAGGATATAAACATTACATTTTTAAACTCATTATTTTTATAAATTAAATACATCTATGATAATAATAGTCTGGTGTTGCTGCCCCTTCACTTAGAAAGGTAGTAACATGGATATATCAAACTGTACCATATGCTGTGGCAGTTAATTAAAACATTCTTTCATTATGAATATTATTAAATAACCACAAACAGTTACGCTTACCAAATAAATTGTTAAAATGAATACATAACTAATACTAAGAGAAAAAGATATATTTAAAGCCCATGAGTTTGGAGCAATTACATGACAATAAGTACCACTGCTATAAGCAACAACAATAAGAGGATAGAGTTTATTGGTGAACATCTACATATCATACACACACACACATCTTTTGTCAAGACATGACATACTGACCACTAATTATATTCCAGCAGAACAGGTTTGATATATACATATTACCAGGTCCTTCCTCTCTAAATGAAGGGTGAGCAAATGCCAGACTATGATAATAAATGGGCATAGCCATGTTGTGGTAAGTCATCTTAGTTTAAGTAGACAATTTAAAACTTGCCTTGCTGTTGCAATAGCTACTTGCACATCAGGTATCAATGTGTCTAGATCAATCCAGTGCTGTTGTATAGCCTGCCATAACACAGTGACTGATAGCTTGACTTGAGCTATATCCTGATCTTGACATTGTCTCAGTAAGTCTGACACATCCTATTGACATCAGTGTGTCAGTAGAGTTTGTTGCTGTGTTTTACATATGCTTACTTTGGACTTCAATGGATGTTTACTAATTTTATCAATCTCACTAAGTTTCCTCTTGAATAAAAATAATTGATCCATGTTTTATTATTATAACTCCACCCACTATTAATAATTAACTAAACTACTACATAAACAAAATGTATCTGAATTTTCTGATTTTGTTCATTTTGAAGAATTCTTCTTTTTTGAAGATGTATTTAGTGTAACCTTGAACATGCTTTTAGCTTCAGGATCTTTGTATACAGCTATCATCTGTAATATGTAATAAATATATAATTATATTTATATGTATATATATATATATATACATATATTATATGTATATATATGTATGTATATATATATATACATATATATATATATATATATATATATATATATATATATATATATATATGTATATATGACAAAAGCAAAAACTTGAATTATAATTTGATGCTTCAACTGACCTTTGGAATAAAAACCAGAATTAAAACATTTGTTGGAATAAGAATAAGACTGAAATATCCAAGTATAATACTTGCATTATAATATCCAAGCCAGCCAATTGTTGGAAGTAGGACAAAATTTGTGATGGTAATAATGGCATTTATATATACAATAGTCATTACTATTTTAGCATCATTTACCACCTTATTTTTGACCTTCAAACAGCTGAGAAGAGCAAGTATGACTGTGCCAATATCCAATAGGAGACGAAACCCATACACAAGTGAAAAATGAAGTATAGTATACTCAAGACTTGCACTGGAAAATCTATATACAAAGTATGTAGTATTTACACCTAATGTCTGAAACAAAAAGAGAATTGTCAATCATATATAAATGCTTACAAATGGTTACATTTGTGTCTACACCATGTTCATTGCTAGGGTACTTGTATCCTCTTGGACATATTTGAGGATGACTCATTGTGACCACAAAAATGATGACATCAATTACTATCAATGTAAGAACATATACAGCAATGTGCCAGTCAGCTATTATCTGTATAAGATGTTGTAATATTAATTACAAAATCATTTGCATATATGATTATGTATACAACCTTTTTCTTAGGAGATGGATTGTGAAATATATAAAAGATCCGAAACATTTTTCCTTGAATTGTGCCATCACAAAGTGAAAGACTCACAGTAGTAAAATACAATGCCTGTTTTTGTATAATAATAGAGTCTGTATTGTCATGACTAACTTTGTAGAATATTCCATATACAAATTGGTGTTCTTCTTTATTTGGAAAAAAGGTGTAAACATTGATGTAAAGCCAGTAGGAGCCAATAATAATTAGATAGTTTAGTTTAGGACTTGAAATTTTAAGAATTCTGGATAGACATAAATGAAAAGGAAACTTATGCCAACTTTTTAGTGCTTCTTTATTTAATATAGCATTAAACATTTTAATATAAAGAAATCTGTTGATACATGGTGCAGTAAACATGTTTACTTTTTGTTTTGGAAAAGTATGTTAAAAATTAAACACACTGTTGTGAAAATTATACCAACAAAAGCAAGGATGTAAAAGACTGCAATGACAGCAGGATGAACAGTGACAAACTTAGTAATTCCTGTAATAGTTAACTGTAATAGTTTATCTACTATTCTTAGAACTATATACCTGGCAATATACTTGATTTTGAATTGTTCAGGAACTGAAGACCATCTTGATCAATAATTGCAACTTTAGTATAATATCCTAGATCTGTATGATTGTTTTCCAACTAAGGTTATATTATGCTATACATACCTGATTTGTACTGATACACACTCAAAACTGATCCAGAACGAGACCCTTCATCATCAAATGACAAATGTCCCTATTTGTTTTGACTAACAATATGTAAAATGTAATGCATCACTACCTCAATACCAGGAATATCCAAGTTCATCAATTCCTCATGTAACAAATTACCAGTAAACAAAGATTCATTCCAAGCATTAGCAAGAGCCCATAGAGCTTCTAGAGAGTAAGCAGTGAATAAACTCTGTGGTATTCTTGGTACTAAATTTGTTATGTTAGTAATAGCCTATGTGAAAGGATGATTGGTTACTATATATATATATGTGTATATATACCTCATCTGTTATATTGTTCTCTGGAGGCTCAAGTTGTACAGCCAATGTATTACTGAGTATTGTTCTCAACTGATCTTCATTACATACAGCTGTGATGTTATCATTAAATCCATACCAATAAGGTAGAATAAACATAGACTCAGGATAACCTAATCCTTGATAGTATGCCTATTATAATAACATGAACATGTACATTATGATAGTTTTGGGAAATTAACTCCAGAATTATTCTGTTTCAACATTTACTCTCACCTTACAAAGAATGTCTTTTGAGTTTAGAATTGTTGTGATAAGAATGTAAACAACAATGTTGTTGTTCTTTAACATGTATCAAAAAATGTTCATAATTATAGACAGCATCGATCAATATCTTTAATACTTACAAATTCTTCTTTTATTCTTAGAATGTCTCCTTCTCTATGTGTGTAAATGTCTGCTACAACAATTTGGCATGACTCAAGATTTTGTTTTATTTTTTCTGAGACCTTAACAAAGCAGTGGTTGATGATCAAGTTATGCAAAATTTTCATTAAACTCTCAATTGATTGAGACATATAATAGCTATTATTTCATCCATTGCTACATACATGAATACTAATTCACACCAACCTCTATCAAATCAGATTGTGTGAAAATTCCAACTTGATTCCAATTAAATGTTTGAAGTAAAACACACAAATAACTGCCTACATTAGCTAGTGATGGATAGATATTAACTATGTGATTAACAGAGTCCTTAAGAAATGGGGTATATGTAATCTGCAGATATATAATAATATTAATTGGAAGTAGACTAGTTGGGTAGCTTACATGTAATATCTTCCAGGATTGAGTAAACTGAGTGAGTGTCTGAGAAATATTA
Organism: Xestospongia bergquistia; assembly: GCA_963965975.1. Lineage (NCBI taxonomy): Eukaryota > Metazoa > Porifera > Demospongiae > Haplosclerida > Petrosiidae > Xestospongia > Xestospongia bergquistia. The sequence goes on from OZ014425.1 coordinate 3,782,531, forward strand.
GGACAAGCTCCATCAAGTAACACAGAAACAGTACCATTTGAAAAGTTTAGTTGGATCATTTCTTTTTGGCACTCACTCTATAAAACATGGAGAAAGATCAACAATGTTATAATTCCTCTTACCTTGTCAAGAACCAGTGTCTGTGTTGTAAAGACTGTATTAGTGGGTAAATAATTCTTATTCAACCACTCCGCTCCTTTTTTGACTACTTCATGTGGTTCAGTTGTCACATAGTCAATAGAATAGACATGTAAAATATTGACTTTAGAACTAGAGAATTCTGACATGACAGCAATTATATATAAAAAGATAATGGAGAACATAATGCTACCTAATTGTAGCTATGGTATATAGAAAAAAATAAGCTAGTAAATTTCAATTTATATGCTGCCTCAGTTGAAAGAAAAACATCATTGTTGTTATAGCAATTATATATTATTACGATATATAATTAATAAGAATTTATATTGTAGACAAATATAATATCCTTATAGGGATGATGTTATTGTCATCACTGCTACTTTGTTTGTGTCCTTAAATAATACTGACCATTCATTGTTATGTTACATGTGTATATCATAAAGAATATGTTTTCATATTCAGTTTAATAATATTAAAAAAACTGCTTATTGTAAACAAAAAACTAAGCAGTCATTTATGTATCAAGTGTTTCAAGACCTCACCAACATTAACACTATATATGTTATATAGGCCTCCATTATAGAGTCTGTTCCACCCAATTAATATGCTGGGAACAAAAAAGTAGAACAAACTTGTGAAAAATGAGGAATACAATATAGTGTTGTGTCATATTATATTAAGTTATGTTGTATTGATGATGTTAAAGGTGAAATTTGATGCACTGTTTTTGTCACTGATACATAATGATCAATAACATTCATATTTAAGTTTAAAACTAAATAACACGAGTCTAATGCTAGGGATTGTTAGTATCAGGGAGTCTAGGAACACTTCCACCTAAACCCAAAAGTGAAGTAGTCTTTATAAATTATGTGTATTTTTTAAATGAACAGATGTCTATAAAAGTGAATTATTACTCACTTAGTGCAGGAAACAGTGGGACAGGAAGCCACCTATATTATTAGTGTACTCTATCTCTCTCTATATATTATTTTTTATGTGTGCAGGTTTTTGGGCTAAAAATGAGGAAGAAAACAAACAGGTGATGAATGTTACCATGGATGAAGTTACAATGATGACAAACCAGAACAATTTTAATGGAGAAAATTTGTATCAGCTTCAGTGATGTGACTCGAATACAACATACTTAAATCAAATATGAGTTCATTGAGATTGATTACACTCACCTATTAACACTGTATGTTACAGGAAAGATTATAATAAGATAGATTGTGTAGTATATAGAGGATGTGATTTACCAGACCTTTTTTGGAGATGGATGAAAAATGCTACATACAAAGGACAAAAGCAATTCCTTTGTAATAGTGCATACATAGTTTCTGCATTACTTCTGCATACTTTATATATATATATATATATATATATATATTATATTATATATATATATATATATATATATATATATATATATATATATATATATATTGATGGTTTTAAATAAAGTTACAATATATATAATGTACTAGTGTTGTAATAATTGTTACAGTACTTTGATTAATTGCATTAAATCAATTTTATTTTCATTTTCAACCTTAGATCAATCCTTACACAACTATTCTGAAGCAGTGTCCCCTAGTGACTCGTCTATTCCAGTCCTCTTTCAAGAAACCAATAACGAATTTGGGATAGTAATCAATGTCCACTTTATAGATTTCTTGTCTATTAAACCACCTGAACATTTTTAATATTCCATCTCATTGCCACAACACAACCAAGACTAAATAACACAATCTCACTTTTTATTACAACTGTTTTATAGATTATAACATTTTTGCTGATTTGAATGAAATAGTAGCTAACATTGTATTTGCTCTCTCTCATCTTTTGTAGAATATAAATAAATTTAGCATAGCATATGGATACAAGTCAATGAAAGTAATTTCTCTATATAGCTAGGAGCACCATATGAATATGATAAGTCTCTTAGCTATACCTCCAAATGCTACCATTGATAGATACCAAAACAATGTATTGAACATCAAACTATAGCTGGATGTCACAGAGCAGGAAATAGGCAGTAGTTATAATGAATCATAGATTGTGGAACTCCTTCAATGAGTTCATAGATATGTATCAAAGTTTGGATTACCTGATAAAACCATTAGGAAAAAATGTATTTTATTTTATTAGTTGAAATATCATTAAGATCCTATAGTGTTCTTTTATAAACTGTCAATGGTCGTTGTAATATGTCCAATAATTCTGATAGTGATGTAATAATGACATCACATGGAGTATCAGGAGTTGGACGAAATATTGAGGCATCACCTCTAGCTTCATTAATTATAAGTGCAGTCACTACAAACAAAAATTCATAATGCACTGTACAATAATTTACATGATTAATACTTGTAAAAACCCAAGCAATAAAGACTTAATTGTACACATAATAGTTACTTTATAGGCATAATAACATTAGGCAGTTTGTTAGGAGTACATCCACTAAATTTATTGTAATTTTTTCTGTTTAGACACTCTCAGTTATATGTGTGTATAATGCTATAAAGTATGGACATTAATAAGAACTTGGAATTGATGCTTGTGACATGCAGTAATTTTTATTACCTGTCCCAGCTCTATGTCCACTGATCATATCTTCTTTTCCATCTCCTACTAGTAGTATTTGGTGAGGAGAAAGTGACCATTGAGTACAGATATGATAAACTGGAGAGGGATCTGGTTTGTGAGGCTGAAACTCACGAGATACAACCTATAAACAATTGAACAATGCATGCATGCAAATACAGGAATTAATAACAAAGAAAATTTTTTCATTAACCATACCTGTGAGACAATTTCTTCTGGTGATAGACTAGGAAATATGCCACAACTTTCTGTTAAACAGTCCTGCAACTTTTTTAGAACAATATCTGCACTTTTTTTCGAGTTTCTAGTCATCAATGCTCTTTTGACCTATCACAACAAATGATATTGATAATATGTTTAGGTATATACCTTGTTTTTAGCTAGAAAATGTAATAGTTCCATTACTCCTGGTTGTAATTCTAATTTGTTAATGGCATTCTCTTCTATTTCTTCTATAACAGTCATTGCTTTAACTTTATCTTCTCCACAGAGAGAGTTGACATATTGGAGAATATCTTGAGATGATGGGACACCTACTCGTTGACGTATATCAGAAAAATTTAAGACAGGCTTAGTCAAGGTACCATCCATGTCAAAGATGACTCCTTTGATAGGAACCCAATCGTCATCAACCAAATTGTCTTTGGAGCTAGGTATTAAAAGGTAATTTTGAAAGACATTTAAAAACTATCCAGCAATGTCTGACCAGGAAGTGATCTATCTTAGCAGAGCATAAAACTGATCTACAGTCTTAAATCTTAACATAAAATTTAACAAGTACAAAGTATTGGCTTCATGTTAGATTCACATTAAAATATCAATGTCAACGATGCATGGCAAAATGACTCATTCCCATTTCCTGTATGTTCCCTTGAACATGCCAGAATATATATATCATTGAAATTGAAGTCTGAGAATGAGACCACAATATCTCCCCAACATCTTATGACAAATTGATCCTGTACATACCTTGATCTATCATCTCCACTGCTATCTCCTGCTACTACTGAGAAAAGAGGAACTAATCTTTTATATACAAGACTAGTCATTCTAACAGATATCATTGACATCAAATAAAGTCTTTGACACTCCCCCTATATAACTTTAATGCACTAATTAAAATCTATTATTTTGATTTTGGAAACATACAAAAATCAGCATAAATTTTTCAATTATAATAATTTGAAGGCACAAAAGGCATCTTCACTACTCTTGCATTGACTATGTGCCTTCTAATATGAACAGTCAATTCAGTATTTATTTTTGATAAAGCTAGAGGGACATAAGCCATAGCTATGTTTGTATTAAGAGTAGGACTAGGACTCCCTGAAGTAACAGTACCTACACAAACAAAATAGTAGTATTAAAAAATATACAAACTTCTATCAGTTAGTACAGGAATATAGATAGAAAGTACAAAGATTACATATTGTTTGTTATACATTTAACTTTAAGAACTCAAAGTGAATGGAATTTAGTATGTACTGTTTATTCATTAAATCAGGCATCATAAATTAGGTTAAAAAATAGTTCATAATAGACTACATATTCTCACTTACCTATAACATCACCTGTTTTGTCTGAGACTTGACATCCCTCTATAGGGAAGACAAAGATCAAGTGTTTATACCTTATGTTAAGTTATACTTACGTCTTACTGGTGGGCCTGACTCTGTTACAAAACCAACACGTTTACGAGTTGGTTTATCTTTTAACTGTTGTAAGATAAGGTCAGCTCCCAAGAACCCACCTTCATTTCGACGACGCTTACCTATAAATTAAAAGGGTTACCTCATAACACAAGTAGGAATATACAACCAAAGAAGGGATAAGACATTATCAATTCACTCACTAATACACCAAGCCAAACCAGCCTCAATAGGTGTGGTTTCTTCTGATATATCGTTGCCATAGAGACACAGCCCTGCCTCTAATCTCAACACATCTCTGGCTCCTAGACCAGCTAATTTTACAACACCCTCTTCTCTAGTTAGTAATGTTTCAACTAGTTGCACTGCTTTGTCAGCAGGAACAGATATCTGTGTATAAATGTACCATAAACTACTATAATGATAATTGTTGGGAAACAACATGTTGTTATTATAATCATCATATTTTCTACAAGTACTACAAACATTCAATCATGTCATAGTTACCTCAAATCCATCTTCTCCTGTGTATCCACAACGTGACACTCGACACTGAGGTATATTAAAGACATCCATTACAGCACTGTGCATAAACTTGAGTTGGGATAAGTCACCAGCAACTCCTTGTTGGAGAACAGAGACACTCTTAGGACCTAAAAGACAAAAGAGCTCAACTTGAATAAAAAGAAAAAATACTATACCTTGTAATGCTACAAGTCCCTTGTCATCAAAAGGTGTAATAGTTACATTAGCTGAGCCATTTTTGAACTGCATCAACTGTGACTGTTAGTGAAATAACTAACATTAAATAATGACTTTATTTTATGTGTACTTTCATATGATGTAAGTCAGCATCAGCTCTACCAGCATTAGAGACTATATAAAATGTGTTTTCATCAATTCTAGTTACAATACAGTCATCAACAATACCACCTACAGCTGTAGTGAACATTGAAAGTGAGGCTGAAGAGATAGAGATAGATAGATAGATAAATAGAGAGAGAGAGAGAGAGAGGGGGGGGGGGAGTGAGAAAGTGTGCGTGTGTGTCAATAAATTTGCAGTCTTGCAATGACATATAACTGACCACTGCCACTTTTAAGATTAGCTAAATCTGCTACTAAAATATATTCTAGAAACTTCTCAGCATCAGTTCCAGTCACTTCCATCTAAGGAAGTAATAAAATTTAATATCTCACTCACTCAATTACCTGTAACATATGTGAGACATCAAATATTGAGGCATTTTGTCGAGTGTGGAGACAAGAGTTAACGATACTCAGATCACTATATTGTACAGGCATAGACCAACCTGCAAATGGCACCATTTTACCTCCCTGAGCCTCATGAAAGTCATGGAGAACTGTCTGCTTCAGTGTACTGTTGTCAACAGTAGCAGCAGCCTATGAGTAGAATCAGAAATAAATGTATTATGATTATGTATGTACATGAATTATATTATAATTATATTAATTGCATTGCAACAGAGAACTAAATTTATTACTTAACGTACAAGTCTGCTGTCTGTTCTTAACAATCGAGTGAATGCTCTTCTACTTGCTAGAAAAACTCTACTTGCTGCAGCCATTTCTTCAAGGAGGTAAAGGTGCGCATTAATTGAAGATTAAAGGCGGGGTGCGCTAGTTACCATAGTAACTAATCCTCAATATACTTCTCCAAGTGTTCTAGAAAATAGAATAATGGAAGAAACGAGAGACACTTTTGACGAAGACGAGGTAAGATAACACATACTTTTGAGACATATTGTTAACAGATATTTACCTGAGACAATAAACTTTCTTTCATGTATAGAATGAACTGGCTGTTTTGTCAAGAACTCCAGTGTCATTTGTAATAGTAGGAAAACCAGTAAGTTATCATTCATAACTAGTAATAGTACTGAATATATCATACTTAGGGTGCTGGTAAAAGTACATTAGCTAAGAGACTAGCTGCAGTGTGGAAATGTCAACTAGTTGATGGTAAGAATAGTATAATGCTATCTTATTATAGACAACATTATAATTACAGGAACTAGTACTCTTGAGCAACTATTAAAAGAAAATACTGAACTATCCAAAGAGGTAAAGATACATGTAATTTGACTTGTGTAAAGATAGATTTATGAAAGCTGTGTACATTCTCTCTTGTCTTTTCCTCCTAAGCATACAGATTAGAATGATAGAGTATAGGTTTATAATGCTATGTTGTTCTGATATATTAACTATATATAATGTTAATATCTTAGGTGAAGACAAAGCTATTGGATGGTGAAGAACTCAATGAAACGTTGGTGGCTAAAGTCATTGAAGAGAAACTTTATTCACCTGAAATACAACATTATGGTAAGTATAGACACTTATATTAGTAGGAATCATTATGAAGTAAATGTATTCTTCAGTGCTCTCTGTTTGTAGTGTCCTTATGAGATATTTTTGGTTTATTTTAGGTTATGTACTAGACTGTCTTCCTTCTTTTGATACTTCATGGAAAAATGTCTGTGAACAAATTGAGTTTTTAAAGTCACTCAAACAACCACCTGATGTTATTATTAACCTCAAAGTAAGTTATGTGGAATCCCTTAATACTGTCTGTGATTGTTAAAGTAAAAATCACAATTATTGTATGATGTGAAAAGAAGTATTCTTCTCATTATCATTAAGAAGTATTCTTAACATAGTTGACAAGAACTGTTTTGTTTTCATTTCTTGCAATAATTTAAAACACATGTATCATGTATGTACTATCATCTATTACATAATAATGTTCAGAATATGTACATGTATTTGATTACAGATTCCTGATAGTGATCTTATGAAGCGCCGAACTGGTCAAAAAGTTGATCCAATTACAAATGAAGTATTTATCAAAGCAGTCTATAATCCTGATAATCCAGTCCCTGGAAAAGGAGAGGATGGAGAAGAGAACAATGACAATGAAGATGAGAATGAAGATGAGCAAGAAGATGAAGAAGAAGAAGATAAAGAAGAGGAGAAAGAACCAGAAGATGAATTTATAGATGATTTGGTAAGTAATAAATATTTGTATTCAATGTTATACTATATCTGTTAGGGTGAGATAGATGAGTTGCAGGAACTAGCTCCTGATATTGCAGATCGACTTATTAAGAGACCAGCAGATTTAGATGAAACAGTTGAATCAGAGATCAAGCACTACAAACAACATATGTTAAGATCTATTGAGGTATGAGGTATCTTGTAACTATTATACTATTGGTCTTATCATAGGATTACATCATCCAACATAATCAACAATATGTAATTGAATTAGATGCAAATCTTTCTCCTAAACAACTTTTCCGGGTAAGAATGTATAATGCACATGTATATGTAAAGTTTATTATATGTTTATTATGTACACACAATCTATATCTTATGTAATTGTATTAGTTGCTCTTGGTTCGTTTGACTGCTTTGGGCTTACCTCGAGCCACAGCTCCTAAACGACTCATCACACCTGAAGAAGGAGAAGAAGAAGATGAACCAGAAGGTGTAGAATCAGATCAGTTCCTAGCCCAAATGTCAGGTAATGACTCTTAGCAACATTTGTTCACTTGTAACATCCATACATTGTACATTAAAGGGTCAGTCAATGTTAGCTTACATGTCTACTTTGTTTTCTTCTTTAAGAGACTGGTATTTTGGCACCACGTTTTCGTTGGAGGAGAACACGATGGGGACAATATTGTCCTGTGGAATTAGCTAAAGGGAAGATGATTAAAGGAAGAATGGAATTTGCTGTTGGGTAATTATTACTAATTTTACTAAGCTCATTCAACTTGTATCTTGTTAGTTTGCTAGACAAGATGTACAGTCTATCATCAGCTGATGCTCTCACTGCTTTCATTCGGAGTCCTAGAACTTATCTGCTACCACCTTCTCCTCGTATTCCTTGTAAAATCTGCATACTAGGACCACCAACTTCTGGAAAGACTACATTAGCTCAAAGATTAGCTGAACACTATAAAGCAATGGTAAATGAGAACAGTGCACATAATAATGTACACACATATACTTGTATATATATATGTGTGGATATGTTACTTGGAAATATATATTGAGTGTATTTTTCATTTTGGGGTGCTTGTTTCTACATAGATTGTTAATGTTCAAGAATTGATAAAACCAGTGATGGAAAAAGCATTAGAGGATTCAGTGAAAGAAGCACAAGAAAAAGCTAAAGAGGAAGTTATAACTAGATTGACAATGGAACTGCAGGCATTGGAGTCACAAGGCAAGTAAATAATGACTTTAGAGTTCATTAGATTGCACTATACAATAACAGAAGGTGAAGATACTAAGTTATCAGAGATTACTGAGGATCATCCTGAAGTTCAAGCAGCTATGACAGCAGCTGGAGAGAAAGCTAAGCAAACTCCTGTTGGACTCTCTACTGAACTGTATATTGAAGCATTATCAGTCGGGATAAAAGGAGCTGAAAAGAAGAGACAAGAAGAGAAAGAAGATGGAAGAATGTATGAATTATAAATATAATGCAAAATTAATATCTCCTTTATGTGTCATCTATCAACAATGCTACTACACTATAGGTTTGGTGGTTGGATTGTTGATGGATTTCCGATAACACGTGAACAATGGGCCTCTATGATTGATGCCAATCTTCTCCCAGACTCTGTTCTTAGTCTCGAAAACAACAGTGAAGACAAAGATTTACTAGTAAAACGATATTGTCAGATTAAAGGTCTACCTGATCCTGAATCATGGCCAGTAAAATCTGGAGATGGAACAGAGAAAAAGAAAGAGGTCTGAAAATTATACATGTATAATATATGTACATGTACATACAAGTAACTAGTGATATTGTTGTTTCTAGGTGTCTGTTCCTCCTGAAGTGGTACAATGGCAGAAACAAGGATCAGAGTTTGATCATCAATGGAGCATGTTGTCAGCTGCTATTAAAGGATCTGCCATTGATCCATTGATAATAGAATACTCTCATACTGAAGAGAACATGGTACAATCTGCTGTTCAGAAAATGGAAGGTAAAGTGTCAAAGAATGCAATGTAGTGTGCTAGTAATATTAATGTCTTGAGCTCTTGTTAAATTGACAATGTAGTCATCTGTTAGTGTGTGATTTTAGATATTCATGTATCATTTGTCACAAATTTTCTTTTCATTCTCTTTTAGCTGTATTTGAGTTTCATACTATTGATTACTCTGCTATGGATGAAGATGCTGATGTTGATGATGACCCAGCACCAGATGAAGGTCAGTTTCCTTAGTGATAATAAGTTTTTGTCTCTCTAGTTTATGTAAATGTAAAAATTGTAACAACAGTTTACAAAAATATGCTATATATTTCTTTAACACAAGTTCCCTTTTTGGTACGAGGATGTATTGTCGTGATTTGTGATATTTAAGAGTTTGTATCACTTTAAATCTTATTATCAAAACTCACCTAAAATAAATGATCTATATTATTATATATATATATATATATATATATATGATTATATTTAGAATAAGACGACTCATTATCTATTATAGTTTGCATTCAGTTCTAGTAATAGTACTCCTGAGTAGGCCAGTCAACGAAATCACCTGTGCCACGATACCCAGCACTCTTACCACCAGAGTACTGTTTCAACAGGACATGTCCTTGTCCATCTACTCTTTCTTGGTAGACAACGTTGATCCCGATCACGAGGAGCTAAGTGTTTCGTCCACTTACGACCAAACCAACTTCGCATTTCTTTAGCATGAATTGGTCGTCCTGCAGAACAGACGCAAAAGCCATTGACAATTCTCTTTTCACGTCCAGTTCCTCCATCAATCTCGCTGTAGCCTCCAATTATCATTGCATTGGAGAGATAGTGAGCACAGTTGTCTTTATATCCTTCCTTGTTGCCGTATATACAGCCACCATACGAAGACCACGCTGTAGGTATAGCTTCTGTCCTAGGGTGTTTTGTTGTTAATAGCGTAATTGTAGCTTACTTGCTGACTCAGCACCTATAGCCATAGATCATAATACGCATGCGTATACCCACGTGTATTTTGTGTAGGAGAAGAAGACGAAGATAATGAAGAGGCTAGTAAGAAAAGAAAGCCGTGGGGTGATTCCTCTCATTTCTGTCCAGTGGCTCTCAAAAATCATTGTGTACTATGGCCAGGTCAACAAGATGTGGCATCTCGTTTCAGAGAGAAATTATATTACTTCAGTACTGAGGAGGCCAAGGATATGTTTACTACTACTCCTCTTGTCTACATTGCTCATGGACAGCCATTGAAGGTAATGTATGATATAATATTACAATCTGTTTATTGAAGTAAAACAAAGAGACATCAGGTGAGAAATAGTAGAGGGCTTAAAATAGTATAAAAATCACTTCTTTTTCTGTTTTTTGTTTGTGTTATTATTTATTTTATTACTTGATATAGTATTACCTATATATATATATATATATATATATATATATATATATATATATATATATATATATACATATACACACACACACACAATATTTTCTGTCTTTGGACTTACCCTTGATTCAAATAATGTTGTGATCATACATTTAGTTAATGGTGACTTTTTCTTAGGCTCCAGTTCCTCGAATATTTTTATTGGGTTCTCAAGGTTCTGGCAAAACCACTGTTGGGAGATTATTGGCTAAAAAACTAAATATCTTTCATATATCATTTCGAAATTACCTACAAGATCAAATTATGTCCAAGATGAAACGACCACCATTACAAGACCCAGAGGATTGGGAGGGAGAAGAACATGTTGACATAGAAGGAGGTTTGTCAATAGAGAGAGAGAGAGAGAGATGACATTTCATTTTGTTAGATCAAGCTGCAGACTTGCTCACAGGTAGTGACTTAGATGCTGATGTGGCAGAGGCACTCAATGATAAAGAGACTGAAATTAGAGCATACTTATTGCACAATGAGCCTCTCTCCGAAGAAATTCTGGAAGAATACACTAAAACTTTCTGGAACTCTGAACCTTTCAAGTGAGTTTTTATAAGGAACAATTTATGAAGCGTGTCCCTCAAATAATGTCATAATTTAAAACTGTAAATGTAAAATTTAAACAGTATGTATCCTATCATTATAGATCGTCAGGATTCATTATAGAGGGATTTCCTCACCAAGGAGATGAGTTGCGATACTTGTGTTCTAAAGGTTTCTTTCCAGATGCTGCTGCTATATTACAGGTAAGCAAAATTGTACTTGGACTTGAACATCTTAAATGGTTATAGTACATCACTGATATTTATTATTTTAGGTTGAAGAAGCAAATATGCTTGATCGTATTTTACCAGGTAAAATGGCAATATGGCGGAGAAAGAGAGATAAGAGACTGGAAAAGAAAATGCAAGCAAGAGAAAAAAGACTTAAAGAATGGGTAAGAAAGAAACTTAGTTGATATTTCAATATGTGTAAACACATAAATATATCTATGTTCATCATCAAGTATATATGCATTTACTGTACATAATAGGAGGAAGATAAAGCTCAAAGGAAAGCTGAGATAGAGGAACAATACAAACAAAAGAAATCTGAAAGAGAAGCCGAAAAAACTGATGAAGATGAAGAACCTGGTTCAGATGGAGAAGACGATCCATTTTACGATGAGTATCAGGACCAGCTAGCAGAACTTGATGCTGAAGAGCCTCCTGAAGAAGAAGAGGAAGATGAAGAAGATGAAGAAGATGTAGAAGAGAGAATGAGATCATCTTTGACAGAGAAATTTGAGGAAGAGAATGACAAACTGTCAACAATACAAGTAAGGCTGTTGAATGAGACATACATATACATGTACAAGAGATGTTATTTAAACATTAGGACACACACTGTTAATGTTTGATGACATGATTACTGTTATATAGGAGGTTTTAACTGAATTACAAATTCCATGTCATTCTGTTTCTGCTGATCGTAAAATACCAGTTGTAGCCTACTCCCTTGAGAAAGCTCTCTCACGATACTTCAAAGATCGTGAAGGACTACTTACTAAGTCTTCTCCAGTAGACTCATTAACAGCTAAAATACTACTAGATCATGGCTACAAACAACTTAGTCGTTTTGGATACTGGTGTCCTATCAAAGTCAGTATAACAAACCCTTGTATTGATTCAGTATATCTCACATTTATATTAATTGTTTGTTCATCTCTCATAGTTAATGGAAGAGTGTCATTCAGTTCTTCCTCCCTCTTCTATTCACTCCACATTTCCTGTAATTTACCGGCAAAGAATCTACTTCTTATCATCTGTCACAGCTCAAACTCAGTTTATTGCTAATCCAGAGTATTATCTGGGACAAGATGTGCCACGTCTACCAGTACCAGTTCGACTGGCAATTGTAGGGCCCCCTAAATCTGGCAAAACTACAAGTGTGTATTTGAATAATGTAATAGAATTGACATACATTTGTATATTTAAGTATCATCTAATAGTTGGAATAGGTGATTTATGACATCAATATAGACTATAGAATTTGTTTGTACATGTCAATAATATACTATTACATGGACATGTACCAGTAGTGCAGTAACATGTGATTTAGATTTGTAATTCATTTTAGTTGCTGAACGATTTGTTACCGAGTATGGTTGTCTAAGGTTATCTATTGGTGAAGCTATGAGAAGAGTTATCAGTCAGTTACCCCAGTCTGATCTTACAGAACAGTTGCTGTCATATTTAAGAGTTGGACAAACAGTACCTGATGAACTGTGTGTGTTAGCATTGGAGAGAGTTTTACTAGATGTCCAATGCACAGCTAGAGGGTAATATACTAGTACTTGATTGGCTGAATAGCTATAAGCATGGAATATACCTGTATAGTACTCCTATTGTCTCTCTCTTTTCATGTAGGTATGTCCTTGACGGTTGGCCAATGACCAAAAGTCAAGTTGACTTGCTTTCTGCCTATCATATCATTCCAGTATGTGTTGTGGAACTTGAAGTATCCAATGAAGAGATGTTGAAGAGAGCAGAATTATATAGAGAAACAGAGAACAGGTAAAGTGAATCAGTCGCACTTAACAGATGGTATAAGTTTGTATTCAGCCTCAATATACAATATGTTTGTTATAAGTGTGGACTGTTCACAAGTGTCCAGTATCAAATCATTACTGGAAAGTTGGAAACAAATGATTTATTTGCTCTTTTCTTTCAGGCCTTATCTTATGCATGACAGTCCTTCCATTCTACTTGTGAGAAGTGGCCATTATCATAAGAATGTGTCCTCTATGAGGACATGGTACCAAGAGAAATATGATAATTGGACTGTAGTAGATGGAGAAAGGAACCATTGGCATGTTTGGCATGAAACTCAGTCAGTGGCACTCCACACTGCTATACAAATACAACAGTACCTTATTAGAATCACTGAAGGTAATATCAGACTATAGTCCTGCATTACACTAACATATTACTTCCTTTTTATGTAGGGAAGGCAGCCTCCATCAATAGTTTGTGTGTGACTCCTCAGGAATTTAAAGATCGGCTGGGGTCATTTAAGGAGTATTGTCCTGTGAGTTTAGTAGAGAGAGGAGAACTAGTAGACTGTAAATCACAACCATCTTTACAATATGCAGTGGAATATCAAGCTAAGTACTACAGGTAAGCTTAAAGTACATGTATAGTGGTTGTATATTGTTTATTTTTAGAACTGCTGGAGAAAAGGAACTAAAGTCGTTCTTGTCTGATCCTGAGGCTTACGTGGGTGAGGCCACACCCATACACCTTCCTTCTTCAGACTGTCTTCCACAAATCAAGACTGAGTTAGAAGTAAAAGAGATGTTCCCTCGTCAATATGAGATACAAGGGTTTTGTCCTGTGACTTACATAGATGGCAAGAAAAGGTTAACATTACATGTGTGTACATATATATCTTCATTATTGTACTAGGAATATTGTAACTAAAGAACTATATAATTATTTCAATAAATGTTGTCAGTAGTGTGTTATTCTTCTTATAGATATGAGGCACTGGTACCTGGTCAAACCTCTTGCTCGGTGGAGTACAAGGGCAAGTTATTTTGCTGTGCCTCTGAAGAAAAGCTTGATAAATTTATGAGGTAACAATAATTATTGATATGTATATGGTCTATATCATATGTACATGGACTAGTGGTTACTATTGTACTTAATTGGTTTAGATATCCTGGTCTGTATGAGGTAACAACTCTTCCAGTAAAATTACCTCCTATCAAACAACCCTTATCTATTGTATCTCTACCTATGTTGGGTTATATGGAACAATCTGTGGCTACACCCATAATTAATGCTCTAAATGCTGTGGGATGTTGTAAGCCCAAGTTTCCATTTATAACAGCAACCCAGTCTGCATTACTCTATGTAGCCTTCCACTTAAAAGGTGAAGTTTACTCATACAGTAGTGAAATTAAATTATGTCTCCTACATATATATTATAGCTTATAATACTAAAGGAAGTAAATATGTGAGGGAAAAGTATCGTTACAAACTGCAACATTTTGAAGAACAATGTCAACTAATAGCTAACCTAGGTCAGATTATGAAGAAAGGTTATCAAGAACCTAATGAGCGACCAATGGGTTTTGAGATGCAAATGAATACATTTCTAGCTTTGAACAGAACACCATGTACATCTTAATATGCAAGATGATAATGAATACTATAATGGAGTATTTTATGAAAATATTTACTTTCTTATAACTAACAACAACATATAATTGTACTTTCAGTAATAGACTTGCATGTAAACACAATTTTCAGACAGTTCGCAAATTCCACTAATATCTATATTCTATGGAAGCCCTTGGCGACATTTCGCACTCACGTTTGCGTTCATGTGCGCAAATATCGCGTGTTCGTATACGCACCATTTCTAGGCTTTTCTTGTTACTTAATAAAACGCGGAGCGCGAGTAACACGAGCCATCTCTTAGAATCGAGCATCAGTGAGATGTTTCCAGTTAGATTGGGTCCCTGATTTTGGTTGTATATTGTAGGTCTATTATTTAGGGAAGCCGAGAACGGACATTAAAACTCCGTATAATCCCGTTATATTGAAATTGGAAATAGGAATTGCAATGTCCGCACATGAACACGAACGTGAGTATGAAATGTCGCCAAGGGCTTCCCATAATATTCCACTCATATCTAACCTAACTTAAATCTTCATTAACAGTTCAGAGTACATGCATGCACTTCAGGCCACCTATACCATTATTTGTTATTCAATTTTTACAATCATGTGGCAGGTCTCCTCTCTGTTATTACTAATAATAATGAATGAATTTGTATGGTTATGGGTCAAGTTATTGTAATAACAAATACATGAACTTTAGAGTATGCATAATAATATGTTCAATATGTATACAGTTATACGTTGAGTTTGTGTAGCACTAATAGTAGTACTCTTGAACTTTCCAGTCAGGGTAATCTCCCGTACCACGAAACCCAGTATTCTTACCACCAGAATACATTTTTAATAGAACATGTCCTTGTCCATCTGCTCTTTCTTGATAGACGACATTGATCCCATCACGAGGAGTTGAGTGTCTCGTCCACTTGCGATTAAACCAACTTCGTAGTTCTTTAGCACGAATTGGTCGCCCTGCAGAACAGACAGCAAATCCATTTTTTATCCTTTTTTCAAGTCCAGTTCCTCCATCAAGCTCGCTGTAGCCTGCACGTATCAGTGCATGGGAGAGATAGTGAGCACAATTGTCTTTGTATCCATGCTTGTTACCGCATTCACAGCCACTGCTGTACTTAGACCACGCTGCAGATAGAGATTGTGTTTTACAAGTGAGGAAGAAGCACGTAAATAACATCAAACAAAAAACAATTCGGTAAAAATGATTAGCCATTGTTCGGATTGAAGCGGAGTGTTCCTGACGAAGTCATGAAGCCACGCCCACCACCTATTATGATAACCAGATGCAGTGTAGGGGGAATTAAATACACTACATGTACTAATATAACATGATGCACGTATCTGATTAATA
Source organism: Xestospongia bergquistia (assembly GCA_963965975.1). NCBI lineage: Eukaryota > Metazoa > Porifera > Demospongiae > Haplosclerida > Petrosiidae > Xestospongia > Xestospongia bergquistia. Next base: position 3,798,917 of record OZ014425.1, read on the forward strand.
ATAAATAATTACTGAGACGAGATACTGTTTTAGTGAAGATGATATAGCTTAGCATTATTATTTAAGCAATCTGTTTCATACTGTATATAATGTTAATTATGAATTTGACTTTACAATCATTTGTTGAAAAGTGATACTGAATGAATTAAACTGTCATTATATTGATTATTTATTATTAAAATTAAGTGAGTATAATATAATATTGTGATGTTGCATTCTAGAATGAATGGTTAGAAAGTTTATGTGCAGTTTAATTTACAGTTGTAGTTCTCTCCATTTCTTCATAGGGTAATGTGACTATTGTTGTACCTCGCATAATCTGGATATTCTGCTCCTTTAGTTTTTTGTTAAAATAATAATGAGTTACTTTAGCAAAACTGAGAACTCTAGTTTTTATACAAATTCTATTTAAGACATAACTATAAATTATCAGCCAGTTTGATGATCTAATTGATATCTATTGTTATTGACAGTCTGTTTCTTCTGAGTGAGGTATTGATATGAGAGAGTAGTTGTATTTAAGTTAGGATTGGAGGCCAGGGACATTGATACATAATATTCTACTATCCCTGTATCAGAGAAGACATTCATAAAGTGTCATATTAATAAGCAGTGGTCCCTTAACAAGAGCACATACACTTATATGTACCTAAAACATGCTACAGTGTAGTGAGCATCAATGTGACAATATGAAGACAAGATGATCTGGACAAAGAGTCTTTGGCCAAGATCGGAGGTGTACTCACTCAGGTGATGGAATGGAGACCTATTCAGGACTGTGTATCTTGACTTGCTCTACCAAGTCTTAATTCACTATGAAAACAGATTGGTTGATTCAACAAATCTGTGTTCATTTTCACTAACGATAACCAAAATATATTTTTAATAGTATCTTACCTACTAATAGACTGGCACATAAATTCAATTTTCAGATGGTTTATAAATTCCTCTAATATATATCTACAATTCATATCTCTCTTAAGTCTTCAGTAACAGTTCAGAGTTTTTTGAGAAAATATTCACTTTCCTACATTTTGACTAAAATTTATATGTAAAAGCAACAATTTTCAGACAGTTTCCAAATTCTTTATAAGGTACATTTCCTTCTAACTTAAATCTTCAGTAATAGTTTTAGAGTACAACCATTCAACAGATTAAATTTATTTGTTTTTAGGTGTCCTTTTTTTCATCAATTAATAATGACAAGATTATTCTGTTATTGGTAAAATTCTTTTAATCACAAAATAAATGATATTAGTTAACTGGTGCTGAATAATACAAGTAATAATTAGATATAAATATCATGACATTGAGTTTGTCTAGTACTAATAGTAGTACTCCTGAATAGGCCAGTAATAGAAATTTCCTGTGCCACGAAAGCCTATAGGGATTAATCCAACTCGTGATTGTATGTACTTTTTTAACAGGACATGTCCTTGTCCACCTGCTTTTTCTTGGTAGACGAGATTGATCCCTTCACGAGGACTTGAGTGTTTTGTCCATACACGACCAAACCAATTTCGGAGTTCTTTAGCCCGGATTGGTCGTCCTGCTGAACAGACATTGAATCCATTGACATCTCTCATTTCATATCCAGTTCCTCCATCAAGCTCACAGTAGCCTCCGAGTATCAGTGCATTAGAAAGATAGTGAGCACAGTTGTCTCTGTGCCCATATCTGTTACCACATTTACAGCCACCATATGAAGACCACACTGCAGAGAGAGATCTTGTGCCTCTGTTGTCTTTGCAGTAGCCCATAGCCTCACAAGAGAGGTAGAAGCATGTAAATAGCATCAAACAAAAACCAATTCGGTAAAAGTGATTAATCATTGTCGTCAAAGAACTGGATTGTTTCTGATATCTGCTATTCTTAATACGCTTACTAAATACATGTACTAGTCCACGTGAGTGCAAACTCAGAGACCGCGCCTAGCTCCTTAATTATGAATAATAAAATACCAAAAATTAATAATCAGAAAAATTCCTGCAATTATGATTAAGCATAGCCCGTTTTTCTTAAATGACTATATACCTGTGAAGCCAATTTTGTAATCAATTTAATAATAATTATACTTATTACACGTAATCACTGAAAAAGACTCAGAGCCCATGCCTTAATTATGAATAATAACAAGCAAAATTTTGAATACCTGCAAAGTCAAATTCATGTTAACTTATATACACTGTGGAACAGATTGTTTAATGAAACTAATTGTACATGTACATGTCTTCACTCACTCAAAGAGTATCTCAAGTCCTGTCATCATTTATGAGCATTTTTTATGAGTGAAATAGGAATTGTGCATTGTATTGGCTAGTACTTTATAGCTACCCCTGCTCTGCACTGATTGCAAATAATGATTATATAAAAATAAATTGTGTATGACATTATCTTGAATACATATTAGGATGAATTCATACATGGTTGGAAAGAGTCAAACCGACCAGTTTACAGCTTTAATTTTCTTTCCAATTCTTCATATGGTATGTGACTATTACTGTATCTCTCATAATCTGGACATTCTGCTCCTTCATTTATTCTATGACACACACTACTTCTATGTTGAGTAGGTATCCCCTCTTTGTTAAAATGATAATGAGTTACTTTAGCGAAACTGAGAACTCTAGTTGGTATACAAAACACTTTATGACTGTCTTCTCTGAGATAGGGATAGTAGAACGCAAACACATAGCAATCCCAACTCGAATATATTACAGTTTTTCCTCTTGGATCAATAGGTTCATATATTACTCCTTGAAAAGGTCGTTCTATAGTTACTGTTTTAATACCATCCTCATTGGTATCAAATTTATAATCATTGTAGTTGATTAAATCTGCTGGTACTTCCTGGCCATCTTTTTTTAGATAAACAATAATAACATGGCTTATTTTTCTCCTATATAGCAATGTCCCTCCTAACTTGAATGCAACCTCTCCTTCTAGGCCTTGCTCAGAAGAAACTGACTGTCGATAACAATGGATAAGATCATCAAAATTGACCAATAATTTAGTTGTGCCATAAATAGAAGAGTGTCCAAATAATGGTGAGACACACCCTGTCATTTCTTCAGGTGCTTCATTTAACATTGGTTTCATAGCACTTACATTAATAGACCACCATGAGTATGTCCCTTTCATTAATACGCCTCTGTGGTATGCAACCTTACAAAATGTGGCTCCATCATTTGATTCTATGAAAGAATTTTTTGTGCCTGTCTTGGGACTGCATGCAAAAATCCCCATTTTCCTGTGACTGTCAATTATCAACTCAGTATCACAGAAGTGAATTATTTTTGCTAGCTGCTTAACTGGGAGGCAATTTTTTTGTGGTTTTGCTGTCTGACAAATCTGTGGCAACTGTAACAATACTTCCTCTTCCCACAAATTGTGTTTCCATGGTAATTCCTTGATAATCTGGTTTGGGATGAATATTTCGTATGGCCATCTATTGTGAACCACTTCTTTTTCTAGTCTTCTGCAAGAAATACAATGAAAGAATACATGTACACATTAATAAAGCTGCAATTTGAGATAACTCACTCAATAGAATAGATATTTTCAGATCCTATACTTGGTGAAGCCATGCTCTTATTTTGAGAAGAATAAGTGATCACTGACTGACAGTCAGTGGAAGTATAGGTAACGCCCGCTCATGATCACTAAGTGGGCGAATGCTATATAATAATAATTGTTATTATTTTTGGTTAAATAACTGTGGTGTTATAACTGCTGATGTGTAGAGTTAAAGCGACTTTCTTATGGTATTTTGTTTTTATAGTGTTAATCATAGTGGTAAGAGCTCGGAACTTACTATAAGGAATGAAGCTATCCTGTAGACAGAAAGACATCTTTCTTAGCGTGTGGTGTGCAATAACATTTGTGGGACTAGTGAGATCATTATAGTAAATCCATGTTTCAATTTAAACCTTTTAGGGCACAGCTATAATGATCATTAGTTCTACAATGTTTGATCTAGCAGATAAAATGGGTGTAGCCATTGAAGACATTTTAATTTTGTTGACTGTTCGATCTGTTGGTAATATGCTAGGTAGTTTGACATCTGGTGTTTGCTGTGATAGATTTCGTTGGCAGTCTTTTTGGCTTCTAATTGTACTTTTGACATGTGAATTTGCTGGTATGATTAGAACTATGTTATTAATATGCCAAGTAGCAGAGGGGTAGGAATGAAGTTTAAGTTGGGGAGGGCTGACCTTATATTTAGTTGCGTTATATTATTAAACATCAGACCAAACAAATTAATTTGTCTGTCGTTAAAGGAAACAAACTCTTTAGCTATTTCTAATAAGTTTATGTTATCAGTATGGTCCTTATGTGTATGTAACAGCATGACATGGTTTAGTCGTTCTTGGGTCATAGTACTTCTGAGGTAATTTTTTAGTCGGCGTAAGATTGAAAAGTGTGTTCCGTTCTATTAATACTTTTGTTATAGCAATTAATTTTACAGAAGGTAACATGACCGCACAATAACGTGGTGATTGATTGTTAATATACACAAATTAACACAATAACCACTTCAGTCAAGAGGTTATTGTGTATATAGTCTTGAGTGCAAATCAGGGGGGCTTAGCCCCCTGATTTGAAGTTGTGAGGCTTCACCCCCCTGCCCCCCTTTCCTATCCCTATGCCAAGTAGTTATAAGGTAATGTTAACATAATAACAAGGAAGTGAGTGTTTATACTATATTGACTCCTACATATTACATCAAAGCAAACTATTCCTAGTGAATAATGTCCCAGAATACTAGTCTATAGTGGTACATGAGAAAACTGTCTATCATTAGAGTTATGAAATGCTTTCATGTTTACAGAGTTCTATGCTAAGCTTTAAATTTGCTTGCTAATTCAGTGCTAAGCAATAAATCCTCTCCTTACATGCAAAAATGTTTTAAGTCTGTAAAAGTTGTTGAGTATATATAGCAACAAATTGAAATTACATGTATTGCACTCAGTCTTCATATTTAATTATCCTGTCATCTTAGTGACAATATCACTACTGATAATATTATATAATATTGTTCTATTGATCGGGACTATGTAGCATGGGAGCTATATCTCTATAAAAATTGATTGGTTGATTTAAACCAATATAATATTATGGTTATACACTTTTCATTCCTAACATACTATCAGAAACATGTATAGTCAATTTGATGGTACATGCATTAGGAATGAAAACAGCAGGATGTTTCCTTTCAGTTTGCATGAAATAATTTGCTACATGTGCGAACCTATACAATCAAATCTTGGTTAAATCAACTAATCATTTTTACAGTGATACATTAATAGGGTGGGAGGGTGCTATTATTCATTCTCATGTTCACACATACAGCTATAATGACTGTTCCATATTCTGTCAATTTGATCATGTTGGGTGTACTTCTAACATTCCAGGATTGTATGCATGGATCTGTAAACAACGGTAAATGATACAATATTCAATGAAGTATGGAGAATGAGTCTGCAAGACTATGTTATTAAATTGCAGATGCTATCATTTGCATTTAAGAATGCTCATCCAGTCAAATTACAATAGTCACTATGTTACTGTATAAACCATGTCTACATTTTAACTGTCAATGGTATCATAGTATGTTGTGACTGAGTAAGCAAATAATACGATATAGCTAGTGGGAATAATGCGTTAGTACAGTGCATAATTGACTCAAGTACTGCATATATGATAGCATTTTTTCACAGGTGTTCATGCAGTACTATTGAGAGCGTGGCACCATAAATCTGGTCCTAGTTTACAGTTAATACATTGTGCAATAGCAGTCAGCTTTTTTATAACTCCAATGATTGCTAAAGAATTCATATCACAAGGAAACAGTGATTCAATAGTAGGATATACGAGTGAACTTTTGCAACTTAACTGTACCTACTTCATTGAAATAAGTTATAATGAAAACCTGACTGCTAGTGCTGCTTGGAATTTAAGTGAATCTTGTTCAAATTGGTTGATGGATTCTTGTGCAGATAGTAATATTGTACAGACTATAGGAGATGTAATACACAATACCTCAGTCTGTAACTCCACAATAACTTTACTAGATACTTCTCGTTTTGAATGGGCATATCTGATCTGTGGTTTTCCTCTGTTGATTCCAATTCCAGCCTTTATTTACTATGGCATTAAAGACTGCTGCTTTATTGAAATAGAAACAAATAAGAAAGTAGAGGAAGAAGTCAAGGTTGATCTAACAAAGACTGAAAATATTAACAATGCAGAGGAAGAAAATTCAAAGAAAATTAATGATAGCAATGACACCTTCCATCCATCGTCAAGAGCATATAATGTCATTGTTCTCATCGGTTTATTTCATCTCGTAGCAATTTATGTGGGCTCTGAAACAACACTATTGAATTTGTTCTTTGCTTATGCAGTCAAAAGTAATGCTCACTTTAGCAAATATAATGCAGCACTACTGCTATCAATTGAATATGGTAACTTTGCTTTGTTTCGCTTCATTGGTGTTGGTCTTCTACTATGTAAACTGTCGGTGACTTTTCTGATGTTTACATGCTTTTCTGGAGTTATAATTTCTTGTTTGATCATGATAGTGTGTTCCACTCATTCTATTGCATTATGGATTGGAGGAGCATTGATTGGAATGTCAATGGCTCCAATCTTTCCTTTGATAATGACATGGCTAAGCAAGTATGCTCCATCAAATAGTAAAGCAACAGGAATGGTATTGTTTGCAAGTCGTATTGGGTACATATCTATATCTCTATCAGCTAGTCTTCTCATAAAGCAGTACCCCATGATATTATTGTATATGACATTAACTAGTGGGGTCACTTCCTTGATCATATTTACAGTGCTGACTGTCATAGTTAAAGTATGGAGTGGGCAGTGTTCAAAATGCAGAAACAAAAATGCACATGCACGCTATCAGAAAATGGAAATAGAGCTAGTGAACATTGATGAATTGGAGAGAAAACCTAAGTCAGCTCCAGTTCTTTCTGATCATGAAATCTGAATAATGCCTGCAACATTTGAATAAATTAATATTGCTGATAATATACAGCCTAGAGTTGATAATATGTATGTTAATAAATAACTGTGTTAATATGACAGTTAATAAGTCATTCTATAGTCTATACATTTACTTGATAATATAAAATATATTGGTATCTTGAAGGGGCACTTAATGTATATAAATATAATTGTAAAATACTTTGTTTATGAATTTGCTGTAATAGTTAATCATTTTAGTTATCACCTTCCTTATCTATAATATAATAACAAAGGAAACATTAATGACAGATATATAAATCCTAAACCAGTGATATTCACAAATGTAACATACTCATAATTGGTGGAGGCATATCAATCATGCAGTCTCTCTTCCAATCATTGAGTAATTTTTTCTTGTCAAGTGTAGAAAACTGGAAAGATGTGCTTCTATCCAATGATGTTGCCTGAGTATTGCTCCTTTGACTATGTTGTCTTTCTCTCATCAGAGTTTCATGTTGATTGCTGTTAGACCTAGTTTTTTTCTGTCAACAAAATACATTAGTATATTATTTTGTTTAGTAATAATACGTTGAATATTATTATACCTTAGATGCTAGACAATGACAGCATTTACGTACTACAGTCTGCTTAATCTGTATGACAAATTATGTGTATATTATTATATTATAATAGACTAATTGCTAAGTTTTACCTTTTCATTTCGTAATATATTAAGAAGCAAGATTAAAATTCCCTAGAGAAAATTGAGACTATATAGTTATATATGATTTGATGTTCAGGTTACTTGAGAACAAACGAAGATAACAAATAGCCATGCAAAGACTGTCATCTGAGTATTAACTAAAAATACACCAATCAACCATGTTACTCCAAGGAAAGGAATCAACGTCAAAGTTCCCAGAATGTTTTTTCTATTTACATTTTATATTTAGTGGTAAAATAAAGTATTGACTGCTCACTTAAAGACAACATAGCCGATCTTCTTTTCTCTTTTGTCTTTCAAGGTTCTGGAATGATAGCGAATCAAAGCTCTCAATGACAAAATCAGAAAAATGGTGTTAACCTGTCACATACATAATATAATTGAAAATTATATATCCATTCATTAGTAGAACATACCAAAATAAATCCAATCATTGGTCCAACAAAAGCCCATACTGCTCCTCTCTTGTTTGGGTCTAACCAACAGCTATAGAAATTAAACAAACCATATAACAATGCATTATATTTACTAATCATACAATTTTCCATGTACTCCATAAGCATCATGTATCACACCAGCAGATATGGCAACAGGAACGACTGGTAGCCCTTGAAAAACATGCAAAGATCGTTAACAAATCTCATTGATATTTCTTACCCCATCCAATAATAAGGAACAGATACCACCTTTTACTAATTTTTGAGGACACAATAACCAGCAATAAAAACAACACGATGCCTTCACATAACATCAATGAAAAAGTTGCAAGAAAAAGTAATAGAGAAAACCAGCTATAACAACACAACCAGCCTACAAACAAAATATTGTTATATCATTGTTAAAACAATTCATTGATAATTGCCTTTGAATGAGTGACATTGATTAACTTATAAAAGAAGAGGTAGATGAGATATCCAGATAGGAGGGCTATACATAGATTGAAATGAATGAAAATTTGTACACCAGTCACCAATTCTTTTCTACATTATATATGATACAGAGTTAGAGTATTAATTAGGATAACATATACTTACCCAAGCATTAGAAGGAATACAATTGTGAGTATTAAACAAATACTAGAAATTGACACTCAAATATATGAGAATATTTCAAGTGTTAGAGCTTCTTCTGGAGGGATATGTATGAATTAAGAGTTAAAATTCGTAATTGCCTGTTCAAGAACTCCATGAGCATCTACTAATACAACAAATGGTGTTAGATGACTTGCATTACACACAATAGTGTACTGTACTAGTGTCTTTAACAGAGCCACTAGATCTCTTTGACACACTAATTATCTCAATGCCTTCATCAGATCAGTCACCTCTTCCATTGGGTCTATGTAGGACATTGACTTGTACTTTAGGCATCACAGTTTACACTATATACCCTGCTGTGTAGTTCCAGAAGACACATCTCGATGAGGTAATATTTGCATTTTCAAACTATTAAAGAATTAATTTATGAAGTAATTTATTATTATAATAAGTCCATACTATTTTAGTTGTAAAATTCAGTTCAATTCCAAAAGGGCTGGCACACAACTTGTGAAGATATGACATTTAAACCAGCTTCAACATTGCTAAAAATTAAGTCTTCAAACGTCTATTTTCCTATATAATACCGCGTATAGCATACCTTTTGGTTGTTGCTTCGAGAAAATCTCCACTGTTATTGAGTACACTATTAACAAATACAAATCCTGACCCTATAAAATAAATGATAGCTAGCTTGCATAGAATATATACTAACCATTGCCCTGATTTATAGGCTGGTTGTATTGTAGAGAGGCTTGAACAGCACCTTCCCTAGCACTGTTCACACACATTATGCATAATTAATCATTTGCGTGTACAAGTCATTAGGTAGTATCTAAATTGCAATGTACCCTGGAGGTCCTGCAATAAGCATCATTTTGTACCTGGGATTTTTGGGTCATCTGAGGTTGACATCCAATATCTAAGATATCAAGGCAACAGTCATAATATGTAAAACATGATTGTTCACAGCAACACCTAGGAAAACCACCAGATGCTTCTACACAGCAGTTCTCTAGTAAACAACAATGTCCTCCACTTAATTGAAGGTCAGCTTTACAAGAACCTATAGAGAAAAGAAAGGGTATGATCATTATACTGATCATTAAGTGACTGTATGCTGTAGCTGAGAAGTCTACAGTAGAAAATCTACTACGTACAGAACAATTTATAGATATACTCGTTGAAACTTACCTTGTGAATAGCAATTACGTAGTTTTAAAACAAAATACAGTACACAAATTAGAAATCTAGCTAGCATCATTTTCAGACAGATAAGCAACCAGCTACGTCTAAATTATTAAGGTGTGGCTAGTCTACGCCCATTGAGCTCGTACTGGAAACGCCCACGCACTTCAACGACTTTATGAGCTATTATAGTATAATAATGGCAAATGACTAAAATTAGAGTTTTCAGTCCTGCACAATAAAATAATGAAGCTATTATATTTATACTAAACAAAGACAACAATGCTTCATCTTTCAATACATAACTGAATTACTGAACTGTATGGCTTGCTACAGTACTAGAGTGCTAAAAATACGAGTACCTCAATGACCTTTCCACTGGATTTATTATTAATTGTAAATACTTATTTCAAAGTAAATTGATGTAGTTTTGGTCCTTAATACTATTTATGATCAAATATTTCACTGTTAAGTCTATACAAGACGCTAGAGTCCCAAAAGTGTCATTTAACAGATTTTTAGTACAAATTAACAGCTAAAGCAACTTTATTTAACTTTTTCTATACACTACAATGCATTATAAACAAAGATATATAGACAAAACATGCACTGTTTCCATGTCATTAAATTTGGGCGTTTTAATTGGGCCTCCGCTTTTTCGTTATTCATAAGTTACAACTATAGCGTTTGCGTTAAAGTACATGCTCTTTAAGTCACACGTTTTCTGCATTTGTTTCCTAGTTGTTAGACAAAATAAAGAGGAGTCAAATATCAAAATGCATTTGGAACATTCATCACAATAGATTAATAACCATAGCACGTGTAAACATGCCCACTTGTTGTGGGTAATCACTGATAACTATTCTCGTTATTGTCTTACAGTTAATCTTTTGTCGTTCATTCACTATAAATTGACAATGCAATATATCTTTACTATTCTAAGTCAGAATGACTTCATCTGGAGCAACAAATCTATTTTACCTCTCAATCTTCTTTTGCCTATTTGCTATTAAGTCAAATGCAATTGGTAAATTATAATGTATTTATTATTATTCACTAATAGTTACCTTCTTTTATAGACTGTCATCCACCAAAAGGCTATGGAGTGGACCTAGATTTCTATAAAGATGATCAAAATTTTTGCAAAGATTTTCCAAACAATTTCTTTGCAACTGCAATCGTTGCAGTCAATGCAGAAAGAGCTGGCGATATTCCTAACAATTGTAAAGTGGAACTCCCCAAAATAATAGGTTTCAGTTGTAGACAAAGAGGAAGTAAAAAAAGGGCTAAATCACCAAAAAAAGAAAAAAGCCCAAAAAAAGATAAAACCAAAAAACCCAAAAAAGATAAGAGTAGAACAAAAGGAGATGGAACACTTGTTACAATTAATGTCATATATTTCTGTGATTCATGTACACAAGGTACATTAAATATACCACAACAGCTACCAAGAGGAGACAGATTAAACCTTCCCGGGGACTCAATGAATATAACCATTGGAGGAATGAGTTTCATGCATTATTTTAAGGAAAGAGGTTTCTTTGGATATTACTGTGACTGTGAGCGCATTACTGAAGGAACACCTCAAGCCTCTTGTGGTAAGTGCATACCTATATATATATGTATAAATTGTGTTCTTGATAATGTAATTATACTTGTCTCTTATGTATAGATTGTCCTGGAAATTGTCCTTAACACGCACTATTACTGTGACATTATTATACTTTGATAATTGTTATCTAATGTTACTTTAAATGATGTAAATAACAATGAATTAATAATCAATCAAATCTGTATTATTACTATTTGTTTTGTTACTTATTTTTGCTCATGATTATTGCTGGACAACAAGACATATGCAATAATAAAACAGTAGGTATATGGCAATTACTTGGCTTGCAGTGATCGTAAGATGTATAGTAAACATAGTAAACAGAAATACTGTGCACTAGTCTGGGACTGCTGACCCTTCGCTATGTTAGTACAATAGTTCTCTTAGAAAACTAATTATGTAGGGAGGTTCACATGGGGAGGAGCAGCACGTGGAATGAGGAACTTTAGAGTCGCCACTTGAAATGTCTTCATGTATACGCCCACCACCTCTTTCTACTAAAGGCATTGTCAATCTTATCAGGGATAATTTTTCGTTCATACATATTATAGAAGACTCCATTAAAGAATTAGAAAGTTATTATGATCGTAACTACTATTTTCGTGGCGAATTGTCTCCTTCAGAGAGTACTGTAATTCCTGTTCCATCGAGACAAAGGGTACACGTTGTATCCAACAATGAGTATGTACTGAAGATATTAAATCAACGAGATTCATCAAAACCAGACACTGTTAAAGTTTTAACAGAAATGAAAAAATATTTGTACACCAAAGGACTCAATGTACCTTTTCCTATCCTATCATTACAAGGGTCAGAAATAGTTACAATGACAGAACAGACACTGTCAAGTTATAAAGAAACTTGTACTAGTAGCACAGTAAAACAACTTGAAAATGGATCTATTCCTAGCAACCCTGGGCAATATTGTATTCATATTTTGACATACATTCCAGGAGAAACATTTCATGATGTTCCTCAAAGTCCTCAACTGATGTTTAAGCTAGGAGAATACATTGGTTGGTTACATACAGACTTAAAGGTAGTGTAATATAATCTTGAACAAAACTAACTATATAAATTATCAAGCTTTGTTTTGATTCAGTGTCAATGTTTTTTGTGTATTTTTAGGATTTTTCTCATCTTGCTGTAAAGTTTACTGAATGGGACTTAAAATACTTACTCACATTGCGTGAACGGGTTCCTAAGGCCATCAAAGACCCTGCGAAATTTCAAATTATTACTAGAATTCTCGATATCTTTGAAGAGCATGTTCAGCCTAAAATACCCACACTGCAGTATGGCATTATTCATAATGACATTAACGATTTGAATATAATTGTTGCTGAGAACAAGGGAGAGGTTGAAATTAATGGTTTCATTGATTACAGTGACTGTGTTTTTACTCCTGTTGTCTTTGATCTTGGCATTGCAATGGCCTATGCTATGCTAGAGACACCCAATCCAATTGAAGCTGTAGTTCCTTTATTGGCAGGATACCAATCTATCTTTACATTGTCTCAAATCGAGGTAGATTTGTTGTACTATATTGTGTTGGGAAAACTAGCACAGTCCTGCATTAATGGTATTTAAATTGTATTGAACATTATATGTGCACAAAATGTGCAAAATTACAATTTGAAAATGGAAATAGTCAAATGTCTTTGTACTCATTATCTATCATTGATGTGTTTTTTTAGGTGAATACACATACCAACTTGAGCCTACAAATCAATATTTACTTAGTTCAGTTCAACTAGCCTGGATTACATTGCAAGAGATGCTTTCTAAAGGTAAAGAAGAATGCGACCATGTTTGGGGTCAAACAAAAGGGAAAACCCTGGATTATTATAAATAAATTTTACTTTACAACCTTTTACTAACAATAACTTTGACATTATTCATTTGTATTCCAATAATCTGTCCCAATGGACATTAGTCCTCAAGTTCTTATTGTATTATTGTTAATGTAATGAAGATTTATCCTGCTTTGGTTTCCTTTTAAATAAGTAACTATTCTAACACTTGGTATAATATCTTGGACTATACTGTTCAGTAAAAAATAAGATATATATCCTTCCAAGCTTTCAGCGGTGTTAGGAGGATTGGTGTCAGTTGGAATGTCTGGTAAACGACTACTGCTTAGTACTTCAGTGTTACAAGACTTAACAAATTTGTTGGATTGTATTGAACACAGTATAATTGGTAGTTGAGAAGACAAACATACTCTGATTGATCCTAGCGTAAATCTACAAAAGAGACATGTCATGTGTTAATAATCACATGATATACTTCCCACTAAATTAAACTATTATTAATAAACTATGTATTGTTGATTTAGAAAAGTTTTATATTTTGTAGATTGATGCTACAAAATAACTAAAACTTGTTACACAATATACAAAATGTTAACATTAAACTGTTCATACCTTTTATAAGATATTAGGAGTTGATTTGTGGCAACAATCTATAAGTATAATAGAATTGGCTTTGTGAGAGCTGGTCTTGTTTATAGAAAGATACAATTTATTAAAATGAAGTTCTTACCCTGATTGACTAACCACCATGCCTAAAATAGGTGGGTCTTGTCTTCTATACCTTGTCAAAACAGCTTCCATTTCTCTCACATAAGATGGTGTTGATCTCACATTGTGATATTTACATTGACCTAATAAATAAAACTAAACTACGCACTAAGTCTGTTTGGTATACAATATTCAATAATACTATCACAGCCTAAGTAATCATGATAGCATCTACTTAATACAGTTATAATTTTAGTATTTATTTTAATTTTAATAAATAACTATTGTTATAGTACTTTTTGTTATAGTTCATTATATACATACCAACTAGTGGGACTTCTTTATTTGACAAAATCCAGTGACCCCAAAAGTTTTTTCCTTTGTCACTTACTTTACCACAATGTTCTATATTAAAGGAGTATGATCTTGATGCAGCTATTGTCAACAGTTCATATGACAGTCCTTTAGTACACGAGGTATACCGAAGTATTCTAATTAGTATTAAATATTGATGTTAATAATTATTTTGAGTTTATAATAAATATACACGTGGATACATGAGGTCGACCAGGATAGCAATTGAGGAAGTAAAATTTAAGTTAGTAACATGTTCTTTATATATTTTTGTAAGCAGTTCTGACTCTTCTAGCTCATGAGCCATATAATTTTTAAAATATTATTGTTACACAATAGGCATAATTTTTATTATCCCAAATATTGTATATAAATACAGTAATATTATGACAAATTAAATAAACTTAAGTCTTGATTATATCTTTAATATTCTCTCCTGACTTTATTGTCATATCAACCAATCACAAATATGGAGGACGCCAACACCAAAATCTTCTATGTCTGGATTAATGCTAAATGATATAAAAAATTGGACAGTCTATATATAGACTGTGCTGACTCATCTTACATTGTGATATCTCTTTTATAGACTTTATGCACACAGTATCCCCATTTTTTAAGTATTCTATTATCACTACAGCTATTATTACCGCTATAAATAATTTATAGAAACTTGTCTTATGAATAGCAATTAAGTAGTTTTACAACAAAACACAGTACACAAATTAGTAATCTAGCTACCTTCATTGTCAGACAGATAAGTAATCAGCTACGTCTAAAAAAGCAAAAACAAAATTGTTGAGGTGTGGCTAGTCAATCCGTGATTGGAAACACCCACGCACGTCAACACCTAAATGTGTTGATCATAATGTAATAACTGGCTAAAATTAGAGATTTCAATTCTGCACAATAAAATAATGATGCTATTATACTTAACTATAAAATGCTAAACAAACACAACAATGCTTCATCTTTCAATACATAACTGAATTACTGAGCTGTAACAAGTTACTCGAGTGCTAAAAATATGAGTAACTCAATGACCTTTCCACTGGATTCATTATTAAGTGTAAATACTTATTTCAAAGTAAATTAATGTAGTTTGTTCCTTAATATTATTTATGATCAAATATTTCACTGTTAAGTCTATACAAGACGCTAGAGTCCCAAAAGTGTCATTCAACAGGTTTTTAGTACAAATTAACAGTTAAAGGAACTTTATTTAACTTTTTCTATACATTATAATGCATTACAAACGAAAATATATAGACAAAACATGTACTGTTTCCACATCTGTAAATTTGGTTGTTGTAATTATGCCTCGGCCTTTCTACTATTCATAAGTTACGATGCTAATAATATTTGTTTTTAAGGACATGCTCTTTAAGTCACATAGACAACACATACACTGTTTCCACACATGCACTTATTTAAATTAGGGCATTGTTGTAATTACCCCTCCGCCTTTCTACTATTCATAAGTTACAACGATAATAGTGTTTGTGTTAAAGTACTTTAAGTCACATGTTTTGTGCATTTATCTCCTTTATAAATTGTGTTCTTGATAATGTAATTATACTTGTCTCTTATCCTGGAAATTGTCCTTAACATGCACTATTACTTTGATATTATTATACTTTGATAATTGTTATCTAATGTTACTTTAAATGATGTAAATAACAATAAATTAATAATCAATCAAATCTGTGTTATTACTATTTGTTTTGTTACTAATTTTTGCTCATGATTATTGCTGGACAACAAGACATATGCAATAATAAAACAGTAGGTATATGGCAATTACTTGGCTTGCAGTGATCATAAGACGTATAGTAAATAGTGCACTAGTCGGGGTAGTCTGGGATTGCTGACTCTTCGCTATGTTTACACTGTACAGTAGTTCCCTTCGAAACGTCCATGCTGAGAAAACTATTTATATTAGGATTAGGTTCAGATGAGGAGGAGCTTATAGTCACCACGTGGAATAAGGAGTCGCCATGTCTTCATTTATACGGCCACCACCTCTTTCCACTAAAGGCATTGTCAATCTCATCAAGGATTGTTTTTCGTTCATACATATTATAGAAGACTCCATTAAAGAATTAGTTAGTTATGATGATCGTAACTACTATTTTCGTGGCGAATTGTCTCCATCAGAAAGTACTGTAATTCCTGTTCCATCTAGACAAAGGGTACACGTTGTATCCAACAATGAGTATGTACTGAAGATATTAAATCAACGAGATTCATCAAAGTCAGACACTGTTGAGTTTTTAACAGAGATGAAAAAATATTTGTACACCAAAGGATTCAACGTACCTTTTCCTATCCTATCATTACAAGGGTCAGAAATAGTTACAATGACTGAACAGACACTGTCAAGTTATAAAGAAACTTGTACTAGTAGCACAGTAAAACAACTTGAAAATGGATCTATTCCTAGCAACCCTGAGCAATATTGTATTCGTATTTTGACATACATTCCAGGAGACATGTTTTATGATGTTCCTCAAACTCCTCAACTGATGTTTAAGCTAGGAGAATACATTGGTTGGTTACATACAGACTTAAAGGTAGTGTAGTATAATCTTGAACAAAACTAACTATATAAATTATCAAGCTTTGTTTTGATTCAGTGTCAATGTTTTTTGTGTATTTTTAGGATTTTTCTCATCCTGCTGTAAGATCTAGGGAGTTTACTGAATGGGACTTAAAATACTTACTCACATTGCGTGAACGGGTTCCTAAGGCCATCAAAGACCCTGCAAAATTTCAAATTATTACCAGAATTCTCGATATCTTTGAAGAGCATGTTCAGCCTAAAATACCCACACTGCAGTATGGCATTATTCATAATGACATTAACGATTTGAATATAATTGTTGCTGAGAACAAGGGAGAGGTTGAAATTAATGGTTTCATTGATTACAGTGACTGTGTTTTTACTCCTGTTGTCTTTGATCTTGGCATTGCAATGGCCTATGCTATGCTAGAGACACCCAATCCAATTGAAGCTGTAGTTCCTTTATTGGCAGGATACCAATCTATCTTAACTATGTCTGAAATTGAGGTAGATTTGTTGTACTATATTGTGTTGGGAAGACTAGCACAGTCCTGCATTAATGGTATGTAAATAGCATTGAACATTATATGTGTACAAAATGTGCAAAATTACAATTTGAAAATGGAAATAGTCAAATGTCTTTGTACTCATTATCTATCATTGATGTGTTTTTTTAGGTGAATACACATACCAACTTGAGCCTACAAATCAATATTTACTCAATTCAGTTCGACCAGCCTGGATTACACTGCAAGAGATACTTTCTAAAGGTAAAGAAGAATGCAACCGTGTTTGGGCTCAAGCAAAAGGGAAAACCCTGGATTATTATAAATAAATTTTACTTTACAACCTTTTACTAACAATAATTTTGACATTATTCATTTGTATTCCAATAATCTGTCCCAATGGACATTAGTCCTCAAGTTCTTATTGTATTATTGTTAATGTAATGAAGATTTATCCTGCTTTGGTTTCCTTTTAAACAAGTAACTATTCTAACACTTGGTATAATATCTTGGACTATACTGTTCAGTAAAAAATAAGATATATATCCTTCCAAGCTTTCAGCTGTGTTAGGAGGATTGTTGTCAGCTAGAATGTCTGGTAAACGACTACTGCTTAGTACTTCAGTGTTACAAGACTTAACAAATTTGTTGGATTGTATTGAACACAGTATAATTGGTAGTTGAGAGGACAAACATGCTCTGATTGATCCTAGTGTAAATCTATAAAAGAGACATGTCATGTGTTAATAATCACATGATACACTTCCCACATTTTGTAGATTGATGCCACAAAACAACTAAAACTTGTTACACAATAGACATAATGTTAGTATTAAACTGTTCATACCTTTTATAAGATATTAGGAGTTGATTTGTGGCAACAATCTATAAGTATAATAGAATTGACTTTGTGAGAGCTGGTCTTGTTTATAGAAAGACACATTAAATGAAGCTCTTACCCTGATTGACTAACCACCATGCCTAAAATAGGTGGGTCTTGTCTTCTATACCTTGTCAAAACAGCTTCCATTTCTCTCACATAAGATGGTGTTGATCTCACATTGTGATATTTACATTGACCTAATAAATAAAACTAAACTACACACTAAGTCTGTTTGGTATATAATATTCAATAATACTGTCACAACCTAAGTAATCATGATAGCATCTACTTATTATAAAAATAATAACAGTTATAATTATAGTATTTATTACAATTTAAATAAATAACTATTGTTATAGTACTTTTTGTTATAGTTCATTATATACATACCAACTAGTGGGACTTCTTTATTTGACAAAATCCAGTGACCCCAAAAGTCTTTTCCTTTATCACCTACTTTACCACAATGTTCTATATTAAAGGAGTAAGATCTTAATACAGCTATTGTCAACAGTTCATATGATAGTCCTTTGGCATATGTAGACATTGTTTAACACGAGGTATACCGAATTATTCTAATTAGTATTAAGTATTGACATTAATAATTATTTTGAATAACTATACACGTGGATACATGAGGTTGACCAGGATAGCAATCGAGGAAGTGAGTTTCAATTTTCAACAGTCAGTAACATGTTCATTATCTATTTTTGTAAGCAGTTCTGACTCTTCTAGCTCATGAGCCATATAATTTAAAAATATTACACAATATAATGTTACACAATAGGCATAATTTTTTATTATCCCAAATATTATATATAAATATATAAATTATTATGACAAATTAAATAAAGTTTAGTCTTGATTATATCTTTAATATTATCTCCTGACTTTATTGTCATATCAACCAATCACCAATATGGAGGATCCCAACACCAAAATCTTCCATATATGGATTGATGCTAATTGATATAAAAAATTGGATAGTCTATATATAGACTGTGCTGACTCATCTTACATTGTGATATCTTTCTTCTTTTATAGACTTTTGCACACAGTATCCCCATTTTTTAAGTATTCTATTATCACTACAGCTATTATTATCACTATAAATAATTTATAGATATATTTGTAGAAACTTGTCTTATGAATAGCAATTAGGTAGTTTTACAACAAAACACATTACACAAATTAGTAATCTAGCTACCTTCATTGTCAGACAGATAAGTAATCAGCTACGTCTAAAAAAGCAAAAACAAAATTGTTGAGGTGTGGCTAGTCAATCTGTGATTGAAAACACCCACGCACGTCAACACCTAAATGTGTTGATCATAGTGTAATAACTGGCTAAAATTAGAGATTTCAATTCTGCACAATAAAATAATGATGCTATTATACTTAACTATAAAATGCTAAACAAACACAACAATGCTTCATCTTTCAATAAATAACTGAATTACTGAGCTATAACAAGTTACTAGAGTGCTAAAAATATAAATTTTTGCTCATGGTTATTGCTGGACAACAAGACATATGCAATAATAAAACAGTAGGTATATGGCAATTACTTGGCTTGCAGTGATCATAAGACGTATAGTAAATAGTGCACTAGTCTGGATAGTCTGGGATTGCTGACTCTTCGCTATGTTTACACTGACTGTACAGTAGTTCATGAGAAAACTAATTATATAGGACTAGGTTCAGATGAGGAGGAGCTTAAAGCCACCACGTGGAATAAGGAGTCGCCATGTCTTTATTTATACGGCCACCACCTCTTTCCACTAAAGGCATTGTCAATCTCATCAAGGATTGTTTTTCATTCATACATATTATAGAAGACTCCATTAAAGAATTAGTTAGTTATGATGATCGTAACTACTATTTTCGTGGCGAAATGTCTCCTTCAGAGAGTACTGTAATTCCTGTTCCATCGAGACAAAGGGTACACGTTGTATCCAACAATGAGTATGTACTGAAAATATTAAATCAACGAGATTCATCAAAGCCAGACACTGTTGAATGTTTAACAGAGATGAAAAAATATTTGTACACCAAAGGATTCAACGTACCTTTTCCTATCCTATCATTACAAGGGTCAGAAATAGTTACAATGACTGAACAGACACTGTCAAGCTATAAAGAAACTTGTACTAGTAGCACAGTAAAACAACTTGAAATTGGATCTATTCCTAGCAACCCTGGGCAATATTGTATTCGTATTTTGACATACATTCCAGGAGACACGTTTTATGATGTTCCTCAAACTCCTCAACTGATGTTTAAGCTAGGAGAATACATTGGTTGGTTACATACAGACTTAAAGGTAGTGTAGTATAATCTTGAACAAAACTAACTATATAAATTATCAAGCTTTGTTTTGATTCAGTGTCAATGTTTTTTGTGTATTTTTAGGATTTTTCTCATCCTGCTGTAAGATCTAGGAAGCTTACTGAATGGAACTTAAAATATTTACTCACATTGCGTGAACGGGTTCCTAAGGCCATCAAAGACCCTGCAAAATTTCAAATGATTACAAGAATTCTTGATATCTTTGAAGAGTATGTTCAGCCTAAAATACCCACACTGCAGTATGGCATTATTCATAATGACATTAACGATTTGAATATAATTGTTGCTGAGAACAAGGGAGAGGTTGAAATTAATGGTTTCATTGATTACGGTAACTGTGTTCTTACTCCTGTTGTCTTTGATCTTGGCATTGCAATGGCCTATGCTATGCTAGAGAAACCCAATCCAACTGAAGCTGTAGTTCCTTTATTGGCAGGATACCAATCTATCTTAACTATGTCTGAAATTGAGGTAGATTTGTTGTACTATATTGTGTTGGGAAGACTAGCACAGTCCTGCATTAATGGTATGTAAATAGCATTGAACATTATATGTGTACAAAATGTGCAAAATTACAATTTGAAAATGGAAATAGTCAAATGTCTTTGTACTCATTATCTATCATTGATGTGTTTTTTTAGGTGAATACACATACCAACTTGAGCCTACAAATCAATATTTACTCATTTCAGTTCGACCAGCCTGGATTACACTGCAAGAGATACTTTCTAAAGGTAAAGAAGAATGCAACCGTGTTTGGGCTCAAGCAAAAGGGAAAACCCTGGATTATTATAAATAAATTTTACTTTACAACCTTTTACTAACAATAATTTTGACATTATTCATTTGTATTCCAATAATCTGTCCCAATGGACATTAGTCCTCAAGTTCTTATTGTATTATTGTTAATGTAATGAAGATTTATCCTGCTTTGGTTTCCTTTTAAACAAGTAACTATTCTAACACTTGGTATAATATCTTGGACTATACTGTTCAGTAAAAAATAAGATATATATCCTTCCAAGCTTTCAGCTGTGTTAGGAGGATTGTTGTCAGCTAGAATGTCTGGTAAACGACTACTACTTAGTACTTCAGTGTTACAAGACTTAACAAATTTGTTGGATTGTATTGAACACAGTATAATTGGTAGTTGAGAGGACAAACATGCTCTGATTGATCCTAGTGTAAATCTATAAAAGAGACATGTCATGTGTTAATAATCACATGATACACTTCCCACACAATTAAACTATTATTAATAAATTATGTATTGTTGATTTAGAAAAGTTTTATATTTTGTAGATTGATGCTACAAAACAACTAAAACTTGTTACACAATAGACATAATGTTAGTATTAAACAGTTCATACCTTTTATAAGATATTAGGAGTTGATTTGTGGCAACAATCTATAAGTATAATAGAATTGACTTTGTGAGAACTGGTCTTGTTTATAGAAAGACACAATTTATTAAAATGAAGCTCTTACCCTGATTGACTAACCACCATGCCTAAAATAGGTGGGTCTTGTCTTCTATACCTTGTCAAAACAGCTTCCATTTCTCTCACATAAGATGGTGTTGATCTCACACTGTGATATTTACATTGACCTAATTAATAAAACTAAACTACACACTAAGTCTGTTTGGTATACAATATTCAATAATACTGTCACAACTTAAGTAATCATGATAGCATCTTCTTAATACAGTTATAATTATAGTATTTATTTCAATTTTAATAAATAACTATTGTTATAGTACTTTTTGTTATAGTTCATTATATACATACCAACTAGTGGGACTTCTTTATTTGACAAAATCCAGTGACCCCAAAAGTCTTTTCCTTTATCACCTACTTTACCACAATGTTCTATATTAAAGGAGTATGATCTTAATACAGCTATTGTCAACAGTTCATATGATAGTCCTATGTAGACATTGTTTAACACGAGGTATACCGAATTATTCTAATTAGTATTAAATATTGACATTAATAATTATTTTGAGTTTATAATAACTATACACGTGGATACATGAGGATAGCAATCGAGGAAGTGGGTTTCACAGTCAGTAACATGTTCATTATATATTTTTGCAAGCAGTTCTGACTCTTCTAGCTCATGAGCCATATAATTTTAAAGTTTTACACAATATAATGTTACACAATAGGCATAATTTTTTTATTATCCCAAATATATATAAATACAAATTAAATAAAGTTTAGTCTTGATTATATCTTTAATATTCTCTCCTGACTTTATTGTCATATCAACCAATTACCAATATGGAGGATCCCAACACCAAAATCTTCCATGTCTGGATTGATGCTAAATGATATAAAAAATTGGATAGTCTATATATAGACTGTGCTGACTCATCTTACATTGTTATCTCTTTTATAGACTTTATGCACACAGTATCCCCATTTTTTAAGTATTCTATTGTCACTACAGCTATTATTACCGCTATAAATAATTTATAGATATATTTGTAGAAACTTGTCTTATGAATAGCAATTAGGTAGTTTTACAACAAAACACAGTACACAAATTAGTAATCTAGCTACCTTCATTGTCAGACAGATAAGTAATCAGCTACGTCTAAAAAAAAAGCTTGTTGTGGTGTGGCTAGTTAACACTGTATGTACCGTGATTGGAAACACCCACACACGTAATGTGTTGATCAGCATATTACATTGTAATAATGGAAATGGCTAAAATTAGAGTTTTCAGTTCTGTACAATAAAATAATGAAGCTATTATTTTTAACTATAATATGCTAAACAAACACAACAATGCTTCATCTTTCAATATATAACTGAATTACTGGACTGTATAACTTGTTACAAGTACTAGAGCGCCAAAAATATGAGTACCTCAATGACCTTTCCACTGGATTTATTATTATTGTAAAGACTTATTTCAAAGTAAACTCATGTAGTTTTGTTCCTTAATATTATTTATGATCAAATATTTCACTGTTAAGTCTATACAAGAAGCTAGTGTCCCAAAAGTGTCATTTAACAGGTTTTTAGTACAAATGAGCAGTTCAAGCAACTTTAACTTTTCTATACATCATAATGCATTACAAACAAAGATACATAGACAACACATACACTGTTTCCACACCCGTAAATTGTAATTATGCCTCGCCCTTTCTACTATTCATAAGTTACGATGCTAATAGTGTTTGTTTTTAAGTACATGCTCTTTAAGTCATAGACAACACATACAGTGTTTCCACACACTTAAAATAGGGCGTTGTTGTAATTACCCCTCCACCTTTCTACTATTCGTAAGTTACAATGATAATAGTGTTTGTGTTAAAGTACATGTTCTTTAAGTCACATGTTTTGGAGCATTCGTCTCCTAGCTGTTAGACAAAATAACGAGAAGTCAAACATCAAAGTGCATTAAAGATGGATTAATGACCACAGAACACGTATACTCGCCCACTTGTGTGGGCAACACACCCATTTGTGTGGGCAATATTATTAGCTTATATCACTGCTAATTGTTTTTTGTTGTTGTCTTACAGTTTATCTTTTGTCGGTCATTCACTATAAATTGACAATGCAATATATCTTTATTATTCTAAGTCAAAATGACTTCATCTGGAGCAACAAATATATTTTACCTCTCAATCTTCTTTTGCCTATTTGCTATTAAGTCAAATGCAATAGGTAAATTATAATGTATTTATTATTATTCACTAATAGCTAATTTCTTTTATAGACTGTCATCCACCAAAAGGCTATGGAGTGGACCTAGATTTCTATAAAGATGATCAAAATTTTTGCAAAGATTTTCCAAACAATTTCTTTGCAACTGCAATCATTGCAGTCAATGCAGAAAGAGCTGGTGATATTCCTAACAATTGTAAAGTGGAACTCCCCAAAATAATAGGTTTCAGTTGTAGACAAAGAGGAAGTAAAAAAAGGGCTAAATCACCAAAAAAAGAAAAAAGCCCAAAAGAAGATAAAACCAAAAAACCAAAAAAAGATAAGAGTAGAACAAAAGGAGATGGAACACTTGTTACAATTAATGTCATATATTTCTGTGATTCATGTACACAAGGTACATTAAATATACCACGGCAGCTACCAAGAGGAGACAGATTAAACCTTTCCAGGAACTCAAAGAATATAACCATTGGAGGAATGAGTTTCATGCATTATTTTAAGGAAAGAGGTTTCTTTGGATATTACTGTGACTGTGAGCGGATTACTGAAGGAACACCTCAAGCCTCTTGTGGTAAGTGCATACCTATATATGTATGTATAAATTGTGTTCTTGATAATGCAATTATATTTGTCTCTTATGTATAGATTGTCCTGGAAATTGTCCTTAATATGCAGTATTACTTTGACATTGTTACAAACTCTGATAATTGTCATCTAATGTTACATCTTATACTACAGTCTTGAATTTGATTTTTAATTTTTTTTAAAATTGGTCCCCCTGCTTTTTTAAAAATTTTTAAAATATTTCTGTTAAACAAATTAACTGAAATCTGAAAAAATATCGTAACATACTGCAAGATTCATAATGTAATAAAAAATCATTTTATAGCACATTTTGCATTTTACAAAAAAATCCAATTACAGTGTTTTCAAATATCAAAAAAATTACGTATGGATTTTTTGATAGTCTGATTCATTAAGCTTTTACTGAACTTTCATAAAATTATGATTAGTCTATTTTAATTGTCACACATTTCTCTGAAAAAAGCATATGTAATTTTGAAGATATCATGCTATTGTACACATCAGAAGTTCCATACTTGCGAATTATTCATTTAAAATGAAGATATTTCTAAAAAAACTACCTCACAACAACATTTTTACTAATTTGACACTGTTGAATTTTTAACAGAGATGAAAAAATATTTGTACACCAAAGGATTCAACGTACCTTTTCCTATCCTATCATTACAAGGGTCAGAAATAGTTACAATGACTGAACAGACATTATCAAGCTATAAAGAAACTTGTACTAGTAGCACAGTAAAACAACTTGAAAATGGACATCAACCCTGAGCAATATTGTATTCATATTTTGACATACATTCCAGAAAATACATTTCATGATGTTCCTCAAACTCCTCAACTGATGTTTAAGCTAGGAGAATACATTGGTTGGTTACATACAGACTTAAAGGTAGTGTAGTATAATCTTGAACAAAACTAACTATATAAATTATCAAGCTTTGTTTTGATTCAGTGTCAATGTTTTTTGTATATTTTTAGGATTTTTCTCATCCTGCTGTAAGATCTACAAAGTTTACTGAATGGAACTTAAAATATTTACTCATATTGCGTACACAATAGATAAAATGTTAACATTAAACAGTTCATACCTTTTATAAGATATTAGGAGTTGATTTGGGCAACAAATCTATAAGTATAATATAATTAGCTTTGTGAGAGCTGGTCTTGTTTATAGAAAGACACTGTTTATTGATATGGAGTGGTTACTTTGATTGACTAACCACCATGCCTAAAATAGGTGGGTCTTGTCTTCTATACCTTGTCAAAACAGCTTCCATTTCTCTCACATAAGATGGTGTTGATCTCACATTGTGATATTTACATTGACCTAATAAATAAAACTAAACTACACACTAAGTCTGTTTGGTATACAATATTCAATAATACTATCACAACCTAAGTAATCATGATAGCATCTACTTATTATAAAAATAATAACAGTTATAATTATAGTATTTATTACAATTTAAATAAATGACTATTGTTATAGTACTTTTTGTTATAGCTCATTATATACATACCAACTAGTGGGACTTCTCTATTTGACAAAATCCAGTGACCCCAAAAGTCTTTTCCTTTGTCACTTACTTTACCACAATGTTCTATATTAAAGGAGTATGATCTTAATACAGCTGTTAGTCCTTTAATTAGCATATGTAGACATTGCTTAACACGAGGTATACCGAATTATTCTAATTAGTATTAAATATTGACATCAATAATTATTTTGAGTAGTATTATGACAAATTAAATGAAGTCTTGATTATATCTTTAATATCCTCTCCTGACTTCATTGTCATATCAACCAATCATCAATATGGAGGACGCCAACATCGAAATCTTCCATATATGGATTGATGCTAAATGATATAAAAAATTGGATAGTCTATATATAGACTTTGCTGACTCATCTTACATTGCGATGTCTTCTTTTATAGGCTTTATGCACACAGTATCCCCAACTTTTAAGTATTCTATTATTACCACAGCTATTATTACCATTTGTGAGTGGAATAACTTGGGGGCATTGTCTGTTTAAACGAGAAAGAGGGAGAGGCCGTGGGGAGTAATAACAAGCACGACAAATAGTTACATCACAACGAGAACGTCCAAGAGTGTTTACTGGACTGAGATAAATAACAAAATAATACTAGATAATAATACGCTAATTATGTATTCTAATATACCTAATAAATAATTAATCACTCCTTATTGTCTTATTAATAATGAAACTTACACAGTACAAATACGATCTGGTCGACTAGCACAATAATTTCGGGAACAAACTGGATATCTTGGATTTGTACTGCCTATAAACAGGTTGATATATGCCATATATAAAAGATTTGTTACTTACCAGTCTTACACCTTGCTTCACAGTCTCTTAAACTTTCAAAGTTATTTGCATTACCACGACAACCACCATAAATAAATCTTTCACATCTTTGAGTATTAGTGTTATAGAAAAATCTAGTAATGGCTGCTAGACAAGGACCAGGGTCACGTGGTAATTTACAAGTAGCTGTAGGGTTTGATGATGCTATAAAAACACTACATTAAGATTTTGTATTAATTAATAGATGCTTACTGCTACTACACTGTCTCAGACAGTCTCGGATAGTTCTAAAGTTATTGTCATTACCACGGCAACCACCATAAATAAATCTTTCACATCTTTGAGTATTGGTATTATAGAAATATCGAGGAATAGCTGCTTCACAAGGACCAGGATCACGTGGTAATCTACAAGTACGTGTAGGGTTTGATGATGCTATAAAAACATTACATTAAGATTTTGTATTAATTAATAGATGCTTACTGCTACTACACTGTCTCAGACAGTCTCGGATAGTTCTAAAGTTATTGTCATTACCACTGCAACCACCATAAATAAATCTTTCACATCTTTGAGTATTGGTATTATAGAAATATCGAGGAATGGCTGCTCTACAAGGACCAGGATCACGTGGTAATTTACATTTGTTTCCATTATTAGATGGACATTGATCACGAGCAACACACTTATTGTTTTGTTCATCAATAAGTTGCCTTGGTGGACAACCACAGCCAGGTTCACAGATAGTTATGCAGGCTATATCAGGCACCTCACATGTAACTGGGCAAGAACGGCATCGTTGAAATACTTGACCTTCTATTGGACAGGTTGGAGTACTTGGACAACTCTCTGCTTTCACACATTTTTGATTAATTTCATCTATAACCTATAAAATTAAGGTAATTTATCAATTTCTCTGATATAATATACATACAGTTCCAGGTGGACATCCACATCCTGGTCTACAGATTAGAGGACATGGAATTTGTTGATCTCTATTAGCACATGTCACAGGACAAGACTTGCATCGTTGAAATACTTGACCTTCTATTGGACAGGTTGGAGTACTTGGACAACTCTCTGGGTTAACACATTTTTGATTAATTTCATCTATAACCTATAAAATTAAGGTAATTTATCAATTTATCTGATGTAATATACATACAGTTCCAGGTGGACATCCACATCCTGGTCTACAGATTTCAGGACATGGAATTTGTTGATCTCTGTTAGCACATGTCACAGGACAAGACTTGCATCGTTGAAATACTTGACCTTCTATCGGACAGGTTGGAGTACTTGGACAACTCTCTGGGTTTACACATTTTTGATTAATTTCATCTATTACCTATAAAATTAAGGTAATTTATTAATTTATCTGATATAATTTACATACAGTTCCAGGTGGACATCCACATCCTGGTCTACAGATTAGAGGACATGGAATTTGTTGATCTCTGTTAGAACATGTCACAGGACAAGACTTGCATCGTTGAAATACTTGACCTTCTATTGGACAGGTTGGAGTACTTGGACAACTCTCTGGGTTAACACATTTTTGATTAATTTCATCTATTACCTATAAAATTAAGGTAATTTATCAATTTATCTGATATAATATACATACAGTTCCAGGTGGACATCCACATCCTGGTCTACAGATAAGAGGACAAGGAATTATTTGATCTCTGTTAGCACATGTCACAGGACAAGACATGCACTGTTGAAATACTTGACCTTGTATTGAACAGGTTTGACCTGTTTAATAAAACAAGATAATATTATTGCATTATTACTAAGAAATGACTTAGTATTCTGTTCAGTAATTGCAAACAAGTAAACACATTAGTCTAGTGCAAAAAATTATACAGGAGGGCCTAGGTACAATGAACATAAGCTGACCTATTGGACATCTTGGACAGCAACGGCCATATTCAGGAGCAGGTGGAAGTGGATTATCACAGCTAAGAATGGAATCAGGACACGTGATAAAGCGACAATAACCTGAGCCTGGACTATCTAATGGTGATAATGATAGCTTTATATAAAGATTAATCAGACATGGAGATTACTGTTACCTGGATAAATTGCTGTTGCTGAATATATTGTAGCAACAAATAGCACTGCTGAGAGCAACATCCTTTTGCTTGACAAGAACTATTGATGTGATGAATGTGTATTTATAGACAAAGGAGTAGTCTACACCCACTCATATGATTAGTTAATCTTTAGCAAGACAAGTCAAACAAATTTTATTGTACAACTAATAATTGGCATAATAGTTATAAACATCTTAAGTTGCATTGTAAAATAAAAGCTCAAAAGTAAACAGCATATGTAATAACTTGACATGTACAATAGAGGATCATGTAACCAGTAAATGAAAAATTTTATATCATAATTTTGATTGTTCTTATCAACAAGGAAATTTGAAAATAA
Organism: Xestospongia bergquistia; assembly: GCA_963965975.1. NCBI lineage: Eukaryota > Metazoa > Porifera > Demospongiae > Haplosclerida > Petrosiidae > Xestospongia > Xestospongia bergquistia. The sequence goes on from OZ014425.1 coordinate 3,828,684, forward strand.
AGACAAAAACAAAATTTAAAAGGAAATGAAAACTAAAAGGCTACTTGTTGATTAGAACAATACTAAAATATGCATTGAATATTTTATTATTAATATTTTATTTTAGTATTAATATGTTTTTATTATAATATGATGGATTTGTTATAATTGTATTGTTATGTGTTTTTGTGATGTAAAAGTTAACATAATTGTTTACACATAACTAACACCAATCCATTGATTTTACAATTAAATGTATTGTGAATTATACAAGGTCTTTATACTATTGTATTAACATTGTAAATTTATAATATTGACTTTTTGTATATATCAATAATACATTATAAACCAAAATACATACGTAATATGTGTGGTGTTTCTAATCCCTGTTTTGTATCTATACAATCTATTGTTCAATAGACATGGTTTATTGAGCCACACCTTTTATTTTGGCATTGTAATTACACCTCCACATTCTGCTATTCATAAGTTACAATGCTAATAGTGTTTGTGTTAAAGTACATGTTCTTTATGTCACATATTTTGTGCATTTGTCTACTCCTCATTATTCTGTCTAACAACTAGCTAGTTGTTAGACAGAATAATGAGGAGTCAATTAGCAAAATGCATTAAGGATATTCACAACAATAGATTAATGACTACAGAACAATGTAAACACGCCCACTTGTGTGGGCAATATTATTAGCTTTTGTCAGTGATAATTATTCTCATTGTCTTACAGTTAATCTTTTGTCAGTCATTCCTATAACTTTGCAATCTAGTATATCTTGACTATTTTAAGTCAGAATGACTTCATCTAGAGCAATAATCTATTTTAAGCCATGCATTTTTGTGCATTTGTCTACCAGTTGTTAGACAGAACAACAAAAGTAAAATATCAAAAATATCAAAATGCATTAGAGACATATATCACAATAGATTAATGACTATAGAACTTTGTAAACTTGCCCACTTGTGTGGGTAATTAGCATTGTCACTGATAATTATTCTCGTTATTGTCTTATAGTTCTTTTGTTGGTCATTCACTATAAGTTGACAATGCAATATATCTTTACTATTTTAAGTCAAAATGACTTCATCTGAAGCAACAAATCTATTTTACCTCTCAATCTTCTTTTGCTTATTTGCCATTAAGTCAAATGAAATTGGTAAATTATAATGTATTTATTATTATTCACTAATAGTTACCTTCTTTTATAGACTGTCACCCACTAAAAGGCTATGGAGTGGACCTAGATTTCTATAAAGATGATCAAAAATTTTCAAAAAGATTTTCCAAACAATTTCTTTGTAAATGCAATCCTTGCAGTCAATACACAAAGTGCTGGTGATATTCCTAATAATTGTGAAGTGGAACTCCCAAAATAATAGGTTGCAGACAAAGAGGAGGTACAACAAATGGCTAAAAACCCAAAAAATAAAACCAAACTGAAGATAGGATCAAAAACCAAAAGATAAGAGTGGAGCTCAAGGATATATAAAAAACTTGTTCAAATTAATACCATATATTTCTGTGATTCATGTATACAAGGTACATTAAATATATCACAGCAGCCAGGAAGGGGTGACTTTCCAGGGACTCACTGATATAATCATTGGAGGAATGAATTTAATGCATCATTTTAAGGAAAGAGGTTTCTTTGGATATTACTGTGACTGTGAGTGCATTGCTGAAGGAACAACATAAGCCTCTTGTAGATTGATGCCATGCACAAAACCACTAAAACTTATTACACAATAGACAAATGGTTAATATTAAACAGTTCATACCTTTTATAAGATATTAGGAGTTGATTTGTGGCAACAATATAATAGAATTGGCTTTGTGAGAGCTGGTCTTGTTTATAGAAAGCCACAATTTATTAAAATGAAGTCCTTACCCTGATTGACTAACCACCATGCCTAAAATAGGTGGGTCTTGTCTTCTATACCTTGTCAAAACAGCTTCCATTTCTCTCACATAAGATGGTGTTGATCTCACATTGTGATATTTACATTGACCTAATAAATAAAACTAAACTACACACTAAGTCTGTTTGGTATACAATATTCAATAATACTGTCACAACCTAAGTAATCATGATAGCATCTACTTATTATAAAAATAATAACAGTTATAATAATAGTATTTATTACAATTTAAATAAATGACTATTGTTATAGTACTTTTTGTTATAGTTCATTATATACATACCAACTAGTGGGACTTCTTTATTTGACAAAATCCAGTGACCCCAAAAGTCTTTTCCTTTGTCACCTACTTTACCACAATGTTCTATATTAAAGCAGTATGATCTTATTGTCAACAGTACAGTTTGGACATTGCTTAACACGAAGTATACCGAATTATTCTAATTAATATTAAAAATAATTATTTTGAGTTTATAATAACTATACATGTGGATACATGAGGTCGACTAGGATAGCATTGAGGAAGTGGGTTTTCAACAGTTAGTAACATGTTCTTTATATATTTTTGTAAGCAGTTCTGACTCTTCTAGCTCATGAGCCATAATTTTTAAAGTATTATTGTTACACAATAGGCATAATTTTTATTATCCCAAATAATGTATATAAATACAGTAGTATTATGACAAATTAAATGAAGTTAAATCTTGATCATATCCTCTCCTGACTTCATCGTCATATCAACCAATGTATGGATATGGAGGACGCCAACATCGAAATCTTCCAATTCTGGATTGACGCTAAATAAAATTGATAACTAATCTATATATAGACTGTGCTGATTCATCTTACATTGCCATATCTTCTTTTATAGGCATTATCCACACAGGATGCCCATTGTTGAAGTTCTCTACTATCAGCACAGCTGTTACTACTACTTGTGAGTGGAATAATTTGGGGGCATTGTCTATTTAAACGAGGAAGAGGGAGAGGCCGTGGGGAGTAATAGCAAGCACGACAAATAGTTACATCACAATGAGAACGTCCTACTGTTGTACCAAGAGTGTTTACTGGACTGAGGTAAATAACAAAGTAACACTAGATAATAATACACTAATTATGTATTCTAATATACCAAATAAATAATGAATCACTCCTTATTGTCTTATTAATAATGAAACTTACACAGTACAAATACGATCTGGTCGACTAGCACAATAATTTCGAGAACAAACTGGATATCTTGGATTTGTACTGCCTATAAACAGGTTGATATATGCCATATATAAAAGATATGTTACTTACCAGTCTTACACCTTGCTTCACAGTCTCTTAAACTTTCAAAGTTATTTGCATTACCATGGCAACCACCATATAGAAACCTCTCACATTGTCTAGTAATAGAGTTATAGAAAAATCTAGTAATGGCTGCTAGACAAGGACCAGGGTCACGTGGTAATTTACAAGTAGCTGTAGGGTTTGGTGATGCTATAAAAACATTACAATAAGATTTTGTATTAATTAATAGATGCTTACTGCTACTACACTGTCTCAGACAGTCTCGGATAGTTCTAAAGTTATTGTCATTACCACGGCAACCACCATAAATAAATATTTCACATCTTTGAGTATTAGTATTATAGAAATATCGAGGAATGGCTGCTCTACAAGGACCAGGATCACGTGGTAATTTACATTTATTTCCATTATTAGATGGACATTGATCACGAGCAACACACTTATTGTTTTGTTCATCAATAAGTTGCCTTCGTGGACAACCACAGCCAGGTTCACAGATAGCTATGCAGGCTATATCAGGCACCTCACATGTAGCTGGGCAAGTACGGCATTGTTGAAATACTTGACCTTGTATCGGACAGGTTGGAGTACTTGGACAACTCTCTGGTTGCACACATCTTTGATTAATTTCATCTATAACCTATAAAATTAAGATAATTAATCAATTTATCTGATTTAATATACACACAGTTCCACGTGGACATCCACATCCTGGTCTGCAGATAAGAGGACAAGGAGTTATTTGATCTCTGTTAGCACATGTCACAGGACAAGACATGCACTGTTGAAATACTTGACCTCGTATTGGACAGGTTTGACCTGTTTAATAAAACAAGATAATATTATAGCATTCCTACTAAGCAATGACTTAGTCTTCTGTTCAGTAATTGTAAACAAGTAAACACATTAGTCTAGCACAAAGTCAGGGTGAACTAGTTACATTAAAAAACAAATAACAAATATCAAATATAGTCCTACCTACATACACCATGTTCCCTATAGAAAGTATTGGTTCTCTACATCTTCTAGTCATAATACTCCTCACACTTAAGAATGTTATGACTCATTATCTGATATTATTATGTACATGAAGTGCCTACAGGCACTGCTATTGTACAATGACAAAAGACATACACATTCATCAGCAACATAACAAAGAAACTTGCAAAACATCCTCCACAATTTTCAAAACTGCACTCACAATGGCAAGATATTCCCATTATATTAATATATAGATCAACTGACCTTCAATACATTTACTACAGCATTCTCCAGGTCCTGGAGGAATAGGATTAGGACAAGATGGAGCTGGACACAGCACAGCTCTACAGTCTATTTATATAATAAAACAATATATATATAATAGACACAATCTGACCTATTGGACACCTTGGACAACAATAACCATATTTAGGAGTAGGTGGAAGTGGATTAGCACAGCTAAGTATGGGACACGATACAAAGTAACAATAATAACCTAGGCCTGATGACAATGATAACTTTATATAAAGATTAATCAGATATGGAGATTACTGTTACCTGGATAAATTGCTGTTGCTGAATATAATGTAGCAACAAATAATACTGCTGAGAGCAACATCCTTCTGCTTGATAAGAACTATGATTTGATGAGTGTGTATTTATAGACAGAGAAGTAGTCTACACCCACTCATATGATTAGTTAACTTTAGCAAGACAAAGTCAAACAACTTTATTGTATAACCAGTAATTGGCATAACATCTTAAAAAGTTGCATTGTAAAATAAAAGCTCAAAAATAAGCAGCATATGTAATGACTTGACATGTACAGTAGAGGCTCATGTAACTAGTAAATGAATAATTTAATATCATAATTTTGATTGTTTTTATCAAAAAGGGCAAGGAAATTTGAAATTAAAGACAAAAATAAAATTTAACATGTACAGGAAATCAAAACTAAAAGGCTACTAGTTTATACTAAAACACAGTAAAAATGTATTGAATACATTCATTGTTTTCACGTTGTAAATTTAATGATTTATATTATAATTACAATAGCAAATATCCTTCTCATTTTGTATCATGTGCTTTTAGGTAATGTATTATGATGATTTGTTTTAATTGTATTGTTATGTGTTTTTGTGATGTAACAGTGTTGTTAAAGTAAACATAACCAACACCAATCCATTGATTTTACAATTAAAATTAAATGTATTGTAAATTATACAAGGTCTTCATACTATTGTATTAACATTGTAAATTTATAATATCGACTTTTTGTATATATCAATAATACATTATAAACCAAAATAAATACACAATATGTGTGGTGTTTCTAATCCCTGTTTTGTATCTATACAATCTATTGTTCAATAGACATGGTTTATTGAGCCACACCTTTTATTTTGGCATTGTAATTACACCTCCACATTCTGCTATTCATAAGTTACAATGCTAATTAGTGTTTGTGTTAAAGTACATGTTCTTTATGTCACATGTTTTGTGCATTTGTCTACTCCTCATTATTCTGTCTAACAACTAGCTAGTTGTTAGACAGAATAATGAGGAGTCAATTAGCAAAATGCATTAAGGATATTCACAACAATAGATTAATGGCTATAGAACTATGTAAACACAACCACTTGTGTGGGTAATTAGTGTTGTCACTGATAATTATTCTTGCTACTGTCATACAGTTGATCTTTTGTCAGTCATTTACTATAAATTTGCAATGCAGTATATCTTTATTATTTTAAGTCAAAATGACTTCATTTGGAGCAGCAAATCTATTTTACCTCTCAATCTTCTTTTGCCTATTTGCAATTGAGTCAAATGCAATTGGTAAGTTTATAATTTATTTTATTATTATTCACTAATAGTTACCTTCTTTTATAGACTGTCATCCACCAAAAGGCTATGGAGTGGACCTAGATCTCTATAAAGATGATTAAAACTTTTCCAAAGATTTTCCAAACAATTTCTTTGTAAATGCAAATCTTGCAATCAATGCACAAAGAGCTGGTGATATTCCTAACAATTGTGAAGTGAAACTCTCAAAAATAATAGGTTTCAGTTGCAGACAAAGGAGGAGGTTCAAGAGAGCTAATCATCATAGTGGTACTTTTTTATTTGACAAAATTAGTGACCCCAAAAGTCTTTTCCTTTATCACCTACTTTACAACAATGTTCTATATTAAAGGAGTATGATCTTAATACACCTATTGTCAACAGTTCATATGACAGTCCTTTGGCATATGTAGACATTGCTTAACACGAGGTATACCGAATTATAATACATTAATAATTATTTTGAGTTTAGAATAAATATACACAGGGACATAGGGGTAGGAAAGGGGGGCTGAAGCCCTCCCCCCCAACTTCAAATCAGGGGGCTAAGCCCCCCCCTGATTTGCATTCAAGACTATATACACAATAACCTCTTGACTGAAGTGGTTATTGTGTTAATTTGTGTACATTAACAATCAATCACCACATTATTCTGTGGTGATGTTACCTTCTGTAAAATTAATTGCTATAACAAAAGTATTAATAGAAAGGAATGCACTTTTTCAACCTTAAGCCGACTAAAAAATTATCTACAAAGTACTATGACCCAAGAACAACTAAACCATGTCATGCTGTTACATACACATAAGGACCTTACTGATAACATACACTTATTAGAAATAGCTAAAGAGTTTGTTTCCTTTAACGACAGAGAAATTAATTTTTTTGGTCATTTTGATGTTTACTAATATAACGCAACTAAATTATAGGGTCAGCCCCCCCCCCCCCCCCCCCAAATTAAACTCCATTCCTACCCCTCTGCACAGTGATAAATGGGGTTGACTAGGATAGCATTGAGGAAGTGGGTTTCAACAGTCAGTAACATGTTTTTTATTTATTTTTGTAAGCAGTTCTGACTCTTCTAGCTCATGAGCCATATAATTTTAAAATATTATTGTTACACAATAGGCATAAATTTTTATTATCCCAAATATTGTATATAAATACAGTAATATTATGACAAATTAAATGAAGTTAAGACTTGATTATTATCTTTAATATCCTCTTCTGACTTCAATGTCATATCAACCAATGTATGAATAGGGAGGACGCCAACATCGAAATCTTCCATTTCTGGGTCGATGCTAAATGATATAAAAAATGGATAGTCTATATACAGTCTCTGCTAATTCATCTTACATTGCGATATCTTCTTTTATGGGCTTTATGCACACAGTATCCCCAACTTTTAAGTATTCTATTATTACCACAGCTATTATTACCACTTGTGAGTGGAATAACTTGGGGGCATTGTCTGTTTAAACGAGAAAGAGGGAGAGGCCGTGGGGAGTAATAACAAGCACGACAAATAGTTACATCACAACGAGAACGTCCAAGGGTGTTTACTGGACTGAGGTAAATAACAAAAAACAAAATAATACTAGATAATAATACACTAATTAATGTATTCTAATATACCAAAGAAATAATTAATCACTACTTATTGTCTTATTAATAATGAAACTTACACAGTACAAATACGATCTGGTCGACCAGCACAATAATTTCGGGAACAAACTGGATATCTTGGATTTGTACTGCCTATAAACAGGTTGATATATGCCATATATAAAAGATATGTTACTTACCAGTCTTACACCTTGCTTCACAGTCTCTTAAACTTTCAAAGTTATTTGCATTACCACGACAACCACCATAAATAAATCTTTCACATCTTTGAGTATTAGTGTTATAGAAAAATCTAGTAATGGCTGCTAGACAAGGACCAGGATCACGTGGTAATCTACAAGTAGCTGTAGGGTTTGATGATGCTATAAAAACATTACAATAAGAATTTGTATTAATTAATAGATGCTTACTGCTACTACACTGTCTCAGACAGTCTCGGATAGTTCTAAAGTTATTGTCATTACCACGGCAACCACCATAAATAAATCGTTGACATCTTTGAGTATTAGTGTTGTAGAAATATCGAGGAATAGCTGCTTCACAAGGACCAGGATCACGTGGTAATTTACACTTATCATCAGAATTTGAGGATGCTATGGCAAAAATAACAAGAAGAATTATATATAAATATTAAATCATACTATGCTCACTGCTGCTACATTCTCTCCAACACTCTTGTAAAGTTCTAAAGTTGTTGTCATTACCACGGCAACCACCATAGATAAATCTTTCACATCTTCGAGTATTAGTGTTATAGAAATATCGAGGAATGGCTGCTCTACAAGGACCAGGATCACGTGGTAATTTACATTTGTTTCCATTATTAGATGGACATTGATCACGAGCAACACACTTATTGTTCTGCTCATCAATGAGTTGCCTTGGTGGACAACCACAACCAGGTTCACAGATAGCTATGCAGAATTTATTTGGTTCTTCACATGTAGCTGGGCAAGTACGGCATTGTTGAAATACTTGACCTTCTATCAGACAGGTTGGAGTACTTGGACAACTCTCTGGTTTCACACATTTTTGATTAATTTCATCTATAACCTATAAAACTAATGTAATTTATCAATTTATCTGATATAATATACATACAGTTCCAGGTGGACATCCACATCCTGGTCTGCAGATTAGAGGACATGAAATTTGTTGATCTCTGTTAGCACATGTCACAGGACAAGACCTGCATCGTTGAAATACTTGACCTTCTATTGGACAGGTTGGAGTACTTGGACAACTCTCTGGGTTTACACATTTTTGATTAATTTCATCTATAACCTATAAAATTAAGGTAATTTATCAATTTATCTGATGTAATATACATACAGTTTCAGGTGGACATCCACATCCTGGTCTACAGATTCTAGGACATGGAATTTGTTGATCTCTGTTAGCACATGTCACAGGACAAGACTTGCATCGTTGAAATACTTGACTTTCTATTGGACAGGTTGGAGTACTTGGACAACTCTCTTGGTTAACACATTTTTGATTAATTTCATCTATGACCTATAAAATTACGGTAATTTATCAATTTCTCTGATGTAATATATATACAGTTCCAGGTGGACATCCACATCCTGGTCTGCAGATTAGAGGACATAAAATTTGTTGATCTCTGTTAGCACATGTCACAGGACAAGACCTGCATCGTTGAAATACTTGACCTTCTATTGGACAGATTGGAGTACTTGGACAACTCTCTGGGTTTACACATTTTTGATTAATTTCATCTATTACCTATAAAATTAAGGTAATTTATCAATTTATCTGATGTAATATACATACAGTTCCAGGTGGACATCCACATCCTGGTCTACAGATTAGAGGACATGGAATTTGTTGATCTCTGTTAGCACATGTCACAGGACAAGACTTGCATCGTTGAAATACTTGACCTTCTATTGGACAGGTTGGAGTACTTGGACAACTCTCTTGGTTAACACATTTTTGATTAATTTCATCTATGACCTATAAAATTACGGTAATTTATCAATTTCTCTGATGTAATATACATACAGTTCCAGGTGGACATCCACATCCTGGTCTGCAGATTAGAGGACATGAAATTTGTTGATCTCTGTTAGCACATGTCACAGGACAAGATTTGCATCGTTGAAATACTTGACCTTCTATCAGACAGGTTTGACCTATTTAATAAAACAAGATAATATTATACAGCATTCCTACTAAACAATGACTTAGTCTTTTGTTCAGTAACTGCAACCAAATAAATACATTTGTCTAGCACAGAAAAGTGCACAGGGTGGTCTAGGTACATTCCAAGACAAATAACAAAGCATAATCCTTTGTACATGCACCACATTCCCTACAGAAAGTGTTGGTTCTTTCTTTTTATCTGTGGTAACTTCTAGTCATAATATTCCTCTCACTCAAGGATGTTATGACCCATTATCTTATATTATTTATGTGATGTGCCCACAAGCACTTTTTTTGTTTAATGACAAATGAGAACTTACCAGATATACATTCATCAGTGACCTCTCGATTATTGATAAAGAACCTTGCAAAGCATCCTCCACAATTATCAAAAATGCACTCAGCATTTGAGAACTTGTCACATGTAGTTACATCACATGGATTGATGAGGCACTGGACAGGATCCTTCCCTGGAGGACAAGTACCTAAAGAGAAAATGTGCAAAAATGAGGACACAATTTAGTTAGCTACATACCACATTCATCAGATGTGACACATTTATTGACTCTTCGATCAAGTACAGTGCCGAAAGGACAGGCACATTTGGCTTCACATACAAGAATACATATTGGATTAGGATTCTCACAAGTAGCTGTACAAGGGCTAGCACAAGTATTAAATACTTGACCTTCAACAGGACAGACATTTCCTATATCATTAAGAAGATGGAACATGATCTATTACAAAAAACAACTTATTATTGATGCATGCACTTTAAAAATATTCAATGCAAATCTGTTGCAACATCAAAGTGCATGTACCAGGTGGTTCAACAGTTGGCAGGGGAGGACCAATCGATGGTGGAGGTGTTATAGGGGGAGGAAGAGTAGGTCGGGTTGTGCTTCCTGATAAAACTTATATTTCTATTAGTTTTACATAATCTCACTTACCACATTGGTCTGTGACTTCACGAATGCCAACAAAAAACCTAGCATTACAGCCACCACAACTGTCAAATACACATTGAGCAGTTGGAAAGTTGGGACAGTTTGTTACATCACAAGGATTAACAATACAAAGAGCAACAGGAACATCAGGTGGACATGCTGATGGCATAAAATTACCATAAATGTTAACTATTGAATGCACTTACTTGGAGGTATTAAAGTTGGTAAAGGAGGTGAACCAGTAGGTGGTAAGGTGGGAATGGTAGGAGGACAAATTGAACAACATCGACCAGGGGGAGTTGTTGGATTGTCACAGTCAGGCCGAAGGCAAAGAATAACAGCGCAATCTACATTAAAATATGGACATAGCCAATTAGGGAGATGTACAAACAACATTCCTTAATAAGATTCTAAATATGTAGTTGGACTAAACAATAAAATATTTTGTATACAAGGTCACTGGTTACTAAATGGTAACATACGTACATGAGATTGAAAAAAAGACATAATTTAGACTGTATCTATAATTAAGGCAATTACATACATGCACACCTATTACTAATTAGGCTGATTCCAATACTTGTTTACAGTTAAGCTAGACATAGCAACTAAATCAATACTCATTGTTACTGGATATGATGCATATAGTGACAATGGCAAGATATTCTCATTATATTAATATATAGATCAACTGACCTTCAATACATTTACTACAGCATTCTCCAGGTCCTGGAGGAATAGGATTAGGACAAGATGGAGCTGCACACCGCACAGCTCTACAGTCTATTTATATAATAAAACAATACATGTATAATAAACACAAGCTGACCTATTGGACATCTTGGACAGCAACGACCATATTCAGGAGCAGGTGGAAGTGGATTAGCACATCTAAGTATTGGACACGTGATAAAGCGACAATAATCTGAGCCTGGACTAACTATTGACAACAATGATAGTTATATATAAAGGTTGATCAGATATGGAGATTACTGTTACCTGGATAAGTTGCTGTTGCTGAATATAATGTAGCAACAAATAATACTGCTGAGAGCAACATCCTTTTGCTTGATAAAATGAACTATGATGTGACGTGCGTGTATTTATAGACAGAGCAGTAGTCTACACCTACTCATATGATTAGTTAATCTTGAGTTTAGCAAGACAAGTCGCATAACTGTATAACTAATAATTGGCATAATAGTTATAAACATCTTAGAACTGTAAAATAAAACCTCAAAAGTAAACAGCATATGTAACAACTTGACATGTACGGTAGAGGATCGTGTAACTAGTAAATGAACAATTTAATATCATAATTTTGATTGTTTTTATCAAAAAGGGCAAGAAAATTTGAAATCAAAGACAAAAACAAAAATTGAACAGGGAAATCAAAACTAAAAGACTACTAGTTTAATTAAACAAATACTAATTAAATGTCACATTTCACTTGTAATTCATTCCTCATTTTGTCTAGAGAGCACAACTTTTTGGCAGTGGACGAGCACATTTCAATTCAGCATTAAGATCCTATTAAAGAAAATAGGTCAGTTCAAATCTTAAATATTAAAAATAAGTGTATGGAAAAATAATTAAAATAATTATACCATTTTAATTAAAATATTTATAATCAGAAAATAGCTTTTATACTTACAACAACTTACAATAGTTAATGATTTGTTTTTTCGACGAAGACATCTTCCCCATTTTTTCAGGCATCTCTTGGTTTTTCGTTTCTTCTTACATGAGTAAGTACATTTACTTTGATCAAAGGCAGGGGATGTATAACAAGCTGAACAAATAGTTGTAATACATCCTGGACAATCAGGAACCTCACTACATTAACAACATAATAATATGTGAAGTTACTAATACAATTAAAGGAGTTAGCATTTATTATAGACAATATATGACAGGTAACTTACATAGTACAGATGCGAGAAGGGCGACCTTGGCACACTTCATGACTGCAATTTCTAAAGCATCCTGACTCTAAAAATTAAAGACAGTATATATTGTTGATAGAGAAGTAACATTCATGTATATACTCACCACTAGATGGAGTAGTAGGAACAGTTGGAGTTCCAACAGTTGAAGGAGTACTGGGAACTTGACATTTATCAGTCACATTAACTCCATTCTGATAATACAAAGCCTGACATCCACCACAGTAATTAGAAATACATATAGCATCAGGTATGTTAGGACAACCATTAAATGAACAGGGATCAACTAAACAGTTGGATAGTGGCTTGTCACGAGGACACTCTAAAAAAGAAAGATTCCCTGAAACTCAACTAAACCCTAAATTGACAGATAATAATTTATAGAAATATGTACTTAATGTAATACTAAAGTCTCATTGTCTTACTATGATGGTTTTCTACTAGTATGTATTTTCTTACCACACAAGTCACCAACATCCACACCATTAACAAAAAAGGTTGCATTACAAACACCACATTCCTTTGGCTGACATCTTGCAGTTGGGAAATTTGTGCAATTAAGATCTTTACAAAGATCATCAGGACATAGGGAACAATCTAATAACAAAAGTATATTATAAATACATCGTGATGTAAACTAGATTTTCAAAATATGTTAGTGTCAAGATGAAACAAAATTACACTACATAATACAACATAAAATACTATTTAATATCTCACATTGTTTTAATATAATACAAATTTTTGATGATAACTACAACAAGGCCAAGAGTAATTAGCCTAAAGCAACTACTAATCTAAACAGTGCAGAAAAATCTCATTTTAGTTTATATATAAACTTATATAATGTGGTTCAGTTACACTTAGAAATGCAATAATTTCTTCACCAGAACTACAAGTATGTAAGAGTACCACATTATTGTCCACATAGAAAGCATTGTTCAAGATTTAGCAATGTAAGAAATTTGAAGAAAACAAGAACAGAAAACTTTAAAATAATTAAAAGTCAGAAGAATACCTAAATGATATCTAGAGCACTATGAAAGTGAACGAGATCAAAAACTAAGTTAGAAAGTAGCTATATAGAAATGTATAGTTCACTTTTATTCTAAACAGACTAAGACATCAAAGACACACTTAGCAATAAGTGTAGCTTTTAATATGTGAGGTAAACCCTACATATCTATCTATATAATTTCTATTTATTCACTTACTACAATGTCTCAAGCATTCCTTTTCAGTAGTAAATCTGTTATCATTGCCTCCACAACCTCCATATATGAACTTTTCACATTTCCCAGATTTACTATTAAAGAACCAATGAGGCATATAAGCTAGACAGGGACCAGAATCACTGGGAAGACTACAAATGTTTCCTAGAAGAAAAAAAGGTAAGTTCAAACAACCTATAACTGAAATCACCTGATGACTAAATAGCTTTGAGACAAAAGGCTATGAACTAGATCTCTACTACATAGCACAAACATATGCTTTTTTAATTTGTTCGGATTTTTTATATTGCAATAGTAAATTTTAGCGATGCACAAAAAACTAATTATCCAATATAGATTACAAACTGTAAAAATATCCTACTAGTTGAAGAACGAGAAAGACATGGAATTCCACTAGGAAGATACAGTAATGGCACAAAAGTACAATATTATTACCTGCTATGTTGACTGCACTTACTTGGAGCTTCTACAGTTGGTGTGATGGGAGTATTAGGAGGACATTCTGGACAACATTGACCAGGGGGAGTTACTGGATTGTCACAGTAAACTTGAATGCAAAGAACATGAGCACAATCTACATGAAATAGACATAGCTGATTTGGGAGTTATACAAATATTACTTCTAAATAAGATTGACTAAACAATAAAATATTCACTATTAAAGAACTAATGAGGTATGTAATCTTCACAGTCTCACAGATACCAGAGTTACTGGGAAGGCTACAAATATCTACTTTAGGAGAAAAATGTAAGTTCAAACAACCCAAATCCTCCTGATGACTAAATAACTAGATCTCTACTACATGACACAAACATATATATGCTGTTTAAATTTGTGCAGATGTCATATTGCAATAGTAAATTTGTACAATGTACAAAACACAATCATCAAATATAGAGAACAAACAGTGTAAAAATAAAACCCACTTATTGGAGGAGTAGGAGTATTTGGAGGAGTACTAGGAACTTGACATTTATCAGTCACGTTAACTCCATTCTGATAATACAGAGCCTGACATCCACCACAGTAATTAGAAATACATATAGCATCAGGTATGTTAGGACAACCATTGAATGAACAGGGATCAACTAAACATTTGGATAGTGGCTTGTCACGAGGACACTCTAAAATAAAAAGATTCCCTGAAACTTAACTAAACCCTAAATTGACAGATAATAATTTATAGAAATATGTACTTAATGTAATACTAAAGTCTCATTGTCTTACTGTGATGGTTTTCTACTAGTATGTATTTTCTTACCACACAAGTCACCAACATCCACACCATTAACAAAAAAGGTTGCATTACAAACACCACATTCCTTTGGTTGACATCTTGCAGTTGGGAAATTTGTGCAATTAAGATCTTTACAAAGATCATCAGGACATAGGGAACAATCTAATAACAAAAGTATATTATAAATACATTGTAATGTAAACTAGCTTTTCAAAATATGTTAGTGTCAAGATGAAAGAAAATTACATTACATAATACAACACAAAATACTATTTAATATCTCACATTGTTTTAATATAATAAAAGATTTTTGATAACAACAACAACAAGGCCAAGAGTAAATTGGTGTGAGGTAATTAATATAAACAGCACATAAAATCTCATTTTAGTTTATATATAGACTTATATAATGTAGTTCCATCACACTTAGAAATGCAATAATTACTTTACCAGAACAACAGGTATGTAAGAGTACTACATAGAAAACATCACTCAACATTTAACAATGTAAGAAATTAAAAGAAAGCAAAGAACAGAGAATTTTAAAACAATTAAAGAGCAAAAGGATACCTACAAGATATCTAGAACAGTGTGAAAATGAATGAGATCAAAGACTAAGTTAAAGGGTAGAGATATACAGCAACAAATCCTAATTTTTACTTTTATTACAAAACAGACTAAAAGATCAAAGCTGCATTTGACAATATGTCTAGCTTTTAATATGTGAGGTAAACCCTACTAATCTATGTATTCCTATTTATTTACTTACTACAATGTCTCAAGCATTCCTCTTCAGTAGTAAATTTGTTATCATTTCCTCCACAACCTCCATATATGAACTTTTCACATTTTCCAGATTTACTATTAAAGAACCAATGAGGCATATAAGCTAGACAGGGACCAGAATCACTGGGAAGGCTACAAATATCTAGAGAAAACATTAAGTTCAAAAAAACCATAAAATTAAATCACCTGCACTACTATAATAAATTGGTTGTTTCTGACAAATCCATGTACATTTTAGTTACATTCATTCCAAACATGTCTAGTATTATTGCCATAGATGGTCCATGGGGGCTTTGGGAATCCATCCCAACAAATTACATTGTATGAATTCCATGTTAAAGTAATGGCCCAGCATCTTATTATCATAATTCTAATAATTATCTACATGAACAGTCAATTACAATGTACAATTAATACATTAGTAAACTGTATATGACGTTTACTTTATTGCATCAATAATTTGCTACATACATGTAACCAGTATAACCAATAAATCTTTACAATGATTATGACTAAATAGCTTTGAGACAAAAGGCTATGAACTAGATCTCTACTACATGACACAAATATATGGTGTTTAAATTTGTTCAGATGCAATAATAAATCTCTACAATGTACAAAACACATAATCATCCGATATATAAATCACATAAAAATAACAATCTGGTCTTACTTGGAGAATTTTGACGTTTGAAAACAGAAATTCCAATAGAAATTCCACTATTTGGGGGACTAGGATTTCCACCATTTGGAGGGTTAGTTACACTAGGAACAGTTGGAGTTCCACCAGTATGAGGATTAGTAGGAGGAGTTCCACCAGTAGGAGTAATGGGAACTTGACATTTATCAGTCACGTTAACTCCATTCTGATAATACAGAGCCTGACATCCACCACAGTAATTAGAAATACATATAGCATCAGGTATGTTAGGACAACCATTGAATGAACAGGGATCAACTAAACAGTTGGCTAATGGCTTGTCATGAGGACACTCTAAAATAAAAAGATTCCCTGAAACTTAACTAAACCCTAAATTGACAGATAATAATTTATAGAAATATGTACTTAATGAAATACTAAAGTCTCATTGTCTTACTATGATGGTTTTCTACTAGTATGTATTTTCTTACCACACAAGTCACCAACATCCACACCATTAACAAAAAAGGTTGCATTACAAACACCACATTCCTTTGGCTGACATCTTCCAGTTGGGAAATTTGTGCATTTAAGATCTTTACAAAGATCATCAGGACATAGGGAACAATCTAATAACAAAAGTATATTATAAATACATTGTAATGTAAACTAGCTTTTCAAAATGTGATAGTGTCAAGATTTTTTAAAAATACATTACATAATACAACACAAAATACTATTTAATATCTCACATTGTTTAAATATAATACAAATTTTTGATGATAACTACAACAAGGCCAAGAGTAAATAACTTGAGGCAGTTAATATAAACAGCGCATAAAATCTCATTTTATTCTCTTTATAAATTTATATAATGTGGTTCAGTCACACTTAGAAATGTAATAATTGCTTTACCAGAACCACAGGTTAAAGAAAGCAAAGAACAAAGTGCTTTTAAACAATTAAAAGTGCAGAAGAATACCTACATGATATCTAGAGCACTGTGAAAGTGAATGAGATGAAAGAGTAAATTAGAAGGTAGAGGTATACAGCAGCAAATAGTTCACTTTTATTTTAAACAGACTAAGACTAAGACATCAAAGCTGCATTTGACAATAAGTCTAGCTTTTAATATGTGAGGTAAACCCTACCAATCTATGTATCCCTATTTATTCACTTACTACAATGTCTCAAGCATTCCTTTTCAGTAGTAAATCTGTTATCATTTCCTCCACATCCTCCATAATTGAACTTTTCACATTTTCCAGATTTACTATTAAAAAACCAATGAGGCATATAAGCTTCACAGGGACCAGAATCACTGGGAAGACTACAAATGTTTCCTAGAAGAAAAATGTAAGTTCAAACAACCGATAACTGAAATCACTTGATGACCAAATAGCTTTGAGCAAAAAAGGCTATGAACTAGATCTCTACTACATGATACAAATATATGTTGTTTAAATTTGCTTAGATGTCATATTGCAATAATAAATTTGTACAATGTACAAAACACATAATCATCCAAACAACTAATCTATGTAAAATAAAACTCACTTATTGGAGGAGTAGGAGTATTTGGAGTTCTACAAGTTGATGGAGTACTGGAAACTTGACATTTATCAGTCACATCTACTCCATTCTGATAATACAGAGTCTGACATTTACCACAGATATAATGAACACATATAGCATCAGGTATGTTAGGACAACCATTGACTGAACAAGGAGTAGTTAGACAATATCGAAGTGATGATTCATTAGCAGGACATTCTAAAAAAGAATAATGTAGAGCTAATTATAATAATGTGCTATATTTTATTATGTGTGATTAGAATTAGTAGGGAGGAGAAAAATTATGAGTAAAAAGGACAAGTAGTAGCTTTCATCTAACACAATCAATATATCATTAAACCTCAAACACTATGTGTCAAGGTTTCCAAAAAATTTAGTTTAGTTTATACCAAAGTACTATATTTAACATGTACTTAATTTCCTTACCACACAAGTCACCAACATTTACACCTTTCAGGAAAAATGTTGCATTACAATTTATTCCACACTTCTCTGGCTGACATCTTGCATTTGGGAAATTTGGGCAACTAACATTTTCACATATATCTTTAGGACATTGGGGACAATCTAATAACAAAAATATAAGGCAAAAAATGGAATATACAATATGAAAGTAATATAATGAAAGAGGATATATTCCTATTACTAATGTGGCACAATAATTTAAACAAATACACATACAATCTTAACTTTTAAAATTTAAGTGTTAATTTCTTTATTATTTTAGCACTAATCTTAATGACTAGAACATGATGATGCCACAACAAGATTTACAACTTCTTTTTATTTACTTACTACAATGTCTCAAGCATTCTTCTTCAGTAGTAAATTTGTTATCATTGCCTCCACAACCTCCATATATGAACTTTTCACACTTTCCAGATTTACTATTAAAGAACCAATGAGGCATATAAGCTAGACAGGGACCAGAATCACTGGGAAGACTACAAATATGTTCTATAGGAGAAAAAATTAAGTTCAAAAAATCCATAAATTTAAATCACCTGCACTACTATACTAAATTAGTCATTTTTAACAAAATCTATGTCCATTTTAGTTGCATGCATCCCTAGAAAATACACTGAAATGTATGAGTGAATTCCATATTAAAAGTAATGGCCCAGCATCTTATTATCATAATTCTAACAATTATCTACATGAACAGTCAATTCCAATGTACAATTAATACATTAGTAAACTGTATATGATGTTTACTTTATTGCATCAATAATTTGCTACATACATGTAACCAGTATAACCAATCAATCTTTACAATGATGATGACTAAATAGCTTTGAGACGAAAGGCTATGAACTAGATCTCTACTACATGACACATACATATGCTGTTTAAATTTGTTCAGATGTCAAACTGAAAATATAAATTTGTGCAATGTACAAAACAAATAATCATCTGATATATAAATCACATAAAAATAACAATCTGGTCTTACTTGGAGAATTTTGCCGTTTGTAAACAGAAATTCCAATAGAAATTCCACTATTTGGGGGATTAGGATTTCCACCATTTGGAGGGTTAGTTACACTAGGAACAGTTGGAGTTCCACCAGTATTATGATTATTAGGGGAAGTTCCACCAGTATGAGGATTATTAGGGGAAGTTCCACCAGTATGAGGATTATTAGGGGGAGTTCCACCAGTATTATGATTATTAGGGGGAGTTCCACCAGTATTATGATTATTAGGGGGAGTTCCACCAGTATTATGATTATTAGGGGGAGTTCCACCAGTATGAGAATTAGGAGGAGGAGTTCCACCAGTAGGAACACTGGGAACTTGACATTTATCAGTCACATCAACTCCATTCTGATAATACAGAGCCTGACATCCACCACAGTAATAAGAAATACATATAGCATCAGGTATGTTAGGACAACCATTAAATGAACAGGGATCAACTAAACAGTTGGATAGTGGCTTGTCACAAGGACACTCTAAAAGAAGAAAAATTCTCTGAAACTTAAAAATAAACTCTAAACTGACATAATAATTTGTAGAAATATGTCCACCTAATGAAGTACTAAAGCCTGCTTGTGTTAAACTTTGCTCTTACCATGATGGTTTTATATTGCATGTTCATAGCAATACTTTACTTAAAGACAGAAGTTCAACTACATGTAATATAACTAAGCATTTAAAGCAGAAATATTTTATGATAGTTGGTCCCCTTGAGTACATTTTCTACTAGATTAGGTTTAGTGTAGAGTGTAGACATGCATATAGAACATTTCTATTAGTATGTATTTTCTTACCACACAAGTCACCAACATCCACACCATTAATAAAAAAGGTTGCATTACAAACACCACATTCCTTTGGCTGACATCTTGCAGTTGGGAAATTTGTGCATTTAAGATCTTTGCAAAGATCATCAGGACATAGGGAACAATCTAATAACAAAAGTATATTATAAATACATTGTAATGTAAACTAGCTTTTCAAAATGTGATAGATAATTTTAAAGTTACACTACCTAATACAATGTAAAATAGTTCAAAATGATTCTATTTATTATCTCATTTATGATAATTATATGACTTTCTTATGCTCCTTTGAAGACTAAAAGGCAGTCAATGACAATGCTGGACATGTTCTCTTGGGGACTAACAGAATAAAATGTATTCTCAAAATCTCCATGGACAGTCAATGGCAATACTGGAGATGTTTGTAATATAGTGCAGATTTGATGATGCTGACAATGTTGAGAGTTACTTACTACAATGTCTCAAGCATTCCTCTTCAGTAGTAAATTTGTTATCATTCCCTCCACAACCTCCATATATGAACTTTTCACATTTTTCTGATTCATTATTAAAGAACCAATGAGGCATATAAGCTAGACAGGGACCAGAGTCACTGGGAAGACTACAAATATCTTCAATAGCTAGGAGAAAAACACAAGTTCAAACAAGTTTAAATTATTTTATGACTAAATAGTTATAGGACAAAAAGGCTATGAACTAAATCTCTACTACATAGCACAAACATATGCTTTTTAAATTTGTTCAGATGTCAAATTGCAATAGTAAATTGTGTAATATACAAAACACATAATCATCCAATAATAGATTACAAACTCTGTAAAAATAACCTATTAGGAACTAGAACTAGGAACAAATGGAGTTCAACCATGTGGATACACTGATGGTGCACAAAAATACCATAAAATGTTATTACTCATTATGTTGAGTGTACTTACTTGGAGGTTCTGTAGTTGGTAAGATGGGAGGGCATACTGGACAACATTGACCAGGGGGAGTTATTGGATTGTTACAATCAGGACGAAGGCAAAGAACATGAGCACAAACTACAATAAAATATAGGCATAGCTGATTTAGGAGATATACAAATAACACTCCTAAATAAGATTCTAAATATGTAGTTGGACTAAACAATAAAACATTCATTATTAAAGAACCAATGAGGTATGTAACCTTCACAGAGACCAGAGTCAATGGGAAGACTACAAATGTCTCTTATAGAAAATTGTAAGTTAAACAACCTATAACTTAAATCACCTGATGACTAAATAGCTTTGAGACAAAAGACTATGAACTAGATTTCTACTTCATGATACAAATACATGCTGTTTAAATTGTGTAGACATGATGCACTTAAAAAGCATTTTGCCACTTCAACTGAGATCTTTATTACTATAGTTTCATCGATAGGATGGAAAACTAGTCTAACTCAATAAGTATAAAGCCAACTAGAAGCCAAAAGGTAGTCTCTTGCTCATGGCTTCAATTGATTCCACAAGTGGATACTATTTCAACTGAACTAATCAATTAATTCTTTATTGTCCAATAAACTACAAAGATTACTTTTTGGCTTCTAGTTGGGTTTATACATATTGAGTTAGACTATTTTTGACTTTGAGGTAACTCATTATTGGGCTTCCATTGTATTGATGAAACTATGGTAACAAAGACCTTGGTTGAAATAACAAAATGCTATTGCAGTAGTAAATTTGTACAATGGACAAAACACACAATCATCCAATAAAGATCATAAAATGTGGCACAAAGGTACTATAAAATGTTATTACTCACTATGTTGACTGCACTTACTTGGAGGTTCTATAGTTGGTAAGGTGGGAGTCGTAGGAGGGCATACTGGACAACACTGACCAGGAAGAATTATTGAATTATTACAGTCAGGCTGACGGCAGCGAACAAGATCACAATCTACATTGAAATATAGACATGGACAATTTTGAAAGATTTGTAGGTTCAAACAGCCTATAATTGAAATCACTTGATGACTAAATAGCTTTGAGACAAAAGGCAATGAACTAGTTCTCTACTACATGACACAAATGATGCAGTTTAAAATTATGGAGATTTCATATTGCAATAGTAAATTTGCACAATGTACAAAAACACATAATCATCCAATATAGATAACAAATTGTGTAACATAAAACTCACTTATTGGAGAAGTAGGAGTATTTGGAGTTCTACCAGTTGAAGGAGTACTGGGAACTTGACATTTATCAGTCACATCTACTCCATTCTGATAATACAGAGTCTGACATCCACCACAGATATAATGAACACATATAGCATCAGGTATGTTAGGACAACCATTGACTGAACAAGGAGTAGTTAGACA
Organism: Xestospongia bergquistia; assembly: GCA_963965975.1. Taxonomy (NCBI): domain Eukaryota; kingdom Metazoa; phylum Porifera; class Demospongiae; order Haplosclerida; family Petrosiidae; genus Xestospongia; species Xestospongia bergquistia. The sequence goes on from OZ014425.1 coordinate 3,851,510, forward strand.
ATATCGAAGTGATGATTCATTAGCAGGACATTCTAAAAAAAGAATAATGTAGAGCTAATTATAATAATGTGCTATATCTTATTATGTGTGATTAGAATTAGTAGGGAGGGAAAATGTTATCAGTAAAAAGGACAAGTAGTAGCTTTCATCTAACACAATCAATATATCATTAAATCTTAAACGCTATGTGTCAAAGTTTTTAAAAAAAATAATATTCATATTTTAGTGAAAGTTAAATTGTCTTGCAACAAATATTTTTATATTGAAGGCTTTGTAAAAATTAAATTACAATCAACAAAAAAGATCAGTGATACATTACTGAGACAGAGTTTAATTTATCTCAAAGTACTACATATAAAATGCACTTAATTTCCTTACCACACAAGTCACCAACATTTACACCTTTCAGGAAAAATGTTGCATTACAATTTATTCCACACTTCTCTGGCTGACATCTTGCATTTGGGAAATTTGGGCAACTAACATTATTACATATATCATTAGGACATTGGGGACAATCTAATAACAAAAATATAAGGCAAAAAATGGAATATACAATGTGAAAGTAATATAATGAAAGAGGATATATTCCTATTACTAATGTGATACAATAATTTAAACAAATACACATTCAATCTTAAATTTTAAAATTTAAGATTTAATTTCTTTATTATAAAGCACTAATGTTAATGACTAGAATATGATGATGCCACAACAAGATTTACAACTTCTTTTATTTACTTACTACAATGTCTCAAGCATTCTTCTTCAGTAGTAAATTTATTATCATTTCCTCCACAACCTCCATATATGAACTTTTCACATTTTCCAGATTTACTATTAAAGAACCAATGAGGCATATAAGCTAGACAGGGACCAGAATCACTGGGAAGACTACAAATAGCAACAGCTCCTCCTAAATTGAATGAAAATGTCATTTTGAGCTTTAAACAATATGTAATTATAAAACTGTCTTAATATTCTTTTGATACTAATACTGTTTCTGTAAATTCTTAATATAGTGTTTTTGCTAACGGAGAGTTTGTGGTGCTGCTAAGATAAGTTATATTGAATTTTATAATATACTAAAGCTTCCATTGGCAATATCTATTGTTATAAAGTTTATGATTAATGTTAATTCAATTCATGATGAGTGTCAACAGTTAGTGTGTGCATTGTTATCATTGATAGTTACTTAAAAAGACATACAAATATAAACATACAATTGACTCAAAGCAAGTTAGAACTGCATGCCACACTTTAAAAAAAACAGTTTAATTCAAACAACCTAGTATTAAATCACATGATATAGAACAGATTTTGATGTTGACAACAACATGGCTAAGAGTTAATTATTACTTACCACAATGTCTCAAGCATTCCTCTTCAGTAGTAAATTTGTTATCATTTCCTCCACAACCTCCATATATGAACTCTTCACACTTTCCAGATTTACTATTAAAGAACCAATGAGGCATATAAGCTAGACAGGGACCAGAATCACTGGGAAGACTACAAATGTCAACAGCTCCTCCTAAATTAAATGAAAAGGCAATTTTGAGCCTTAAACAATATGTAATTATAAAACTGTCTTAATATTCTTTTGATAATAATACTGTTCTGTAAATTCTTAATATAGTCTTTTTGTTAACGGAGAGTTTGTGGTGGTGCTAAGATGTGTTATCTTGAGTTTTATAATATACTAAAGCTTCCATTGGTAATATCTATCTTTATAGAGTTTACGACTAATGTTAATTCAATTCATGATGAGTGTCAACAGTTAGTGTGTCCAGCGTTATCATTGGTAGTTGCATAAAAAACTATAAATACAAACATGTGATTGACTCAAAGCAAGTTAGAACTGCATGGCACTGTTTTTATCTTTTGATGTATGTTAATTTAAAGCTGTCACTGGTGACAGCTGGTCTATGTTGGTCTCAAATTAACTTCACAGTTATGTTAAAAGTGACGGAAGTGATTATAATACTATAATTTTCATTATCCAATACTCATTACAAAATGAGGTCATTTCGTTGTGCATTGTGAGGTACTCATTAGCACATCAAAAATAGATTTATATACAATATTGAGTGAGGTTAGAATTAATCACAAAGTGAGAGTGATTAAAATTTCATAAAGCAAAGCTAAGTGATTTTTTTACCACTTATGAAGCAACATAAATGTAATTTACCCTCATTTCAACTCACTTTATTAAAAAAATCATATACTTTTCAGTATTGTTGCTTTTGAGAAAGAACAGCTTGGTAACAAACAAGAGTCTATCAAAGCTGTTTTTCAGTCACATCCAACACAAAAATTCAACTTGTGACATAATAACTTTTGGACAAAAGAGCTGGTATTTTTTGCTTAACACTTGAACGAAAGCTGAACCTCTTTTAAAACATAGCATTAGGAGGCTATAACATATACAGAACATTGACCATTTTCTTGGAGGATGCTGGAATAAGCAGTCTCTAAACCACAACACCTTTGATCCTTTTGAGTGTGCTAAGCTTCAATTCACTGTTTCTTCCATACAAAATAGTTAATCCTCCAGTACATCTTTCTTATTAGTGACATCCAAGCATTTGTAACTATGGTAACTGCCAATCAGATTGCCTTTTTCACTGATATAGCAATAAAAAGTGTCACTGCAATCTGATTGGTGAATAACAATGAATTAGAGATTTATTATATATACTATAATATACACTATAAATATAATACATAGTATATTAATAAAATTACTAATATCCCTAGGGAATGGCAATAGACAAACAGCAATCACTTAGTGTACATCATGTTTGACAATTTAACACTGAACTGCAGCTATAGATACATGTTCATATGTGCTCTAATTGTAAAAAAACGTTACTGTCAGAAGATTGCTCTGACATTGAAAGTACATTAGTTTATATAGCAGGGCTTTGCCAACATTGAATCTAACATGGAAATCTGTAATGGGTAAAATCAGAAGCTATGAGTAGCAAAGTTCAAAGCTGAATTCATTTAGTGCATGCAAACCAACACTTCATTACTCAGATGTGTTTAGCTCAATTTGCCCAATTAGGTAAGAGCTAAAATTTAAGGCGGTAATTCTTGCGTGCATTGATCACTAACACACATAAATAATAATAAAGGTATTTAAAGACCAGTTTCTGATAGTTTATCACTATGATAATTTGCATCCAACTTAACACAGAATCTACAGTTAGTCTAATTTAAACTCACCAATGGAGATAAACAGAGCTGCCCATACAAAGAGGATAGTCATTTTGATCATCTTCCTCGTCAGATAACATGCTGTACAGTGCAACCGGCTTTTATGTTCAAAACAAAAGGGGGCAGGGAAGTTAGCATTAAAGTGGGGCGGGACTGTGGTATGTAAAAATCAGAATACAAATCATGGATGCTGGTCTTGATTATTAAAAGGAAAATGAGACATTACATAATACTTAATCATTATAATGTAAGCAAATGGAGTGGAGTTTCTCTAGTCTTGAATCTTGATATCTAATGGCAATGACTTTTTGTATATTCATGTGTGTGCATGAGTGTCTAAGAGAAAGAGAGTGAGTGAGAGATAATTAAAACATATCTCGATAATAATTAAACTTACAGCAAGTTTCTTTGCAATCATCCTCAGACATAAAGTTATTATCATTACCATCACATCCACCATAAAGAAAAACTTCACAGCGTTTAGTTTGAGAATTGAAGAACCAACGTGTTACTGCTGCTTCGCAAGGACCAACATCTTTCTCCTGCACACAAATTTGGCTAACTTTAGCATCATGATCTTCTACACGTCCTTAATAAAAATTAAATTATATTGTATTAATAGAGTGGTATTACCTCTTCCACATTTTGATAAACACTCGCTCTTAGTCATAAAGTTGTTGTCATTTCCAGAACAACCTCCATAAGAAAACTCTTCACATGTTCCACTCTTTTTGTTAAAATACCAACGAGTCATGTCAGCCATACAAGGACCAGCTTCAGGGAGAAGATAACAAGAGTCCTTATCATCATCTATAGAAGATAAACAGAGACAACCTTATTGACAACAAAGACATACAAAGGATAATGTAGTTCTGTAATCATATAAGTTACAATAAGGGAAACCTTATATGCAGTGTCAAATTAAATACATCAGGGCTCAAGGTTAAGGTCAGACTCAGCACTGTGATAATGATTACAAAATAGTCATCTTCTTTTTTATTGTGACTAGAGTGCTGGCGGAAAGGCATTCTTTTTTGTATACCAATCCGTCAGTAGTGTCTATTTGTCCATCAGGTACTTTCTAGGATTTAGGGTGTATGAATTGTTTCAATACACAACAAGGTATGGACTTTATACTGAACAAACAGGCATTGCTAGATACCTTTAGGCAATAATTGATATCCCTTGTTATCTATGAACTCAGGCAATGATCAACCCACAGTCCCCATACAGGTTGAAATATTTCATTTAATCATGTACTGTTAAGGTAATAGACTATATCACAGTTAGTAAGGAACTTACGACGGAAAAGCTCGCCACTGGCAATGTAGATAAATGCTAGAAGAATTGTGACTTTGAGCATTTTTCTCGCATAGAGTCAGACTCCTCCTCTAAACTCAACCTTTGAACTTTAATTAACGTTTACATGAGCAGTAAATGTTAGCTACAAGAACTTAGCAATTTAATACTTACTGCCAGAAATGCTATCCAAATATTTTAATTACATAGTTACAGGGAAAATGTTTGCAATCCAACTGTTGTGGACTAAATGTAATGGAAAATGTTGAAAAGGTAGACTCAAAAATGTAAATATGTTGATTGTTTTAGTTTCTAATATCCTGCTAATATATGCAAATATATATTCATTTAAACAGCTCTCTTTCAATGTTAATTTTTTAATTTGAAAACTTCCGAGCATAATAATCTTAATTACTCAACTCTTTTATTTGATTATAAAGTTTTTATAGAAATGTATCAATAATGAGGGTTTATAACACCATAATCATTAATGAGATAACAAAACTTAAGCAAGTTTTTTATTGCACATGGGAGTGACATCTTTTCCTTTAACAAAGAAGAATTTAAAACAAATTCAACCAATGTAATATTAGGTACAGCACTTCTTTTAGCACATGCCATTACTAGAATCCCAAACACTATAAGTTTAAGGCTAAATTGTTGCATTATGATAAAAACAGGATATACTTATATGCAATTCCAACTAAAAAGAAAGTGGATCTTTAGAGTTATATATTATAGAAACTCAGACTTGACTTATATAGAAATTCAGTCTATGCTCAGCAAATTTGTCTGACACTTTGTCATGACATCTATGTAAGTGTAAAGTTTGTTTATTAGATTTAAGTCATTTCCTCTAGACACTTTACGTCTGTCACAGTCACCTGTGTTGTCTCATGTGATAATGATTTCACTTGTACTTTAGGTGTTGAATAGTATTATTTCAGATTCACCTTAAGTCTTGCACCCTTCTGGCTAAGAGCCTCCCTTCTTTGTACTTTGTATTACTTATTAGCTTGTTAACAACATTATATAAATCATCATTCTATGTACTATTACTTCATTAGAGTAGAATAAAATCTTAATATCTTAATTAAAGTTAGCAATGAGGGTTAAATGGCTAAACACAGCTGTGTTGGACAATTTGACAATGTCCAAGAGGACAGGGAATAGTATATTGAACACTAGTGAGATTACTTTGTTGCTAAAAATGTTGGCACATCTGAGAAGCAATGTGCAATCCTTTGTGGAGCACACTGACAGTACATCATTATTAACACAGCATCAATCACTACAATCATCTGCCTTTTTGTATGCCTCTATTTTTCAGCATACCATGGAGAATATACTCCAGTGTCTACCCAAGATTGTGTTTAAATTGATAACATTCTATTCACTTGAGTGATTGAGTTCACTACAAATATCATTGACACTATTTGGAAACCTTATGTGCAATGATAACATTAGGGGTCAAGGTCAAGGTCAAGGTCAACATTAGCAATGGACAAAGATATTGATTACAAAAACAGTTCTCCTCTCTTGTATTAGGTCTCACTATATTCCTAGAGGACTGGCAGAAAGACAGTTTTGTGTCTCAATCCTTTATTTGTCTGCCAGGGAGTCCATGTCATGTGTGGATCATTTTAATACACAACAAAATATGAGCTTCTGTTGAACAAATAGGCATTGCTAGATAGTGGACCCAAAGTGAATATTCATTACAGTTATTAAGTAAAATTATATCTACATAATAAGTTTCAAAAAGGTTAAATACTGTAGCAGGAGCAATTGTGATCCATCTGGTTAATATTTCCAATGTGAGAAACAGAAGATTTATTATATCAATTTATGTGGACAAATGGTTGATTTAGGTTAACAGACTAGGTAGCTCACAATCACGTACTGTAAAATGGACAATTTTTAAGAGTTACAATGTCAGATATCTTTGTTCAGAATGGATAATTTAAGTTTGACTCTCCTTTTCTCTAGGGAAGGCAATTTGGTGAGTATTTGAAGCTCCTGGCAAATAGCCCACCAAGGAATAACCATTCTGATAAGCAAATGTTTGGACATGTTCAACTTTAATTAATTAACATTATGTAGAGTGCTTAACACTATGTAGAGTACAATGTTCTCAAATTAACTGTGTAGTGGGTGTTTCAGCCACATACGTACATATAAAATGTACAGCCTGACCTTGCAATGTACTTTGACCTATAGACACAGGCCAATTGAACAGTAGACAGTTAATTCTTATTTACAAAACTATATAATTATAATTATATAGTATATATAGTACAAATATATTAATCATTGAAAAGATATATTGTATATTTGTAGTAATCATAAATTAAATTATCAACTGTTGTTTGTATGTATGTATTTGATAATATATAAACTTGGCCCATGCAGAGACAAAACAATAACACTAAAATTAAAACAGTTTGGATTATAGGATGTAATTATAAAATTTATTATACGTTATTGCATTTTCATTATAATTCGTTGATAAGGAAATTACTTAATTGCTCATCCATCTTGCCAATAATGGTCTGCTAAATCAACAATATCAATTAAAATAGTATTGATAACATTTACAATTGCTTGTTACAGTACATATATTGGCAAAAGGGAAACTGAAAGATTTGATCTGTCACCTGGATTAGGTCTGTTACCTGGATTCTAGATCTGTTCCAATATAGCTGAACATAACTTACCAGAATGCAATAAATTAAAGAAATCTAGCTATTATCAAAACTAAATATCAACATAATCTTTACATTGATTATATGATTTTTTGACTTTACATGTAGCTGACTGCTATACTCATCATAAAGGACTTGACACAAACATTGTTTAAATTTTATGATACCTATTTTGACAAACCTCTGGTCAATGATGCTACACATTCTATCCTAGAAACATATATACATATATCATATTATATCTATGATGTCACATATATGATCTTTACTTCCTACACACAAACACAATTAAGTCTGTGGGCAGAGACTCTATTCTCATAAATTGCTTTTACACACTAAATTACAGTTTTCATTTGATAGAAAGGAACAATTAGTAAAGATAGAGTACCTTTATGAGTGTTAATTATGTAAACATAATATTATAAGCTTGACCAATATTCCACTGTAGATGCTATCACAGATTAGGGTTAAAATTTCTACATAATTATTAGCTATTACTAATTCACAAGAACCTCTTTAAGAGAAAGGAATAGTGTTAATTAAAAAATTAGATCAAGTATTGAATGTCATGAATGTTGGTGTTGATCAGTGTGAACAGAAATAAAACAGTCAAAGTTTAAATGTTTAAATGGTATACAAGTATATGGAGTGGAATTTTGTTGTACTTAATATTAAACAGCTAAGAGAGAGAGAGAGCTAATTAAAACATTTCTATAGATAATAATTAAACTTACAGCAAGTTTCTTTACATTCGTCCTCAGATATAAAGTTATTATCATTACCATCACATCCACCATAAAGAAAAACTTCACAGCGTTTAGTTTGAAAATTGAAGAACCAGCATGTCATTGGTACTTTGCAAGGACCAACATTTTTCTCCTGCACACAAACCTGGCTAACTTTAGCATCATGATCTTCTACACGTCCTTAATAAAAATTAAATTATATTGTATTAATAGAGTGGTATTACCTCTTCCACATTTTGATAAACACTCGCTCTTAGTCATAAAGTTGTTGTCATTTCCAGAACAACCTCCATAAGAAAACTCTTCACATGTTCCATTCTTTTTGTTAAAATATGAACGAGTCATGTTAGCCATACAAGGACCAGCTTCAGGGAGAAGATAACAAGAATCCTTGTCATCGTCTATAGGAGATAAACAGAGGTGATGTTAGAACACATATTATGTACTTTTCAGAATCATACTTATACTGTCATAGTGAAACGTCATGCATGATAGATTAAATAGCAAATTAATACATTAGGATTCACAAGTAAGCTCTACAAGGTAAGATTATTGTAGTATTATATAGCTAGTTCGATATAAGCATTTATATTACTGATAAAATGTTGAACCAGATTGACTTTACTTGTTTATGCAGCCATTTTTACTACTTTAACTTTACATGTTACTAAAGTTATAGGATTTAGGTGGATTTAAGCCTTGAGGCAGTCATATTTGTTTTTGACATAATCATTCTGCATCAAGAACACACACACATAATATATTATATATATATACATATATATATATATATATATATATATATATATATATATGTATGTATGTATATATTATACACACACAATATTGTGTAAACAGGTCTCTTGTTTGGACATTAATAAATAAACATAGATGTTTAATTTAATTATAACAATGTCTATAGCTAGAGGGCAGTGCATAGAGTCTACACTTCATTGTATGGATTTCTTGTCCAACATTTAGATACTAGTCAGTATTATTAATATTAAACCTGAAGACTATCCATCCTTTTAATAAAATTACGACATGATTAGTAAGGAACTCACGATGAAAAAATTCTCCACTGGCAAAGTAGATAACTGTCAGGACGACAATTGTCACTGAATAGACACCTCATCTTACAGCAACTTTGAAAGGCGGAGCCGAAGTTCTGAAGGTGGGGCTATACTCCGTGTCTCTATTACAACTGGACACCCACAGTAACTAAGATACCTTAGGTTAATCTCTAAGACTAAAAACATTATAATTTCACTGCAATGTGTATATATGCATAGTTACTTTGAATATTGCTATATAGTATCATAATAGTGTTAATATGTGGTACTATATACTATCATAATTTTTTCCCTCAAGTGTAGTTTGTTCATATTTCTCTTTGGATCTTTGGATAATGAGGTAATGTATATGTGACCAGACTGTGTGCTTTCCAAGCTAAAATTAAAATACATCATTGTTCAATTTTATAGATCTGAACAAATTTTGAGTCAATATGTTATGTGTACTAAACACATGTTGACTCAAATTTGTTCAAAATACACCATGTTATGTATTTTAATGTGATTGTTGTTGATGTAAAAGTATTTGTTTTCAATAAACAGCTTCATATTGTCAGATGTTTGTGAAAACTGCTCATTGTTAATTTTGGTTTAGCCTTCATACTTAAGTAATTTACATTATTTAGTTGTAAATAATAACTCTCTCTCTCTCTCTCTCTCTCTCTCTCTCTTTCTCTCTCTCTCTCTCTCTCACTCACTCTCTCTCTCTCTCTCTCTCTCTTTCTTTTTCTCTCACTCTCTCTCTCTATATATATATCTCTCTCACTCTCTCTCTTAAATGTGTGTATTTCTCCTTCAATACATTATACAGTTATGGTTGGTAACAGACAAACACAAGATAAAACTAACGATCAGGATGTCACTTGTTATCAAAAATACATAAACATCAGATCACATTGTCATATAATTGGAAATTACATAATCTCATCTTTCTGATCAGACTTATTAACATACATATACACATGCATGCATATTTTAAAGCATGTCATGTCATGATCAAATGCAGCTAGTGAAATGCCAAGTCACTGTTTGTGTATTGTGTGCATGGTAATATATAAATTTAACTCATATAGAAAACATTAAAGAACAAACAATAACACTAACTATGATCAACAGTTTGTATAAGATATAAATGATTATCTTTCACTATTACATGTAGCATTTTCAATACAGAGTGTTTGGTATAAATTTGGGTGAGAAAATTAAGGATAAAGAATTGTCCTGTACATTTACCAAACAATGCTCTCAACTAAAATAGTGCTGGTAGTTTGTCTATCAGTTTTAGTTGGTTCTACAAATTTTGTTAATGGAGAAACTTGTCAAGTAAATGAGTTGGTTTACCATCTTGATTTGGTAAAATGCCCATCAGCACATTTCCCTTCCAGAAAGTGAGTCACTATGTACAACTAAGTTAAGTGTCATCAAATACTCCTTTTATAGCGCAACTATTACTTATCGTACCTGGATATACCTGAACTTCTTTACTGGTACATTTGCCTGCTGGCCAATAACTGTTCGAAGTGAACAATACTCTAATAACCTTTCTCTTTTCATTCTGAAAAGCCATGGACATCCATCAAATAACTATGAAGCAGAAACCTTGCAATATTTCATTGTTCAATGCCCTTCAGGATACGAAGGTCAAATCATGCATGAGGCCACTCAGTTAGAACCTCGTAAAACAATTGGAGATGTAGACGTTTGTGTAGACTACATTCATCTTTACTATCCTAAAACCAATTCAAATTGTTATGTATGTGGAAATGAGACCACAACAACAAAATGTATGTTTAGTGAATTTGAAGGGAATCTTAATCTTACATTTCGTTCTGGACCTTCAAATAACTATGCAGGATTCAAATTTAGCATATCCTGTTATGTTGCAGCTGAACAAAACTTACCAGGATGCATCAAATTAAGCAAATCTATTTATTGGAGTAGCTATATGTCAACACAATCTTTGTATGGAGGTGACAGGCAAAATTTCATTCAAGTAAGACATTGTACTTCTACAGTTGCATTGATGATATGACCTTTATTTTGTATATAGCTGGCCGCAACACTCAACAGTGTTCCAAATGACTCAACAGAAATATTATTTGAATTTTATGATAGTTATTTGGACAAAACTCTGACTAGCGATGGTAATCATTTACTACATATCATGGTATCACTATTGTTCTAATTTTATTTTCTAGTTGATTCACACAAACATATTTTGGCTCTTGCTATTGTTACTGAAAAATGTTGTGATGCTGCAATTAAGTCTGTGGGTAGAGAGATATTGAAACTATTTTCTCATAACTTGGTGTTGCATACCAAACTACAATTTTGGAAAGGTAACTCTTTCAAGTTGTTTGTGTTACTCAAAATTATTTGTTTTTGTTTTTGTTTTTGTTTTGCTAGCAAAAAAGGAACAATTGCAACATAGGAATGAAGAACTCTTTTATGATAGTTACTGAAGAAACAAACATTTTCTTAGTTTTCCATTACTGCACTAGTACATGCACTCATTACAATAATAGCTGTATACATATATTAGCAACAAAATCTTGAAAGAACAATTTTGTATCCATTGTTTTTGTTAGAGCTAGAGTATAATACCTTCACAATTTCATTTTACACTATGTATAATCAAGAGAGAGTTTTTCAAATAATGATCTGGTTACCTGTGTATAAATATGAATGTTTTGGCACATGCACGACAAAGTCAATTATAATGTGAATATTCCCAGTTGCTGTCATTATACCTGTATGAGTGTGTAGGCATTTAGACACTGGCATTCTAAGAAATTGAATAAATCAAAGCACAAAAAGATCAAAAATTGTGCAAACATTGATCCTAAAATTTCTGAGTTTCTTTGCAAACAAGTTTTGCTCTAACATTAATGTATTTCCATCAATTTCTCCCAATTTGTATAATATAATAAATTGCATGGATAACAAAATGTGAAAGCTTTCAACCGTATCACTAGATCTGATTCTTTCTTGGTGTGGTCCTTCGAACTAGCCTTTTCGTCTTGTGGTAAGTTTGTGTATGTAAGTGCTTCTGTTTTCTTTTGTAGCTTGCACGAGTGAATGTTTTCTCCATTGATATTAGATATAGAATACTGTACTTCATCATATTCATATCTATTTCAACAATAGCACATTTATAAATAATATTAACTAAATTCACGTGAAACAATTTAAGGTTGATAGTGGAGGAACATCCAGGTGTACAAACCATTTGCTGAGGAATTACCTACCTGGATTTGGCAGCATGCTGCAAAAGCTATGCCAGTCATGTATGTAATCATGATGTTTTACTATGCAGGGTGGATGTTGTTACTCTAAACTTGGATGTGTTTACATAGGTACACTCATGTTACAATACTACTGTATTGATATTGAATTTGTAGTAACAACATAAAACAACTCTGGGCTCCACAAAACCAAAACTAGTGTAACTCAATAATTAAAGCCAATTAAGAAGTCAAAAGGTAATAATTGAAGCCGTGAGCAGGAGCATATGTAACCAATCAGTAGTTACATATAAGCAAGGTCTGGATTGGATTGCTTATATGTATGTAAGCAATCCATATGCTGACTATATATAAACATATTTTGCAAACTGTATAGTTATCTCACAACACAAAGCTAAGTACTTAAGCAAAATTGATCATTTTTTGTCAAATGCAACCTAAATAATCATGCAACTGATTGAAATAACACACTAATTTTTTAGTAATGAATTGCATATTAATTTTGCTCAGATTCTGTTCTCAGTCAGCTTGTAATTAAAAGTATCACTAGTTTCATTCTCATTTTCGAGTGCTGATAAAGTGGATTCCTGTAAGAGATGCCAACATACTACTTGCAGACTATGTGGTCTATATTTTGAAGTATTATGAGAATGATGTGATTAAAATATGTACATCTGGTACTCAAGTGGTGGTAACAATTGATAAGAATGAAATTAGAAAAGATGATATTTATGTAGTTGCAAATAGTCAAATACCAAGAGATACAAAGGAAATTTTTTTTACCATCAATAGGAAGTCAAAGTAAGCCATATAGCTTTGATAAATTATTTATAATTGCTCTGTAGATATCAAATGTAAACCATCTACTGGATTAATTAAAATTACAATAAAACTCACTAAACCAAGGAAACTATCATCAGAGTTTAACAGCAGAAATGAAGCTATATTTAAAGATCTGATTAAAGATATAATCAGACTCGTTGATATTCCTAAAAATTGTGCTATTCTTGATCCTAAAATTGAAAGCATGATGATTACTGGAAAATGGAAACTTTCTAAAACGAAAACAAAGATTAAATTAAAAACAAAGGAAAAATTTCAACTAAAAAAACAAAAAGTGAGAACAAAGGAAAGAAAGGGAAAACTAAAAGGACAAAAGGAACCAAGGGATCTAAAGTAGTTGCTGATGTACTTTTATTCTGCAACTCATGTGAGCTTGAGCGTCAGATGAACTAACCTATTGGGCTAAAAAAGTCAAAAGTATAAAGTGTTCACTAGAGGAATATCATTTAGTGTTAGTACAAAGCTGCTTGAATTTATATAGACTTGTTATTATCTATTTTCATTGTAGATTGCCCCAGAGAGTGCCTTGCAAATGACTAATTTATAATTATATTTATTTGGAAATAATATTAAAAGAGGTGTGTCGTTTCTTACCCACGTGTGCATGATGGCTTCCACATGTGAGTAAGAAACGATCATGAGAGTAAGATCGCTTTTTAAGATCAGGTACAACCATATAAACGGCTATTAACTTATTTTACTGCTATCGCAGGTACAACCTAATCTTATTGCTATATGTTATTCATTAGGCCAGGGGCTCCTTTACCAGATTAGTTACGTGAGTGGTCTCCAACTGTGTTCCTGGCATCAGTAATGGGATTTTTGTTTGGAGGGTTTCTTGGGGCACAATGGGCAGCATAATAATATATAGCTATGAATCATAATACAAAATTTACTCATGCTATGCAGGCACAGGTATATTAATGTAAGCATATTCCTATTATCACTTATGTGATACATTATATTGGTTATATTACATTGATGTACTATTGTACTCAGAGAGAACTACATGGAGCTGCTATGTTAGGGTTTGTAAGACAAGGAGCAAAGTGGGGTTGGAAGATGGGTGTTTTTGCTGGTCTCTTTCGAAATCTGACATTCCAAATTGATTGATGCTTTTAAGCGAAGATCAATATAATCTTTTTAATGTTCTATATAGACAAAAATTAAAATAAAAGATACAATTTCTGTATGTAAAGTATTTATAGTATTTTTATTCTTTCATTCCAACAGAAATTCAGTGGACAAAACCATCACTTTAGCAAGCTCATACAAGAATTACGTTCTAGTCAAACAGATGAGTATGGCTCCTGTATATTAGCTTTAATCAACTGTTTGATTGCATCATCAGCTAATTTGAATGAACGAGTTCGTATTCGTAATGAGATGATTGGTAAGTTATAAACAGTCACTATTAATATGATTCATAACATAAAACAAGACACATGAGTTAAATATAAGTTTAGTATTTTAATTTAACTGTACATGACATACATAGTACATGTATATAACATCCTCATACTGCATGTATAACATATCATGTATACACTTAATTACTGTTACTGACTGTCTGATGTGCACTTCAATGTGTCTTAAATTTATAATTAACCAAATTATATCTAATCAATGTAGTAAAATGACACAAGTATTATCTGTTATAGCTTTACAGTTGCCAGATATATTGTCTACTTTGAAGTGAGTTGATTACAATAATATAATGTATTAATAGGACTATTGCTATAAACAATAGTCAACAGATATAAATTGATCTATTGATCTTTTATTTATAGAAACTCTTGACTGTTCATGTTTTGTTTGAAGGTAATTTGCTACATGACACTGATAATGGGTAATATTGTCAATGGAGTAAGTCTGTTTATATATCAGGCTCACCACATAAAATATTTTTCTGACAGGGTATGTGGACGATGCTTATGGATTTACAGTGAGTTTACTGCAATTGTTTGTGTATTGTGTGCATGGTAATATATAAATTTAACTCATAGAAAGCATTAAAGAACAAACAATAACACTAACTATGATTAACAGTTTGTATAAGATATAAATGATTATCTTTCACTATTACATGTAGTATTTTCAATACAGAGTGTTTGGTATAAAAGGAATAAGAATTGTCTTGTACATTTGTCAAACAATGTTCTCAACTAAAATAGTGCTGGTAGTTTGTCTATCAGTTTTAGTTGGTTCTACAAATTTTGTTAATGGAGAAACTTGTCAAGTAAATGAATTGGTTTACCATCTTGATTTGGTAAAATGCCCATCAGCACATTTCCCTGATACAAAGTGAGTCACTATGTACACTACGTTAAGTGTCATCAAATACTCCTTTTATAGCTCAGCTGTTACTTATCGTACCTGGATATACTTCAACTACTTTATTGGTACATATACCTGCTTGCCAATATGTGTTCGAAGGAAACAATACTCTAAGACCTGTTCTCTTTTCATTCTGAAAAGCCATGAATATCCATCGAACTATGAAGCAAAAACCTTGCAATATTTCAATATTCAATGCCCTTCAGGATACGAAGGTCAAATCATGCATGAGGCAACTCAGTTAGAACCTCGTAAAACAATTGGAAATGTAGGCGTTTGTGTAGACTACATTCATCTTTACTATCCTAACACCAATTCAAGTTGTTATGTATGTGGAAATGAGAAACCAACAGAAGAATGTATGTTTAGTGAATTTGAAGGGAATCTTCATGTTACATTTCGTTCTGGACCTTCAAATAACTATGCAGGATTCAATTATAGCATATCCTGTTATGTTGCAGCTGAACAAAACTTACCAGGATGCATCAAATTAAGCAAATCTATCTATTGGCGTAGCTATATGTCAACACAAACTTTGTATGGAGGTGACAGGCAAAATTTCATTCAAGTAAGACATTGTACTTCTACAATTGCATTGATGATATGACCTTTATTTTGTATATAGCTGGCTGCAACACTCAACAGTGTTCCAAAGGACTCAACAGAAATATTGTTTGAATTTTATGATAGTTATTTGGACAAAACTCTGACTAGTGATGGTAATCATTTACTACATATCATGGTATCACTATTGTTCTAATTATATTTTCTAGTTGATTCACACAAACATATTTTGGCTCTTGCTATTGTTACTGAAAAATGTTGTGATGCTGCAATTAAGTCTGTGGGTAGAGAGATATTGAAACTATTTTCCCATAACTTGGTGTTGCATACCAGACAACAGTTTTGGAAAGGTAACTCTTTCAAGTTGTTTGTGTTACTCAAAATTATTTGTTTTTTTTCTAGCAAAAAAGGAACAATTGCAACATAGGAATGAAGAACTCTTTTATGATAGTTACTGAAGAAACAAACATTATCTTATTAGTTTTCCATTACTGCACTAGTACATGCACTCATTACAATAATAGCTGTATACATATTAGCAAACAATATCTTTGAAAGAATAATTTTGTATCCATTGTTTTTGTTAGATTCACAATTTCTTTTTACACAATGTATAATCAAAGAGAGTTTTTCAAATAATGATCTGGTTACCTGTGTATAAATATAAATGTTTTAGCACATGCATGCACTATAATGTAAACATTCCCAGTTGCTGTCAATAGACCTGTATGAGTGTGTGGGCATTTAGACACTGTCACTCTAAGAAATTGAATAAATCAAAGCGCAAAAGTGATGCATTGTCTCATGGACAAACACTATATAAAGGGTTATATACCTGCTGATGATCATCTAATCCCATTTTGTTACAAATATGAAGGTTGTAATTACCCTTGTTTCAATTGTGTCATTATGCTCTTCAATCATCGCAATAGGTATGTACTAAATTATATATTATAAGGATTACTCTATCTACAACTAGAGCGATGCCATCCAAGTGAAGGTCACAAGGTTCATCTACAACTTGCTAAAAATACATTAAAAAGTAATGGCTGTCTGTGTATGGATATTTCAAATAAAGACAACTTTATGAGAAATGTTTTATCATCAGTTCTAAAAGATCAACTTGACAAAAATTGTACAATTATTGATCCTAAAATTTCCGAGTTTCATTGCAAACAAGGCAAGGCTGGTTTGAAGGACCACACCAAGAAAGAATCAGATTTAGTGATACGATTGACAACTTTGGTATTTTGTTATCCATGTAATTCATTTAATGATACAGATAGAGAGAGTCTAATAAGTTTAGGATTTAAAAAGGAACCCATGAACTTTGAAATTGATGGAGATACATTCACAGTTGTTGTACGGGAAGAATATAGAATTGATCTATATTGTGGATATTCACCATTAATGTTAGAGTAAACTTCTTGTGGTCAGTTAGTGTCTCATTTATATGACTGTATGTAAGTGTTTCTATTTTCCTCTGTAGATTGCCCAAGTGAATGCTTTCTCCATTGATAATCTAGAACACTGTACTTTATCATATTAATATCTATTTCAACAATTATAAATAATATATACTAAATTCATGTGAAACAATAAATTAAGGAATTAATTAGTTAAAGAACCTTTCAGATGTTAACGATAGTAATGATCACATGAATGATAACTATTCTGATTGGGGAAGCTCCTGTAGCCTATGAAAAATTCTTTCCTAACCAATAGGATATTCTTTCCAATGTCAACATTTAGGTAACTTGTGACAACTTTTTGGATGAATTTCACATTGGGAGTGGAGAAACATCCAGGCATACAAACCATTTGCTGAGGAATTACCTACCTGGATTTGGCAGCATACTGCAAAAGGTGTGCCAGCCATGTATGTAATCATGATGTTTTACTATGCAGGGTGGATGTTGTTACAAATTGGGTGTAATCGATAGCTTGAACTCCCTCTAAACTGGGATGTGTTTACATAGCTACACTCACGTTACAATACTACTGTGTTGATATTGAATTTGTAGTAACAGCATAAACATAACACATGCATGTTTCAATGCTACTGTATTGATAATTGAATTTGTAGTAACAGCATAAAACAACAATGAAGCTTTCCTCTGGGCTCTTAGCTTTCTTTTGTGTAATTTTTATGAGTGAGTGCTATGCTAAATCAGGTATGTTTGATGTATTACTTGTCATCTATGACTCATTCACTATAGGAAAGTTGATTTACTTCAACAGTATTGGACATGTTCCAGCTTATTACCAATTAACAGACAAAGATATTAAAGAAAATGGTTTACAGTGTGTCGGGAGAAACAAAAGCACATATTTGGCATGGGTCCTACCAAATGGAGTAAGACTGACCAATTCTTCTATATCTACTACAACATCAACAGCTATAGTCTATCAACAGTCAACTCCTCGTGGTTTGGCATTAGTGTTATCAACTAAGACACAGCTAACGCCATTAGGGGTGTATAAATGTGAAATCCATGATCAAATTATAGATGGAACTGTTGATGTTCAGTATGTTTGGATAGTACACAGTCAGGGTAAATAAATAATAAATTATGATATAATAAGTTGTATTAATTCCAGATCAGTTAAAACCTCAAGTTAAATCATTCAGTTGTTCATTGGAAGGCCTTCTTGTTTTCAATGACTTGTTTGTGATCTTACTGTCATCCTATATTCATAATGGAGCACCTACCTATGTTGACTGTCACTTAAGAAATGATCCAGATATAAAGCTAATGAAAGTTTCTGATGATCGTTTACTGGAAGCCACCATCACCAATGCCATTAGTAGAGCTATTGTGGGCTATCTTGTGCCAATATCTAAGACCCCTGATGACATCATATGTACCGTAACTAACACTGCTGGGAATGACTCATTTTGTTGTAGTCTCAAAGGTGAAAACACTTTAAAAAGCATTATGTAATTTCAACTAAGTCTTAGTTACCATAGTTTCATCAACACAATGTGCAGTCTAATATTGAGTTATCCACAAAGCCAAAACTAGTGTAATTCAATAATTAAGGTAATTTAAGAAGCCAAAAGTAATAATTGAAGCCATGAGCAGGAGCATCTGTAACTAACCAGTAGTCATATATAAACAAGGTCTTGTATATCCATATGGTTGACTATATATAGACATATTATTTTGTAAACTGTATAGTTATCTCACAACTTAAAGTACTTAAGCATTTTTTATCACATGTAATCTAAATAATCATGCAACTGATTGAAATAACACACTAATTTTAATATCAAATATATTTTTTATCTTAGAATCCGGTCTCAGTCAGCCTGTCATTACAAGTATTACTTATCATTCACTTTCTCAAGTGCTGATAAAGTGGACTCCTGTAAGAGATCCCAACATGCTACTGGCAGACTATGTGGTCTATATTTTGAAGTATCATGAGAATGATGTGATTAAAATACGTACATCTGGTACTCAAGTGGTGGTAACAATTGATAAGAATGAAATTAGAAAAGATGATATTTATGTAGTTGCAAATAGTCAAATAACAAGAGATACAAAGGAAATTTTTTTACCATCAATAGGAAGTCAAAGTAAGTCATATAGCTTTGATAAATTATTTATAATTGCTCTATAGATATCAAATGTAAACCATCTACTGGATTATTAATTAAAATTACAATAAAACTCACTAAACCAAGGAAACTATCATCAGAGTTTAACAGCAGAAATGAAGCTATATTTAGAGATCTGATTAAAGATATAATCAGACTCGTTGATATTCCTGAAAATTGTGCTATTCTTGATCCTAAAATTGAAAACATTGCGATTACTGGAAAATGGAAACTTTCTAAAACGAAAACAAAGACTAAATTAAAAACAAAGGAAAAAACTTCAACTAAAGAAAAAACTCCAACTAAGAAAACAAAAAAACATAAGAACAAAGGAAAGAAAAGCAAAACTAAAATAAGAACAAAAAGAACCAAAGGATCTAAAGTAGTTGCTGATGTACTTCTATTCTGCAATCCATGTGAGCATGTGGTCTCAGATGACAAAATAATTCGACCCTATATCCCTAAAAAAAGCCAAAAGTATGAAGTGACCATTAGAGAAATGTCATTTAGTGTTACAACAAAACAGAAAGGAAATGTGGAATTCTATTGCAATTACAATATGACCTCAAACAGTATTACCACATGTGGTAAGTTGCTTGAATTTCTACAGACTTGCTATTATTTATTTTCATTGTAGATTGCCCCAGAGAGTGCTTTACAAGTGATTAAGATTTAACAATTATTTGGCTTTGTACAAAATAATATTATTAATAAATTTAAAAGAGGTGTGTCGTTTTTACCCACGTGCACATGATGGCTGCTGACAATGGACTTGAGAGAGTAAGATCTCTTTTTAAGATCAGGTACAACCACATAAACGGCTATTAACTTATTTACTGATATTAATTTTACTGCTATCCCAAGTACAACCTAATCTTATTGCTATATAATATTCATTAGGTCAGGGGCTCCTTTACCAGATGAGTTACGTGAATGGCCTCCAACGGTGTTCCTGGCATCAGTAATAGGATTTTTGTTTGGAGGGTTTCTTGGGGCACGATGGGCAGGAGATAAATATATAGCTATGAATCATAATACAAAATTTACTCATACTATGCAGGCACAGGTATATGAGTAAGGGTATTCCTATTATCAATGAATGGTATATATTATCATTTATGTGATACATTGTATTGGTTATATTACATTGATGTACTATTGTACTCAGAGAGAACTACATGGAGCTGCTATGTTAGGGTTTGTAAGACAAGGAGCAAAGTGGGGTTGGAAGATGGGAGTTTTTGCTGGTCTCTTTAGGTGAGAGTTGTCTTCAAACTGTTAATATCATTACACATAATAGTGGGTGTAATATATTGTTGTCTGTGTATCGAGACAAAGAAGATGCTCTGAACATCATAGTTGCAGGAGGTAGGTTACTATAAAGAGATGTACTATCTGTCTATAGCACTAAAGCAGAATGCTTGCTTCTCTCTATAACTTATATCTTGTATAAATTCCCAGGTATAACTGGAATGTTGTTTAGAGTGAGATATGGAGTGAAACCAGCAATTGGTGGTTATGTACTAGGAACATTATTAAGGTATGCAGTACTTTGTGTTGTTAAATAATCTAATATATAACTTAGTGTTCCAGTTGGTGTTATAGTTCAGGGTGTTAATATGTTACTAGTTAATACTAAAGAGAGGGAAATGATACGACAAAAGCGATATGAAGCTAGGATAAAAAGAGATATGGAATGGTAAGTGGTTTAGTAGTATAGG
Organism: Xestospongia bergquistia; assembly: GCA_963965975.1. Classification (NCBI taxonomy): domain Eukaryota; kingdom Metazoa; phylum Porifera; class Demospongiae; order Haplosclerida; family Petrosiidae; genus Xestospongia; species Xestospongia bergquistia. Next base: position 3,872,869 of record OZ014425.1, read on the forward strand.
AGATGTCAGTTGATAGCATTGTGCATGTTAAATCATAAATAAAGTAAGGGATTAGAAACAAAGTTGATTAACAAAATAATCTGTGTTATCAATTGAGACAAGAGGTACAAAAATTTGCAGGTGAAACACAGATTACATTATTACACATGCTTTTATCAGATCATACGATACTATTGTATTAGTGATTCTCTTTATATTTCTAATTCTTCCTTTAACTATGGTTAAATGCATTATTGTTGCAATGTGTTCAAGCTTTTTTTTTCATAGGAGTAAGAGGTTGGAGATAATAGAAGGTGTTGTGGAGAGCTTAGAGTCTGACCTTCAAGAAGGACCTAATGATTCCAGTCTTAGAAACTATTATTCTATCAATACATCAAATAAACAAAAATAAAGCAGCAATATCAAATACGAGCCACACCTTTTGTTTTCAAATATCAGCCACGCCTATGTTTACTAACTACCTGCAGTATAATGTGGAACCGAGCTTTAAAGCCTTTCCTAACATCTGTCGATTTTAAGACAGAAGACTCTTTAGATAACGCTGAGCCAGAGCTATGTGTAACGCTCTTTCAAAGAGGTTTAAAGTTCTCTAGCATGAAGCACAGATTGAGAAGTGCAGATCAAAATTGGATGGAATCTTTTCTGGAGCAAGGGGGATTACTTGCCATATTTGAGGCTCTACAGACCCTTGGAGACACAACAGTAGACTCTTTAACTTCTGCTATGAAGCAATTGGATTGTGTAGCTTGTATTAGAGCAGTTTTGAACTCTCAAGTGGGTCTCAATTTTATTATACACTATCCTGATAGTAAGCTTATCCTTAAGCTCAGTGAAGGTGAGTATGCAAAATACAAACTAAAAGGAACTGTAGATTGGACAACTATATAAATTCTTTAAAGCTTTGGGTGCTTAGAATCCATAATAGCTGGCATACTAATCAGTTTTACAGGTTTAAACTTGTTCACACACGTGTGCAGGAAATATGATATTTGTATTACGTTGTAAAGTTTGGAGTGGAACTACTAAAATGACAATATATAAATGGGTAATCCATGATGTTCTGTATGGATAATTTTATGTGTGGTTTCATGCTTTGATCTATAGCTAGTAGATCTAGTTTGTAGTGTACAATGTAAGGTGTAAGCTAGTACTGCCTTGTGTGTGTACTTTTATTTTAGAAATTGACTCTGGCAATGCACTAGTCAAGATGGAAATATTTGAGATGTTCAGTGCAATAGCTCTCTATTCTGATGAAGGCCATTTGTTAGTTTTGGAAGCATTAAAGCATTACAAGGTAAATGAATAAATCACATCAGAATAGAAATAGTGCCATACTTGAATATTCAATGTATAATATGTGTGTACATGTGTATGATCAATGTGATGTATGATTGACACTTCACTGAAATCTGAGACAAATCATTCCAAATTGATCAACATTTTTAAGTGAAAATCAATATAATAATTTTTCTATATATAGACAAAAATTAAAATAAAAATTATAATTTATGTATATGAAGTATTTATAGTATTTTTATTCTTTCATTCCAACAGAAATTCAGTGGACAAAACCATCACTTTAGCAAGCTCATACAAGAATTACGTTCTAGTCAAACAGATGAGTATGGCTCCTGTATATTAGCTTTGATCAACTGTTTGATTGCATCATCAGCTAATTTGAATGAACGAGTTCGTATTCGTAATGAGATGATTGGTAAGTTATAAACAGTCACTATTAATATGATTCATAACATTAAACAAGACACATGAGTTAAATATAAGTTCAGTATTTTAATTTAACTGTACATGACATACATAGTACATGTATATAACATCCTTATACTGTATGTATAACATATCATGTATACAGTTAATTACTGTTACTGACTGTCTGACATGCACTTCAATGTGTCTTAAATTTATAATTAACCAAATTATATCTAATCAATGTAGTAAAATGACACAAGTATTATCTGTTATAGCTTTACAGTTACCAGAAATATTGTCTACTTTGAAGTGAGTTGATTACAATAATATAGTGTATTAATCTTTTAATAGGACCCCTGCTACAAACGATCTATTACTGACGCAAATTGATGTCTTTGAAGAATCCAATGCTGCAGACAGTGAGCTACTGGAAACACATGGTGTGGACTTGCATTCACCAGAGGAAATGTTTCATACAGTCTATGAGAAGGTATTTCACTTAGAACACATTGTATATGAAGACTTTGTTATATATGTATATATGTATGCATAATGAAACTTCACAAAGAGATGTATAATGTTTATTGTTTGTTTACAATGGTTCACTAAAGTAAATGTTTTCCACAGTTGTAACAATAATTAATTGTAAGAATTATTATAAAAATAAGGATAATTATTATACAAAGGTGATTAACTGATCTTATATTTTTTTTCTTTTAGGTGTTGGGTACACCTCATGTACTCAATTTTCTGCATATTTTACAGTATATGGTCTTGATAGAGCGAGATTCTTCACAAGCCGATATTGTATGGCCTTTGTTAGAGGACTTTACAGAAAAGGCTGTGTTAATGAATGATGCCAACCGGATTGAAAACTTTCGGCGACAATCTATTGACTATATTAGTGAGGCAATCAGGAGTGGTAGCATTTCTTCCCTCTTCAAGAGTGTATCTTCAGGTAATACATGCATTAAACTTATTGTAGTTACAAAATGCTCCCTCCTCTAGAAACACCACTTGTTTTGCCTTCTCCTTCACCAGCAGCACCACCTCCACCTTCACTTCCATCTATCCCAGCAGCTCCACCTCCTCCTCTTCCACCACCACCACCACCTTCACAGATTAGCACCACCCCCTCTCCTCCACCTCCTCCACCTCTTCATTTGGAGTTTCTCAAAAATGGGAGTGTTCCTGTGTCAAGTTCTTTTGCAGGTTCACCTCATTTGGAGCAAGTGTCATCTTTGTTTGATATAGCTCGATCTCATCATCCAAAGAAACAAATGAAAAAACTGAACTGGGTAAAGGTGCCACAGAAAATAGCTGCAAGATCTGGTACTCTGTGGGAAAAATCATTTACTGGTGTCAATCAGCCAAATATAACTATCTGTGTTGAAGAGTTAGAAGAGTTATTTTCTCGCAAAGAAGTCATTCGCCAGAAATCACAACCACTTGTAAATAAAACAGACAGTTCTGCAAAGCCAACTGCAGTGAACATCTTAGATCAGAGAATTAGCTTGAATATGAGTATCTTCTTGAAACAGTTCAAAACATCCAATGAGAACATTGTGGCTATTATCAATGAAGGAGACCACACTAAGATTAGCATAGATCAATTGAAAGCACTGCAGAAGTTACTACCAGACAAAGCTACTGTAAGTAAAGTAACTACTGTATACAAGAGTAGTATTCTTGTTATGATCACAGATTGATAATCTGAAATCGTTTGAAGGTGATACAAGTACTCTTCCAGTGGCTGAAGACTTTCTTCTTCGTCTTTTAGAGCTAAAACGGTAAACCTAATAAACAGAAATGTCTAACTATCACAATATAGGTATCCATTACGTATAGAAGCAATGCAAGTAAGGTTGGAATATAATGATAAGCTGTCTGAACTAAAACCAGCAATAGAAAGTGTTGAACTGGGTACAAAAGGTATAAAGTCAACAGATATGAATTGATCTGTTGATCTTCTTTTTATAGAAATACTTGACTGTTCTTGTTTGAAGGAGATTTGCTATGTGACACTGATAATGGGTAATATTGTCAATGGAGTAAGTCCATTTGTATATTAGGATCAACACATAAAATATTTATCTATCAGGGTGGACGAATAGGTGATGCTTATGGATTTACACTGGAGTCACTGCATAAATTAAAGGACACACGAGCTAACAAAGCCAATATGTCACTATTACATTATATTGCACAAGTCTGTCATGAACAATATCCTGAGTTATTAAAATGGAGAGAGGAATTGCCACACCTAGAGAAAGCTAGCAAGTCAGTGCTAGTATAGATGGCAGCAATGATTTACTGTTTTCTTGATATTGCAGGCAGTCTTTAAATTATCTCACTGGTCAAGTTACGATACTAGATTCTGAAATCAAAGAGCTACAAAAGAAAATTGAAACTGCACCTGATGATCTCAAAATTCAGCTAAGATCTTTCTTACAAGAAGCTGAAGAGGATATTATAGAACTTCGATTTAACTTAGAGACAGTAGAGAAACTGTCACGACAAACTGCTGATTATTTTTGTGAAGATAGTGAGACCTTTAAACTTGATGTCTGTCTTGCTGAGCTTTATAGTTTCTTTCAAGAGTTTGAGAATGCACAAAAGGTGTGTGTGTGTGTGATCCATGGATATGTGATTAGACTGCTTAAACATAGCTAATGTATTAACTGTCATGGTTAATGTTTTAATGTTTCTAGGAGAACAAACAACGTGCAATTATGGAAGAAAAGAGGAAAAGACGAGAAGAACAACGAGCTACTCGAGATGCCAAAACAGTTGACTTTGTACATCAAGATCAAGAAATTTGTATCATGGATAAACTACTTCAAGAAATTCGAGAAGGAACCACTCTTCATCCAATAAGACGTCGTTCCTCTCATCGTAGGAACACTCAAGTGAGTCTTGAGGATATGAAGAGATTACAGGAAATGGTAAAGAAAGGTGAAGAGGCGTTTGCAAGATGTGGTTCACAATCACAGGAAAGGATCTGCTCACAATAAATTAAATTGCTGAGACAGATTAAATGTATACATGTCCATTGAACTCTAACTAAACCTCATGCATATCTTATTGTTCCTATAATTATACATTTATTATTAGATGGTATTATTTTATACTCGATCATATACAAAAGTTTTATCATTGGAACATGCATTTTATTTCTGCTAATAAAATTTATCAATAAACATGGCTGCATATAGGCACTTTTGAACGCATTCACAGAAACTTCCTATAATGGAAATGGATTTGATATTATTCTAAAGTTGACTTTGTACACATAGTATTAGACAATAAATATGTCAATTTTACATTCTAATAATGAAAAAATCATTACAATGATGTTTCTCTGCTCATATCTGTCATTTCAATTTCATTATTGGTGTCATTCATTCTATGATAATAAACTTGAGAACACTTACATTTCTTGTCCCATGTTTTGACCAAAACAGTCATTGTTATGAAGATCAACAAAGTTATAAAACTGCCTGATGATGTCACAAACAATAATATAGGTGGATAGTTCTCAATAAGTTCACCAACAAGTACGAAATGGACAATGAGACCAAGTCGACCAGCAATCATCATAACACTTAAACCTTTAGCATTGGAAGGTGCATGACTACTTAGCCACGTCACCATCATTGGATAAATTGGTCCTAGAAACATGCCATATACACCAGCTATCACCCAAATAACAATCTCTGTTCTCCGCCATATAATCATAACTAAACTTGATGTGAAAACACCAGCTAGGCTTGTAAACATTATAGGTTCTAATGGTGGCTTTAAAAGAAATATACCAATAGATATGAGTCTGAACAAAGCAAACATGCCATTTTGTAGTGAAAGGAGAAGAGAAGCCTTTGGTTTGCTGAAGTTTAAATCACTTTTGACTGCATATGTAAAAAAGAATGTGAAAAAGGTCATCTCATAACCGACATAGAAAAATGTAAATAACGCTATCAGCATTAATGCCAAGAATTTATACAGTAAACTATCAGGATACAAATGAGGTTTGCTTTCTTGTTGTTCTGGGACATCTAGTAAAGTTTGTGAGCTATTTTCCAAAGTAACTAGTGAGCTATCTTTTGAGATATCAAGTAAGGAATCCTTTGAGGTATCTTCTAAAGTATTTGAGTCATCGTTTTGTTCTATATCCTCTTCATCTTCTACAGTTGTTGAGTCAGTTTGTGTGCATATATACCTACTTGTCTCATTGCTGATACCAAAGAAAATAAAAAATGGAATTGGGAGCAACAAAGGAAATGCAGATATCATATAGACCCATCCAAAAAATAACGAAGATGAATTATTTGCATTTAAAGTGGAGTTCTTGCAATGTAGTTCTAAGTGGTTATAATCTTTGAAGACTGGACCACTGCCACTCTGCCAAGATTCTGATTCATTGACAATACTGCAGTTACTTTGATTAGTGTTGTTATCAAAGGAATTAGGAGTTACAAATGGCTTTGCAATGATAGGAGTAAGAAAGAAACCAAATGCTAGAGCAAAATGAATTAACTGCATACTGGGACCTGATTTTTGGCGTAAGACTCGTATTAACACTGTATGCATACCTGAAATAAAATTAAGCAATATTAAATAATGTTCCAGTGCTAATCCTGTAACATGTTTAGCTGAATATATGTTTTGGGATGAGATTTATAAGACAATGTATACTTTGTGTAATTGGATAAACTTGGAGCACAAAATATGAATATATATATAATTATATGATTATAACATCATTATTTAGGTTCTCATATATGCTTGCTTTCAACTTAGTTAGTAAGGTCATCATGTAATATGATACATGCACTATTGATGATGTTTACCATTGTCTAGAGATGCACTAAAGAACTCAAAAACAAGTAAAATCACTCCCAACATGTACAGATTAACAGAATAAGGCAAACTGCTGGTGACTAGGGAAAGAGAGAGAGAGAGAGAGAGAGAGAGAGAGAGAGAGAGAGAGAGAGAGAGAGAGAGAGAGAGAGAGAACAGATAATGATATTAAAGGCATAGGGGTAGGAAAAGGGGGGCAGGAGGGGCTGAAGCCCCCCCCCCCCCCTCCTGATTTGCACTCAAGACTATGTACACTTGACTCACGTGGTTATTGTGTTAATTTGTGTACATTAACAATCAATCACCACATTATTCTGTGGTGATGTTACCTTCTGTAAAATTAATTGCTATAACAAAAGTATTAATAGAACAGAATGCACTTTTTCAATCTTACTCCGACTATAAAATTACCTACAAAGTACTATGACCCAAGAATGACTACACCATGTCATGTTGTTGCATACACATAAGGACTGTATACTGATAACATAAACTTATTAGAAATAGCTAGAATTTGTTTCTTTTAACAACAGACGAATTAATTTGTTTGGTCATTTGTGATGTTTAATAAAATAACGCTAAGGTCAGCCCCCCCCCCCCCCCCCCCAACTTAAACTTCATTCCTACCCCCCTGATTAAAGGTATTGATATTAATAGCTGGGAAATTGCATTATGTGTAGACATTAATATACAGTAGGTTGACACTATACAGTCTACTTGCATAGCCAGCTTCTCCTATTTTTTGAGGAAGGAGCTTGCTACGTAAGACAATTGATGTAAATGTATGGTCACATGTAGCACATTAAAGTATTAACAGTTACTGAGCTCATACCATTACCTATAAATTCAGCAAACAGTAGTGCAATAATAACCCAAAGACTTTGACGTTTAAATTTGTCATAACAGAAACCAGACACAAAATATCCTATTATTGATGCTACTTGACGGACAGTCAGAACAATAGTAATTTGAGCCACAGTCACTCCAAGTTTGGCAGCTAAATCAAGTAATGTTGGACTAATAACAATTGTAATTGAGCCCTAATTAATATGACCATAATAATTATAACTACAAAGAGAGCCAGCATGTACTCACTATTCCCATAAAACCTATTGCACACCAGATACTGAGACATAAAGTTTCAGTACTGCAATGTTTTAGTCTCGCCTTGATCATGATTAGTGCCTTCATAGCAGAAGCAGATTCATTAGGTAGGCGTGGTTGTGAGGAGTGAAATTTTACGGAAATCTCCGGACTTATACTAACTTCCACATTTTAAGATGTCTAGGTGTGTTTTTCTCTTACTTTTAGTCTCTAATATTTTGATCTTATTCTTTTAATAGTAGTAGATCATCTCGTAGTAGACGTTGGGATCGTTCTAGAAGTAGATCAAGAAGTCGAAGTTGGACTCGGAGTCGATCGAGAAGCCGGTCAAGAAGTCGAGAAGTAGAGATCGTCATAGAAGAACTTGGAGAGTGAGTAATAATGTCACTATTATAATGTACATCCCTTTGTATTATTGTTTATGGTCTAAAGGGGGTGGGTACACAGATTAATTCTTTATAGTGCCAATGCCAGAGGTGTTAAGCCACACCCCCATTATATCAGTACAGTAATGACTATTATATTATGCACATGGTGATCATATGACTTAATATGTCTCTTACTTTAGCAACATGATGATCGTGATGACGATTATTACTATGATAAGAAAGATGATAGGTAATTATTTATTAAGTAGCATAACATGTAATTTTTATTTATTTCAGAAGTCACCAGTCATCTTCTGAACCTGGTCCAGTTGTTATGTTCAGAAACTTAATACAAACTATTACTAAAGAGCAAGTAAGTATAACTGACTATTAACACCAGACACACCCACCAATATATATATATATATATATATATATATATATACATATATATGGACACGCCCATTATTACTAGCTATCTCTTACATTATGTTACACATGTAAAATAAATGCAATTGATAATCTGTCTATTTTTTAGTTAACTAAAGCGTTGGGTTCTACCATGTCCTACATTCGAGATGTTAGACTTATACAAAATAGAGAAGGTACTAAAGACATATATTATTTGTAAAATATATTGTACTTTAGGATCAAAAAACTATGCTTTTGTTGAGTTCTTTTCAACCGAAGATGCCATCAAATGGATGGACAGTAACAAGGTAATGCCCCTGTAATGATCTTCTAATTACACATTGTAATATAGTTGATCTTTAGTTACTCACTATTTAAGGATGTAGCGTCAATTGTATAATCTTGTTCTTATATTAATTAATATTACAGATAATTATTTGTATTTTGGTAATGTTACAAGAGATATAATTCACTTCTATTCATTCACTTTGTTAGAATAACTTTGAAGTTCGTGGTTGTCAGATCAATTTGGATTATAGTCGTCAACGAGGTATGAGTGATCATAGGAAGAAAGACAGATGGTCTGACTGGAATTGTTTTAAGGTTTGTCTATAAAAACTTTGGGAGTATCTAATATATTGTTTACTTTAGTGTGGAACACTTAACTTTTCTAAACGATCTATTTGTCTTACATGTGATTGTTCCAGAGCAGGTCAGTGTCATAATAAATACTTCATTATAATTATGTACTATTATTTCAATACTGTGCTTTTAACCCTTCTCCCTCTCCTGCACACACACAGAATCAGACAGCCTCCATGAAGATAGACGATCTGGTCGTATTCAGGATCCTGAGCATAATGAAGACACCTCTAAATCTACTCCACCTTCCAATGGTACTGCTCATTGGATACTGACTAACAGCTGTTATAATGCATGGAACAAAAATAACACAGTCATATTATAATTTGCTTAAAAGTTGAAGTCTCTCCTCCTTGCTGTGTTCACTAAGATTGAGTGTCTTCACATTATCAACCACTTCCTTACTTTTTTCTTTTTTTTGGCTTGATTTTATTCTAGTACTTATCTTCAGAGGACTGGATGGGATCTCTACAGAGGAATCTGTAAGCTAATAGTGTCATAATGTTTTTGTTTGAAATGCTAGCCTCATACCTAGTCATACTTAGGTGCTTAGAGAATAGGTGTTTAGGAATGTGGTTTTTGATGAATATTATACTGTTACATTTATTAATGAGCAACACTCCTGAATGAGCTTTATTAATTAAATATGTTAATTACTGGAGTGCTTTCGAAGTCACACTTCTCTAGCTTTTAATAATTTAGCTCCCTCAGTGCTACATTTTTATAAACAGATATAAACTTGACTTCATTGATGTTTCATTTCTAGATACGTCAAGCTATAGCTGTTGTCAGTAATGTCTACATTAAAGATATAAGACTCATTAAAGACAAAGTAACTAATACCTCTAGAGGATTCTGCTTTGTAGAAACCAACACACCAGAGGTAATAACCACCATATCAGTACTAATGTTTATACCAATGTCTGTACTAATGTATGTACTAATGTCTGTGCTAATACATGCACTAAGATCTGTTCTAATATATGGCACATGAATTGGCTTATATAGTACAGGTTAATTATAATATTATACTGTATTTTGAAGAGATGAACATAGTTCAGTAGTATTAGTGTTGAGCCTTTGATCATAACATTATTATGACATGAAGTGTTGTGTGTGTTTGTGTGTGTGATGTTCTTTCTTGTTGTTTGTTTCTTGTTTCTCTTTTTTTCTCTTTCTTTCTTTTTAGGAAGCTGGTGAACTCATCAAATCTATTCAAGATCAATATCCTGCCTTTTTTGTTGATGGCAAAAGAGGTATTCACATTAACATATAAATAAATCTAATGTATGTGTTATTCTCTACTTCAGTTAATGCATCTTATGCTCGTCAGAATACTGGACAAAGTAAACCGTGGTACGTACAGTGGATCAGTTGTCTTTAAGCTTGTTAACTTCAATATTTTCTTTCCAGTACAAATGCTATGGCTGCTGCTGCTATTGAACAAGCACAAGCTATGGTAAGTGACTCTAAAACTTGACCTCTTTAAAATTATGCAGTTGGCAAGTCTCTGTGTGTCTAAGTTATTCTTTCATTGACTTGTATTGTTTATAGTATGAGTATTAAATAAACTGTCATAATAATATGTTATTCTACACTATTTGATATGGTATTTTACTGTTCATAGAATCAACAGAGACATTTTAGACAACAGCAACAACAACAAGCTCAACTTACTGCTCAATACACTGCCTATCAACAACAATCATCAGCAGATAATAATAACACATCGACTACCACTACTAACACAGGATCCGGTAGGTTAATGGTGGCTGTACTATTTGAATGCTCTTATTAAATGCCTTAAAAACCCCTGTCATTTAATATAAATTAACTTCTTTCTCTCCTTTAAACCATCAATTGCCACTGTTATAACAATCCTTACTGTTTTGTATAGATACTACTGGTCAAAAACAAAGTGATAGTCAGTCAGCTCAAAACACTGACAGTATGTTTTCATTGTAACTACAGACTAACTCTTTTGGTCTATATATAGATCTCCCTTCTACTTATTTGTTTGATGCTACTTCTGGTTTTTATTATGATACTACTACTGGTCTTTATTATGATCCAACTACTCAGGTATGTAAATAACAAAGTATTGTGTGTTGTGATCTCTCTCCCCCTACCTCCAGTATCATTACAACAGTCAAACTGGACAATACTGTTACTATGATGCCACTAAATTGGCCTATATTGCTGTCAATTCGGATGGGTAACTCCTGTTTTTACTAATCTTAATATAATGTTATTATCTATAATTTTAGAACACCAATTACAGAGTCAGATGCATCCACAAATAAAGGTAAGCACTCAATTATAAACAAACAGTAGTTTAAAATATAAAACTTTGATGTTCAGAAAAGAAGAAGAAAGATATTGCTACAATATCTGCCACTAAATCTGCCAAAAAGGTGAAACATGTACATATACATGTATGGTGGCATCATTATTGTATTGTTGGTGTAGATTGCTAAAGATATGGAACGTTGGGCTAAATCTGTCAACACTCAGAAGCAAGTCCAACAACAGTTGATACAACAAATGGTAGAACAGCGGGAGAAGACAGAAGCAACTATTGCTATGGAAGAAGCTATCCAAACTGCAGTAGCTAGCGAGACTATTCTTGATATACCTTTCGGTGACAAGGTTTGTACTTATATTCTGGTGATAGATTCAGTCAATTCAGTGTACTGGTAGCGTTGAGAATAGCCCAGATAGAACCTATTATAACTCAAACCTTTAACAAAATGTTAGGACTCTGTTGATGAGGAGGGACAGATTGGTAGCCTTGCTACAGCTCTACCTAATCCAGTGTCTGTTCAAGAAGATACTAGCACACTTGGTATGGACTACTTGGACTGGCAGCAACTAGTCTGTCTTCTCTGTAAGAGAAAGTTTGGTAGTCAGGAACAGCTCATGAAACATCAACAATTTTCTGACCTGCATAAGGTATATTAATTCTGTAAGGGATTTATGGTTTCTAATGATCTCTCTCTCTCTCTCTCTCTCTCTCTCTCTCTCTCTCTCTCTCTCTCTCTCTCTCTCTCTCTCTCTCTCTCTCTCTCTCTCTCTCTCTCTCTCTCTCTCTCTCTCTCTCTCTCTCTCTCTCTCTCTCTCTCTCTCTCTCTCTCTCTCTCTCTCTCTCTCTCTCTCTCTCTCTCTCTCTCTCTCTCTCTCTCTCTCTCTCTCTCTCTCTCTCTCTCTCTCTCTCTCTCTCTCTCTCTCTCTCTCTCTCTCTCTCTCTCTCTCTCTCTCTCTCTCTCTCTCTCTCTCTCTCTCTCTCTCTCTCTCTCTCTCTCTCTCTCTCTCTCTCTCTCTCTCTCTCTCTCTCTCTCTCTCTCTCTCTCTCTCTCTCTCTCTAACACGCACACTCACACACACAGCAAAATCTTGAGAAAGAAAAGCAAAAAATGGGTACCAGTCAGTCATCTATAGAGGTATATCAATACATCAACCACTTACTTAAGCAATGTCTCTATTATTTTGTAGATACAATATCGAGATAGGGCAAAAGAAAGGAGAGATAAATATGGTACAGATGCTATTGTACCAGGATGGAAGAAACGATTTGAGAGAGAGCGTGCTAAAGAAGCTTTAGATATTGCAACGTAAGTGATACATATGATTGTGTTGTCATATAAGTGATACATGCTATATATGGCCATGTTGCCATGCATACCATATATGGTCATGTTGCCATGCATACCATATATGGTCGTGTTGCCATGTAATACTATATATGGTTAGCTTGAGTACATATATTGCTTTTTGATTTTCTGTTGAGAAGAAATAATTAGTTTGTTTATTGAGTAAAGTTTTATAAATTTCATTGTATTTGTTATTTAAAAGAATATTTGTTTATCTTAACTCGTGTAATAATCACTGATGTCTCTAAACTAATGTTTTAATTTCAGATCTGAAGTACTTCCCTCCAGTAATGTAGGACCAAGTGAAAATATTGGTAGCAAATTAATGAAGGTATGCCCCTGTCATTATATATTATTTATTTCCAATCTTTCTTAGGCTATGGGATGGAATGAGGGAGAAGGATTAGGGAAAACTAATCAAGGGATAATAAAACCAATTGAGGTTAGCTAACATCATTTGAAAATTTGTCCAACTTGACTCTCTCTCTTTCACACACACACATACAGGCTGAGCAAAGAGCTCCTGCTGCTGGTCTAGGAGCTGTTGGTAGTAGTTATGGTACTCATTCCACTAGTGGAAGTTATAGAGATAATGTTATGTCAGTGGCTCGAGCTCGTTTTCAACAAATGTTTGCAAATGATAAATGACATGAACTTTACATAATAAATTTCATGTAACTGTTATAATAAAATGGCTGTTATCTTGTATAGTGATGTTCAATTGATATGTATAGTTTATTATATGCTCTTAGACTCATTCCTATGTTTAACATAGGTTTGAGGATTGATCATAAGAAGTGTGCTATTGATGTCCATATCACAGTTTTGCTATAATGTGTAGAGTGCCTCAAATAACAAGCAAGTCCTATACAAACAAAACACATCATGTGACTTCAATAATGACCTGCCCCATCTCCCAGCCACTTTATTAATGTACCTTGTATTACAGAATGAAAGGGTTCAGTGGTATATGTTAACCATATCACTATTGCTTCACATAGCTGTAGTGAGACCATTACACATAATGATAGTATATATGTCTATGTGTTTAATACCTTGTGTTTTACTGTATCATGTAAGAGCTCTATTTGTCCTGACCAATCAATCTTAGTTACATTCTCAGGATCAATTACTCCAAGAACTGATGCCAGTATCCGTAGCAACATTGTCAATTGAATGGCACTGAGCTAAAAAGAAAGAACACATACTGCATGGAATAATCATCGACAAAGTACCTGATCAGACTGTGTGCATTCTTGTAGATTAGTTAGAAATAGAGATTGGCAATAACTTGAGTTCTTTGAGTTAAGAGAACAAAGACTCTCAATGGCATGAAACAGCCATGTTTCTTCTAGTGGGGATAGCAAGCCAGAAAGGCAGTCAGATAGTAAAGGTACTATGTTTGGTGAGTGAATGTCTCCACTGATGACACCACAACAAATCATTATATTCTTAAGATAGTCCTATAAAAGATATGTACTAGTCCACTGTCTGGATTAACACAATTTAATCATTCTACTCTTTAAAAATACAAAATTAAGTTTTACTATCATAATTATAATATTCAGTCTTACAGGCTCAGTGCTTCAATAAAACAAATATGACATACTGAAGATCAATGACTCAATACACTAAGCTTGATACCACAAACAGACAATATGACATTTAGTACTAGGATATTACCAATCACATATCATAAGTTAAGTAAGGCTTTAATAGCAAACTAACACTCCACACACACACACACACACACGCACACACACAAGTTATTCTATACCTGATTCACAACAGGTCTAATATTCAAACATTGTGATAGAGTGAGAAAGAAAGAGCTAGTTGGTAGAAAGACCTCACGATAAGATGATACATCTAATAAACTAAACACTTTTTGACACAACAGCTCAAGGACAGCAGATATATGCAACAATAGTTGTCCATTACATGTCTTAGATGAGAGAAGAGACAAAAGAGATTGAGTTATAGTTAGTAATAATTCTGGTGAGTGATCTATTAGTGTTGTCACAGAAAGAACAAGAGTTGAACAGAGTTGTGATAAAGAGAGAACACAAGAGAGAGACACAAGACCAGGCAAAAGTTCAACACATGATGAATCCTATATATGTAACAAAAGATAGTTGTATATGTACAATATGTAGTTTTAATTGAGTTAGTTTATAAAATACAACAGTAACTCTTACTTCTAATGTACTCAATATAGTAGGAAAGACAAGGAACTGAGCTACTGTTTTGAAACCCTCTGATTTACCAGCTTGTTCTATCACTAACTTGACTACAGCTTTCTGACATGACCCTAGAGAACAAACCAAACAAGACTTTATAACTGGTATTAACTTTGTTGTTCACAATATATTTTAGTTATCAGTTCATTAAGTAAATAATTAATATCATAATAAAGGAGCACATGTACTTTGATGTAATAGTGGTATCAAGATACCCCCCCATTGTACTGGTGGATATGGGATATCATTAACTGTAGCCAATCCAGTAATAATTTCAGCAGCTTGCTCATCTGAAACTACTATAAAAGACAATTAAATCTCAAAATGTGTATAGTCAATACCATTTGAGTGAGTACAATATGTTTCCAGTTGTGAGAAGATACTCTGTATTGCATATCCATTTGGAAGATAGTTCAAATCTTTTGGAACTAATCCAAATAACATATAATTATATCATATACATGTAATATGAAGTCTGTATACCTTTATCTTGTGTTTGTATACTCTGTAATTTAATAGATACTTCAGTTAGTATCCATAGTGATGTATTTCTAATAAATATTTCATCATTTAGTCTAGAGCACTATTAATTGATGTAGTAGATTATAGGAGCCAATAATTGTAAGAAATGCATATTAACTCACTTGATATAATAATGATAAACTTGCTGAGAGAAGAGATCCCATTAGGTCATCACCAGGAGTACATCCCTGTATCTAACAAATAAACGAAGATAATAATTTTAGACAATTAACAAATTACCTTAATATTTAATGATGAGAGACCAAGTAGACCAGCCAATCCATATAAAGGAGACAAGATCTGTGTTATATTATCAGATATAAATGTAACAAATGAGCATGAGTGTTACCTGTTGGATGTAACCTTGCTCTAGTCCAGATTGTCCCTCTTGGATCCACCTAACAGCCAATGTCTCAAGTAGTCCTACCATACTGACCTCACCTACTGTGTATAAATCATGTACCAGCACACCTAGACTCCAGTACAAGATGGCTGACTACATGTATAGAAATAATGTAATAAATAATTAGTTAATCAATACAGATAAGTCTCAGACTCATACTGCATAGATTGAGTATGAGACTGCATTTCTAATAATATGTACTTTGTTATGTATAGTAGCAGATCCAGCCAATACTTGTACACACTTCATTATATCATCATATGATATAGCACCAGTGCATGCTAACATTGGTACACTAATAGCTACACTGAGACATATAGACTGGAATAAAGGAGGAGAGATAGGAGGGAGGGGAAGGAGGGATGAAAGGGAGGGAGGGGAGAGAGGGAGGAGAAAGAAAGAGATCATATTTCATTAATAAGTAGTACTATTTTTACCTCTAGATCATTTAGTGATATATCCTCAGTATGTGTCATTGTATCTACAATATTCATTAATTTAATTGAAGCTTTCTGTCTTTGTAATAACATGCCAATTAACAGTGGACTATAAAAACATCAATAATAATATCACAAAATATCTTATTAATACAAACCATTTATGAAAGTCAATTTCAGTATGTTGATTGATAAATTGAGTCAATACTGGCACTACCTAATAATAATATACAAGAATTAGCTCAGAATGATAACAATTCAATTTACCTTCTGACAATAGGGAATATCCTGAATGAAATGCGATATGACAAAACAAGACAACTGGACTATATCAGAATTACTTTTACTATAACACAACTAATAGTATAGACTAAATTATTACAATACTTACTGTTGATGTACTACATTCAATATTCCACTAGCAGCATGGCTCAATAAATCACTGATTTCAAGAACTACCAGAGGATACTGTGAGAGACAGTGAGTCATTGAAGGAAAATATAAGAGAATTGACTTTAGAATATCATCAGTTCTGGCAGTAGCTAAAACAATCTATCAAAAAATAAGACAATAATTTTGACAACAACATTAATAATTGATTCTCTCTACCAATAATTAACTCACCTTAAACAATCCATTAAGAGTAGAGTTATCTTGTGGTAATGGTATATTCTGTAGAACACATCCAATACATCGAAGGAACTGCTTCAAATATTTCGGAGTCACATTCCATGTCAATTCAGAACAAGCCACACCCACAAGAGAACCTATCGTATTATGAGCTTTGTTTCTAGTAAAGAGATATATAATCTGTACATATATATTATATATATGTATGTGTGTGTGTGTATGTGTGTGTGTATGTATGTATGTATGTATGTATGTATATCACAGTCATTAACCTTGAGTATGTCTTCAGTGCCTGAAGTATTTCTTCTAATGCTCTAAATTAACAAGACAGAACTTGGCTTTTGTTAATAAAGATGTCATCTTACTTTGATATAATGTCATCTCTCCTTTGTCCTGGATCTGGTAACTTAGTACATAAAATCTAAAAGAAATGAAATAGAAGATGTCCAACTTTCAATACATCTATTATTCTCCCTCCACTAGTATATTTGTCATTCTTTTATTCATTCATCAGTCCATGTTTTAAACACCTGTACTGTTTAAATACCTTCACTTCTGTTTCTACTAGTTGTCCTATAAATGTTTGCCATGCCAGTCCTTCAGAGAACCCAGTTATTGAAATCAACTTCTCTTTGTTTAGTGCTGAATTCTCCATTACTTTCTTTAATATTTGTAACAGATGGTCTTTCTGTTTTTGATGCGAGTGATGTTCAGTAATACTACTAGTTTGATAGAGATACAGTGCTAGAAAATAAGAGAAAATATGTCTGTTATAATATTGTAAAGACTCACAAAATATTATATACAATACATTTATAGTGATTTGATAGGTGTTAGATTAATAGCAGAGAAGTCTCACATCAACTTACCTGAAGGGCCTCCTTCAATGGATGAATAACTTCTCATAAACTGTTGAAGTTCTCGTTGAGACTTGTCAATTAATCCAACTGAACTTAGTTTTTGTGTTGCATTATAAATCACTCCACGAGGAATAGTACCAAGCTCATTTTTAAGTAGATATTCCACTATTAGATCCATAGGACATTTATTGTGTCTTGTTAGTAACAATGCTAGTGAGAGGAACTGTGAGCCAGAGATTGTCTCTTCTGCTTCATAATTCAAGTGAGACAAGAGACTATCAGGTAACAGTTTAATGCTGTGACTCTCCAATGGAAACTTTGTAATGGCCACTAGTGCTGCTCTAACTATCTCCTCATTCTTAGGAAATAAGAATAGATAGATGGGTGGTTTAATGGATGGAGGAAAGATAGATGGAGTGATAGATGAACAAATAAAGAGACAGACAGACAGACAGACAAACAGGGAGATGGACAGACAGACAGACAAATGATAACTAGTAAACACCGCGTGTTTATACTTACAGATTGTAATGTTAGTCTCCATAGATGTCTTAAAGACTCTTCTTTAAACATCTGTAATAAACATGACATAGTGATAAAATAATATCAAATACCCGATTGACATGAAGCTGATTGTCAAGATCACTAGCTAAACTGAAGAACTCACACAACGCCTTATCAATACCAGGACTACATGGAGGGTATCATTACTTAATGTCACTTATAAAATTAAACCTTCACTTTATTCCAGGGGATAGTTTGGGAGATAACAATTTCCATAGCAAAGCAGGGTCAGCTATTTCTTTTAGGCTCAAGTTGGTCAAAGCTGTGATCAAAAGGTTGATTACTAATGGATGTTCAGAATATGACAACAGTTGAGAGATATAAGGCAGGCATTCTTCTCCGTGTTGTTCAGATCTTAAACAGCAAATATCTTTTAATGTTGCTGCGGCAGAAATAGCCCATTCATCTCGAAGAGGTGCAGAAGAAGGTGGAGTCAGGAAACTACGAAGATATGGAAACAGCTTGTCATGTTTTTCCCAACACTTTGCAATAAGTCTTAAGGTCATTGGCAGGAGGTGTGGCTGTTTAGTGAGTTTCAGTAATGTTCCTAACACAAGCTCAGTACTTAAACTATCTGTGCAAAATGTAGGGAGAGATTGTAGTAACTTGAAATGTGCCTCAACATTATATGTATGAGTCAGTGTATACAAAGTGAATGCCAACATTGTTGGACCCTGTAATAAAGACAGAATATTAATCAATTTAAACCCCTTAACAAAGATAGCATTGCCATAAAATTCACTATTTTTTCTCAGTGAATATCTTCTATTGTTGTGCTTACCATTGATGCATTTACTTGCGATAGTAGAGAATACAGAGAATATACTGATGTCAGTGTAGAAGGTAATGCACATATCACAATAGATAAAGGAATGACATCTTTATTGGATCTTTGTTGTAGCTTTTGAAGAAGGGACTCTAACCACTTTGGACACCTAAAAATGAGTGTAGTGATCATAACTAGTATAACATGACAAAAATTGTATTTGGTACAACTACAAAGTTATTTCAGAAGTAAATTATTACAACACAACAAATATATTACAAAGAATGGTTATCCAATGTACTATATTCAGTGCAGTTCTACTGACATTCCTATGTACTGTACTCTACTTACATTCCAGTCACAAATTCAGTATAACTAGTAGCCAGTGAACATAGTATAGTATAATGAAAAGATAAACTAGGAACTGATATAGTAGATGGGACTGACTATAAAAAAAGAGAACAAGTCATTTCACACATTATTATACAGAGTATTAGTTAGTATACCAAAGTGTGTTCCATTGAGGGGGAGGATTTTTCCATGGTAGCCAACATTTGAGCTGCAATATTTCTGTTAGTTTTCCATAGACTCAATCCAATAGGTGAAGGTTGAGAAAGTAAGAGAACCAATGGTAATTTGAAGAGTAGAAGAGCAGAATGTACTATCTTAGATGAACATTGAAACACTAAAACAAGATAAGAACTAGACTATAATAACAAATGTACTAACCAATTTCAAGTAAACTGTTTAATGTAACTGGCTCAGTGAGATTCTCCATTAATAACCAACTTAGACATAGTGACTCTCTAGTTGACACTTCTTTACAAGACAGCAGATGCTTTACATTAACCAATATTTCAAATATAGGCAGACCTTGTCTGCTACACTCAACACATGTTGACAAACAACAGTGAATGGTTGGCTCAATATACTCTAACATACAATCAATGCTAGGATTACAGGGGCTATTATACTTACTCTCATGGCCTTTTTTTGACAATACAACTACAGTTTTACAGACAGAAGAAATCCTTGTATGAGTACTCCAAAGATTGCTTACTGGATGACATAGGTAGAACGAAACTAACCTTATGATGATATCAAGAATACTGTTAGATAACACTGATGTCTCTAGTGCTATTTGTAATAATTGCTCATGAAGAATATCACCTAATGATACAGCAGGGCCTTGAGGTTGAAGTAACACATACTTTATAAATGGTTCCAGAATGTAGAGTGAATTTTCATCAGGGCTATTAGCAAGAGCAGAAGAGGAATAGAATAGAACATGTGAAATAGAAAAGGATAACTTTTAAATATCATAATCAATTTGATAATAATTATGAACTAAAAGTAATGTATCAGAGCAATAGGTCAACTGTATTGTTAATATATATTTATGTGAGTCTCATGAGAAGTATGGTTACATATTCCATAAAGTACTACTACTATACTTACTGTGATTTCAGTAGTTGTATACTTACACCAATACAAGGTTGGATTAGTTCAGTTTTATTAGCTATCATTGATACCAAAGGGTGTGTCTGTCCTCTTAATAAACCACCATGTGATCTATTTGTTGACTGGATCCTTAACAGATCACAAAAGAGAGATATTAAGACATGAGGGTGGCTATAGGATATAAACATTACATTTTTAAACTCATTATTTTTATAAATTAAATACATCTATGATAATAATAGTCTGGTGTTGCTGCCCCTTCACTTAGAAAGGTGGTAACATGGATATATCAAACTGGTTCTACCGCACCATATGCTGCGGCAGATAATTAAAACATTCTTTCATCATGAATATCATTAAATAACCACAAACAGTTATGCCTACTAAATAAATTGTTAAAATGAATACATAACTAATACTAAGAGAAAAAGAGATATTTAAAGCCCATGAGTTTGGAGCAATTACATGACAATAAGTACCACTGCTATAAGCAACAACAATAAGAGGATAGAGTTTATTGGTGAACATCTACATATCACACACACACACATCTTTTGTCAAGACATGACATACTGACCACTAATTATATTCCAGCAGAACAGGTTTGATATATACATATTACCAGGTCCTTCCTCTCTAAATGAAGGGTGAGCAAATGCCAGACTATGATAATAAATGGGCATAGCCATATTGTGGTAAGTCATCTTAGTTTAAGTAGACAATTTAAAACTTGCCTTGCTGTTGCAATAGCTATTTGCACATCAGGTATCAATGTGTCTAGATCAATCCAGTGCTGTTGTATAGCCTGCCATAACACAGTGACTGATAGCTTGACTTGAGCTATATCCTGATCTTGACATTGTCTCAGTAAATCTGACACATCCTATTGATGTCAGTGTGTCAGTAGAGTTTGTTGCTGTGTTTTACATATGCTTACTTTGGACTTCAATGGATGTTTACTAATTTTATCAATCTCACTAAGTTTCCTCTTGAATAACAATAATTGATCCATGTTTTATCATTATAACTCCACCCACTATTAATAATTAACTCAACTACTACATAAACAAAAATGTATCTGAATTTTCTGATTTTGTTCATTTTGAAGAGTTCTTCTTTTTTGAAGATGTATTTAGTGTAACCTTGAACATGCTTTTAGCTTCAGGATCTTTGTATACGGCTATCATCTGTAATATGTAATATATATATAATTATATTTATATGTATATATATATATATACATATATTATATGTATATATATATATTATATATATATATATGACAAAAGCAAAAACTTGAATTATAATTTAATGCTTCAACTGACCTTTGGAATAAAAACCAGAATTAAAACATTTGTTGGAATAAGAATAAGACTTAAATATCCAAGAATAGTACCTGCATTATAATATCCAAGCCGGCCAATTGTTGGAAGTAGGACAAAATTTGTGATGGTAATAATGGCATTTATATATACAATAGTCATTACTGTTTTAGCATCATTTACCACCTTATTTTTGACCTTCAAACAGCTGAGAAGAGCAAGTATGACTGTGCCAATATCCAATAGGAGACGAAACCCATACACGAGTGAAAAATGAAGTATAGTATACTCAAGACTTGCACTGGAAAATCTATATACAAAGTATGTAGTATTTACACCTAATGTCTGAAACAAAAAGAGAATTGTCAATCATATATAAATGCTTATAAATGGTTACATTTGTGTCTACACCATGTTCATTGCTAGGGTACTTGTATCCTCTTGGACGTATTTGAGGATGAGTCATTGTGACCACAAAAATGATGACATCAATTACTATCAATGTAAGAACATATACAGCAATGTGCCAGTCAGCTATTATCTGTATAAGATGTTGTAATATTAATTACAAAATCATTTGCATATATGATTATGTATACAACCTTTTTCTTAGGAGATGGATTGTGAAATATATAAAAAATCCGAAACATTTTTCCTTGAATTGTGCCATCACAAAGTGAAAAACTCACAGTAGTAAAATACAATGCCTGTTTTTGTATAATAATAGAGTCTGTATTATCATGACTAACTTTGTAGAATATTCCATATACAAATTGGTGCTCTTCTTTATTTGGAAAAAAGAAGTAAACATTGATGTAAAGCCAGTAGGAGCCAATAATAATTAGATAGTTTAGTTTAGGACTTGAAATTTTAAGAATTCTGGATAGACATAAATGAAAAGGAAATCTATGCCAACTTTTTAGTGCTTCTTTATTTAATATAGCATTAAACAATTTAATATAAAGAAATCTGTTGATACATGCTGCAGTAAACATGTTTACTTTTTGTTTTGGAAAAGTATGTTAAAAATTAAACACACTGTTGTGAAAATTATACCAACAAAAGCAATGATGTAAAAGACTGCAATGACAGCAGGATGAACAGTGACAAACTTAGTAATTCCTGTAATAGTTAACTATAATAGTTTATCTACTATTCTTAGAACTATATACCTGGCAATATACTTGATTTTGAATGGTTCAAGAACTGAAGACCATCTTGATCAACAATTGCAACTTTAGTATAATATCCTAGATCTGTATGATTGTTTTCCAACTAAGGTTATATTATACTATACATACCTGATTTGTACTGATACACACTCAAAACTGATCCATAACGAGACCCTTCATCATCAAATGACAAATGTCCCTATTTGTTTTGACTAACAATCTGTAAAATGTAATGCATCACTACCTCAATACCAGGAATATCCAAGTTCATCAATTCCTCATGTAACAAATTACCAGTAAACAAAGATTCATTCCAAGCATTAGCCAGAGCCCATAGAGCTTCTAGAGAGTAAGCAGTGAATAAACTCTGTGGTATTCTTGGTACTAGATTTGTTAAGTTAGTAATAGCCTATTGTGAAAAAATGATTTGGTTACTAAATATATGCATATATATATATATATGTGTGTATATATACCTCATCTGTTATATTGTTCTCTGGAGGCTCAAGTTGTACAGCCAATGTATTACTAAGTATTGTTCTCAACTGATCTTCATTACATACAGCTGTGATGTTATCATTAAATCCATACCAATAAGGTAGAATAAACATAGACTCAGGATAACCTAATCCTTGATAGTATGCCTATTATAATAACATGCACGTTTACGTTATGATAGTTTTGGGAAATCAACCAAGAATTATTCTGTTTCAATGTTTACTCTTACCTTGCAGAGAATGTCTTTTGAGTTTTGAATTGTTGTGACAAGAATGTAAACAACAATGTTGTTGTTCTTTAAAATATGATAAAAATGTATTAAATATTAAAATGGATATAAACATATAGACAAATTAAAATCTACATTTACTTACAAATTGTTCTCTTATCCTCACATTATCTCCCTCTACGTGTCTGTAGATGTTTGACACAGTAATTCCACAAGATTCAATATTTTGTTTCATCATTTCTGAGTCCTTAAAGTAAATAATATAATAATCATAGCTGCTTTACATGGCCTTCTTATACAATAAATTGTCCATAATATAAATAACCTTTAGTTCTACTTATCCATCTGTAATGATACTGTCTTTTTGTTCATCCATCCATCTATCTTTCATCCATTCAAGCTCAACATGTACCTTTAATAAATCTGATTGTGTAACAATTCCCACTTGATTCCAATTAAATGTCCTCAATAATACACACATATAACTTCCAACACCAGTCAATGATGGATAGACATTAATTATGTGATTAACAGAAACATTAGCAAATGAAGTGTATGCAATCTGTGGATAATGTCATCATTATATATAATGTAAGCTATTACATTAGTTTAACTTACATGAACATTTGAAGAATTCTGTTCAATAGCAGACTGAACAAGTATTTTAGAGATATTATGACAAGCACCATCAAGTAAAATGTCAGTTTTATTCAGTATTTCTATCCAAAAACTCATATTCTCTGCTAAACATTCACTCTATAACAAGAAGTAGTATATAAAAATGTAGCTAATTATAAGAAATCATTGACATAAATACATTTTTTAAAATGCTTTAAAATACTCCACAATTGTTACCTTGTTGGGAACCAAGGATTGAACTGTAAATTTGTTGTTGGTAGCTAAAAAAATTTTATTCAACCACTCCACTCCTTTTTTGACTACTTCATGTGGTTCAGCTGTCACATAGTCAATAGAATAAACATGTAAAATATTGACTTTAGAGCTAGAGAACTCTGACACAGCAAAAATAAAGAAATTAACAAGGAGAATTTCACACAATTGCAGCATAATGCTAGTTTGCATAAAATGAATTAATACATGTATGGCAGAGTTTAAGTAGGTTCTATTTGATGGAATTTAATATTATGATGATGGATTGATGTGAAAAATAAACTGATAGATATTTGACGTGTACTAATTGCATATAATAAATAGTTTGATGTTCGAGTGCATACAGTCCTGATTGTTTATTCTACAATTGTAATGTCATGATTACATCATTGTGGAATACTTATTATGGAAGAACTATAATTCTGACCAATTCCAAAGATAATAATTAAATTGATTATAGAAGAAATTATAGTTAAAATAAATGGAAACCAAGACCTATCAATAGCAATTCTGATTATTAAGTTAGAATACAAAAATCAATGCTTATATGTAAATTGTTTACCTTTTTAAACAGGGTTGATTGCAATATATATTCATGAGTACTATAAAGCTAACAGACTATTCAGCAGTATATGCTTAATTGACTTTAGTCCAAGTTACATTTAGTCCATGGAAGGAGAAGTTAACTGAATGAATTAACATAGAAATGAATGAATTGATTAAGGAAAATCTTGAACAGTACCTACTTTTGTACATCTGTCTGAACATTTCAGTTTAGCATATTGCCCAGTAAATTCACATACAATAACTAAAATACTTAGTACTTGAAATAACTAACTAGATGTATAACTAGCAAACTTTACTTTTCTTGGAGCAAAACTAACTAAAAGTAATCATAAAGAGGCCAAAACTAACTAATATTAACTAAACATAAAAACAAACAATAAAACAACACTACAGTATGTACCTCAATGTTACTTATGTTATATGATTGTTGTCCCAAACATACTTTGATTAAAACTTTTTTGATATTTCCTATTACCACCACTTCACATGCAGCCAACTTTAACCACTCTAACCACTTTGGACACCTAAAAATGAGTGTAGTGATCATAACTAGTATAACATTACACTAGTTACTGTATATAACAAAAATTGTATTTGGTACAACTACAAAGTTATTTCAGAAGTAAATTATTACAACACAACAAATATATTACAAAGAATGTTTATCCAATGTACTATATTCAGTGCAGTTCTACTGACATTCCTACTGTACTCTATACTTACATTCCAGTCACAAATTCAGTATAACTAGTAGCCAGTGAACATAGTGTAGTATAATGAAAAGATAAACTAGGAACTGATATAGTAGATGGGACTGACTATAAAGAAAGAGAATAAGTCATTTAGCACATTATTTTACATAGTATTAGTTAGTATACCAAAGTGTGTTCCATTGAGGGGGAGGATTTTTCCATGGTAGCCAACATTTGAGCTGCAATATTTATGTTAGTTTTCCATAGACTCAATCCAATAGGTGAAGGTTGAGAAAGTAAGAGAACCAATGGTAATTTGAAGAGTAGGAGAGAAACTGGCTCAGTGAGAAATAACCAACTTAAACACAGTGACTCTCTAGTTGACACTTCTTTACAAGACAGCAGTTGCTTTACATTAGCCAATATTTCAAATATAGGCAGACCTTGTCTGCTACACTCAACACATGTCGACAAACAACAGTGAATGGTTGGCTCAATATACTCTATTAACATACAATCAATGCTGAGATACAAGGGCTATTATACTTACCCTCATGGCCATTTTTTGACAATACAACCACAGTTTTACAGATAGAAGAAATCCTTGTATGAGTACTCCAAAGATTGCTTACTGATGACATAGGTAGAATGAAACTAACCTTATGATGATATCAAGAGTACTGTTAGATAACACTGATGTTTCTAGTGCTATTTGTAATAATTGCTCATGAAGAATATCACCTAATGATACAGCAGGGCCTTGAGGTTGAAGTAACACATACTTTATGAATGGTTCCAGAATGTAGAGTGAATTTTCAACAGGGCTATTAACAAGAGCAGAAGAGAGGAAAAAGAATAGAAAAGAACATGTGAAATAGAAAAGGATAACTTTTAAATGCTATAATCAATTTGATAATAATTATGAACTAAAAGTAATGTATCAGAGTAATAGGTCAATTGTATTGTTAATATATATTTATGTGAGTCTCATGAGAAGTATGGTTACATATTCTATAAAGTACTACTACTATACTTACTGTGATTTCAGTAGTTGTATACTTACACCAATACAAGGTTGGATTAGTTCAGTTTTATTAGCTATCATTGATACCAAAGGGTGTGTCTGTCCTCTTAATAAACCACCATGTGATCTATTTGTTGACTGGATCCTTAACAGATCACAAAAGAGAGATATTAAGACATGAGGGTGGCTATAGGATATAAACATTACATTTTTAAACTCATTATTTTTATAAATTAATGCCTGTGTACATCTATGATAATAATAGTCTGGTATTGCCACCCCTTCACTTAGAAAGGTGGTATCATGGATATATCAAACTGGTTCTACCACTCCATATGCTGCAGCAGTTAATTAAAACGTTCTTTCATCATGAATATTATTAAATAACTACAAACAGTTACGCCTACCGAATAAATTGTTAAAATGAATACATAACTACTGCTAAGAGAAAATGAGATATTTAAAGCCCATGAGTTTGGAGCAATTACATGAAAATAAGTACCACTGCTATAAGCAACAACAATAAGAGGATAGAGTTTATTGGTGAACGTCTACATATCATACACACACACACACACATACATCTTTTGTCAGGACATGACATACTGACCACTAATTATATTCCAGCAGAACGGGTTTGATATATACATATTACCAGGTCCTTCCTCTCTAAATGAAGGGTGAGCAAATGCCAGACTATGATAATAAATGGGCATAGCCATGTTGTGGTAAGTCATCTTAGTTTAAGTAGACAATTTAAAACTTGCCTTGCTGTTGCAATAGCTACTTGTACATCAGGTATCAATGTGTCTAGATCAATCCAGTGCTGTTGTATAGCCTGCCATAACACAGTGACTGATAGCTTGACTTGAGCTATATCCTGATCTTGACATTGTCTCAGTAAATCTGACACATCCTATTGACATCAGTGTGTCAGTAGAGTTTGTTGCTGTGTTTTACATATGCTTACTTTGGACTTCAATGGATGTTTACTAATTTTATCAATCTCACTAAGTTTCCTCTTGAATAACAATAATTGATCCATGTTTTATTATTGTAACTCCACCCACTATTAATAATCAACTAAACTACTCTAGTTCTACAATTAACACAACAAAAATGTCTGAATTCTTTGATTTTGTTTATTCTGAAGAGTTCTTTCTTGAAGATGTAATTAGGGTGACCTTGAACATGCTCTTAGCTTCAGGATCTTTGTATACAGCTATCATCTAATGTCCAAATGATGGTTTAAATCAAATGTATATAAATATAATTATTAAATACCTTTGGAACAAATACCAGGATAAGAACATTTGTAGGAATGAGAATGAGACTGAGACATCCAACTATTGCTTGTGGGTTATAATATTTTGCCACCGTCAAAAAGAGTATAAAATTCAAAATTGTATTGATAGTATTGATATATACAATAGCCATGACTGTTTTAGCATCATTTACCACTTTATTTTTGACCTTCAAACAGCTAAGAAGAGCAAGAATAACAGTACCAATATCCAATAGGAGACGAAATCCATATACTAATGTAAAATGAATAAGAGTATATTCAATCTTCAAGCTTGCAAAACCATATATAAAGTAAGTGGTGTTAACACCCAATGCCTGAAAATGTAAAGAATGGTTGAATTCTTTTACTATAGGAATAATAATAAATTACATTTCTGTCTATGCCATGTTCACTGCTAGGGTATTGAAATCCTCTTGGACGTAATTGAGGATGACTCATGGTAACAACAAAAATGATGACATCAATTACAACCAACACAGAAACGTATGCAGCAATGTGCCAGTCAGTTATTACCTGCCAAAAGAAATCCAGATACATGTAAGTTCTTTACAATTATTTACCCTTTTCTTAGGAGAAGGATTATGAAATATGTAAAAGATACGAAACATTTTTCCTTGAATTGTGCCATCACAAAGAGAAACACTTACAGTAGTGAAATAGGTCATCTAACAAAGAGTAATACATTCTAAAGAGATTGCAAAATGACACTAACATTGTAGAATATTTCGTATAGTTTATGATGGTCCTCTCTGTTAGGAAATACTAAGAAATAGACATTGATGTAAAGCCAGTAGGAGCCGATGATGATCAAATAGTTGAGCTTGGGACTAGAAAGTTTTAAAATTCTAGAGAACAAAACGTTAATGACAACTGCCTGTACAATCTTGAGATTAAAGTTGGAATATTGACTTTTCAAATTTAAAATTTTTAGTTTATCTTACTTCTTATTTTGGAAAAGGATATTAAAAATTAAACAAACTGTAGTGAAAGTTATGCCCAAAAAAGCAATAAAGTAAAAGATCACAGTGATAGCTGGATGAACGGTGACAAACTTAATATATCCTATGATTGTAAAGTTAGTAAAAAAAGTGTTGCTATTAAAATAACCTGGTAGTATAGTTGAATTGTTAAGAAGATGAAAATTGTCTTCATCAATAATTGCAACTTTAGTATAATGTCCAAGGTCTATATGGTTGTTAATGTATGAATATCTATTACCATAAATACCTTTTTTGTATTGGTATACACTCAAAATTGATCCTGGACGTAACCCATCATCATTAAATCTTAAATGTCCCTATTATTATGTTTGACCTTCCTGTAAATTGTGGATCAATATCTTGTAAGATACCTCAATTCCAGAAATATCCAGGTTCATCAATTCCTCATGTAACAGATTTCCAGTAAACAAAGATTCATTCCAAGCATTAGCAAGAGCCCATAGAGCTTCTAGAGAGTAAGCTGTGAATAAACTTTGTGGTTTTCTTGGTACTAGATTTGTTAAGTTAGTAATAGCCTATGTGAAAGGATGATTGGTTACTAAATATATATATGTGTATATATACCTCATCTGTTATATTGTTCTCTGGAGGCTCAAGTTGTACAGCCAATGTATTACTAAGTATTGTCCTCAACTGATCTTCATTACATACAGCTGTGATGTTATCATTAAATCCATACCAATAAGGTAGAATAAACATAGACTCAGGATAACCTAATCCTTGGGAATATGCCTATTATAATAACATGAACATGTACATTATGATAGTTTTGGGAAATTAACCCCAGAATTATTCTGTTTCAATGTTTACTCTCACCTTACAAAGAATGTCTTTTGAGTTTTGAATTGTTGTGATAAGAATGTAAACAACAATGTTGTTGTTCTTAATTATGTGATAAATGTATTAAATATTAAAATGGATATAAACATATAGACAAATAAAATGTACAATTACTTACAAATTGTTCCTTTATTTTCACATTGTCTCCCTCTACATATGTGTAGATATTTGACACAGTAATTCCACAAGATTCAATATTTTGTTTCATCATTTCTGAGATCTTAAAATAAATAATATAATAATGATAGCTGCTTTACATAGCTTTCTTATACAATAAATTGTCTATAATATAAATAACCTTTAGTTCTACTTATCCATCTGTAATGATACTGACTTTTTGTTCATCCATCCATCTATCTTTCATCCATTCAAGCTCAACGTGTACCTTTAATAAATCTGATTGTGTAACAATTCCCACTTGATTCCAATTAAATGTCCTCAATAATACACACATATAACTTCCAACACCAGTCAATGATGGATAGACATTAATTATGTGATTAACAGAAACATTAGCAAATGGAGTGTATGCAATCTGTGGATAATGTCATCATTATATATAATGTAACCTATTACATTAGTTTAACTTACATGAACATTTGAAGAATTCTGTTCAATAGCAGACTGAACAAGTATTTTAGAGATATTATGACAAGCACCATCAAGTAAAATGTCAGTTTTATTTAATATTTCTATCCAAAAACTCATATTCTCTGCTAAACATTCACTCTATAACAAGAAGTAGTATATAAAAATGTAGCTAATTATAAGAAATCATTGACATAAATACATTTTTTTAAAATGCTTTAAAATACTCCACAATTGCTACCTTGTTGGGAACCAAGGATTGAACTGTAAATTTGTTGTTGGTAGCTAAATAATTCTTATTCAACCACTCCACTCCCTTTTTGACTACTTCATGTGGTTCAGCTGTCACATAGTCAATAGAATAAACATGTAAAATATTGACTTTAGAGCTAGAGAACTCTGACACAGCAAAAATAAAGAAATTAACAAGGAGAATTTCACACAATTGCAGCATAATGCTAGTTTGCATAAAATGAATTAATACATGAATGGCAGAGTTTAAGTAGGTTCTATTTGATGGAATTTAATATTATGATGATGGATTGATGTGAAAAATAAACTGATAGATATTTGACGTTGTGTACTAATTGCATATAATGAATAGTTTGATGTTTGAGTGCATACAGTCCTGATTGTTTATTCTACAATTGTGATGTCATGATTACATCATTGTGGAATACTTATTTATGGAAGAACTATAATCTGACCAATTCCAAAGATAATAATTAAATTGATTATAGAAAAAATTATAGTCAAAATAAATGGAAACCAGGACCTAACAATAGCAATTCTGATTATTAAGTTAGAATACAAAAATTAATGGTTATATGTAAATCATTTACCTTTTTAAACAGGGTTGATTGCAATATATATTCATGAGTACTATAAAGCTAACAGATTATTCAGCAGTATATGCTTAATTGACTTTAGTCCAAGTTACATTTAGTCCATGGAAGGAGAAGTTAACTGAATGAATTAACATAGAAATGAATGAATTGATTAAGGAAAACCTTGAACAGTACCTGCTTTTGTACATCTGTCTGAACATTTCAGTTTAGCATATTGCCCAGTAAATTCACATACAATAACTAAAATACTTAGTACTGGAAATAACTAACTACATGTATAACTACCAAAATTTACTTTTCTTGGAGCAAAACTAGCTAAAACTAACTATAAATATTGCTCGAGGGCCAAAAACTACAATAACTAACTAAAAGTAATCATAAAGAGGCCAAAACTAACTAATATTAACTAAACATAAAACAAACAATAAAACAACACTACAGTATGTACCTCAATGTTACTTATGTTATATGATTGTTGTCCCAAACATACTTTGGTTAAAACTTTTTTGATATTTCCTATTACCACCACTTCACATATAGCCAACTTACATAACTTTAGTATACTTGGAAATACTTTAGGTACAACTTAAATGATTTCTAGTACAATTACATTCAATGGTTTCTTCCTCCACTTTTCCTTGTTAAGGATAATATACTTAACCTTTCCTTGTTAGAGGGAGGATGCTGTACAAGTGATGTCTTATATCTTAATAGAAGATCAAAGCTCCCAATAGCACTAGCAAGATGTATGCAATGTTTTGACTTACCATGTGTATATAAATATATATTCATATAACTCTCTACTTGTAGTGTTACTTAGTCTATTTCCTTGTCTAGATTCACATAAACAGATATCTTTTTAGTTATGAGTATTACTTATAAAATATGGAAAGAAATGCCTTAATGTGAGCATGATGTGATGTTAATTCCTTTTATGACTATTGCTATTAGCATTACATCTAATCAATGATGCATGCCATGGTCCTGTGTAGGAAATGTGTAGGAAACCCAATACATGTTATGCTATCAGTTACATTGTAAAGAAGACATGAAAATATCCTTGCTACAATTGTTTCTTCTTCTATCTTTCCTTATTATTTAATACTTCCTCTACATTTCCTTGCTAATTATGAACAAGGAAAAGTGAAGTAAGAAGCTATTGACAAGGAAAGTAAAAAAGAGACAAACAAATAATATTTACTTATTATATACAGTTTGCAGAGTATAACCATACAGTCAACCATTTGATGTTATAATTAAATTTGCTACTACTACAAATGGTTTGTTAAAATAGTATCTATCTCTACTCATGCATGGGTTCAATATTTGGTATAATTAAGTTAGAATACAATAATTAATGGTTATATGTAAATTGTTATCTTTTTAAATAAATTGATAATTGTAATGTTTGCTTCAGTTCATTTGTATAGTAAATTAATATATTTTTATTTTTAAATAAAAATGAACAGAAGTTAATAAATTTTAAAATAAATTATAAATAATAATAAATAATATTTTTAAAAACAAGTATTGTAATGTAACTCAGCCTAATGCTTATCATAAATATTTGAAAGAGAAACCATCAATGTTGTATCCTTAATATATATATTAGTTGGAAGTGTATGATTTGTGATTTGGATATGATGTTAATGCATTAAAAATAAAATTAATCAAATATGTTATATTGATTTACAACACAGATGTACTGAACCAAATTTTACTATTATTAAACAACTGTAATTATTATTTAAGTCTCCTTAATACACTGCCAAAATTGTATTGATTGGTTGATTTAACCAATATAATATTATACTATGTTTGTACAGGTTGCATCTATAACCAAACTGTTTGATGCAAAAAAATATTGATCATATCACTGTAAGAATTGCTCAACCTGTGTGTTACATGATTTAGATTGCATATAAAAAATTATCTTGTGAGATAATTATATACAGTTTGCAAAGTATAACCATACAGTCAACCATGTGATGTTATAATTAAGTTTGCTACTACTACAGATGGTTTGTTGAAATAGTATCTATCTCTTTCACATGGGTTCAATATTGAGTGATTAAGTTAGAATACAATAATTAATGGTTATATGTAAATTGTTATCTTTTTAATAAATTGATAATTGTAATGTTTGCTTCAGTTCATTTGTATAGTAAATTAATATAGTATAGTTGATTTTTATTTTTAAATAAAAATGAACAGAAGTTAAAGGTAATCAATCAATCAATAGACTAAACTGCTAACAAGTCATAAACATTACTGATTATATTCTCTCTCTAATATTATTGTACTAATTTCTACTAATACTACTAGTTCCAAATGATCTAGTACTACATTGTTTTGTGAATGCTCATTACAGAAAGCAAGTGCATCAACATCAGATCCAGATCATAAATCATGTACTTTCAAGGGTGCAAGATTTGAATAATTCTATTATTAATAAGAAAATCTCGAGGAAGAATGTTAGACTATTAGTTATATTGCATTAGTTGAAGATTATTTATTGCTATAAATTGGTTCTTCCTTGTTTTTCCTTGTTTATAATTAACATGGAAATGAAAATGAAGAAACCAGGAAAAGACAATATCTTATGCTGTTGGGACAACTTCAAGTGACATGATTATGTACATGTTTTCACGTATAATTTGTTATGTATTTGAATGTTACTAATTGTTACTATTTTATGTGGTTGTTGTCCCAGACATATGACTTCCAGTACTACTACATTCATGGGTTTCTTCCTCCATATTGTGAGACAATTATTTACAGTTTGCAGAGTATAACCATACAGTCAACCATGTGGTGTTATAATTAAATTGCTACTACTACAGATGGTTTGTTGAAATAGTATCTATCTCTTTCACATGGGTTCAATATTGAGTGATTAAGTTAGAATACAATAATTAATGGTTATATGTAAATTGTTATCTTTTTAATAAATTGATAATTGTAATGTTTGCTTCAGTTCATTTGTATAGTAAATTAATATAATATAGTTGATTTTTATTTTTAAATAAAAATGAACAAAAGTTAAAGGTAATCAATCAATCAATAGACTAAACTGCTAACAAGTCATAAACATTACTGATTATATTCTATCTCTAATATTATTGTACTAATTTCTACTAATGCTACTAGTTCCAAATGATCTAGTACTATATTGCTTTGTGAATGCTCATTACAGAAAGCAAGTGCATCAATATCAGATCCAGATCATAAATCATGCACTTTCAAGGGTATAAGAATGAATAATTCTATTATTAATAAGAAAATCTTAAGGAAGAATGTCAGACTATTAGTTGTATTGCATTAGTTGAAGATTATTTATTGCTATAAATTGGTTCTTCCTTGTTTTTCCTTGTTTATAATTAACATGGAAATGCAAATGAAGAAACCATATAATAAGGAAAAAACAATATCTTATGCTGTTGGGACAACTTCAAGTGACATGATTATATACATGTTTTCACGTATAATTTGTTATGTATTTGAATGTTACTAATTGTTACTATTTTATGTGGTTGTTGTCCCAGACAAATGACTTCCAGTACTACTACATTCAGTGGTTTCTTCCTCCATTTTTCCTTGTTAAGGATAATATACTTAACCTTTCCTTGTTAGAGGAAACAAAGTAAGGATGCAGTACAAGTGATGTCTTATATCTTAATAGAAGATCAAAAGTCCTGATAGCACTAGCAAGATATATGTAACTTTTTGACTCGTTATGTGTTACAGTGGTATATATGGATACTATTCGCTACTTACAGTGTTCATAGTGTTACTTAGTTTATTTTCTTGTCTATAGATTCACATCAAACAGGTATCTTTTAGTTACGAGTATTATCAATAAAATATGTTAAGAAAGTGGCCTCAATCTAAGGTGACAATGATATGATGTCTATAACTATTGTTATTAGCATTACCTGGAGCCAATAATGATGCATGCCTGTCACCTCATTCGCTGTCAAAATTGATTGATTGATTTAACTGATTATAGAGGCTGTATTTAATCAATATCTTTTTAATTAGTAATGTATACACATGGACACACACATATATACATATTTATATATTATGTTAAAGCCTACAGTTGCTACCACTTAATAAGGCACAATATATTAGACAGCAATATAGACTTCGAAGCAACAGATGTCCTACTTGTGTTTACTAAAGTGCTAACAAACTAAAATAAGAAAGATTAATATTATACATATAGAAGGTGGCTATTTTCTAACTAACTCTAATAATTAATGAATTACAAGTACATAAAACTGCTTGTCATGAGTTTATTATTAATAAGAATGTGTGATGTTTACTAGTTTAATATCTTGTCATGTATTATATACAACGAAAATAACCATGGATTGGTTAAATTAACCAATCAATTTTTACAGGGATATAGTTAACATCTCATTACTAATTTGTCATGAATAATAAGCCTGAGTGTGAGGTCTGTGACTATGTTATTTATACCACACACGTATCCTTTTTTAAAAGTCATATACTGAAATACTCGAACTATGCAATTACAAGTAATTAGTATTCCAAACAGTATACTTTCTATTGTACTTTGTTGGTGTGTGTGCAACCCAAGTAGCCATAAATTGACCAATCAATATTAACAGTGATATATGAGGAACACAAGGTACGTGATAGTATAAGGAATGTATTATACTCTGTATTGAGAATGACTGTAGTTTAGTGGAATTTCAATTACGACAAGATGACATGTATAACATATACATACTACATCCTTAGAACCATACTTTGTGTTTCTTCCTATTGAACTCAATTAAGGGACTTACCAGTTCATAGACATATTTTTGAATAGCATTATGATCTCCAGTATCAATATTATCCAGATACAGTGAGCAATAGACATAATTCCACATGTTGTGATCATGTTAAATGTGAAAATGGAACCCCTGTATGTAGCATGAGAATGAATTGATGAAGTTAGCATGTCTCTTTTAAAATCATGCTGACCTTTGCTTTTCAAACTGATGACTTAGAAGATCACAAATGAAACAATCAAGTACACTTCTGATTGGTATTATCCTATGTATCATCAACATTTCCCTATGTATGCGAAACAGATCAAGTATATCATATCAGAGCCAGTCCCCTTATATTAATTCACTGCCAAAATTATATTGATTGATTGATTTAACCAATATAATATTATACTATTATTGTACAGGTCGCATCTATAACAAAACTGCTTGATGCAAAGAAGTAAATATTGATCATATCACTGTAAGAATTGCTCCTGCAACCTGTATGTTACATGATTTAGATTGCATATAAAAAATTATCTTGTGAGATACAGTTTGCAGAGTATAACCATAAAGTCAACCGTATGATGTTATAATTAAGTTTGCTACTACTACAGATGGTTTGTTGAAATAGTATCTATCTCTTTCACATGGGTTCAATATTGGGTGATTAAAAAAAATACAATAATTGATGGTTATATGTAAGTTGTTATCTTTTAAGCAAATTGATAATTGTAATGTTTGCTTCATGCATCAGTTCATTTGTATAGTAAATTAATATAGTTTTATTTGTAAATAAAAATGAACAGAAGTTGAAGGTAATCAATCAATCAATAGACTAAGCTGCTAACAAGTCATAAACATTACTGATTATATTCTATCTCTAGTATTATTGTACTAATTTCTACTAATACTACTTTCAAATGATCTAGTACTATATTGTTTTGTGAATGCTCATTACAGAAAGCAAGTGCATCGGCATCAGATCCAGATCATAAATCATGTACTTTCAAGGGTGCAAGATTTGAATAATTCTTATATTAATAAGAAAATCTCAAGGAAGAATGTTAGACCATTAGTTATATTGCATTAGTTGAAGATTATTTATTGCTATAAATTGGTTCTTCCTTGTTTTTCCTTGTTTATAATTAACAAAGAAATGCAAATGAAGAAACCATATAATAAGGAAAAAATATCTTATGCTGTTGGGACAACTTCAAGTGACAGGATTACACAGTAAAAAGTGATGGGTAGAAAATACCCAAACTTTTGGGTCAAAACACCTGCAACTCAGGTAACCCATGTCTTGGGTTAAAATAACCCAACGAAAATAATAGTTAAAGCAATTGTCAAATATTAATGTATTGGTGATTATAACCCACATCTATAGTTAAAGTAACATCTGACGTAAGTAGTTGAGGTAACTATTGCTGTCACTCTAACTTCGTGCACTGTGGTTACTGTAACACTTAGTAGGTTTGATTCTAACATATGTTGCAGTTATCATAACTAACAAAATAGGTTGTTATAACTAATATTGTTAATGTAAATCATTGGTGGTGACATGCATCTTTTTTTGGTTTCATCATGTAATGTACTTTTTGATAGCCACACTGAAAAAAGCATGTTATCATTTTAACTAAGGTCTTCATTACTATATACAGTTACATCAATATGATGTAAGCCCAATTCAAAGTTGCTACATAGCCAATACTAGTGTAACTCAATAAGCATGAAGCGAACTAGTTGCATCTACAACCACATTGCTTTTACTCCCACTTTGCTATAGTAGTCGAATCATGACTTCAATTGAAGCTATAAGTAGATACTAAGTTAGTCAAGTTGAAATAGTATCTACCTCCTCCTCATAATTCAGTTATTGGACATAAACTACAAAGAGTACTTTTGGCTTCTAGTTGAAATATTAAGTTAGACCAGTTTTTGGCTTTGTGGTAACTCAATATTGGGCTACATCAACTTGATGAGATTCTGGTAACAAGGACAACAGTTGAAATGACAAAATGCTATTTTAAGTGCATTATTATGCCTATGTCATTTCTGTCTCTTCACACCAGTCATTAATATCTGATTTATTTGGTTATAATGTTTATCATGGTCATAAACTAACAGATGGTTTGACTTATATTTCTCTAAAACAATATGTTATATAAACTAATATTGTTTTTTCTCCTTTTACTAATTTGTTTTAATAACTAGATTATATTGTTATTTTGATGTTAAACTACCTAACCTAGTTATAGAAACAGTCAGTCAATGTGGTAACTTCAACCAACTTGGTTACATTAGCCCATTTTAGTTAAAGTTATCCAGGAGTGTCACTTCAATTACATGTAGGTTAATATAACCAATTTGTATTGTAACCATTGCAGGTAGTTTTAACTTTGTGTTTTTGTTGTGTATGTACATGTTTTCACGTATAATTTGTTATGTATTTGAATGTTACTAATTGTTACTATTTTATGTGGTTGTTGTCCCAGACAAATGACTTCCAGTACTACTACATTCAGTGGTTTCTTCCTCCATTTTTCCTTGTTAAGGATAATATACTTAACCTTTCCTTGTTAGAGGAAACAAAGTAAGGATGCAGTACAAGTGATGTCTTATGTCTTAATAGAAGATCAAAAGTCCTGATAGCACTAGCAAGATATATGTAACTTTTTGACTCGTTATGTATGACAGTGGTATATATGGATACTATTCGCTACTTACAGTGTTACTTAGTTTATTTTCTTGTCTATAGATTCACATCAAACAGGTATCTTTTAGTTACAAGATTATCAATAAAATATGTTAAGAAAGTGGCCTCAATCTAAGGTGACAATGATATGATGTCTATAACTATTGTTATTAGCATTAACTGGAGCCAATAATGATGCATGATGTCACCTCATTCGCTGTCAAAATTGATTGATTGATTTAACTGATTATAGAGGCTGTATTTAATTAATATCTTTGTAATTAGTAATGTATACACACAGACACACACATATATACATATTTATATATTATGTTAAAGCCTACAGTTGCTACCACTTAATAAGGCACAATATATTAGACAGCAATATAGACTTCCCTTTCAAGAGGAAGCAACAGATGTCCTACTTGTGTTTACTAAAGTGCTAACAAACTAAAATAAGAAAGATTAATATTATACATATAGAAGGTGGCTATTTTCTAACTAACTCTAATAATTAATGAATACAAGTACATAAAACTGCTTGTCATGAGTTTATTATTAATAAGAATGTGTGATGTTTACTAGTTTAATATCTTGTCATGTATTATATACAACGAAAATAACCATGGATTGGTTAAATTAACCAATCAATTTTTTACAGTGATATGGTTAACATCTCATTACTAATTTGTCATGAATAATAAGCCTGAGTGTGAGGTCTGTGACTATGTTATTTATACCACACACATATCCTTTTTTAAAAGTCATATACTGAAATACTTGAACTATGCAATTACAAGTAATTAGTATTCCAAACAGTATACTTTCTATTGTACTTTGTTGGTGTGTGTGCAACCCAAGTAGCCATAAATTGACCAATCAATATTAACAGTGATATATGAGGAACACAAGGTACGTGATAGTATAAGGAATGTATTATACTCTGTATTGAGAATGACTGTAGTTTAGTGGAATTTCAATTACGACAAGATGACATGTATAACATATACATACTACATCCTTAGAACCATACTTTGTGTTTCTTCCTATTGAACTCAATTAAGGGACTTACCAGTTCATAGACATATTTTTGAATAGCATTATGATCTCCAGTATCAATATTATCCAGATACAGTGAGCAATAGACATAATTCCACATGTTGTGATCATGTTAAATGTGAAAATGGAACCCCTGTATGTAGCATGAGAATGAATTGATGAAGTTAGCATGTCTCTTTTAAAATCATGCTGACCTTTGCTTTTCAAACTGATGACTTAGAAGATCACAAATGAAACAATCAAGTACATTTCTGATTGGTATTATCCTATGTATCATCAACATTTCCCTATGTATGCGAAACAGATCAAGTATATCATATCAGAGCCAGTCTTGTAAAGTGACCTGTACACCAGCTGTGATTACTTTGTTACTGTGCTATGTGATATATGTATCATGCATCATATACTACTCATTCCTAACACTTTGTATAATTGCATTTTATATTGTAGGGCCAGAGATGATTAGGAAAATGGTTTAGTACTCTAATGTGTGTCATGAAAACACATTAGTACCATGCAGATATGTTTACCCAACCAATCCTAGCCTTATATCACCTATGAGCCAGCTGCATGCAGCTATGATTACTTTGTTACTATATATGTGATATGTGTGTCATGCATCATATTACTCACTTAATACAAGTATTGTAGGGCTGCATGGAGAGGTTGAGAGTGCAGCACTTTTAGAAATTAATAGTATCTTTGAACTTATCCCAAAAGTTTTGTACATTATAGTTCATAAGCTCTTCAATCAATGTGCAGTCCTGTAGTATCTTCCTCTTCAAACAGACAACAAGCCTCTTCTTAAGCCTCTTCTGGTACTCTTTTTTCAATCAATAAATAATTAAGACATCAATAACATAATGTAGTTATAAATCAGATGCTAGAAGTGGACGTGGAACTTGATATCAATGGTGATTAGATAAGCAAATTCTAGCTCTTACTGCAATTAATGAATAACTATGAGTGTTCAATTAACATAAACTGTACTGTGAACACATAACACATGCAAGATAGTATATTAGTAACACGACCTTATTGTGCACTTTAAACTTCCTGCTGGAATATATATACATGTTATTAAGTGCCTCATTTATTAGTATATAACTATAGGTCTATACTTCTTTTAATACAGTATACACTGCATGCATATACCTTTTTATTACTGGTTTATTTAAGTGGCTATTCCATTTTTTGTTTTAGTGTAAGACTTTTTGAGCAATAATTTATAATTATATAACTATAATATTAAATTCTTGCATGGATTCTTTCCCGTTGCTATAAAATTAAAGGTGAGAGGCTCAGGAACTATAGCATACTCGTTGTTCGTTTCGAGAATGACTAGTGCAGTGAGCTTTGCGTCTGCTAAAAGTTCCCTGCACATCGGGGATACAGTATTGTTCTTGATCAGGTCTAAAGAACGTAATGGCTACGTCTACTCCGAACTATCAAGGTACTGTTTGCATTATCGCAATACGTATCTTAAACAATATATTCTAACTATTGTAGTTCTCCGTACGACTTTCTGACCGTCTATCCTGTGAAATCTGGAATTGACAAGGAACCACACTTTTCTAATGTCAATTGTAAGTTGTATGTGTGTGTGTGTGTGTGTGTGTGTATACATATATACACACACACAATAGTAATATATATACAGTACAACTGATTACTGTTAAAAACATTAGCTTTTGAAAGTAGTGTCATGTGATTTACATCTTTCAGGCTGAAATATATGGAATACAAACTACGACAAAAATTGACATAAAATTCATGATTATTGCAACTCTCCATTCACAATTTTACCAAGAATTCATGATTCCTTGCAATTCTTGGGTTTCGATTTGGTCAGCAATCTTACATTTTCATAATAATCGCAAATTCACGAATCGTAAATTTCAGGTAACATCGTGAATTTAGACAGTGCAATAATCAATAATTTATGTCTATTTTTATCGTAGTTTGTATTCCATATAAAAACACTTTTCCAATGATACTAAATAATTTTTCACTAGTCACTGTGCATGCATCATGTATTGTATTATTGCATTGAAGGCTAGGTGTCATGAAGTATAAATTTACACATTGACACCTTCATATACCAAATGCGTGCATTAATTGTTAATTTTCCAAGTAATGTAGCTCAAAACAGAAGTGCTTATAAAAGTGCTTTAAAATGCTTACAAGGACTAATGGCACAAAATACTTTAGCACAAACAAGTGCTTGCCCTTTACATAGTGCTTGAAAGTACTTCAACCACTTCAAATATTGTCCTTAAAATGATTTCAAGCACCAACATTCAAGTGCTTGGCCCATGCTTGTAAGAAATGAAAAATTTAGCTAGTAGTTTGATTACATATAAAACAAAACATTTAGCAAGTAATTAGACCACGTATATAAATATAGCAGGGCTATGAGTTGATATAAGTATCAGTACAGCCTCTGGTTAGTCTTCTTCTAGTAAGAAAAGTTGCTAGATCTATCTAATATGTTTGTGTCTTGTACAGAATGTCCAATCAGCTGTTCATAATATGTCTTACAGTTGATTCTAATCATCAGTTCAGTTTCCATTGCAGCGGACCCATAGTTACCACAGTGAAAGCATTCTAATAATTCAGATTATTTCCTATCATCAAAATGTCAACTTTAAAAGTCCTAAAAATAACAAGATTTGAGCACCATATAGTTCATGGGTGAATTGGGGGTTAATACAATTCAGGGGTGAATTGGGGGTTAATATAGTTCAGAGGTGAATGAGGTTGGTTCAGAGGTGAACTGGGGGTTAATTATTTGTTTTTTGTAATA
The DNA here is from genome assembly GCA_963965975.1 of Xestospongia bergquistia. Lineage (NCBI taxonomy): Eukaryota > Metazoa > Porifera > Demospongiae > Haplosclerida > Petrosiidae > Xestospongia > Xestospongia bergquistia. Next base: position 3,915,822 of record OZ014425.1, read on the forward strand.
GATGCTACATTCAAAGTATTAGCACCCAACAAGTTCAAAGCCAAACAACATCTCAGAAAATTAGAACAGTAAGAATAACAACATACAACATTGAATCTATTTACTATATGTATAATACCTCTACAGGGAAAATAGTGAAGAGTATCGTAATGATGAGATACAAAATGCAATGGTAATATATATATATATATATATAATTCATTAGTTTATCAGATTCTTTGTAAAGAGTTTAGATGTGTCCAGATTATGTACTTTGTTAATGCCAATAATGACAACTTTTAATGCTCATACTAATCTTAGTTTATTTAACTCAACTTGTCAAATTACTTTATTATGAAACAATTACTATTACCATTTCTTGCAGATGCACCCAATTACCATTACAATTACCATTAGTTTTCAAAAAATTTCCTATTTATTATTAATTTTCCAATACCCATTTCAATTACCATTACAACATTCCAGACTTATAGTACAAGTATATGAGGTAGTATTGAGTTTATGGCCTATAGAAATTGATATAGGAAGCAGGAGAAATATTTAATAAAGTTTTAGAACAACTAATTGAAGTTTTTGTTTTCTGCTTGACATGCGTATATTGACATGTAGTCCTAAGATTGTTTTGGGCATGTGGTATCTTTATGTTGTTCACAATTAAGTTTTAACAAATCATAACTATTAAAATTAATATTGTGGTATGCAACTTTCAAGAGCAATGAATGAAATAACCTACATTAGATATACAATGAGGCACATAAAAAATGAACACCTTTCATGGGTACTTTAAAACTGACTGTGACTGATGGAAGTTTTCTGAGTCAAAGAAGTGTCTTTGGGCAGTTTCATAGCTTCTGCTAACTCTTAAGTCTTAAAACATAGAAATACTTCATTACCTTACAGCAATACCATTACAATAATTTTAGAACAATTTTTACAACCATTATAATTGTCTAATTGCCAGTAGTAGTTAACATAATCCATTCAAATTTCATTTGCTTAACTTTATAGAAGCATATGGGAAAAACCTAACATTTTAATGACAAAACTGTTCTTGTTACATTAATTTCGTAATCTTATAATGACTTAACTGAGAAGACAGGTATTTGACAATTAAATCCATTGTTATAGAAAATACAAACCTGATGTAGTGGTAGATAGCGTTCATACACAAAATTGCTAGACACCTTCCAACATAATGACTTTATCTTACAAGAATAAATAGCTAATTTGATTGTTTTAATATGTGTGTATTGGTTATTGCCTTGTATTTTATCTAGCGTTCTGTTGAGGTAGAAGAAACTGAGAATGCTCTAGAACAGAAGAGAAGACATGGAGCTAAAGTATTCTATGGAGATTATATACAGGTTAGTAAATTGCATTATAATTTAGGGTCTTAGGAGAGCTGATACATTTCCTTACTTTTGTTAATAGCTTCAACACATTGCTTCCAAGAAGTTTGTCAAAGTTTGTTCAGAGGCTTCTAAAACTGAGAGCAACAATCTATTGGTAAGAGATATATTATCAACACATAAGTAATGTACTTGCTTTTGTAGGTGAACTTGTCTAAGGAGAACTTTGAGGAATGCATCTTTAAAATACTTCCACGTTACAAAGTCAGATCAGAAGGAGATGAGGTAAGTAAGTCTATCTGTAGCCACATTCACAATCTGTCTAATCTAGGTGAGATTTGGTGATCAGCTAAAGATTGAAAGTTCCAAGAATCAAGGACAGTTCCTCCACTGCAGTGGTAGTGGTCACACTTTGGGTGCTTCCAATTTCAATATACAAACTGACTGGTAAGTAAAAAACACAATCATTTGAAGTTAACATATATTTTAATGAATTCCCTTTATTTGTTTTTCTTAAAACATTTTTCTATTTATAGTTTTGAGTTGAACTTGTCAGCTACAGAGTCAGCCCTAACCCTTATTCCTCACTATTGTCCTTCATCCAAACACCCAGAGAAAGCTCTCAAGGTATACTTGAGTATAGCTTGTGGTCATTAAAAAATGCTAATTAGTTGTGATGTGAAAAATCCTATAGCCAGTGCTACAGTACATATGTAATTAAGTTAGAATTTGATAATTCTAATAGAGATCATGTGTTAATATGTCTTATTAGACCTCCTACATGTATGTATAGAGTATATGTATCTTATGAAGCACTGTAAACTCATGTAATGTAATTTGTGGTTACTCCATATTCCTTCATGTAGGCCGGTGGTTGTGTTAGACTCTTCCATAAGGAAGATGAATGTTATATTGTTGCTGAAGGATCCTTTGCTGATGCCAACCCTATCATTGAAGATGGTGAGATGAATTTGGAAGGGTTAACAATGTTTTATTTGTTTCATTTTTAGTTCATTGTCGTATGAGACGTGTAGACTCTAGAAAACATGCTGCTCCATCTACTTCAGCTAATACTTACTGGCAAATTGAGAAACAAGAGGATCCTAGAAGTGGTAAGGAAAGAGATTATAAAATAAAATAATCATCTATCAATCACAAGGTGACATTATTTCCTGGGGTGAGAGGTGTCGAATTAAGCATCTTCCAACACGACTTTATCTAGCAGTTATCAAAGATGGTGATAAACATGTGGTACATTAATATTTGTCTAATACAATATGTATGTATCATGTTCTGTTGTCTAAAGGTCACTCTGAAAGAAAGGTCAAATGATGAGGCAGATTTAGAAACTCTGTTTAGTTTCCATCCACTTATAAAGGTAATGTAATTCCTTATCAACAAGTAATCTTATGCCAATAAACCCTTACAGGAAGAAGATGAGGTCCTATTAGAATCATATGCTCACATCAAACATCTTGTCAGTGGAGAATGGCTTCATTTGGAGAAAAGAAGTAGGAAGGAAATATTTATGAGTTTAAAATCAAGATTAATCCACACAGCTCGTTATATACGCAAGAATTTTAACCCCACAGCTGAAGGATTAGCTGGTCTACAATGGGACTCTGCTGAACTTTACATGGTGTGCTAAAAACATATTTATTTATCTCTAACTTGTGCTTACTTTAGCTGTCTACTAGCAAAGACAAAGGAGACTATGATTCCTTCACATTACAAGAAGTAAGCATGAGTCTGATTTATAAGTGATATTTTGCTTGTACTAATTAGGTAACAGAAGATTTATTGGACAAATTCAACTTTGTTGCTGGGGTTGTCCCTGTATTATCAGCATACATTAGTCTTGTAATGTACATATTATAATGAGAAATAATTATTTTGCATATTAGATTGAAGAGGGTACACATCTAAAGCAGAAACAACCTGTTCGTGTTAGAGACACCTTGATTAAACTGAGAAAATGGTTGATCACTGATCATGAAAGAGATAGTAAAAACAACCAGAAACTGTTAAGAAATCTCAGAGTGAGTTTTTTCAACTACTTCCACAGTTGTTATGTGTGTCTTTCACTACACTATAAACTTGTTTGTATTTCTTTAGGTGTTAGAGCAATTATCAGAAATTCTGAAGTCATCTGATCAATTTGAAAAATCAAGGTGAGATTCATCTGTTTTATTTACTCATGATTATTACTTGACATCAGTTATCATATTAATATTTGCCGAGAGTGTTACAATGTCATCAAGAAATATTTAGAGGGTGATAGTCGTAAAAATGAGAACTACTTAGCTAGATTTATAGAGTTCTTTCAAACACAGGTACACGTATGTACAGTGAGATACTTTTATCTTTTTTTGATGTCAGATGAGGAAAGGACTAAATGCTGAAGAAGTGTTAGTTGAAATTGTTCAAGACAATCTGTAAGTGTTGTTTTGATTGAATCTGCTATTTATTGTTACTTGTTTTAGGACTATTGTGTCCAAAATGGCTGACACTCAAATGAGTTACATGATAGAACAATTTTGTAAAACTGAGGTATTTAATCTATTTATATTATATCTTTTATATACAATACATTATAGGATCCCCATTTTCTACATTTTTTAAGTTCTCTTTGTGTTTGTGCTGGACGACCAATCCCTTCAACACAAAGTAAGCTTCAGTGATCATTTGAGATTGTATGAAGTTAAAATCATTTTATTGATATTCTATTTAATGACATAATATTTTTGCATAATTTACTATTCTTTTTCTCTCTCTCTCTCTCTCTCTCTCCCTCTCTCTCTCTCTCTCTCTCTTTCTGTCTCTCAGATCGTTTACTAAAAGAGCTTGTCTTGGAACATGGAAATGTTAGAAAATAGTCTCTAACTTTATGTCAGAGTTGTATCTTCATTCTATTCAATAGGACTTATTTCTCAGGACTAGGATTCAGAAGAACCCTGATGACAATGGTAGTCAGGTGTATTGTTATGAGCAACAAGCTCCAGACAAGGCTATTTCGCTCCGAAAGCTCCACCCACCTGGCAACTTAGAGTTAAGGCGAAAAGGAACTCTGTCTAAACAGCCAAAAGCAGCAAAAAAGGTTACTACTAATCTTTAAAATGCATCTCATAAGTTAGTCATTCTTTTATTAGGATATTTATGAACTTCTTGAAGCTCAACTACATTTGATAGCAAGACTTTGTGAGGTATAAAAGAAATGTCATATTAGTATATTATATATGATCACTACAACAGGGTAATAACAAAGCTTCTATTGAAGCTATGTTATATCCAGACAATGAGAATGGTTATATCAGTTTTGATGAAGCTCTTCTTTGTGCTCAAGATACCAAACTGGACACTACATTGAGATCACGTTATGTAGAACTTCTCCTTGTTATGTTTGTTGATGTTGGAGAGAACAGACCTTTTTTGGATCACCTCTGTTATTCTTTTGTAAGTACTTTTATGATTTTAGAATCAATGCTTAATGTTTATTCTCCACAATAGGACTATCATCAACTTGTAGCAGTTCCTTATGCTGATACTGGAGATAGTCAAATAGAGGCATTAACTGGAGTAGAGAACCTTCATTTTCCTGACTTGAAAGATTGGATTCTTAAAACTATTAAAGAATCTACAGTGAGTGAAAAAAATTGTTAACACTTTTTATCTACTAGTCTTGTTCTCAGGAACTTCGATGTGATTTGGAACACGAGGAAGAAAACTTGTTTTTAGAACAAGTTCTGGATGTTCTTGGTCATCTTGTTAGTTATGGTTACTATGATGATGTAGAAGATGTTGATGAAGCCATGGTTCCACTCATACAAATACTAAATGGAAAAACAGATTTACCTAGTACTTCAAGGAGAGGTAAATATAAATACATGACAATGTCTTTAGCTGAGTTAGTTACAATATTAATGGATTGATTTTTAGTAAGAGAGATTTGATAATAAGGTTCAATACTTATAACTATATAGTTGCTATATTTCTTAATGAATAAAGAAGTGTGTGAATTATCTATACAAGTATTAATTCTTTTATTATTTGACATCTCTTTTTTACTAATTGATCTCTTTAATTGCTATTATATACATGCATACTGAATAATAATTGACTGATTTAGTTCAAGCTTTGTAATCTTCACATTAGTTATAACTCAATTTGAATGAAGTTTTTATAAAAGTAACTTTATTTTATTACATAGAATCTAGTTTGGATTTCAAGTCTAAAGGACGCAAGGCAGATTCCCCAGAGAATAAATCTGTCTTTGCTGTGAAAGAAAAGTAAAATCATTCTAACATTCTTGTAGACAGTTGACTACTTTAACAAATTTCTAGAGCTCTTGAAGTATTGAAATTATTCTTTCAGTTCAAATTTTATGTAAAACTTCAGGTTAAAAATACATTTTCCTGTTGTCATACTACATTACCTATATTTATAGAAATTTTTATATGACTTCAAAGTTCTTGAGGAATCAAAAGACAAAACAGTTGTATTTGATGCTCTTATAAATGCCTTTTCTTCAGATCCACCCACTATATTGTCTCAACTCATGAAAACCAGCAATAAGGAAACTATCTTATCCTCTGATGTAATGAAGTAAGTTGGTCAAGAAATATGTCAACATTACATAGTGTGCACTTATTGTTTATGTTTTATTATTCAGTGCTGTTCATCAACGTATTAAGTATCTATGTGGTGGTAATGTAAAGGGTTCAGGTTTTGCACCACCTAGTGACCCAGAACTGGAGGAGGTGTTATTAGATTTGTCATCATATGATTGTGATGAATTAGTTACTTCATCACTGGATCTACTCACTAAAATGTACTTCTTTGAAGAGGAACTTTTCAACAAAGCTCAACAAGTAAATATAGAACTTGTTTATAAATTTTATGATTTTTATTTCTAGGGTCAACTATTGACAGCTCCTGAATCATTACAAGATTACAAAGAAGTCAATATTAAAATTCTTCCAGAATTGAGACAGTTACTTCGAGTAGATACAAATCGTAAAAATCAGGAGAGGATAGTAGAATTGATGCAGAGACTTCAATCATTGTGTCTGTTACCAGTAACAACAAGGTTGGGTGTTCAACCAAACAAACAAAATCAACTTATGTTGGAAAATTTTGGTAATATTTAGTAACATCACTTTAACTAGATTTCATAATATATACTAATATAGGTATTATATCAGAGGTAATGAGTTTTATACTCAGAAAGGGAGGTAAAGCTAGATCTCAGGATGATCATATAACATCTACTGATGTTTCTGGTATGCAATAATGTACTTTTTACACTTCATGTATTCTTGATGTTATAGATACTTCCATTGCTGTGGGTGAAGAAGTTTTTCGTGAATGTTTCTGTCTTTTACGATATCTTTCTGCTGATAACTTAAGTGTATGCAATGTTCTTCCACATGTTCTGTATGATATGATTAATTCATCAGGTCCAGAAACGAATCTTCAATAGAATTGATGATTTGTTGGTGCTCAAAATACCAACTTTGGCTCTTGCTGATCTTGCTGACTTACTCACAGAGGTATTGATTATAGCTCAGCTACTACCATCATGTATTATCTACTATTCTCCTACATCAGGTGTTCACTGGTGGTTTAGAACTAATTCTGAAAGTGACTGAAGGTCATGTAGAGAGAATATTTGAAATTATTATTCACTGTGAGAATGCTACTGTTCAGGCTCGGTTCATGGTAACACTGGAGGCCATGGCTAAGGTATGTTTCTTTAGTTTATTCTACAAGAAGTTCTAGTATATGAGTTTGGTCCTTTTATGATCAGATTGAAGAAGTTAATCTTCCTGTTGGACGTAATCAAGCCTATATTGTGAAGAATTTTTGCCGACTAAGACACATCTTTTGTCAGGACATACTCAAAGAGACACCGGACATGGAAGAAAAACGCATGGCAATTTTGAACTCGGTTAGAATATGCTTCAATAAATAAACAGACTATAATTATTTTCATTTTAACTTTTGTAGGACATGGACAATCCTGATCCTCAACTTCAATTATTACTGAGTGTGACTGATATGTTAGCTGCCTGTGCTGAAGGAAAGAACCTTTTTATTGAGTCTGTGTGTCAGAACATTCTTAGTATTGAAGAACTTGTCAGGTATATTGATTATCTAATAAAATACAATAGAACTGTTTTTTCTTCTTTAGAATTATGAGTAGTCGTCTTCCACCAGCACACAAGAGGCCATTTGTTCGATTCCTTATTTGGGTATATATGAACACTGAAGGTGATCGAGAGAACACTCAAGGTTCTGCATTAACACATGGAGAGTAAGTCTGTCAACCCTTAATTATTAGTTTACTAATTGTATTTTATGTATAGAGTTATGTGGGTGTATTTGGAGCATCTTAGCAGTCTTCTTGAAAACATTGCTAAAGTACTGAGTCTTGTTCCTTCAGCAGAAATGGACAACCTTCGTCATGAATTGACTTCTGCAGTTCGTCGTCGTAACAGCTACTCTGCTCAAACTCCTACACATTTAAGTGGAAATCGTTTACCTCGCTTGGTTTCTGTAGGAATCCCAGATGTTACAGGTATACAGGGTACAAAAAATAAAGCAGACACAAATAGTAAACTCAGCATATGTGTTTCCTCAGTAAAGAAGTTGAGTAGTACACTTTATCATCATTATTAACATAAGACTAGAACAAATGTTCTCTTATATACATATTATAGAGTATATCTTAATCAATGCAGGGTTTACCATATGATATGTTCTGCTGTACATGTATATAAAGAGCAGATGTTATCACTTACCTTTACAGATGAAAATGGACAATTGATTCCTGGTCTACTTGAGTATCTTGCTGACGGAGTCATTCCTTTACTCAATATTTATTATTCCCATTTCTTTGATCCTGATGGTACTCATAAAGAAGAACAAAGAGAACAAGAGCTTGCTGTCTCAGCAATGATTACAAAAAGCCTTATGGTAATAAACTAATGTTATGTTTTTGTTCTTGATTTTTTGTTCTTGACAGGTTCTCAGTCATGAACTTGTTAAAGTGTTTTCCAGTGAAACTTATGTTCATATTTACCAAGAGACTATTAATACATTATTAAATTATGATGAAATACGTAGCAAGGCAGATATTGATGATGAACAAACTCAATCAGTTCAATTAACTCTTGACACAGCTCAACCCAAAGCTAAAACTGGTCGACACACTTTGCAACGTGTCCCTACTGTGGAATCTCAGTCTGAGGTACAGTGATGTCTTCATTTTTAAATTATATATTTAAATGATAATTTCATTCATATTTCATTTGTCTAAAGGAAAACAGTGAAAAGATTCTTAGTGGTTATGAACAACAGCAGAAACTCAATGACTTGTTCAATATTTTTTCTCATAACTATCACTTGGCTTATATGGGACCCAACACTGCAAGGCATCAAATATCCTCACCAGTAGATGAAATAGGTATTCAATTGTATTTTTAATTTGGACATTCTACTCATATGTTTTTAAAATTTTATTTCATGCAGAATATAGTGATGAAGGTGAAGAGCTTCCTCTAGGACCAAGCTTTCAATGTCTAATTGGTCTTTATTTTGAGTGAGTACAAAACAATGTATAAAAGTGTAATTGTGCCTTGACTATAGTTCACAAGCTTCTCAAAAGAAAGTGAAGTTAGATGCAGAACGACTGCTTAGACAGCTTGAGTAAGTAGTCACTACTAGTTAGAATTGTCTTTCTGGAAAACACAATATCATTGTATTTATAATTATAAATGTTGTGTTGTCTTTATAGGATATCTATCAGCAGAACTGAACAGTTAGGTGATGCAGAGCAAGTCAATCAGGATACACTCGACTTCAGATGTCTGCAGGTGAAAAACACTCAATCAATAAATGTCAATAATCTTTGATTGAAACAGGTTCTGAGAGCTTTGATACATAACCAAATCAAACTCATTGATCCTGAATTGAAAGATAGAGATCCTATTAGATTTAGAAAGTTAGCATTGAATAAATATTAAATTAATGTGATAACATTATTAACTTTGCTAGAGAAAGTGATAATCTAGTAGTCCCAGTACAAAACTCCATTCAAGATTTTAATAACGCCATTAGTCGAGTAATTTTCTTAAACTTTCAATTGCAATGTTTCATGTCAAATTACAGGTGATTCCTCTCCTTTCTCATCCTAATGAGGGTATCTCCAGAGAGTCCTTAGCTTTAATGAAAGCTCTCTTGTTTTCTGGTAATAAAATGGTCCAGGGAGGATTAACTTTGAATGTAAAGGAAACAAGAGAAGAGACATTATTTATCACCTTAAAGAGAAGACTAGAAATTGCTGGCCTTAACTATAAAGAAATGTAGGTGTATTATCTGTGGACATTTTTGTAAGTTAAGATATTGCTCTACTAGGATTGACCTTGAAAATCAACTTCAACAAAGGCAAGAGTCTAGGATGCAATTAGTAAGTTAACTCAATGCAACAAATACATTTTCATTTTAAATTAAGTTAAAAATTATTGATTTTATTTTTCCTGTATAAAAGTAATTTATGGTTAATTTACTTTATATTTAGGCCAATTCTAGTCAGAAGGGCACATTACGTAAATCAGTGAGTGAATCGGTGAGTTTTGTAAAATTGTTGATGTGATAGTGTGAATGACTTGTTATTTCTTATATAGGGTGTAATCTTCACAGTAGGAAAGGACGTTGTTATAGAAATGGAGGAAATTCAATGTAAGTAATCATTATGTGTTTAATGCCATCATTTACAGTGATTCTTTCTTAGGTGGTTCTCAATCTAAACATGACAACAAGAAACCTCTTCTGAATTCTAATGGGAAAGCACCAACACTGAGAGGAGTGAGTATTATAACAAAAGTTGCTGGATTATGTGGGTTGGTTGCATACACTTTAACTATTGTTGTAGGTCTCCTTTGAATCTGATTTTTCTGACAGTCTTGAGTCAAGATTTAAAGAAGAGTCAACTTTTTTGTCTCAAATATTAGCTAGTGATGTTAGTTGGACTACTCTTGTTTTAGAGGTAATTGGTCTCATGTGTGATGGACAACACAAAACACTCCAGGATTACCTCAGAGAACAACCAGATAACTTCAAGGTAATTAATCATTAAAGTTAAGGATCATTTATTCTTTTTAATTCATTAGACAACTAATGTAGTTGCTGAGGTTGTGACCTTCCTACATACTTACAGTGGTGATCTTACTCGTAATAATTTGGACCAGATACATGAAATTCTTCAATCGCTCATTGAGATGTGTGTGGGAAATATTAAGAATCAGCAAGTCATTTTTGACAAACTTGTCATGGATCCACTTAACAGAATCTTACAACTACCACTTTACAAAGACTGGGATGTTGACTGGGATGTTGAAACTAGTACTGATAAAGTAAGTCACAAAAAATCAACTAATAACAACTCCTTGATAAACTTGTTAGAGTCCTCAATGTGATTATATATTGGGCCTTATTCAAGTTAAAGGCAGTGCTGTGGAATTATTGGATGTGGTGCTGGAAGAGATTAGTTGTAAGACTATGGACATTGCTTCTGTGAGTACTAGCAGTCTATTTGTCATCATTGATGTTTAATTTCTCTTTTTTAGAGTGTGGGTTCTGCATTGGACCTTCAATCTTTATTCACAACTATGAATTTGTTTCACGAGCTGAAATCTCATCCTCTTGTCAGGAGGAAGCAAATGGATGATGATTGTGAGAGAGGACAGTTTAAGGCTCATCATGTAATGGTCACTCTCATTGATTATGGAGCCATTAATATCAAGACTAAAAGTAAAAAATAAGAAACAATAGTTGACAATGTTACATTAATGACAATCTTATTTGTCTTTCTGTAGAGGAGCTAAAGTCAAAAGCAGAGGATTTGAAATGTAAAGATTCTCACACTGAGTCTAAAAATTATTCTCGAACTATTGAGATTCATTATGAAGAAGAGGGAGCTAGGCCAATTTTAGCTCAAGTTCATTTCCCTTATGATTCCACGGTATTAGTTGTAAATTAATGTTTATATATTTTATGCATATTTCATTTACAGAATGATCTACGTGAGGAAACAACTGAAGTGGTACGTTGGAATATTAACAGAGACTCAATGAAAGATAAGCAGAGAGCTCTACTGGATCTTATGCCAGCACTGAAGAGAGATATTCTCCATCAGGTACTTCACATTATGTTATATTGTATGTATATTATAATACTTTGTACAGGCAAAACTTAAAGACACAAAGATTCTCAAACCATTCCTGGCATTTCAGTGAGTTTTTCCATTACAATTGTCTTAATAGTTAATATTTGTTATATATGCCTATTTTAGCACTGCTCGTGTGCGCCTTTTGTTGCTCCTGACAATTATACTAAACCTGTTCATCCTGTTCGTTTATACTGTTCCTACAAGAGGTCAAGGGAACAACAAGTAAGTTCATAAAGCAGTGACAATTAGTCATCTTATTTTACACTTCAGGGTCTTTTTGCCTGATCTGCCTACCTGGTTCAAGCCCATTCTTTATTTGCTAGGAAGTATTCATCTCCTCCTCTCTATATGGGTTGTAGTAGAATACTTTGTTATTAATTGGCCACATTTTACACTGCCTCAATTTTTCTATACCATCAGGTATGCTTATTGTCCTTAGAGTATCTTACTATCACTGTTAACAGGTCTACAATTGGCCAACATTTTCACATTGACAGATACATTACCATTCCTCAGTCTACCTGTCTTGATGTGGGTATATTTGGTGTGACAACAATGTACATGATACTGTTTCTTTGCTGCTCAATTCTCTCTCTGGGCCTCAATGGATTTTTTTATTGCCTTTGTCTATTGTTTATTATTGCTAATAATGACATTTTGCAAAGGGTTCTGAGAGCTGTCACAAGGAATGGTAATAAATCTATAAAATATTGTATTCAATTTACACTATATTAAAACTAATATACAGGTTTGTCTCTTATCTGGGTTGCAATTCTTGGTGTGATAGTGTTGTTCATTTATGCTGTCATCTCATTTGCTTTCTTGCACAACCAGTTTGTTAGCACTGATGATGCTTCTCTGTACTGTGCAAATTTGGGACAGTGTGTCTACTCTGTGTTGAGATATGGACTGATGGATAATTTAGGACTGGTATATCATCCAAAATATAAGAATTGACAATATATTGTTATTCCTTTAGTTGGTTCCTTTTAATCAAAGTGGTGATGCTCCACCTTTTAATTCTGGTGTGTTTACTGCTAGACTCCTGTTTGATTTATCCTTTTTTATCATTGTGACCACTATTGGTCTCAACATTGTTTTTGGTATTATTGTGGACTCCTTCTCTGAACTAAGGGAAGAAAGAGTGAGACATTTACTTACCCATTTGTGTGTTGATGTACTGTCTTCTATAGAATAATATTGAAGCTGAACAGAAAAGCAAGTGTTTCATATGTGATCTTCCCAACTATGAATTTGAGCGCAGAGCTAAAGTACATTAATTCATTAACATTATTAAATCTTGTATTATTCTGTTAGGGTTTTATCTATCACATCAAACAAGATCACAATATATGGAATTATGTCTATTACTCATTGTATCTGGATAGCATTGATACTGGAGATCATAATGCTATTCAAAAATATGTCTATGAACGTGTATGTTGTACATCTATTATAGGACTGATTAAAATTCTTATTATTATCTCCACTTTTGTAGATTGCAGGCAACAATACTGGATTCTTCCCACAAGAAGAAGCTCGTTGTCTCTCTGGAGAGGAAGATACAACTGTAGAAAAAATTAAAGAACTCCAGGAGAAAGTGGACAGTATCTTGCTACGATCTAGAGAGAAGGTAAGACCACACACAAATTTGATCCAATTTTTTATTACTTGTCTTAACAGGAACATGCTAAGAGTGTTAGTGCTAAGCAAGCTGAACAAAGGCAATGGGAGGAACAAGTTCTTAAGGCTCGTCATGGCATGTCTAGTATCACATCTTCAATGAGTTTGTCCTTTGACAAGCCTCAGTAATAATACTAATGAAAGACATTTGGATAAGACATTAATATTGAACTTATGTTTTCATTGTCATATTAAATATCATTAGGATTTTTGTTTTCCCCTAGGCCATTATTTTTTGGAATGACATTTGAGTTGTAGTAGATTAGATAATAAGTAATAGCTATTATTTCTCTCAGGGCCAATATTTTTTGAAAATAATTGTTTTCCACTCAATCTTAGTTGAATGTAGTTCACTTAACAAATTATTAGTACCACACATCATAATATTGCTGTACAGTTATATTTTCATTCACATGGGCACTGGCATAGAAGGTGAGAATTTCCCTAGTGGTTATTAGATTTAGGATATTCTTTGCAGTGAGAATGGCATGTGTACTGAGCTTTGCAGCTATACAAACTTCCCTGCACATTGGAGATACAGTATTGTTCTTGATCAAAACTTGTGAGGGCAATGGTTATGTCTACTCAGAGTTGTTGAGATATTTCAGTATATTATACATTACTTCTTAGTCTATTTTAATTGCAATTGTGTAGTTCTCCATACAACTTTCTGACTGTCTACATCATGCAGTCTGATAGTATAGATTATGAAAAAAAAACAATTTCCAAATATTGTAAGTTACACTATTAATGACTTGTTTGGTTAGCTTTTCTGTTGACTTTAGATATCTATTGATAAATAAATTCTTAGTTATATAAAAATAACTAAAAGAACATTTTAAAGACATCAATACATTCTGATTTTGTAAGACTACTCTTATTGACAAGAAGGATATTAATAAAAGTTGCTAGAAGGTGTAGAGTACTCATGAAAGTTATGAATAAAGACTATTCATAGGCTCATTCCTATGTATAAGTCTGACAATTGATCATAAAAGTGTGCTGTTGATGCCCATATCACAGTTTTGTTTTGCCAGGTTATTCATATTAGTAGCTCTTGTTATGTTATTGAGATATTTAACTTCTCATGATTCATCTTGCTGTTATTGCTATATTCTATATCCTTACTTTTGTGGATATAAATAGTGGCACAAATAGCTGGTATCCAATCACCAATCCTTATAATTTGTCTAAAAAGCCAGACTCATCCCATATAATTGAACCACTGACTTCCCTATGACCCTCTCTTTTGTTCAATTATATGTATGGATGGATGCATGGCTTGCAAGATTACCCTTTAATCTAAATTGATTCTGACACAGCAATGAGGTTTGCTGTGTTCTCTTGTAATATGATCTTGAAGACATGTATGTTATGGTTCTCTAAAAGGTTATAATTAAAAGTATCTGTGTATGCATGTCTGACTATTTCTCCAGTGCTGTAGGACAGGGTGCTTGAATACAAAACTGTACATTTATCAATACATTAAGTGAAATTATTACAGTGCCAGTCACTTTTGTAAATTTCCTTGTAAAGTTATCAAATTCTTAGGAAAGTCACTAATTAGTTTCTCACATATTTAAGTTAAAGTTATCTATCCATAAACCAAACAAAATATACAGAATTATATTATTATAAACCAAACAAATGAAGAAAATCTATATATTCAATGTTTATGTAAGATTATGATTTTATTTTGTGTATATCAATCACTGAGGCAGATTTTTTTTGCTGGAATTTGATCCAACTGGTGTCTCGTTAAACATACTTGTTGCATCAGGGTCTTTATATACAGCTATCATCTAAAACAATAGCATAACAACATTTTTATTACAATAATAATGTTTTTACTTTTGGAATAAATACCAATAACAAGATAGTTGTTGGGAAAGCAGCAACACCAAAACTACCAACTACAGCTTTCAGACTAGGTTTATTTGCAAATGCTACAGAAAGAAGTAGAGCTAAGAAAGCATTTACAGAGTTGATGTAGATAATGGCCATGGTTGATTTAGCATCATTAACAACTTTGTTCTTTATCCGACAACAACTTAGAACAGCAAGAATGATAGTAATTATATTCAGTAATGACTGAAATCCATATAGCAGAGAATAATGTATAGCATAATATTTAATTTCCTGACTCCTACACCCATAAACTGTGTAGGTAGTAGTATTAACACCTAAAACCTTGAAGGGGTAACAATTACAAGGTCAATGAACATGGTTAAATATCTGTTACATTTGTTTGCTCATCAGTAATATATGAAACAGTCCTTGGCCGCAACTGAGAAATATTCAATACAACAATGAAGATAATGATATCAATGAATACTAACATAAAAACAAAAGCAGCTATGTGCCAGTCAGTGATTCTCTGTAAAATAAGGCTTCAAGTTTACAAGAGTCAAATCTTTTTTAACCTTTTTATTTGGTGTGGGGTTATGAAATATGTAGAAGATGCGAAACATCTTTCCTTGAATTGTTCCTTTACAAAGTGAAAGACTGGGAGCAGTCAAGTAAGTTATCTGTAATAATCATCATTACTTCACATTAATAATTATTGTTTTACTCATTACATTACAAAAGATTTCATAATATCCTTGAATGTCAGGAGACAACAACAAATAAACACTGATATAGAGGAAATAGGAACCAATAATGATCAAGTAGTTTAAATTGGGACTAGAAAGTTTGACAGTCCTGTAGAAAGAACTCAGTTTTAAAGAAATCATTTCTCTTCATTCATACTTTTTATTTCTAAATACAATATTGAAGATTAAACACACTGTAGTCCAGATTATTCCCAATAAGGAAACAGTGTAAGAAATTATGATGACAGCTATATGTACTGGCACATACTTCTCTTGACCTGTATATGTGTAGTGTGATCAATCAGATTGAGCAAACAATTGAAATTAAATTACTTACTTGGCAATATTGTTGATTTTGACTCCACAGTTCCCAAGTTGTTAAGGAATTGCAAATCATTTTGATCAACAATTGCTACTTTTGTATATAATCCTATTTAAAAATTATTAAAATGCAACTACATTTGGGTGATACCTTTCCGATACTGATACACACTCAAATGTGACTCATGACGCAACCCTTCATTATTAAATGATAATTGTCCCTGTATATTGGACCAGTTTATTAATTGTACACAATATTTATACAGCAATACTTCAATTCCAGAAATATCCAAGTTCATCAATTCCTCAGGTAACAGATTGTCAGTAAACAAAGATTCATTCCAAGCATTAGCCAGAGCCCATAGAGCTTCTAGAGAGTAAGCAGTGAATAAACTCTGTGGTATTGTTGGTACTAGATTTGTTAAGTTAGTAATAGCCTATTGTGAAAGGATGATTTGGTTATTAAATATATATATATATATATATATATATATATTTGTATATATACCTCATCTGTTATATTGTTCTCTGGAGGCTCAAGTTGTACAGCCAATGTATTACTGAGTATTGTCCTCAACTGATCTTCATTACATACAGTTGTGATGTTATCATTAAATCCATACCAATAAGATAGAATAAACATAGACTCAGGATAACCTAATCCTTGATAGTATGCCTATTATAATAATATGCACATGTACATTATGATAGTTTTGGGAAATCAACCCCAGAATTATTCTGTTTCAATGTTTACTCTTACCTTACAAAGAATGTCTTTTGAGTTTAGAATTGTTGTGACAAGAATGTAAACAACAATGTTGTTGTTCTTTAACATGTATCAAAAAATGTTCATAATTATAGACAGCATTGATCAATATCTTTAATACTTACAAATTCTTCTTTTATTCTTAGAATGTCTCCTTCTCTATGCGCGTAAATATCTGCTACAACAATTTGGCATGACTCAAGATTTTGTTTTATTTTTTCTGAGACCTTAACAAAGCAGTGGTTGATGATCAAGTTATGCAAAATTTTCAATGAACTCTCAATAATTATTGATTGAGACATATAATAGCTATTATTTCATTTATTACTACATACATGAATACTAGTTCACACCAACCTCTATCAAATCAGATTGTGTGAAAATTCCAACTTGATTCCAATTAAATGTTTGAAGTAAAACACACAAATAACTGCCTACATTAGCTAGTGATGGATAGATATTAACTGTGTGATTAACAGAGTCCTTAAGAAATGGGGTATATGCAATCTGCAGATATATAGTAATATTAATTGGAAGTAGACTAGTTGGGTAGCTTACATGTAATATCTTCCAGGATTGAGTAAACTGAGTGAGTGTCTGAGAAATATTAGGACAAGCTCCATCAAGTAACACAGAAACAGTACCATTTGAAAGGTTGTTTAGTTGGATCATTTCTTTTTGGCACTCACTCTATAAAACATGGAGAAATAGCAATAATGTTATAATTCCTCTTACCTTGTCGAGAATCAGTGACTGTGTTGTAAAGACTGTATTAGTGGGTAAATAATTCTTATTCAGCCACTCCACTCCTTTTTTGACTACTTCATGTGGTTCAGTTGTCACATAGTCAATAGAATAGACATGTAAAATATTGACTTTAGAACTAGAGAATTCTGACATGACAGCAATTATATATAAAAAGATAATAAAGAATATAATGCTACCTAATTGTATAGCTATGGTATATAGAAAAAAATAAGCTAGTAGATCTCAATTTATATGCTGTCTCAGTTGAAATAAAAACATCATTGTTGTCATAACAATTATATATTATTATGATATATAATTAATGAGAATTTATATTAATGTAGACAAATATAATATCCTTAGTATAGAGATGATGTTATTGTCATCACTGCTACTTTGTTTGTGTCCTTAAATAATACTGACCATTTATTGTTACATTACATGTGTTTATCAGAAAGAATATGTTTTCATATTCAGTTTAATGATATTCAAAAAACTGCTGATTGTAAATAAAAAACTAAGCAGTCATTTATGATTCCATTACTGTGGCCAAGAATCCTTTTTATTAAAATAATGCTTTAAAAGGTAAATAGTTTCATGAATAGATGAATGGTAACTATGCAACAGAACAAAGTTGACAATACTACTATAATAAAATTTGGCATATACAGAAGAACTGGCACACTGATATCATACATAGTAGGATAATTTGACATCATGTATTATTGAATTGGCTAGTCATTCTCTTCCCCTGAGACCATACCACATGTGTCTTTGATAAATTAGCTGCATTTTTGTGACATGAGATGTTGCTATAGTAACTGCTTTGAACTTATGGCTTGATGGTATGATGTGATGTATAGTATAAAAATATACACAATACTATTAAATACATCAATTATAAAGTAGTTACAACAACATTCTACTTTAAAAGAAGCTTGGCAATGATAGAGAAATACCTTAATTGGTTACAAAATAAATCAGTAACATAATTTAAATGTGAATATACACATTCATTGATTGCTTTCAAATTTGCTTCATTGTTTCCCATCCTTTGATCTCAGTTTTATGTGGATTCACTAATATACACATGATTTATGAGTTAGTTTACGGGGTCTATTGGTTAGATGGCAAGTAATCTTCAGTTAGTTATTAGCCATCCCAACATGTTCGATTCCCTAATTTGTTTCACTAGTTAAATTTCTTACTATTCCTGGCCTTTGGTTTATGTGAGTTCCTATACACTGCACATACAATGTTATAGCCAATATACTATCCAGTTTCTAGATCTCTACACATCAATTACAAATGATTTATAGTTTAAAGATTTGGAGAATTAAAATTAAATTATTGTCCCATGCCTGATCCTTTCAAGCAAATTGCTTATATTGGACTAATAGAAAGTTCACACATCCTGCAGAGTATCTTAAAAGCTATAATTATAGTTTCAGTACAATTATAAACAATATATAAAAGGCATACCTTATAGTGTATTATGCATTGATCCCCACCCCCTAATCCAAAATATTTACTAGACACAATAAAGTACGAACTTCCTGCCGGACAAGCGTATAATATAGTAAAAGCTACCAATTTCTTTTGTTTTAAGTTAAAAGATGTCTTTGTTAATGTTTGTTATTAGATTTTTGTTAACTTCAATCCAGTACTCATTCTACAATGTTAAAACTGTCTGGAATACAATAGACATTTATATAGGGAGAATTCCTTTCAACATCATGCCAACTCACATAAATTGAACTGAGCTAATATGTTATCAAATAGCTAATAAGTTAAAAGTTCAGTATTATATACCAAAAGAAATGAATAGCTCAAAAACTTACAGACTTGTTTGGTTCATAATTCACAGGAATGTCTTTATAGTAAATATTAATGCTATTACATAAAAAGTGGACTTTTGGCTTATAGTATATATAGTACATACACTAGCAGGTACCATGCTGTATGCATATGTATAAGGATTAAGGAGCCTACTGCAAGCAAAAATAATAGATAAAACAGATGCATGATTGATACGATTTGGGATCAAGACAATTTGGTTCTTTATCCACTAACAACTTGAAATAACAAGAACAACAATAAAGGTAAACACATAAATCCATGTATCTGTAATTAATTATTAACATTTAACATTAGCTAGATCATTGTATTATAAAAATATTATAAAGACATTATAAATGAGCAGGTTATATAACACTTCCTGAATGATTCCAATCAAATGTTCTCAATGGCCATAACTATAGCCAATAATGAATACACATTAGTGTTTGTTTAGCAGAAACCTTAGCAAATAGGGTGTATGCACCTGTGGACATAAAACAGTTAGAGTGATCTTAATTAGATGAAGTCGTGAGTACATGTAACTTACATGTAACACTTCAATGACTTCATCATCATAGGCGAGAAATGTTACCTCCATCAGATATTACATTACTGTTTAAATTTGAAGATTTAACATTTAATTTTGTATGGTTATCCATTTACTTCAGTGAATGTACATTGAATATAACTAAAATATAATATTTATATTATAAATATATTTCACCCTCTTATACCTGACTTCAGAACTTATTGGATTCTGACACAAGATAGAACAAATGAAAATATTCCTTGTGGCATGATATGTTTACTCACAGAGAACAATAATAAGTCAACAGAATAATTTAATACAATTGTATCATTGGAATATAACTTCAATCATACTTGAGGTTATTGCCATAGCAACAACATTGTTGCCTATAAGCAAACAATTTAGAAGAAATTAGGTCTAATCCAAAGTGTAATTGGTCACATCAACAAATCTCATGACAGTATATGATATTATATTGGGATAAAATAATGCAGAAGAACATACATTAGTGTTACTTGCAACAGTATATCATATGTTTATATACAGTTGCCTACAGGCAAATACATACAGTTGCTCTGTGGCATGACCTGGTGCTATACTAGCTTTATTAAATTAATAAAACTTAATAAGTACAATTGTTTCTAGAGAAAGCTACACCCAAGAAGTTTGGAGGATTTGTGTCTACTACTGTTTTGACTGGCCTGGAGTAACAGGAACATCAATGAGTGGGTGGACTGTTGTTTATATAAGAGAGCATTAATTGTTATATAATATCATTAATTGGTTTGCAATCATGCTTCTAGTCCTTCTCTCAGTCTTTTCAGTGTTCCATCTTTACTCAGCTCAAGTTCCTACACCTCCTGCTAAAAATGGTATGTTTATTGGATCTGAAACCTTTAGTGACATGATCTATTGGTATCTAATTTATTCCATATCTAGATGCATCACTATATTTGGATGGAACTGGCATAATACCTGACTATTATCAATTGACTGATGCTGATATAACTGCTACTACTGGTGTAGGTTGTGTTGGTGGAGAAGATGTAACAAAAATATCCTGGATTCTACCAAATGGTGTTATCCTTGAAAATGGTATCTTAAACACCGGTTCCAATCTACAATTAACTATGCCTGCTACTAATGCAGCAAGGCTTGTTGCACCAGGTGGCCCAAACACCATCTCCTCTCTAGGAATTTTTAGATGTAGAGCTGAGTTTCAAGATGGAACAGTTATATTTCGACATGTTTGGATAGTTGATGATGAAGGTATGTAAACAACGCTTATAAGTTATCGCTAACATGTATAATATCATATTAATTTCTAGCTGATCTGCTCCCTTGACATTGTTATGTATATATTTGTCATAAAGAATGAACACTAATAATTATATCAGTGACATTCATAATAGAATGTTTTTAAGAGGCTGATTTACTGTATTTTTGGTTTAATTTTAGAAGATAGCATGAACAGTCTTGATCTGAAGAGTGCTTTTACATAATAGTATATTGCATAATAGTATATTGCATTTGTAAGCCTAATTTTGTTTTAGAAATTTGTCACAATGCAGAGCTAATCTTTTAGTCCTGCCCACATGTATTAATCTTAGTAAATGGCATGTATGTGGTTTTGCTTTATTTGATTGGCTACCTGCCAGTAGTGTAAACATACTACCCACTACTGCCCATTACAATACAAAGGATAGTATGTTGGGACCAGATAATAAGATATGTAAGATAACTGACTGGGTGTTGGCTATTATGCTCACACACAATTGAATAGCAGCTATCCACTAAGTAATTCAACTGAATTGATCTAATAGTACTTCTAAGAGTTTGTTAGTGTTTAATGTCAATAGGTAAGGTTCAACAAGTCATTGTGATGTCACAACATAACTGTATGACACATATCATTTGATGATTACATAATTTCATATGTATATTCACAGGTACAATTACTCCTACTATTGATACAAACTCATGTAAGTGTTCCTATTTGGGATTTAATACTCTTGATCAGACTCATGGTATATTGGTTATGGTTAATATATTCAATGGTGCTCCAACTAATGTCAACTGTAACTTTAATGGCAAATCTGTGAGCTCAATGATATTTAGAAAAATCAATACATTTGAGTCACCAACATCAGCTAAAGTCAACATTATCTCTTCTATACAAGTGTCTTCTGTGCCAGGTAGTCTAGTTTGTACTGTTACCAATGGAGCAGGCAGCAGTGCCTTGACTTGTAATCTTCAGGGTAAGTGAAATTCATAAATGGAATGAGCACTATTCTGTAGCTAGTACTGACACATTATGTTGTACACAACACTTAACAAATTCAATTAACTTCTATTACACACATAGCTTCTAACTTTGGCACTCCAAAAATCAAAAGTCTCACTCGAGATCCTAATAACCATGCTGTTGCAACAGTTAATTGGGATCCTGTTTCTGATTCTAGCAACTCTTTTAAAGATTACAGCGTCATTGTTGTAAGTACTGATGACAAAGACTTCATTCAATTTAAGGACATCAATATTACTGGCACTACAGCTACAATTACAGGGCTTCACCCATCACTGACATACTATGTCAGTATAGTAGCTAATAGTGTACCCTCAACTATTCCAAAAGCAGTTATACCACCTACTGTCAGTAAAAAATCAACTCTCCCTTCTCGTGAGTGTACATATCTGCTATTAGATACTCACATACATAGATCTATATTAAACTAATTTATATTTTTCTTTTTTAATAATTAGCACACACTCTACTGACCTATTTTTTCTCCTATAGTTCAATGTCAACCAGGTCATATTGAAAAGGTTCAAATAAAGTTGAAGATGTTTATGGAGAATGGCAGTGATTTTTGTTCATCTCTAGACAACAATGACTACTATATGGACATAATATATGCAACAATGAATGACTCATATCAAAACTGCTCTGTAACCGATCTTAAAAAAACTGACTGTAAAGCTAAAAAATACACACCTAAAAAGACAGCTGGAACTCCTAAAAAGGCCGCAACACCCAAAAATGCTAAAACACCAAAAAAGGCAAAATCACCCAAGAAAGAAAAAACTGGAAAAAGTAAAAATAAAAACAAAGTCGACATTAATATTTATGTTGATTTGATGTGTAACCCATATGCATGTCAAACTGGAGGCCTAACCCAGGAGGGAACTCCAAAGCGTAACCGCACCCATAAATTACGTACACGAGGTAAAAAACGCAGAAATGTTAAAAATCATTTGGACTTTATGCTCAATGGATTTGCACATAAAGGCTACATGAAGTCACGAACATATTCTCAATATTGTGGATCACTACTTTCTCCACTCCCAAAAGGGCAAAAATCATGTGGTAAGTACATAATTATAGTTATCTTTATCTCTCTTTAATTTATTCCTGCACAGATTGTCCTAATTATTGTTTTGCTCCATTGAACAAACAATACAAATGTCTAGGTCTGCTATAACAATATTATGGAATAAAGTTTTAGTATATTCACTATCTTGTGTTGAGTTATTTTATAAGTTGCAAGAATAGACCGTCAGTAATATACCAATATACCAGGAAAATATTAACATTTAAAAATTTAAACATTTTAATTTTCAAAGAATAAAATCACTAATAATAATGTCAAAATAGTTCATTAATTCTATTTGTAAAGTGTATCCTATGAAGTGAATGACACAAGTATAAACTAGTCCAAAATCACTAATAAAAGTCTAATTAATATTAGTACTGTACAGGTGGTGGCTCCATAGACCCACTCAACTGTGATCTAAAGCTAAACTGTGGACCATGCATAGCACGTGTCTTAATAAACTCCTCCTCCCACTTTTGTTGCTCAGCTCGTTTAGCACTAACATTCTTAGCATGTTCCTGTTGGCAAAAATAAGTGATAATCATCAATCTAACTAACATTACCTTCTCTCTAAATCGTAGTAAGATGCTCTCCATCTTGTCTTGAAGTTCCTCTATTTTTTCTACTGTGGTATCTTCCTCTCCAGAGAGACAACGAGCTTCTTCTTGTGGAAAGAATCCAGTATCATTGCCAGCAATCTGCATAAGAAATATTTGAAAATGAAACAATTAACACTACTGGTACTTGTATACTATATACCTGTTCATACACATATTTTTGAATAGCATTATGATCTCCAGTATCAATGCTATCTAGATACAATGAGTAATAGACGTAATTCCACATATTGTGATCATGTTTGATGTGGTTGATAAAACCCTAACAGAACAATACAAGATTTAATAATATTTATGAATTAATGTACCTTAGCTCTGCGCTCAAATTCATAGCTAGAAAGATCACATATGAAACACTTACTTTTCTGGTCAGCTTCAATATTGCTCTATAGAAGACAATACATCAACACACACACACACTGGCAAGTAAATGCCTCACTCTTTCCTCCCTTAGTTCAGAGAAGGAGTCCACAATAATACCAAAAACAATGTTGAGACCAATAGTGGTCACAATGACAAAAAAGGATAAATCAAACAGGAGTCTAGCAGTAAACACACCAGGTTCAAAAGATGGAGTATCATCAGTTGTATTAGTATAGAAAAGAATAGCCTAACATAGGAACAAAACAGTGATCAGAATTGATGTTATCAACATACAGTTCCTAAACTATCCAACAGTCCAAAACGAAGAACAGTGTACATGCATTGTCCCAGTGTATCACAGTAAAGTGGACCATTATTAGAGCCAGGAACAAAATTATTGTGGAGAAAAACAAACGAAATGACAGCATAAATGAACAGAACAATCACACCAAGAATTGCAACCCAGATCAAAGATATACCTATAAAATGTACTTTAAAGCTTTCTCACTTGAATCAGTATTGTACCATTTATTGTGACAGCTCTCAAAACCCTCTTCAATATATCATTAAAGGAAATAATAAACAGCAAACAAAGGCAGTAGAAATAGCCATAGAGGGCAAGAGATAGAATCGAACATAACAGAAATATAACCATATACAACGTTGAAACACCCAAGATATTGACATCTAAGCATGTTGATTGAGGAATGGCCATATACCTGTTGATGTGGAAATAGCGACCAATTGTAGATCTGCAAATTAAAAGTACAACTATGAACTACTACAACAAGCATACCTGATGGAAAAGAAAAATTGAGGTAGTTTGAAGTGTGGCCAATTGATGACAAAATATTCTACTGTAGTCCATATTGACATAAAAAGATGAAGTGCTCCCAGAATATAAAGAAGATAATATCTGAACCACTCAGGAACAGATGGTCTAAATACTCTGATGAAAAAGATGATAACAATTTTGCAAATACATTTTTTTACCTGTTATTATTCATTGCTGATGTCGGAGCACTATAGATAAACAGGATAAACAGGTTTAATATAAGTGTTAAAAGCATCAAAAGACGAATACGAACAGTACTGGAATGAAACATTTGTAAATAGTTGAAATGCACTTAACAAGCAGATCTAACTCACTGGAATGCCAGGAATGGCTTGAGAATCTTTGTATTTTTAAGTTTTTCCTGCACAAAGTATTATAATATACATACAATATAACACAATGTGAAGTACCTGATGGAGAATATCTCTCTTCAGTGCTGGCATAAGATCCAGTAGAGCTCTCTGTTTATCTTCCATTGAGTCTCTGTTAATATTCCAACGTACCACTTCAGTTATCTCCTCACGTAGATCATTCTATAAACCCAAAATTTAATAAGATTAAAAAAATTACATTACTTTGGAATCATAAGGGAAGTGCACTTGAGCTAAGACAGGCTTTGCTCCTTCTTGTTCATAGTGGATCTCAATAGTTCGAGAATGTTGTGAAGAATCATTGTAAACATCTTTACTTTTCAAGCATTCAGCATTCTTCTTATATTCCTCTAAATGTTTGAGATAATATCAAAGCATATCTGGCTTTTCATGTGCTATAAATTAATATAATTTTCCCACAAGGAACAACTGAAGTGTTTATGCAATCAAATTATGGAATACTTCTTACTCAAATTCTTAAGTTCAATAGCTCCATAGTCAATGAGTGCAATAATAGCATGGTGTGCTTTATATTGCCCTCTCTCACAGTCGTCATCCATTTGTTTCTTTCTGACCAAAGGATGAGATTGAAGATCATGAAATAACTTCATTGTTAGGATTACTGCTTCAACATCCAATGATGAACCAATACCCTAACAATATAAAGAACATAATTTGTAAGCTAAACTTATACTTACATGAGCAATGGCATTTGTTTTGTGGCTGGTTTCCTCTAGCATAACATCAAGTAGTTCTATGGCACTGCCTTTAATTTGAATAATGTCCAACAAACGAGAACATTGTGGACACTAATTTGAAAGATAAAACCAATTAATCAATATTCATTACCAGACCTTATCAGTAACAGTCTCATTGAAATGGCAATTGGTGTGTGAGTTATCGAGTGGTAGTTGCAGGATACGATTTAGTGGATCAACAATTAATTTGTCAAATATGACTTGCTGGTTTTGAACATTGCCCACAGACATTTCAATAAGTGCTTGTATAATCTGATGTATTTGACCCAAATGATCACGAGTAAGATCACTAGTATAAGTGTGAAGAAAGGTTGTGACCTCTGCAACCACATTAACAGTCTACAAAGAAAAATTATAATAATATGCATTGTGTTAAAAGGAATGACAAAATGAGGAACAAGGAAGTTCATCACATTACTTTAAAATTATCTGGTTGCTCTCTGAGGTAATCCTGCAGTGTTCTGTGTTGTCCATCACACATGAGACCAATCACTTCCAGGACAAGAGTAGTCCAACTAGTATCACTAGCTACAAGTTGAGAAAGATGTGCTGACTCTTCAGCAATGGTTTCTTTTAGAAGAGTCTCCACTTGTTCACTTGGGTCAGACTCAAAGGAGGTCTAAAAAGATAAAAAAGGCAATCTCCTGACATTGATGTTTTTACTACTTACTCCTTTTGTCTTAGGATGTTTAAGACTAGTGGTTGACCTTGTAATTAAAGGTTGGTCATCTTGATCTATACAAAGGAAAATAAAGTGATGGAACCAATAATATTACTCTTGTACCTTGTGCATTGAGAACTTCCATAGAGATAGCTACTTCTTTACCAGTACTAAATGCAACCTTAACAAAACAATTCTATAATTCAGTTGTCTCTGTATGTTAACTTACAGGTTGAGTGTCTCTATTAAAAGTGCCACCATGTATGCGAACAATCTTAATAAACATCATAAAAAATCTATAATTATAATATTAATGTACTTACTGGTTCTAGTGCTGGTTGATCACCTCCAGTTTGAGCACTTTCTATAACCTGTAAAATAGCAAGTACATACACTATTAATATTGCTCCATTATACCATTCTAATCTTTGCTTCTTGTCTTGACGCTAACTGTGATTCCAAATCAATACTATGTAATAAAAGTATATTTTGTAGTTTACAAAGAATTGTATTAGTACTTACGTCTCCTTATAATTAAGACTGGCAATCTCCAACCTTTCCTTAAAATTAAAAAAGAGTGTTTCTTCTCTTGTTTCCTTCAAGTCTAAAGCCAATCCTTCCTGAGTTTCTTCATTACCAGAGAACAAGAGAGCTTTCATTAAAGCTAAGGACTCCCTGGAGATGCATTCATTAGGATGAGATAGGAGAGGGATCACCTGTAAAATATAGAAAAAATCACTTAATACAAACTAGTTATCACATACTCTTTGAATGGCATTATTAAACCTTTGGATACGATTTTGAACTGGAACTACTAACTCATCACTTTTCCTGAAATAATAATCATATTGATTGTATGTATCAATAAAATATAGCTGACTGTCTGAATTTGATAGGATCTCTATCTTTCAATTCAGGATCAATGAGCTTAATTTGGTTGTGAATTAATGCTCTAAGCACCTTTTAAATATATGGTATTAGTAACAACAGACTCAATAGCTTTAAACATACTTGCAAACACCTGATATCCAGTATATCTTGATTGACTTGTTCAGCCTCACCTAACTGCTCAGTTCTTCTAAAAGACACTCTATAAATAACAATGAGATGCTGTGCAATGCCATTTTAACACCACTGACTCAAGCTGTTTCAGAAGTCTCTCAGCATATATCTTCACTTTCAATTCATGACTGGCAAGTGGACTAAATGAAATAGCATTTGAATGACCTTTACCTTAAATGCAGCGATACTCACTCTATATAAATAGCCACTAAATTTTGAAAGCTTGGACCTAACGGGAGTTCTTCACCTTCGTCATAATACTCTGTTCAAACAATCATATACTAAGTCAATTTCAAAACATTTTCTACCAATATCGTTCACTGGTGAAGCAATCTGATGTCTGGCAGTATTTGGACCCATGTAACAGTAACAATAGTTACAAGAATAGTTAGTAAAATCATCATTAAGATTTCGTTGCCTCTCATAGTTCTCTAGAGCATGTTCAACTCCTTCCTGTGTGAGATATGCTACAATAAGTATTTTCCCTATAACAGAATTACACCTAATACTACACCATGATGCTTAATTCATGTTTTATATAGGAGTAGGATATCGTAATTTTACTTATATGTAATGAAACATAAATTACCTCTGCTTGAGACTCAACAGTTAGAGTACGCTCCAAAGTTTTCCGACGAGAACTAGATTTAGGTGGGGCAGTCTTGATAGCTTCCTGTACTGTTTGAGTTTGTTCTTTGTCGATATTTGCAATAATCTGAATCTCTTCATATGCCAATAACTTATTGACAGTATCTTGATACTTTTGAATGTAGCTTTCATTAGAAAATACTTTAACAAGTTCATGACCAAGAAGCTGTTAAATAAGCAAAGACATAATCAGATCAATGACCTAAAAAGACATTACCATAAGACTTTTGGCAATGTGTCCAGAGACATCAAATTCACGTTGTTTCTGTTCTTCCTTATTTGTGCTCTCAGGATCAAAGAAATAAGAGTAATAGGTGTGGAGTAGAGGAATCACTCCATCAGCAAGATACTCCAGTAAACCAGGTATTATTTGACCGTTTTCATCTAAAAGGCAAAGTATTCCTGTTTTAGATAACACATTGTATTGTTACCAGTGACATCTGGAACTCCAACTGATGATGAGCGAGGCAATCTGCTACCACCACTATGAGCAACAGGCGAATGGACTGAAAAACTGGTACGACGACGATTAGAAGTGGTCAGTTCATTTCTGATATTGTCCATTTCTGCTGAGGAAACAAGACTCAGTACTCTAGCAATGTTCTCAAGAAGACCGCTAAGATGCTCCAAATATACCCACATAACTCTATACATAAAAATACAACTAATAAACTAATAATTAAGGGTTGTCACACTTACTCTCCATGTGTTAATGCACTACCTTGAGTGTTCTCTCGATCCCCTTCAGTATTCATATATACCCAAATAAGGAAACGAACAAATGGCCTCTTGTGTGCTGGTGGAAGATGGCTGCTCATTATTCTAAAAAGAGACAAAAATAGTCGCCATTATGCTTCAATAGACATTACCTGACAAGTTCTTCAATACTAAGAATGTTCTGACACACAGACTCAATAAAGAGATTCTTTCCTTCAGCACAGGCAGCTAACATATCAGTCACACTTAGTAATAATTGAAGTTGAGGATCAGGGACATCTGTCTCCTTATGTTAAGATATGTCCATTTAGAAATGCAAGAAAGATTCTTACAGAATTCAGTAATATTTTGCGTTTTTCTTCCATATCAGGAGTCTCTCCAAGTATATTTTGACAAAAGGCATCTCGTAATCGGCAAAAATTTTTCACAATAAGAGCTTGATTTCGTCCAACTGGAAGATCAAGTTCTTCAATCTGACAAAAAGTCAAATAGACAAAAGAAAAACATCACAAATACCTTGGCCATGGCCTCAAGTGTTACCATAAATTGAGCCTGAACAGTAGCATTCTCGCAATCCACAATTATTTCAAATATCTTTTCAACATGAGCTTCAGTCACTTTGAGAATTAGCTCTGGACCACCAGTGAACACCTGATAATGGAAAAATTATATTAAGAAACAACATTTATATTATTACTTCTGTGAGAAGATCAGCAAGATCAGCCAGTGCCAAAGTTGGCATTTTGATGGCTAACAAATCATTAATCCTGTTGAACAATCGTTTTTGAACCTAAATGAAATCAATTAGTACAGAAGCATATTATAAATTAATAACATACACTCTTATTATCAGCAGCAATATAACGCAAGAGACAAAAGCATTCACGAAAGACTTCTTCACCCACAGCAATGGAAGTACCTGTAACAAGATACAAACAGTAACAAACAGACATTTTATACTAACCAGTAATCTCAGTAGAAGGATCAGAACCCTTTTGTAAACCCTGATCTCCTTTTGTGAGAACAAAACTCACAATCTCTGACACAAGACCTGTCAGATATTAAGAAATCTAAAATTAAGAAATCTAAAATTAAGGTTTTGAAAATTACCAAAATTATCCATCATAATCTGATTTTGCTTGTTAGGGTGAGCTCCAGATCCAGCTGTAAAGGGTAACAAACAAAGTTCTTGAAGTCTCTGCATCAATTCCACTATCCTCTCCTGATTTTCCCGATTTGTATCTACTCGAAGTAACTGTCTCAATTCTGGAAGAATTTTATCATTGACTTCTTTGTAATCTTGCAATGATTTAGGAGCTGTCAATAGTTGACCCTACATATAAAATCATAAAATTTATAAACAAGTTGTATATATACTTGTTGAGCTTTGTTGAAAAGTTCCTCTTCAAAGAAGTACATTCGAGTAAGTAGATCAAGTGATGAAGTAACTAATTCATCACAATCATATGATGACAAATCTAATAACACCTCCTCCAGTTGTGGGATAGAATCATTAGGTGGTGCAAAATCTGAACCCTTCACATTACCACCACATAGATACTTAATGCGTTGGCGAACACAACTGCAGATCATGGCTAATTGTTAGTAATGACATCTTGTAGCTTACCTAATCATTTGAGGAGAAAATATCCAATTTTGTGGGTGCTCAGTGTCTGCTTTTATCAGTGGAATCAGTGCTTGAGGTGGATTATTTAAGGACTCTTTGCCACTATTGGTAACAGTTCTCCGAC
This sequence comes from Xestospongia bergquistia, assembly GCA_963965975.1. Taxonomy (NCBI): domain Eukaryota; kingdom Metazoa; phylum Porifera; class Demospongiae; order Haplosclerida; family Petrosiidae; genus Xestospongia; species Xestospongia bergquistia. Next base: position 3,947,035 of record OZ014425.1, read on the forward strand.
CATTTCCTACCAGAACTTTAAAATCGTACATAAATTTCTATGAAATGATGTCATATAATTCCATGTTTTATTTTATGAAGTCACTCTGACCTGTAAATTCACATAAAATTTGAATCGATAAAACAATTCCATCACTTCTAGGGCTCTGAAACAGAATGATATCAAAAATCAAATAAGTAAATTCTAGTGATGTCATCAGAGTATTGATATCGGATTCATACTTGCATTTCACAGCAAAGACCGCCTTATTTTCTGGAGCATCTTCTTTGCGACCACTACTTTTAAATTCTTTTAGGTCAATAGCAGATTCTAGAAAGAGAGAAAATCAATTGATAAAATTTTGTCAAAAATCCATTACTACTAAATGAAAATATCACTTTCAAATAAAAAATAGGAAAGACAAAATTAATTAGTTATAATGTAAGTGTTATAAATAAAATAGAAAGATATAATGACCTGTTATTGAAGGACTTGGAACATCTGTTTCCCCATCTAATAACTGGATAAGTGGTACCATAACTTCATTAATATCAGCTACATCATCATAGTAACCATATCTGACAAGATAACCAAGTACATCCAATATTTGTTCAAGAAGAAGATTCTTTTGAGTATTATCCATATCACAACACAGTTTCTATTAGAATGATTATCATATAAATGATTTAAATATGTGATAAATCATACTGTGTTTGCTTGAACTGTCTCTAGAATCCATATCTTAAGTGCAGGGAAGTGTAAGTTCTCAACTCCAGTCAATGCAATGGTCTCTTCGTCACCAGTATCAGAATATGGAGTAGCAATGAGATCATCATAAATCTAAGACAATAAACAACATTATTATAGTTTCATTCTATTCCAATCCTCACAACCTCAACAACCTTATGTGCTATATTTTAGAATGAAGAGACACTTACAAATGAGTAACAGAGGTGATCAAGAAAAGGTCTGTTCTCTCCAACGTCAACAAACATAACAAGAAGAAGTTCAACATAACGTGATCTCAGTGTAGTGTCCAGTTCAGTGTCTTTAGCACAGAGTAGAGCCTCATCAAAACTGATATAACCATTATTTTCTGCTGTGTGAACCAGAGCCTCAATAGCAGCTCTATTGTTACCCTATAAGAAAAACAGTTATAACAATAGCAAGCTATTGGGTAATACCTTGCACAGTTTTGCCAACAAATGGAGCTGAGCTTCAAAAAGTTCATATTTATCCTGATATAAAAAAATAAGGTGAGGATTTGTGATAAGACTCATTGCGAACTAACTTTGACTTGATTTGAATCTTTTGTTCCCCTTCTTCTAGAGAAAGTAAGAGTGCGGTTGCTTGTAAGGACTGGTTTCAGTTTGCGAATTGATGTAACTTGGTCTGAAGTTGGTTCATACACATAAACTCGATCTTCATTATCAGCATTTTTTTGAATTTTTGTCCTAAGGAAAATATTCTGTTGGCAAAAAAAAACAAACAAATAACAGCAAGGTTTTCAACTATTGGATCTTAAGTAAGAAACTAACCTTTCCTTGATCTAATACCAATTCCTTCATCAACCGATCTAACAAAAAGGTTACTTTGGTAGTGACCAAGATATGTTTGTTACCTTGAGTAGAAGGGATTGGTCGTCCAGCACAAACACAAAGAGAACTTAAAAAATGTAGAAATCGGGGATCCTATAATGTATTGTATATAAAAGATATAATATACTTTAGATTAAATACCTCAGTTTTACAAAATTGTTCTATCATGTAACCCATTTGAGTGTCAGCCATTTTGGACACAATAGTCCTAAAACAAGTAACAATAAATAGCAGATTCAATCAAAACAACACTCACAGATTGTCTTGAACAATTTCAACTAACACTTCTTCAGCATTTAGTCCTTTCCTCATCTGATATCAAAAAAAGATAAAAGTATCTCACTGTACATATGTATACCTGTGTTTGAAAGAACTCTATAAATCTAGCTAAGTAGTTCTCATTTTTACGACTATCACCCTCTAAATATTTCTTGATGACATTGTAACACTCTCGAGCAATTGCAACATATTGGCTATACAGCAATTAGACTAAGTGTGCTCAATTGCATGAAAAGACTTACTGAGAGTTTTCAAAGTGATCTGCATGCTTGAGGATTTCAGAAAGTTGTTCTATAATCTAAATGTTATGAACACATAAAGCTAGAGTGAGACTAGTATTAAAAAACATTACTCTGAGATTTCTTAATAGCTTCTGATTATTTTTTGTGTCTCTGTCATGATCAGTGACTAACCATTTACCCAGATCAATCAAAGTGTCTCTTACACGTACAGAATGCTTCTGTTCTACATCAACCCCACTTATAAGCTAATGAAAAAGTAATAAGTATGATACAGGAGTGAATTTGATAGTATCTAATTACCTTTTGAATATAAGCTGATAATACAGGGACAATCCCAGCAACATAATTGAAGCTGTCCAATAAATCTTCTGTCACCTGGATCATACAATATATTTATATATAATATAGGATAAACATATCTACATACTTCTTGCAATGTGTATGAGTCATAGTCTCCCCTATCTTTGCTGGTAGAAAGCTAGCATAATTATATTCAATAATATACTTTATCCATTATATAACTACTATTTAAATACCATATAAAGTTCAGCAGAGTCCCACTGTAGACCAGCTAATCCTTTGGCTGTGGGGTCAAAATTCTTGCGTGTATAATGAGCTGTGTGGATTAAAATTGATTTAATAATGTGAAGATAGTATATTCATTACTTTTCTTTTCCAAATGAAGCCATTGTCCACTAACAAGATGTTTGATACAGGCATATGATTCCAACAGGACTTCGTCACCTTCCTGTAAGCATTTTGTTAATATAAAATCATTTTTACTGCATTACCTCTATGAGTGGATGGAAACTAAACAGAGTTTCTAAATCTGGCCCATCATTTGACCTTTCTTTCAGAGTGACCTTTAGACAACAGAACATGATACATACATATTATATTAGACGAATATTAATGTACCACACGTTTATCACCATCTTTGATAACTGCTAGATAAAGTCGTGTTGGAAGATGCTTGATTCGACACCTCTCACCCCAGGAAATAATCTCACCTTGTGATTGATAGTGGATTATTTTATTTTATAATCTCTTTCCTTACCACTTCTAGGATCCTCTTGTTTCTCAATTTGCCAGTAAGTATTAGCTGAAGTAGATGGAGCAGCATGTTTTCTAGAGTCTACACGTCTCATACGACAATGAACTAAAAATAAAATAAATAAAACATTGTTAACCCTTCCAAATTCATCTCACCATCTTCAATGATAGGGTTGCCCTCGGCAAAGGATCCTTCAGCAACAATATAACATTCATCTTCCTTATGGAAGAGTCTAACACAACCACCAGCCTACATGAGGGAATATGGAGTAACCACAAATTACATTACATAAGATCACAGTGCTTCATAAAATACATATACCCTATACATGTAGGGGGTCTAATAAGACATATTAATATATGGTCTCTATTAGAATTATCAAATTCTAACATAATTACATATAAATATTCTAACACAACCACTAGAGGGAGTGCACGGTGGTATTCATTAAATATAACACTATCACAATAAAGTAGAGTAGTCCTCATAACAGTGAGTAATCTCCACTATCCAATAAGTATAGTGTCGCATTGATAAGATAATTAATTAAAAGCAACATAGTAACAAGGTGAAGGTACTACCATAATTGGTATGTAGATAGCCACTTTATTTAAGGCTAAATGACATACCTCATGTCTCATGAGGTCATTTCAATATATATTGTAACATTATAAAGCAAGACTTTCTAAGATCCAGACAACTACATCATAATGAATGTTTATCAGTAATACAAATAAGCAATAGATCTATAAACATAACTAGTCTTAGCCTATAATAGTTAGTATGAATTAGAGTCATTCACAGATAATGCATGCACTCACTCTCAGTGCTTTGCTTGGATGTTTGGGTAAAGGGGAATAGTGAGAAACAAGTGTCAAAGCTGACTCTGTAGCCGACAGGTTTAACTCGTGGCTAGAAAATAGTACATAAACAAAGATACTTGTCATATACTTTCTTGTGTTTCATTAGTAAAAAACAATGATAATTATTAAGGAGATAATATATCTCACCATTCAAGTAGTACATTGAACTTTGAGCGTTTCAGATTACCACTACTGCAGTGTAAAAATTGTCCCTGAGTTTTGATGCTTTCAATTTTAAGTTGATCACCAAATCTCACCTATAAAAGGAAGGACATGACATAATGTAGATGACTTCAGTGCTAGAAACTCACTTCATCACCCTCAGATCTGACTTTGTAGCGTGGAAGAATTTTGAAAATGCACCCTTCAGCATTTTCATCAGATAAATTGACCTATTTATAGAAAAGACAGAGAGAGAGCAAAGGAGTGTATAGATCTATTTGTTACATACAGATAATATATGATCTCACCAAAAGATTGCTACTTTCTGTTTTAGAAGCCTCTGAACGAACTTTGACAAACTTCTTAGAAGCAATGTGTTGAAGCTATACAAAAATAAGAAGAGGCAGTCCTTAGATAATTAGTTATAACTATAATTAGTAGCTGATTGCTTAGTTTAAATAAAGACACCAGTAAATGACAATACCTGTATTAAATCTCCATAGACAACTTTGGTTCCATATCTTCTCTGTTGTTCTAGACTATTCTCAGTATCTTCCACTTCAACAGCACGCTGTTTGAAGAATAGCTATCATAATATGTGAACCGTGTATTACTATACCTTAGCATTCAATATCTCATATTCTTCAACACCCTTTCTCCTATATTGAAAAATTTTAAAAATAATTTTTTAGAACATATAATTTTAATTATATTATCTTACTGTTCCAGTTCTCTAAAGTGCTGTTTGGCTTTGTATTTATTGGGTGCCAGTACCTTGAATGTAGCATCTGCAATAATAATGTGTGAACAATTGATGATGACATAAAATCAACATCTAATGTAAATAGCTATATAGATCTAAGTGGCTTGGAATGGAATGTATATATACAAATTAAACATAATAACAATTATATATGAGCTCTGAAATTGAATTAGACTTTATGACTCAAACATTGCATTCTGTCAACAGCTGATTTCTGAGTGATGTACTATTGTTAGTTCAATGTAATCATATTCATAAGAATATAGTCTTTATCTGTAACTCTCAAGTGTACTCTATATCAACTGATCATGGCATCTTTAATATTAACATTCTAGCAACTTCTATTAATATCCTTCTTGTCAATTTAGAGTAGTCCTTACACTAAAAGATGGAGTATACCAATATCTAAAAATGCTCGTCTTTTAGTTATATTTTAAATAACCAAGAATTTATTTATTACCAATAGATATCTAGAAAAGCTAACCAAACTATATACACCAGATCATTAATGGTGTAACTTACAAGCAACATTTGGAAATTGTGTTTCTTTTTCATTATCTATACTATCAGATTGTATGATGTAGACAGTCAGAAAATTGTATGGAGAGCTACACAATTGCAATTAAAATAGACTAAGAAGTAATGTATAATATACTGAAATACCTCGACAACTCCGAGTAGACATAACCATTGCCCTCTCTAGTTTTGATCAAGAACAGTACTGTATCACCAATGTGCAGGGAACTTTGTACAGCTGCAAAGCTCAGTGCACTTGCCATTCTCTCTCACTTAATTATGAATACACTAAAAGCTAATAACCAGTAGGGGAATCCCTCCCTCTATGGTAGCGCACGTATGTGGATAAAACTTGCACAGGAATAATTATTATAATTATTGTAGTAACACTTCGGTTAAAAATGATTTACATTCAAAAATTGGAATAAAAAATTGACAATTTTTTTCGAAAATAATAGCCTAGGGGAAAACAAAATCCTAACAATATTTAATATGATAATGAAAACATGAGGTCAACATAACTATACTAATTGTCTTATCCAAATGTCTTTCATTAGTATTATCACTGAGGCTTGTCAAAGGACAAACTCATTGAAGATGTGATACTAGACATGCCATGACGAGCCTTAAGAACTTGTTCCTCCCATTGTCTTTGTTCAGCTCGTTTAACACTAACACTCTTAGCATGTTCCTGTTAAGACAAGTAATTAAAAACTGGATTATATTTATGTACTCTTACCTTCTCTCTAAATCGTAGCAAAATACTATCAACTTTGTCTTGGAGTTCTTCGATCTTTTCTACAGTGGTGTCTTCTTCTCCAGAGAGACAACGAGCTTCTTCTTGTGGGAAGAATCCAGTATCATTATCTCTAATCTATAAAAGTGAAGATAATTATTTTTATGAGCCCTACAATAAATGTACAACATACACGTTCATACACATATTTTTGAATAGCATTATGATCTCCAGTATCAATGCTATCTAGATACAATGAGTAATAGACATAATTCCACATATTGTGATCTTGTTTGATGTGATAGATAAAACCCTAACAGAATAATACAAGATTTAATAATGTTAATGAATTAATGTACTTTAGCTCTGCGCTCAAATTCATAGTTGGGAAGATCACATATGAAACACTTGCTTTTCTGTTCAGCTTCAATATTATTCTATAAAGACAATACATCAACACACACACACACACACATGGGTAAGTAAATGCCTCACTCTTTCCTCTCTTAATTCAGAGAAGGAGTCCACAATAATACCAAAAACAATGTTGAGACCAATAGTGGTCACAATGATAAAAAAGGATAAATCAAACAGGAGTCTAGCAGTAAACACACCAGAATTAAAAGGTGGAGCATCACCACTTTGATTAAAAGGAACCAACTAAAGGAATAACAATATATTGTCAATTCTTATATTTTGGATGATATACCAGTCCTAAATTATCCATCAGTCCATATCTCAACACAGAGTAGACACACTGTCCCAAATTTGCACAGTACAGAGAAGCATCATCAGTGCTAACAAACTGGTTGTGCAAGAAAGCAAATGAGATGACAGCATAAATGAACAACACTATCACACCAAGAATTGCAATCCAGATAAGAGACAAACCTGTATATCATTTTTAATATAGTGTGAATTGAATACAATATTTTAAAAGTTATTACCATTCCTTGTGACAGCTCTCAGAACCCTTTGCAAAATGTCATTATTAGCAATAATAAACAATAGACAAAAGCAATAAAAGAATCCATTGAGGCCCAGAGAGAGAATTGAGCAGCAAAGAAACAGTATCATGTACATTGTTGTCACACCAAATATACCCACATCAAGACAGGTAGACTGAGGAATGGTAATGTATCTGTCAATGTGAAAACGTTGGCCAATTGTAGACCTGTTAACAGTAATAGTAAGATACTCTAAGGACAATAAGCATACCTGATGGTATAGAAAAATTGAGGCAGTGTAAAATGTGGCCAATTAATAACAACATATTCTACTACAACCCATATAGAGAGGAGGAGATGAATACCTCCTAGCACATAAAGAACTGGTATGAACCAGGTAGGCAGATCAGGCAAAAAGACCCTGAAGTGTAAAATAAGATGATACATTGCTAATTGTCACTGCTTTATGAACTTACTTGTTGTTCCCTTGAGCTCTTGTAGGAACAGTATAAACAAACAGGATGAACAGGTTTAGTATAATTGTCAGGAGCAACAAAAGGCGCACGCGAGCAGTGCTAGAATAGGCATATATAACAAATATTAACTATTAAGATAATTGTAATGGAAAAACTCACTGAAATGCCAGGAATGGCTTGAGAATCTTTGTATCTTTAAGTTTTGCCTGTACAAAGTATTATAATATACATACAATATAACATAATGTGAAGTACCTGATGGAGAATATCTCTCTTCAGTGCTGGCATAAGATCCAGTAGAGCTCTCTGTTTATCTTCCATTGAGTCTCTGCTAATATTCCAACGTACCACTTCAGTTGTTTCCTCACGTAGATCATTCTGTAAATGAAATATCCATATAATATATAGACATTAATTTATGAGTTATACCGCGGAATCATAAGGGAAATGCACTTGAGCTAAAATTGGCTTAGCTCCCTCTTCTTCATAATGAATCTCAATAGTTCGAGAATAATTTTTAGACTCATTGTGAGAATCTTTACATTTCAAATTCTCTGCTTTTGACTTTAGCTCCTCTACAGAAAGACAAATAAGATTGTCATTAATGCAACATTGTCAACTATTTTTACTTTTAGTCTTGATATTAATGGCTCCATAATCAATGAGAGTGACCATTACATGATGAGCCTTAAACTGTCCTCTCTCACAATCATCATCCATTTGCTTCCTCCTGACAAGAGGATGAGATTTCAACTCGTGAAACAAATTCATAGTTGTGAATAAAGAATGGAGGTCCAATGCAGAACCCACAGTCTAAAAAAGAGAGATTAAACATCAATGATGACAATAGACTGCTAGTACTCACAAAAGCAATCTCCACAGTCTTACAACTAATCTCTTCCAGCACCACATCCAATAATTCCACAGCACTGCCTTTAACTTGAATAAGGCCCAATATATAATCACATTGAGGACTCTAACAAATTTACGAAAGAGTTGTTATTAGTTGATTTTTGTAACTTACTTTATCAGTACTAGTTTCAACATTGCAGTCCTCATGAAGTGGTAGTTGTAAGATTCTGTTGAGTGGATCCATGACAAGTTTGTCAAAAATGACTTGCTGATTCTTAATATTTCCCACACACATCTCAATGAGCGATTGAAGAATTTCGTGTATCTGGTCCAAATTATTATGAGTAAGATCACCACTGTAAGTATGTAGGAAGGTCACAACCTCAGCAACTACATTAGTTGTCTAATGAATTAAAAAGAATAAATGATCCTTAACTTTAATGATTAGTTACCTTGAAATTATCTGGTTGTTCTCTGAGGTAATCCTGGAGTGTTCTGTGTTGTCCATCGCACATGAGACCAACCACTTCCAGGACAAGAGTAGTCCAACTAGTATCACTAGCTAATATTTGAGACAAAAAAGTTGACTCTTCTTTAAATCTCGACTCAAGACTGTCAGAAAAGTCAGATTCAAAGGAGACCTACATCAATAGTTAAACAGGTACATCATTCTTTAAATGGATGAGCTGTTTTCATCTAGTATCACTTTAGCTATACATTCTGTCATCCAATTTTTTAAAAGAAAACTATGAAAATTCACAATTCACAAAGCTCCCACATGAGTTACTGAGTTACACAACAGCAACCATTTTTACATTACAAGTTTAATACATCTGAAATGCATGCAACAAAGCTATATGGCTTGAAATAATCTGATAATTTGATATATAATACTCACTCCTTTAGTTCTCAATGCTGGAGCTTTCCCACTAGAATTCAGAAGAGGTTGCTTGTCGTCATGTCTAGATCGAGAGTCACCTAAAAATGAATTACTGTAAATGATGGCATTAAACACACAATGATTACTTACGTTGAATTTCTTCCATTTCTATAGCAACTTCCTTTCCTACTGTGAACATTACACCCTATATAAAAAGACAACATGTCATTATGTTTACCATATCAACATTGTTACAAAACTCACCCCCAGGACACTTTCCTTACGTAATGTGCCTTTCTGACTAGGTATAGAACTGGCCTAAATATATAGTAAATTGACCATAAATAATTCTTAAACAAGCTCAAATGCAATTGTTGTATTGAAACAACTCACTAATTGTATCCTAGACTCTTGCCTTTGCTGAAGTTGTTTTTCAAGGTCAATCCTAATAAAACAATATTTTGAACTTAAAAAGAAGTCTCTATATTATAATACACCTACGTTTCCTTATAGTTAAGGCCAGCAATTTCTAGTCTTCTCTTTAAGGTGATAAATAGTGTCTCTTCTCTTGTCTCCTTTACATTCAAAGTTAATCCTCCTTGGACTTTTTTATTACCAGAGAACAAGAGAGCTTTCATTAAAGCTAAGGACTCTCTGGAGATACCCTCATTAGGATGAGAAAGGAGAGGAATCACCTGTAATTTGACATGAAACATTGCAATTGAAAGTTTAAGAAATTTACCCGACTAATGGCATTATCAAAATCTTGAATGGAGTTTTGTACTGGGACTACTAGATCATCACTTTTTCTAGCAAAGTTAACAATATTATCACATTAATCTAATCTTTGTTGAATGCTAACTTTCTAAATCTAATAGGATCTCTATCTTTCAATTCAGGATCAATGAGTTTGATTTGGTTATGAATCAAAGCTCTCAGAATCTGTTTCAATTAAAGATTATTGACATTTATTGATTGAGTGTTTTTCACCTGCAGACATCTGAAGTCAAGAGTATCCTGATTGACTTGCTCTGCTTCACCTAACTGTTCAGTTCTGCTGATAGATATCCTATAAAACACAACACAACATTTATAATTATAAATACAATGATGTTGTGTTTTTAAGAAAGACAATTCTAACTAGTAGTGACTACTTACTCAAGCTGTCTAAGCAGTCGTTCTGCATCTAACTTCACTTTCTTTTGAGAAGCTTGTGAACTATAGTATAAAACACAATTACACTTTTATACATTGTTTTGTACTCACTCAAAATAAAGACCAACTAAACATTGAAAGCTTGGTCCTAGAGGAAGCTCTTCACCTTCATCACTATATTCTGCATGAAATAAAATTTTTAAAAATATATGAGTAGAATGTCTAAATTAAAAATACAATTGAATACCTATTTCATCTACTGGTGAGGATATCTGATGCCTGGCAGTGTTGGGTCCCATATAAGCCAAGTGATAGTTATGAGAAAAAATATTGAACAAGTCATTGAGTTTCTGCTGTTGTTCATATCCACTAAGAATCTTTTCACTGTTTTCCTTTAGACAAATGAAATATGAATGAAATTATCATTTTAATATAACTGAAGACATCACTGTACCTCAGACTGAGATTCCACAGTAGGGACACGTTGCAAAGTGTGTCGACCAGTTTTAGCTTTGGGTTGAGCTGTGTTAAGAGTTAATTGAACTGATTGAGTTTGTTCATCATCAATATCCGCCTTGCTACGTATTTCATCATAATTTAATAATGTATTAATAGTCTCTTGGTAAATATGAACATAAGTTTCACTAGAAAAAACTTTAACAAGTTCATGACTGAGAACCTGACAAGAACAAGAAATCAGGAACAAAAACATAACATTAGTTTATTACCATAAGGCTTTTTGTAATCATTGCTGAGACAGCAAGCTCTTGTTCTCTTTGTTCTTCTTTATGAGTACTATCAGGATCAAAGAAATGGGAATAATAAATATTGAGTAAAGGAATAACTCCATCAGCAAGATACTCAAGTAGACCAGGTATCAATTGTCCATTTTCATCTGTAAAGGTAAGTGATAACATCTGCTCTTTATATACATGTATAGCAGAACATATCATATAGGACACCCTGCATTATTAAAGATACACTCTATAATATGTATAGGATAATAATGATGACAAAGTGTACTATTCAACTTGTTTAATGAAGAAACACATAAACTAAGTTTTCTATTTGTGTCTGCTATCTCTTTTTGTACACTATATACCTGTAACATCTGGGATTCCTACAGAAGCCAAGCGAGGTAAACGATTTCCACTTGGATAGATAGGAGAATGAGCAGAGAAGCTGTTACGACGCCGAACTGCAGATGTCAATTCATGACGAAGGTTGTCCATTTCTGCTGAAGGAACAAGACTCAGTACTTTAGCAATGTTCTCAAGAAGACTGCTAAGATGCTCCAAATATACCCACATAACTCTATACATAAAATACAATTAGTAAACTAATAATTAAGGGTTGACACACTTACTCTCCATGTGTTAATGCAGAACCTTGAGTGTTCTCTCGATCACCTTCAGTGTTCATATATACCCAAATAAGGAATCGAACAAATGGCCTCTTGTGTGCTGGTGGAAGACGACTACTCATAATTCTAAAGAAAAAAAAATTCCATTGAACTTCATTAGATAATCAATATACCTGACAAGTTCTTCAATACTAAGAATGTTCTGACACACAGACTCAATAAAGAGATTCTTTCCTTCAGCACAGGCAGCTAACATATCAGTCACACTCAGTAATAATTGAAGTTGAGGATCAGGATTGTCCATGTCCTACAAAAGTTAAAATGAAAATAATTATAGTCTGTTTATTTATTGAAGCATATTCTAACCGAGTTCAAAATTGCCATGCGTTTTTCTTCCATGTCTGGTGTCTCTTTGAGTATGTTCTGACAAAAGATGTGTCTTAGTCGGCAAAAATTCTTCACAATGTAGGCTTGATTACGTCCAACAGGAAGATTAACTTCTTCAATCTGATCATAAAAGGACCAAATTCATATTCTAGAACTTCTTGTAGAATAAACTAAAGAAAACATACCTTAGCCATGGCCTCCAGTGTTACCATGAACTGAGCCTGAACAGTAGCATTCTCACAGTGAATAATAATTTCAAATATTCTCTCTACGTGACCTTCAGTCACTTTCAGAATTAGTTCTGGACCACCAGTGAACACCTAATGTAGGAGAATAGCAGATAATACATGATGGTAGTAGCGCTGAGCTATAATCAATACCTCTGTGAGTAAGTCAGCAAGATCAGCAAGAGCCAAAGTTGGTACTTTGAGCACCAACAAATCATCAATTCTATTGAAGATTCGTTTCTGGACCTAATGAATTAATCATATCATACAGAACATGTGGAAGAACATTGCATACACTTAAGTTATCAGCAGAAAGATATCGTAAAAGACAGAAACATTCACGAAAAACTTCTTCACCCACAGCAATGGAAGTATCTATAACATCAAGAATACATGAAGTGTAAAAAGTACATTATTGCATACCAGACACATCAGTAGATGTTATATGATCATCCTGAGATCTAGCTTTACCTCCCTTTCTGAGTATAAAACTCATTACCTCTGATACAATACCTATATTAGTATATATTATAAAATCTAGTTAAAGTGATGTTACTAAATATTACCAAAATTTTCCAACATAAGTTGATTTTGTTTGTTAGGTTGAACACCCAAGCTTGTTGTTACTGGCAAAAGACACAATGATTGAAGTCTCTGCATTAATTCCACTATCCTCTCCTGATTTTTACGATTTGTATCTACTCGAAGTAGTTGTCTCAATTCTGGAAGAATTTTATCATTGACTTCTTTGTAATCTTGTAATGATTCAGGAGCTGTCAACAGTTGACCCTAGACATAAAAATCATATAATTTATAAACAAGTTCTATATATACTTGTTGGGCTTTGTTGAAAAGTTCCTCTTCAAAAAAGTACATTTTAGTGAGTAGATCCAGTGATGAAGTAACTAATTCATCACAATCATATGATGACAAATCTAATAACACCTCCTCCAGTTCTGGGTCACTAGGTGGTGCAAAACCTGAACCCTTTACATTACCACCACATAGATACTTAATACGTTGATGAACAGCACTGAATAATAAAACATAAACAATAAGTGCACACTATGTAATGTTGACATATTTCTTGACCAACTTACTTTATTATATCAGAGGATAAGATAGCTTCCTTATTGCTGGTTTTCATGAGTTGAGACAATATAGTGGGTGGATCTGAAGAAAAGGCATTTATAAGAGCATCAAATACACCTGTTTTGTCTTTTGATTCCTCAAGAACTTTGAAGTCATATAAAAATTTCTATAAATATAGGTAATGTAGTATGACAACAGGAAAATGTATTTTAACCTGAAGTTTTACATAAAATTTGAACTGAAAGAATAATTTCAATACTTCAAGAGCTCTAGAAATTTGTTAAAGTAGTCAACTGTCTACAAGAATGTTAGAATGATTTTACTTTTCTTTCACAGCAAAGACAGATTTATTCTCTGGGGAATCTGCCTTGCGTCCTTTAGACTTGAAATCCAAACTAGATTCTATGTAATAAAATAAAGTTACTTTTAACACAGGAAAGAATTATTGAATACATTCATTGTTTTCATGATGTAAATGAAATGGTTTATATTATAATTACAATAGTAAATATTCCATTCATTTTGTACTATGTATTGTTAGGTAATGTATTATGATGATTTGTTATAATTGTATTGCTATGTGTTTTTGTGATGTAACAGTGCTGTAAAAGTTAACATAATAGTTTACACATAACTAACATAAATCCCTTGATTTTATAGTGAATTTATTATAAATTATACAAGGTCTTCACACTGTTGTAAACGTAAATTTGTAACTTAATTCAAATTGAATTGAGTTAATACTAATGTGAAGATTACAAAAATATGAACTAAATCAGTCAATTATTACTCAATATATATGTATATAACAACAATTAAAGTGAGCAATTAATACAAAAAGACAATGTCAAATAATAAGAGTTAGTACTTGCATAGATAATTCACAAACATTTTTATTCATTATAAAACGTATCAGCAAACTATTAAGTCTCTCTTACTAAATATCAATTCATTAATAATGTAACTACCTCAGCTAAAGACACTGTAACGTATTTATATTTACCTCTCCTTGAAGGACTAGGTAAATCTGTTTTTCCATTTAGCATTTGTATGAGTGGAACAATGGCTTCATCAACATCTTCTACATCATCATAGTAACCATAACTTACAAGATGACCAAGAACATCCAGAACTTGTTCTAAAAACAAGTTCTCTTCCTCATGTTCCAAATCGCATCGAAGTTCCTGAGAACAAAACTAGTAAATAAAAAGAGTTAACAATTTGTTTCACTCACTGTAGACTCTCTGATAGTCTTAAGAATCCAATCTTTCAAGTCAGGAAAATGAAGGTTCTCTACTCCAGTTAATGCCTCTGTTTGACTATCTCCAGTATCAGCATAAGGAACTGCTACAAGTTGAGAATAGTCCTATTAGGGATAATGAATATTAGGTATTGATTCTAAAATCATAAAAGTACTTACAAAAGAATAACAGAGGTGATCAAGAAAAGGTCTGTTCTCTCCAACATCAACAAACATAACAAGAAGAAGTTCTACATAACGTGATCTCAATGTAGTGTCCAGTTCGGTATCTTGAGCACAAAGAAGAGCTTCATCAAAACTGATATAACCATTCTCATTGTCTGGATATAACATAGCTTCAATAGAAGCTTTGTTATTACCCTGTTGTAGTGATCATATATAATATACTAATATGACATTTCTTTTATACCTCACAAAGTCTTGCTATCAAATGTAGTTGAGCTTCAAGAAGTTCATAAATATCCTAATAAAAGAATGACTAACTTATGAGATGCATTTTAAAGATTAGTAGTAACCTTTTTTGCTGCTTTTGGCTGTTTAGACATAGTTCCTTTTCGCCTTAAATCTAGATTATCAGGTGGGTGGAGCTTTCTGAGTGAAGTAGCCTTGTCTGGAGCTTGTTGCTCATAATAATATACCTGACTACCATTGTTATCAGGGTTCTTCTGAATCTTAGTCCTGAGAAATAAGTCCTATTGAATAGAATGAAGATACAACTCTGACATAAAGTTAGAGACTATTTTCTAACATTTCCATGTTCCAAGACAAGCTCTTTTAGTAAACGATCTGAGAGACAGAAAGAGAGAGAGAGAGAGAGAGAGAGAGACAGTAAGACAGAAAGAGTATAAAAATAATGTTCTGTCATTAGATAGAATATTAATAAAATGGCTTTATACTTTATACACTCTCAAATGATCATAGAAACTTACTTTGTGTTGAAGGGATTGGTCGTCCAGCACAAACACAAAGAGAACTTAAAAAATGTAGAAATCGGGGATCCTATAATGTATTGTATATAAAAGATATAATATACTTTAGATTAAATACCTCAGTTTTACAAAATTGTTCTATCATGTAACCCATTTGAGTGTCAGCCATTTTGGACACAATAGTCCTAAAACAAGTACCAATAAATACCGGACTCAATCAAAACAACACTTACAGATTGTCTTGAACAATTTCAACTAACACTTCTTCAGCATTTAGTCCTTTCCTCATCTGACATCAAAAGAAGATACAAGTATCTCACTGTACATATGTGTACCTGTGTTTGAAAGAACTCTATAAATCTAGCTAAGTAGTTCTCATTTTTACGACTATCACCCTCTAAATATTTCTTGATGACATTGTAACACTCTCGGCAAATATTAATATGATAACTGATGTCAAGTGATAATCATGAATTAATAAAACAGATGAATCTCACCTTGACTTTTCAAATTGATCAGCTGACTTCAGAATTTCTGATAATTGCTCTAACACCTAAAGAAATACAAACAAGTTTATAGTGTAGTGAAAGACACACATAGTTGAAAGAACTCACTCTGAGATTTCTTAACAGTTTCTGGTTGTTTTTATTATCTCTTTCATGATCAGTGATCAACCATTTTCCTAATTCATTCAAAGTGTCTCTAACACGAACGGCTTGTTTCTGTTTTAGATGTGTACCCTCTTCAATCTAATGTGCAAAATAATTATTTCTCATTATAATATGTACATTACCAGTCTAATATGAGCTGATAATACAGGGACAACCCCAGCAACAAAGTTGAATTTGTCCAATAAATCTTCTGTTACCTAATTAGTACAAGCAAAATATCACTTATAAATCAGACTCATACTTACTTCTTGTAATGTGAAGGAATCATAATCTCCTTTGTCTTTGCTAGTAGACAGCTAAAGTAAAAACAAGTTAGAGATAAAAAATATGTTTTTAGCACACCATATAAAGTTCAGCTGAATCCCATTGTAGACCAGCTAATCCTTCAGCTGTGGGATCAAAATTCTTGCGTATATAACGATCTGTGTGGATTAAAATTGATTTTGAACTCATAAATATTTCCTTCCTACTTCTTTTCTCCAAATGAAGCCATTCTCCACTGACAAGATGTCTGATGCAAGCATATGATTCCAACAGGACTTCGTCACCTTCCTGTAAGTGCTTTGTTAATATAAAGTCATTGTTACTCCATTACCTCTATGAGTGGATGGAAACTAAACAGAGTTTCTAAATTTGCCTCATCATTTGACCTTTCTTTCAGAGTGACCTTTAGAAAACAGAACATGATACATACATATTGTATTAGACAAATATTAATGTACCACACGTTTATCACCATCTTTGATAACTGCTAGATAAAGTCGTGTTGGAAGATGCTTGATTCGACACCTCTCACCCCAGGAAATAATCTCACCTTGTGATTGATAGTGGATTATTTTATTTTATGATCTCTTTCCTTACCACTTCTAGGATCCTCTTGTTTCTCAATTTGCCAGTAAGTATTAGCTGAAGTTGATGGAGCAGCATGTTTTCTAGAGTCTACACGTCTCATACGACAATGAACTAAAAATAAAATAAATAAAACATTGTTAACCCTTCCAAATTCATCTCACCATCTTCAATGATAGGGTTGCCCTCGGCAAAGGATCCTTCAGCAACAATATAACATTCATCTTCCTTATGGAAGAGTCTAACACAACCACCGGCCTACATGAAGGAATATGGAGTAACCACAAATTACATTATATGGGTTTGGTGCAAAATCCTTTGAACAATACTAAATACAGTATAGTACATATGTAATTAAATTAAAATTGTAAGGCTCACATAATCAGACCACAAGAAGAATATAAGAATTCTAATAATAAAACTATATGTTACTGTGTCTTTATTAGACCTACATGTTACATGTATCACATCACAACTAATTAGCATTTTTTAATGACCACAAGCTATGCACAAGTATACCTTGAGAGCTTTCTCTGGGTGTTTGGATGAAGGACAATAGTGAGGAATAAGGGTTAGGGCTGACTCTGTAGCTGACAAGTTCAACTCAAAACTATAAATAGAAAAATGTTTTAAGTAAAACAAATAAAGGGAATTCATTAAAAAAATATGTTAACTTCAAATGATTGTGTTCCTTACTTACCAGTCAGTTTGTATATTGAAATTGGAAGCACCCAAAGTGTGACCACTACCACTGCAGTGGAGGAACTGTCCTTGATTCTTGGAACTTTCAATCTTTAGCTGATCACCAAATCTCACCTAGATTAGACAGATTGTGAATGTGGCTACAGTTAGACTTATTTACCTCATCTCCTTCTGATCTGACTTTGTAACGTGGAAGTATTTTAAAGATGCATTCCTCAAAGTTCTCTTTAGACAAGTTCACCTACAAAAGCAAGTACATTACATTATGTGTTGATAGTATATCTCTTACCAATAGATTGTTGCTTTCGGTCTTAGAAGCCTCTGAACAAACTTTGACAAACTTCTTGGAAGCAATGTGTTGAAACTATTAACAGAAGTAAGGAAATGTATCAGCTCTCCTAAGATCCTAAATTATAATGCAATTTACTAACCTGTATATAATCTCCATAGACTACTTTAGCTCCATGTCTTCTCTTCTGTTCTAGAGCATTCTCGGCATCTTCTACCTCAACAGAACGCTAGATAAAATACAAGGCAATAACCAATACACACATATTAAAACAATCAAATTAGCTATTTATTCTTGTAAGATAAAGTCATTATGTTGGAAGGTGTCTAGTAATTTTGTGTATGAACGTTATTTACCACTACATCAGGTTGTATTTCCTCCCTGTAATCAACAAGGGACTTAAATGTCTACTAAATGTTTTCTCAATGAAGTCATTATTGAACTATTAACTTAATTTAATAACAACAGTTTTGTCTTTAAAATGTTAGGTTTTTCCCATATGCCTCTATAAAGTCAAGCAATTACAATTTGAGTGGATTCTGTTTTACAACTAGAAATTAGACACTTCTGAAAAAGTTACTAACAAGTTGAAAAAATTTAATTAGTTAACAGCCCTGGCATAGTTTATCCTAAAACTTCACTAGAAAATTTGCCAACTTCCTATATCAATTTCTGTAGGCCATAAGCTCAATACCACCTCATATACCAGTACTATGAGTTGAGTTGATTAAAATGAGAGTATTGTTGTTGAGTTTAAGTATTAAAAACTTTCATTATAGGGACTAACAAACTACATACTCTTGAAACATCTAAATTCTTTACAAACAAACTACCAAACTAATGAATCAATTATATATATATATACATATATATATATATATATATATTACCTTTGCATTGAGTATCTCATACTCTTCACTCTTTCTCCTGTAGAGGTATTTCACATATAGTAAAAAGGGCTTCAACATTGCATGGTGTTATCCTTACTGTTCTAGTTCTCTGAGATGTTGTTTGGCTTTGAACTTGTTGGGTGCTAATACTTTGAATGTAGCATCTAGTACAAACAAAATTTAGAGCATCTCCACACAAATAATTAACCCCCAATTCACCCTGAATTGGTTAGTGCCAGAAATAATGGGAATACTTTCACTATGGTAACTATGGATTCACTACAATGGAAACTGAACTGATAATATGCAGTAATTGGAATCAGCTGTAAGGCACATTATGAACAGCTGATTGGACATCCTGTACTAGGTATAAACAAATAAAATTATACAGATCTAACAACTGTTCTTGCTGCAAGAAGACTAACCCAATCTTAAGGAAGGCAGTATTAATAGCAACTCATGGCCCTGCTATGTTACACATGTAGTCTGACTATTGGAACTGTATATATATATAGTACTAATCACCAAAATTTAGTTTAAAGAGGTTGTTATTATTGATATATATATAATAATTATATATACATATACAACTTACAATTGACATTAGGAAAGTGTGGTTCCTTGTCAATTCCAGATTTCACAGGATAGACAGTCAGAAAGTCGTATGGAGAACTACAATAGTTAGATAATATATTGTTTAAGATACGTATTGCAATAATGCAAACAGTACCTTGACAGTTCGGAGTAGACGTAGCCATTATGTTCTTTAGACCTGATCAAGAACAATACTGTGTCTCCAATGTGCAGGGAACTTTGAGTAGACGCAGAACTCACCGCCCTAGCCATTCTCGAACCGAACAACGAGTACATTATAGTTCCGTTCAGCTTTATAGTAACAGGAAAGAATCCATGCAAGAATTTAATATTATAACTATTATAATTATTAATTATTACTCAAAAGTCAAAAACGCACTTGTCACTTAAATAAACCAATAATAAAAAGGCATGCAGTATATACAGTAAATAAAAGAAGTATAGGCCTACTGTTATATGCTAGCTAAATGAGGCATAAATATATATAACTATATATAATTATATATATATTATGTTAAAGCTTGTCACTATCCAGAGAGAAACCTCTACCAAAGGATTCTTGTCTATTCTTGAGAACTTCCTCTTCCCATTTCTTTTGCTTCTCTTTCTTTGCTGTAACACTTTTGGTATGCTCCTATATTACGGAGGGAAAACATGATAATTAGGAAAAATGGTGTAGTACTTTAATGTGTGTCACGAAAACACATTACTACCATACATGTTTACCCAACAATCCTCAGATCATCCACAAGCCAGCTGTGATTACTATGTTACTGTACTATGTGATATATGTATCATACATCATTCCTAGCACTTTAAAATTGTGTCTTGACCTTATCCCTAAAGTGTTGTACAATATAGTCCATTTTATTCATAAGCTCTTCAATCAGCAGTCCTGTAGCATCTTCCTCTTCAAACAGACAACGAGCCTCTTCTTGAGGAAAGAAACTGGTATTCTTTTCTTCAATCTATAAATAAAAACATCAACAACATAATGTAGTCTATAAATCAAGTGGTCTTGTTACTACAGTTGTGTAGTTATTCTGGTTAACATCTCATTACTAATTTATCACGAAGCCTAAGTGTGAGGTCTGTGATTATGTTACTTATACTTACACACATATTCTTTTTAAAAGTCATTTATTGAAATACTTGAACTATGCAATTATAAGTAATTAGTAAACCAAATAGTATACTTTTTGTTGTACTTTGTAGGTGTGCATGCAACCCAAGTGACCATAAATTGACCAATTAATATTAACATAGGAACACAAGGTATGTGATAGTATAAGGAATGTATTATACTCTGTATTGAGAATGACTAAAGTTTAGTGGAATTTCAATTATGACAAGATGACATGTATAACATATACATACCACATCCTTAGAGCCATTACATATATACTTTGTGTTTCTTCCTACTGAACTCAATTAAGGAACTTACCAGTTCATAGACATATTTTTGAATAGCATTATGATCTCCAGTATCAATATTATCCAGATACAATGAGTAATAGACGTAATTCCACATATTGTGATCATGTTTAACATGAGAACGGAACCCCTGTTACATCAGAATGACATCAACAAGGTTAGCAAGTCTTAAAATCACGCTGACCTTTGCTTTACGTTCAAACTGATGACTTGGAAGATCACAAATAAAACAAGTGCTCTTCTGATCGGCTTCAACATTACCCTATATTTGCAGAATAAGAAAAACAAATCAACCATATCATATCAGAGCCAGGCTTATAAAGTAACTCCTTCCCTCCCTATGAGGTAAATGAAAAATATCAGGTCCCACAAGTTTATGATGATGGTACATTGCCTAAATCACTCTTGTTGTGGTAGTAGTTGATATTGTGTTTGTCTATAACATACCCTTTCTTCCCTTAGTTCAGAGAAGGTATCAACAATAATACCAAAGACTATGTTGAGACCAATGGTGATTATAATGATGAAGAAAGATAAATCAAACAAGAGACGTGGTATTTGTAATCCTGCTGAAAAAGCTGATACAGCAGTACCGTTGGAGTTCAGAGGAACAAGCTATGAGAAGGAAAGATAATGCATATGTTGTGTTTAATAGATAGTATAACTTCAATGAAACTGAGTGAGCTGTTAAGATAAAAATAACCTGTTCAAAACTTTGACATCACTGATTATCTACTAACTGAATTACACATGTATGCATTAGTATCTGTATATATGTACATAGGAACACACATTAGTGGGTAATAGAACTTCTAATAGTTCAAACATATGAAAACACTTGACAAGATGTTTGTGAACTTCTAATTATGTGAAACAGTTTGCCTTACCAATCCTATGTTATCAATCAGTCCATATCTTAATACTGAGTACATACACTGTGACAGTGTGTCACAGTATAGTGAAGCGTCATCAGTGACAATAAAATAGTTATGCAAGAAAGCAAATGAGATGACAGCATAAATGAAGAGGAAAATCAAACCAAGAATGGCCACCCAAATAAGAGATATACCTGTAAAAATAAAAAGTCAGGTTATGTTCTCTGTCTCCATCTCTCCGACTTTGCCTGTCTGTCAGTTTGTCTATCTCCCTCTCTGTCTGTTTGTCTCTGTCTTTGCATATCCCTGTCTATCTCTCTTACTTTCCACTCATCTAATTACCATTTTTAGTAATAGCTTTAAGAACCCTCTGCAAAATGTCATTGTTATAAATAACAAAGAGCAGACAGATGCAATAAAAGTATCCACTGAAGGCCAATGAAAGAATTGAAGAGAGAAGAAACACTATCATGTACACCGTTGTCACACCAAATATACCAACATCAAGACAGGTAGACTGAGGAATGGAATATTCTGAAGAGTTTCTCCTTCTATGCAAAACCTTTCTAATGGATTTCCTAAATTACAGTTATCTTTATTGTGATAGCTACCAAAAACATTACTTACCAAATGGAATAGCAGAATCGAGGCAGTTTAAAATGTGGCCAGTTAATAATAAAATATTCCACAACAACCCATATAGATAACAGCAGGTGGACAGTACCCAAAATATACAAGATGTAGGGTTTGAACCAAATAGGAAAGTCAGGAACAATTCTATAAATGGACAACCTCTGAATCAAAGAACACAGTGTACATTACAACTGAACTCACATGTCATTTGGGTTAGTAGGAACATTACCAAGAAACAGAATAAACAGGTTTAACAACAGAGTTAAAAATATCAAAAGCCGGTAACGAAATGTGCTAAGAATGAGAACATTACATTACATAATTAAGAAGACATTAAAATTACTGGAATATTAAGACCGGTTTCAGAAATTTGAGTTCTCTCAATTTCATCTATAAGTCAGTGAAAGGAAAGATTAAAATTAAACATTATAGTCATTAGTTTACCAATAAGTCTGTGCATACTTATACTGCACAAGTTAATAAAGAGCATGGATTTCTTAATATATAAGTATTGGTTAAGTCTCAAAAGCCATTGTTTTAATGATTCCAAAAATCTAATTTTATACTCTGAAGGGCTAAAATCTATATTATATTTCAGTATTTTTTATTAATACTACATTGTATATAGAAACTACACAATCACAACCTGATGGAGAACATCTCTCTTTAGTGCTGGCATAAGATCCAGTAGAGCTCTCTGTTTATCTTCCATTGAGTCTCTGTTAATATTCCAACGTACCACTTCAGTTATCTCCTCACGTAACTTATCCTAAAGAACAAAAATACAACAAAAGTTATAAATATCACATTTTTTTCCTGAACATACATCTGGATTGTATGGAAAATGGACTCTAGCTAGCATGGGCTTTGAGCCCTCTTCATAATGTATTTCAATTGTCCTAGAATATTTAGTGCATTCATTGTAGGCATCTTTAGCTTTGTGGATGTCAGCCTCATCTTTAAGATCATCTAAAGAGTAGAAGAGTAATAATTTACATTCTCTTTTTTGCTTGTAAGTTACTTTTGGTACATTTAAGTTTTTGCTGACACATACTCACATGTTAATGGTAACAATTGAATAAGGTTCACAATTTGTAAGCTATATATTACTACTTTATTTACACACATATGGATGTTAAAAGTTGTCCTTTGGTCTTACTCTTTATTTGAAATACTTGCCTTGATTCTTCAATGAAATGGTATGATATTCCATGAGGGAAATCACAATATGATAAGCTCGGAACATGCCTCTTTGACAATCATCATCCATTTGTTTCCTTATGATGAGAGGATGGGACTGTAGGATATAAAAGAATTTCTTAGTGTCTATTACAGACTCCATATCAAGAGAAGAACCAATACCCTGAAATAAAAAAAATGACAATTACAATAGAATGAAGATATAGGAAGTCTCTGACAAAGGGTATCCTTTACATTCAAGATACTTAGTCTTTATGTTGAGAACACTTATATGCTAGGAGAGCTCTATAGCCTCAAATTGATCACTACAGACAGGTTATATTGTCTTTCATTACCTGAGCAATGACACTTGTTTGAGGGTTTGTTTCTTCTAGCATAGCATCTATCAATTCAACAGCACTTCCTTTGACTTGAACAAGATCCAATAAATAACTGCATTGATGGCACTGCATGGATAATACAACTTCAACCATAAGTTTTAAATGTGGACATCTATACTATACATAACATCAGTACGTTAAATATTAAAGATGCTTTTAAATTGCAAAATTATAATGGAAAACTTTAGCAAGGGTTTTAATTCGTGATTTAGTAATAATTAATACTATTAGAATTTAGTAAATCACCAAATTATAAACTGCCAAATACTTTTAGAATTAATCTACTGAATTTTATCTTTGCCAAATTATCTAGTTATACAATATTCAAAACAGTATATAATTACTCTATCAAGACAACTATCATAAGATCTGCTATTGATTATCAAAATGAAGTTTGTGGCATGGTATATAAATGCTGTGAGACTATTGTGCTTACTTGTTGCTGCTGTATATGATCATTGTGGTTGTGACTACAGAGATCCTCCCATGAAAGTTGAAGGAGTCTGTTCAGAGGCTCAATTACAAGTTTGTCATAGATGACTTGTTGGTTGTGAACATTGCCAACACACATTTCAATAAGTGATTGCAATATTTGGTGTATTTGTCCCATATTGTCTCGGCCAATATCACTTGTATAAGTGTGTAGAAAAGCTGTGACCTCTGCAACCACATTAACAGTCTACAGCATAACAATGGAATTGGATAGGATCATTTTGTATATGAAATTATACTGAGGGCAAGTGAAGACTACTTACCTTAAAGTTATCTGGTTGTACTCGGAGGTAGTTCTGCAGCGTTCTGTGTTGTCCATCACACATAAGACCAATAACTTCAAGTACAAGACTAGTCCAATTAGTATCATTAGCTAATATCTGAGAGGAGAGCAAAAGTTGTTCACTTGAAGCCTTTCCTTTAGGCTGTTCACTAGAGTCAGGCCTTAATCGAGATGTCTAAATGAAGAGAGAAGTAGATAAGATATTGACACACTTTAAAACTATTCAGCAGATAATTATCTATTCTTATGCACAAATATATATAATAGGCTTCCAACATTTCAGTATTAACTTACTGCTTGTGATGACTCGTCTAAAAGAAGAGAAAAAAAAATAAATGAGTAATCACACTAAGAACTAAGAGAATTACCTAGAGGCTCTAAAGTAATTGCTATGTCTACGCTTTGTTCACGTAAAAATCTCACTTGTCCACTTCTGTTCAACTCTATAGCGGAGTCCTGATAAAAGAGATAAGCAAATATTTAATAAATACACCAAATCAAATGAAGTGTAAGTTATTACTAACATATTTGGCAGATCTGGTCAGACTATCTTCTGGTCTTGACTTCTCAAAGAGATAGGCAATATGATATTCCATGCATTAAAGATTGTAAATACTCACTAAGCTTGTAAGCTGATAATCTTGTCTGGTAGATAATAACAGTTGAAGATCACAGCTGTAAGAGAAGTAACAAAAGTAAGACTATAATAAAAATTTTATATACGGAGAGACATGGAAGTAATATCTTTCCTCTTCCTACAGTAGGAGGGACTTGTTACACAAGACTGTTATGTGTATATTATGTCTCCTATTAATAAATGGATGCTCCAATAGATCTTTACAAGTTAATACATTACCAAATAACAATTCTGTTTTAGATATTAATGTCAAAAGCAGAATTTTTATTTACAGTATTGTTAGTGTTAACAATAATATAAATTTCTTATAAACAAGTTTTTGGCTTTAGTTACTGTTTAGTAATACACCATTACCACTTACGTCTCTTTGTAGTTAAGACTGGCTGTCTCCAGTCTTTTCTTTAAAATGAGAAAGAGAGTCTCTTCTCTTGTCTCCTGTACATTAATGGCCAATCCTTCCTGGACTTCTTCATTACCAGAGAACAAGAGAGCTTTCATTAAAGCTAAAGCCTCTCTAGAAATGCTCTCATTAGGATGACATAAAAGAGGAATAACCTGTAGTTGTGAAAACGTTTATGTAAGTACTAACAATTGTAACATCGCTAATTACTTCCCTATTTTTACAATAGCATAATACATAAAAAAGATCTATTAAGAATAGGTTAATTTACTTTCTGAATAGCATTTCCCCTAAATGTTTGGATAGCATTTTGAACAGGAACATAGAGAACGTCACTTTTGCTAAGTAAAAACCAGCTGACTTCTGAAATATGTTCATGACATGTGCAAACCTTCTGTATTTCGTTGGGTCTCTGTCTTTCAGTTCGGGATCTATAAGTTTGATGCGATTGTGAATAAGTGCTCGAAGTACCTAAAGAAATCAAGTACATTCATTATGTATCTTAACAGAGCATCTGATCTATAGCTATACAGCAGTAACAACACTCTCTGACTGACCTGTAGGCATCGGATATCCAATATATCTTGGCTGATTTGCTCTGTTTCATTTAGTTGTTCAGTCTGAGATGTAGATATTCTGAAAAGACAAACACATTTTATAATTTGTATTGCACTTTGAAATAGAGAATGAAACCCACTCAAGTTGTTTTAAGAGCATCTCTGCTTCTTCTCTCACAGGTAGTTCATTACTATAATTGAATATCAGAATAGATGCTACTATATACTAACAAATAAATTACCTGTAGTAGAGTTTCACAAGTTGTTGAAAGTTTGGCCCCAAAGGAAGTTCTTCTCCTTCTTCACTGTATTCTACAAGAACAAATCAAATGGCCATTAATCACAATTAGCTATTAATTAATAATAACAGAACAATGTTTTAGAATTTATTTTTTATCAAGCAACTCCTCTAGTCCTCTGATATGTACATGGTAAGAGGACCCATAAAACCAGGAGTTCTACTACTTGCTATTGATAACAAATACCTACCAATATCTTCTGAAACTGATGAACCAATTTGATGGGTAGCAGTGTTAGATCCTATGTAAACCAGTTGATAATTACGTGCAAAGGTATGAAAAGAGTCATTAATTTTTTCTTGATCTTTGTATTCAACAACTTCTCTAGATGGTTGCAACTCCAAATCACCAACAGTGTCCAAGACCTAGAAACACGAGTAAATATAAAGACAGAGAAACAAAAATAGAAAGAGAGACAAACAGATGGACTGAGTTCAACAGACAAATGGACTGACAGACAGATAGACACACTGACAGATGGATTGAGTTCAACAGACAGATGGATAGACAGACAGATGGACGACAGACTGACAAAAATTGACAAGCAGATAGATAGACAGAACAACATCACACAGATAAACAAAAACTCATGCGTAGTTGCAAAATGTTAGTACTCTTAACATGACTCACTCCACTAAATGTCCATGGAAACTACATTTCTTACTTCATATAATGTTTCATTTATTGATGTTTAAAGCTATTTAACTAGTCATACCTCACTCTCTTCACGCAATACTTCAGTGTATGATATAGGTTTCAAAGAGATAGATTGGATTGGGTCTTGATGACGACGATGTTTGGAATGACGGTGCTGATTAACTCGAATTCGATCAACACTGTCAGTGCTTAAGATAGATGTAGTGTCTACCTTTTTGTCCAAGTTAGCAATCCTTTGAATTTCTTCATGTGAGGATAAAGATAAAATTGTCTCTTGAAACATGACAATGCTTTGTTGAGAGGAGAAATATTTTGATAGTTCATTTTTAAGTGTCTGGGAAAAGTAAAAACTTAATAAATAAGAGAAATGTTACTAAAAACTATTGCTTGTATCTACTCAAAAAAACCTTACAATCAAATTCTTGGCAATTTGAGCTGATACATCATACTCCATTTTCCTCTGCTCTTCGTTAGGAATTGACAATGGATCAAAGTGTGAAGAATAGAAGATATGTAAAAGAGGTAATACTCCTTCAATCAAGTACTCTATTAATCCAGGCTTCAAATAACCATCGTCCCCTAGGGCAACAATAAGAAACTTAGATTTGTCAACTTGCCTTACCTGTGACACTTGGCAATGCACGTTTAGACTTAGTCCTTGGTAAGGGACGTTTCCCGACTTGAGTTAAAGCACGTTTTCGTCCTGTAGACAATGACTTCAACTCCTGACAAAATGGTTTCACATCCTCTGAAAGGATAGAATGAACTGCTATAGCAATGTCCTTCAAAAGTTCGGCTACATGTTCTAAATAGCTCCACATTACTCTAAAAAATGTAGCAAGTAAGGATAATGTAAAGGATATATATGGCATCTCACCCTCCATGTGAAATTGTGGCTACACTAGAACTCTGTTTGTCTCTTTCAGTGTACATGTACACTCCAATTAGAAATCTAACAAAGGGTCTCTTACGCATTGGAGGAAGTTCACTACTCATAATACTGTAGAATGTTAAAAGATAGCTGGTTTAATTATTAAGAATTAATTCATATATAAACAACAAGCCATTTTGTTATTTTTGTTAATAATTATTTTGTTTGATATCTCACTTGATCAGTTCTTCAACACTAAAGATGTTCTGACACACAGACTCAATAAAGATATTCTTTCCTTCTGCACAGGCAGCTAACATATCAGTCACACTCAGTAATAATTGAAGTTGAGGATCAGGAGGACTACAATCAGGCTATAAAAGGCAAAAGTTTTATAAATTTGAATTCATAAACATTAAGAATTTTGCAAACCATTTGCAAAATATTCATTCTTTTTTCTTCAATTGATTTTTTTTCTCCTAAAATATCTTGACAAAATCTGTCTCTACAACGACAAAAGTTCTTAACAATCAAGGCTTGATTTCGTTTAACAGGAAGGCTTAACTCTTCAATCTAAAATGGTGAGATAATGGCGAGAAAATTTAATAGCAAAATTAAAAATGGTCTCAATACCTTAGCTATAGCTTCCAGTGTTACCATGAATTGAGCTTGAACAGTATGGTTTTTACAATCTATAATAATTTCAAATATCCTCTCGAGATGAACTTCAGACACTTTGAGAATTAATTCAGGACCACCAGTGAACACCTGGATGAATATCAGGCAGACTGAATTGCTTATATGTGACATATACATACCTCAGTGAGCAAGTCAGCGAGATCAGCTAATGCTATTGTGGGCACTTTGATAGCTAAGAAGTCATTAATCCTGTTAAACAGTCTTTGTTGAATCTGTTTATAAAGACACACAAACCCTGTCAATCTCAAAAATAACAATTTCATACATTTTTGAGGTCTGCTGTCAAAAAGCGAAGAAGACAAAAACATTTCTGGAAAACCTCTAACTGGACAGTAACTGGACAGATACAATCGTTATATTAACTTTTTAGCAAGCTCCCAAATACCTTCAGAACCAGGAAGTAACTGGGTTCCTTGATCACCTTTAGATAACACATAGCTTAAAATATCATCCAGAACACCTATTTGATAAGTTGACGGTAATTCAATGTTGATGGTTACATCATTTTACCAAAATTATTCAACATAATTTGATTTTGTTTGTTTGGCTCATCTGTGTCAGTAGAGAGAACACACAATTTACACAGCTGGTCTAGCAGCTCAATCATTCTTTCTTGATCATTCTGGTTGGGATCAACTCTGAGAAGTTGACGTAATTCAGGGAGGATGTCACTATTAACTTTTTCATAATCATCAATAGATTTTTCACTGATGATTAGTTGTGACTACAATAAAAATACACACAACAACAGTTTCTAATAAGCAAATTTGTGACATTCACTACATTGAGCTGTTGGAATATGTTGACTGTTGAGTCATGATGTGACTAACCTGTTGAGCTTTGTTGAAAAGTTCTTCTTCAAAAAAGTACATTTGTGTTAGCAGATCCAGTGAAGAAGTAACCAATTCATCACAATCATAAGTTGACAAATCTATTAACACATGTTCCAAAAGTGGATTATCTTCTCCATTTATGCCTTTTATGGCACCATCACACAAATACTGAAGACGATCACGAACAGTTCTTCAATCAAAAAATCATAAACAAGTAGTCCTTTTCTAATCTTTTCATCCTTACCTTATCATATCTTCAGAGTACAACCAATCTTGACAAAGATCAGGATTGATAAATGCTTTCAGAGTTCGTAAATTAGAAGGAGGAGAGTGAGCAGTAGATTTTTGGGACACCTTTCCAACAGACATGCGTCCAGCACCATCAAGAACTTTGAAATCAAAAATAAACTTCTTCAAAAGTAAAAAGAGACAAAGAGTGAAGTCATATCCTATGGTCACAGTCTTACCTGAAGCTTCACATAAAACTTAAATCTGAAGAACAGCTCCATCACTTCCAAAGATCTTATTGATTTAAAAAAGTAAAATAAATCAACACAAAGTAATCTTTACTTTCTCTTCACAGCAAATACAGCTCTATTTCCAAGATTGTCTTCCTTCCTTCCAGTTAACTGAAATTCTTCCATATCATCTTCTGGTATAAAAATAATATAGCCACGTTATGGAACAAGTAATAATGACTCTGTACAATCTGTTAGCCTTTATTATTTTCTAAAATCCTGTAGTGTCTAAAATCCTTAGTCAAATTTTAGGCAGTTGGCTAGTTTGAGTATTGTTAGTCAGATTGAATTGGGTTGTGACAGATGATTATAATTTATGTAACTTACTATTTTTTGAGTCACGAGGAAGATCAGTCTCTCCATTTAACAGTTCAATGAGTGGTGTCACAATCTCATCAATATCATCCTCAGAGTCATAGTATCCATATCGAACAAGATGACCTAATACATCCAACATCTGAGCCAAAAGTTCATTATCTTCAGAGTGAGCATCATCACAATACAATACCTGAATTGTATTGGGAAAATTAAACAATTTAAATCTCTTAATTGTACTTTAGAACTCTTCACAACATTTAGCAGCCATGTTTTAAGTTCAGGAAAATGTACATTCTCTACTCCAGTCAGAGCCACAGTTTCATCATCTCCAGTATCAGAGTAGGGATCAGCAATAAGATCCTGGTATATCTAAAAAGAAAGTATTAAAATACATCCAATAATTTTCAATGGTTGATTCAATCTAAAAAGCAACCTCCTAGGAGTACTTAAACAAAACTGACATATGTTGGTGCTACTTACAAATGAGTAACAGAGGTGATCAAGAAAAGGTCTGTTCTCTCCAACATCAACAAACATAACAAGGAGAAGTTCAACATAACGTGATCTCAGTGTAGTGTCCAGTTTGGTATCTTGAGCACAAAGAAGAGCTTCATCAAAACTTATATAACCATCTCTGTTGCTTGGGTGGACAAGAAAATTAATGCAACCTTTATTGTTCCCCTATACAAGCAAAAGTAATCAGATATCTAAATACAGATTAGAGTCAAAAGCCTAAAGAAAACTATGCGATTTAGAAGATCAAGCAAGGGCCATTGTTACAAGGCCCAAATGTACATGATTTAAGGTTTTAGGTTTTACATGGACTTTAAAGAATTTAGAAAATTTATTTGGATCAGGGTATGTCTAACTAGAATAGTTATCTAGGAAAGAATGACCACTAATCAGTAGTTGTTTACCTTGCATAGTCTCCCAAAAAGATGCAATTGTGCTTCCAGCACTTCAAAGTCCTTTAAGAGAAAGAAATATAGTAAGTGTATTTTTAAAAGGGTACCTTTTCTGCAACATCAGTATGATGTTGATGATGTATTCCAGTATTATTTGTAGGGCATTTCAAGGAGTGGATATTGATAGGATCAACAGAGCCTGGCCTGAAATAAAACACTTCATTTTGTCCTGATGAGTTCTTCCTCAGTGACGTTTTAAGAAATAGCTCCTATTAAACAAACAATACTTGTGTGATTCAAGATGGTACACAAACAAACACCCACCCTTCCATATCGAAGTACAAGATCATTTAAAAGACGATCTAAAATATTCAAGATTCAACAACTGATAAATATGACAATGTCAGTATATACTTTGAGTGGAGGGGATGGGTCGTCCTGAACAGACACAGAGTGAACTCAAGAAATGAAGAAATCTTGGGTCCTGTAAGAGATATTAACAATATAACAATGGTGTATTAGTTTGTGCTGAGTGATTTTGATAGAATATACTTTTGTGGTACGAAACTGCTTA
Organism: Xestospongia bergquistia; assembly: GCA_963965975.1. NCBI lineage: Eukaryota > Metazoa > Porifera > Demospongiae > Haplosclerida > Petrosiidae > Xestospongia > Xestospongia bergquistia. The sequence continues at coordinate 3,979,356 of OZ014425.1, forward strand.
ATCATGTCTCCCATTCTTGTATTAGCCATTCTTGTCACAATTGTTCTAGATAACAAACATATTTTTTAACTTTTAAAAGATTACAGTACTAACAAGTTGTCTTGAACAATTTCTACTAGCACTTCTTCAGCATTTAACCCTTTACGAACCTATAACAGTTAAAGCAACAAACAATATTGTTAATACAATGTATACAATAAGAATTACAATACTCTACCTGTGTTTGAAAGAACTCTATAAATCTAGCCAAGTAGTTCTCATTTTTACGACTATCACCCTCTAAATATTTCTTGATGACATTGTAACACTCTCGAGCTATTTCAGTATGAAAGCTAGAAATTATATAAATTTTAGAGCATAAACAATTCTCTTGTGCTTACTAAGATGATACAAGTTCTTGAGAAGACTTCAGTATTTCAGTCAGTTGTTCTAACACCTTTTGAGAAAGAAATAAGATACATGCTGGTAGCCTGGTAGTAATTTTATTACCCTGAGATTTCTGAGTAATTTTTGATTGTTTTTTGTATCTCGATCATTATCAGTAACCATCCAGTCACCAAGTTCTTTCAAAGCTTCTGTAACATGATTAGTTTGTTTTTGTGTTAAAGCTCCTCTAGCTGTGTGAATCTAAAAAATAAATTAACACAATATAACAGTAATTGCAGACTAGATATCTTATCTATTATGTTATTTAAAGCTTACAAAATCAATGTGACAAGAAAGAATAGGCACAATTCCAGCAACATAATTGAATCTCTTCAATAAATCATGTGAGACCTATAGTTACAATACAGACAATACTACAATCAACTAGAATAAGTAGAAAATTAAAGCAATGTTGATTCAACACAGCAAAAAGACAGTTTCAACGAACAAACCTCTTGTAGTGTAAAGGCATCATAATCTCCCATGTCCTTACTAGTGGAGAGCTATAGCGGTAAAAAAATAAAGTATATTAATATCAATAGACAAATACCATATAAAGTTCAGCAGAGTCCCACTGTAGACCAGCTAATCCTTCAGCATTAGGATCAAAGCTTTTACGTACATACTCTACATGTCACAATACAACAATTGTTAATTTCAAAATATTTCATAACACAAAAAAGACCTTTTTTCTCTAAATGAAGCCACTGTTTGCTCAGGAGATGTTGAATGCGAGCATATGATTCTAAAAGTACTTCAATACCTTCCTATTAGTCAAAAGTTATAAATATATCATTAAGTAATAATATCACCTCAATGAGAGGATGAAAGCTGAACAGAGTATCAAGATCTGATTCATCAGGTGTTTTGGCTTTTAAAGTGACCTATGAAAAGAATTGTGGTTTGTATTTTCGTGACATTATTAATATGGAGGTGATAAATGCATGGATTTCACTCAAAATAAATTTACCTGCCATGTGTCACTATCTGTCATGCATACAGCTAAATAAAGTCTTGTTGGCAAGTGTTTGATTCGACACCTTTCTCCCCAGGAAAGAACCTCTCCTAAATCAAACAAGCAAAAAGAACACATATGCAAAGGTTGCTTATATAGTTGCTATTAAAACATAACAGTTTCACTTTAAACTATAAACTAATAGTTTTGTTTTCATAAAGGACAACATAAAGAATATAATGTGATTAAGGTTGAAGTTTCAATAACAAATTTCTGGCAGTATGTTGATTTACTTTATGTCTACAAGAAACATCAAACTTATGACAACTATGACAACTAGAATTTGAGACACATTGACTAAGTAAGTAAGAATTTGAAAATCTATACTTTGAAAAGTCACCAAACACTTTATAATTATCTGTTTTTCAATTATTTGAACCTGTTCTTGGATCTTCTTCCTTTTCAATCTGCCAGTATGTATTAGCAGAAGTGGAGGGATGAGAGCGTTTCCTTTGATCCATTCGACGCTGGCGACAGTGAACTGTAAGAAGTGAATGATAGAATAATTATATATAAAGGGATTTAGTACTGACTATCCTCATGGATTGGTTTCTGCTCTGCAAAAGAGCCTTCAGCAACTATGTAACACTCATCCTCGCGATGAAAGAGCCTTATGCAGTCTCCAGCCTAAATGTTTATACATATTAAAATTGTTTCTATTAAATATTTTCATCCATTTTACCCTTAGAGCTTTTTCTGAATGTTTAGTGGAAGGACTGTGGCAATAGTGAGGAATGAGAGTTAGGGCTGATTCTGTAGCTGATAGGTTCAATTCAAAACTGGAATGAAAATCAAGACATGTAAATTCTTAATATTCTAAGATAGAGACTAACAAATTTGGATTAGTATGAAATCCTGAATTTCCCAAAGCATGATGACCTGCACTACAATGCAGAAACTGTCCTTGAGTTTTGACGCTCTCTAATTTCATTTGATCACCAAATCGTATCTATTAATTAACATATACACACTAACTATCCTGTAATTGATACTAATGATACTTGAACTATAATACAGATGAATTAAATTAAAGTGTGCTGACACATTAAGATGATGTCATAGCATAATATAACCATTTACCTCATCTCCTTCTGATCTGACTTTGTATCGTGGAAGTATTTTGAATATACATCCATCAGAGTTGTTATCAAACAAATTTACCTGTCAAAAATTATGACAGAAAAGTTAAACTTGATTATATAAAACTTTAATTCACTATAGCATGCATAATAAGAAACTATATTTTCTTTTTTTAATTCATTTAACTAACTAGCAAATTATTGCTTTCTGTCTTGGATGCCTCAGATTGAACTGTCACATACTTTTCAGAAGCAATGTGTTGAAGCTAAAGGAAGAACACATACATACAGTCATACATTATAATTAATGGATTTTATCCTACCTGGATGAAGTCACCATATAATACTTTGGCACCAAAACGTCTTTCCTGCTCTTGAGCATTCTCATTTTCTTCAGCTTCTGCTGCTTTCTATTTAAAAAAGTCATCATTAATTCTTTGCCATATACTGAGAAGTTATTTTAACATTTCTCTTATAAAAATGTGCATTATCCACCTACTAATATTAGATACTGTATATTTTTCAATGTCAAGGGTGATTTACTTTTTATCATAAGTACTATGAGTGAGTCATAGTTACACAATCAAATTAAATATTTAGTTTACTATAAGTGTAAATGAAAAACTAAACTGTTATTTTAAATATCTTGAAAGTAAATTATCTTAAACAATTTGTCTTGAAAACATTATGGCCTAGAGCAATGCTATATGTTCCATATTCTTATTAGATGGAAATGTTTCCTTATTCCTTATACCTTAGCATGAGGGAGCTGATCATAATATGGTTGGACTTCTTCTATGCTTGTGTTTCTAGAGGGCAATGAATTAGATATTGTAAAATATTACAGCAAATCAATCTTAAAGATTTACCTTTGTGTTCCAGTTAACGCTATTTGATTCTTGACTCTCCTAAAGTTTTATTAACAGTATTAATATTACAGACTGATCTCTCTCTCTCTCTCTCTCTTCCTTTTTCTCTCTCTCTTTCTCTGAGCATACATGCAGATATATTTTTAACATACTCTAAATGTTGCTTAGCTTTGTACTTATTAGGAGCTAGCACTCTAAACGTTGCATCTGTAGACAAAGAAATTAAAAATAGGTATATATATATAGTGATATCACTTAGAAACTTACAAGCTATATTAGGAAAGTTAGGCTCAACTTCTGAGCCTTGACGAATTGGAAATACAGTCAAAAAGTTGTAAGAGGAGCTGGAAAAAAGAGAGAGACAGTTAATTATATAGTTACAATTTTTATAGTATCTTGTACAACAAACCTTGTTAGCTCTGAATAGATATATCCATTTCTATCTCTAGAGCTCACTAAGAATAAAACAGTACCTCCAATGCACAGGGAGCTCTGTGAAGACGCAAAGCTCACTTCAACAGACATGTCTACTTTGAGAAAATAAAATACGCCCCAAGTTTTGAAAGTTAATAGAATTCATTATTTGTTAGTTTTATTAATACATTAAATTAAAAAAGCTTGGTGCAAATATAACAGACACAATAATATTTAGAAACAATTTTATTTAAAAAGGCATAATCATGAAGGCAGTCTTCACAGCTTCCCTGACTCCTCAATAACTGCATTCACATTACTAGGAGGGGTCCCAGTAAGATATAAGGTAGCGGACACTGTATAGTTACCCATACCCATGGATGTACCAACAGCTCCTACAATATAACAGTATAATAGTTAACACCAGCTAGTAAATAATAGAATTAATAGCTGGAGGTAACAATAACTAGTTAACAATTAAAGCCATGAAGAATTATTGCATTAACTGAAAAAAGCCTTACACATTGCTTATGTGAAAGTTTTTAATGAGTTTAAAGTTTAAGGTTTACATAAACTAAAGCAAGGACTTACCTATGTACCAACTGTTACCTTTTCCCAACATAGATTTGTCCTTAACAACACAAGTGTACACATTCTCTGCTTTGTACTGTGTCTGACTTGGCATATGACAGATATTACTATCATTAGTGGGTTTTCCATTAATTTGAGTATAAAGATCTATAAGAAAAGATATTAGGGATAGTCCCAAGATAATAGTCATTTGTCAATATTAACCTTTGATTAACTTTTGATCAACTTTCAGTTTAGAAAATTAGTTTTTAAACAAACAGTCACAGTTTCCTATCATAGTTTTGTCAATTTAATGGCTATTTAAAGTAAAGAAAGCTTATAGGTTTTATAGTTAGGCTTTGATAAAGAAGGCCATTACTATAAAATAGTGCTGTTGATTGAGGCTGTCATAATTATTCTAATACATTAACATACACTATATATATACCAGGTGGTTGTAAGCCATCTTGAACAGCAGTAATATTAAGCACTAAGAACATTTCATCAGTGGGAGACACTGTTATGTTGAAGTGCCAATAATTCCAGAACCCCTCACTAACATATCCAGAATACTTGGTACCATTCTCTATCAAGTTAAAGAGAGCAATTAATTATTAAGTGCATTATTTACTATACTCACTCATCAGATCAGTATACTCTTCACAATATTCACCTTTGAACCCATCACCACACTTACAACTGACATATCTACATGTGATCAGTAATGAATATTATTTAACAGTGGTATTTATCTCACCCATTCATTGGTGGAGTACACAAGCCATGAGAGGAACATTTACTGAAACACACATCATCCATATTGACTTGAACTGTTAGAATCAAAGGTGCTGAATCACGTCCCAAAACACCAAAATACCAATCACCAACCACTATTAGAATACGAAATAGTACATTGTGTATATTGTTCATTTTTGTGATATTTTACAAATAAGTCCCACCAACTATTAGCTGGTCTTCCTGGGAGTTCTCTATGTAAATGGATACTAAAGAGTATTTTGTCCTATTTAGGGGGTTAGAGCAGGGACCACTGACTTCCTCAACAATACTGAGCAGTCTTTACATCATGCATATGCTCCTTCCTGCTCAGTGGTGTTTAATCTTCAGAAATAGTCAAGTGGCTAAATCATTTGGTCAACACTGAACCTGATGATACACTCACCAGGATCTAGAATAGTCAATGACTTTCGAAGATCTGTTCGAGTATCTTGACGCTATGAAATAAATATGAATAAAATTATTAGGAATGAAATAGAAATACTTGAAAATTATCTGAAGTTGGATAGAAACCATTAGCAGCATATATGGCTGGAGCAATAGCATTGACATCTATTATATTAATAAGAGATATCAAATGTATATTAATAATAGTAATGTTACCTTTTGTGAAAGTCTGGACAACCATAGTCATGTTATTGAATGGAGGATTCTTTGTAATTATAGCAAAATAAACTGCACAAGAAGAGTGGTGTGTCATATTTAATGAAGGCTATGATAACCTACTGTATTCGTGTTGTTTGATAGTCACCGAGATTGGATGATCGGCCGACAAGTTGTATTTGGTGAAGGCACAAGCCACACCTCCCCAGTCATCATCACATACACAGACTGGCTTAGAATCCTCATAGACACATTTTCCATGATTATTGCAGTTCTGATAAAAAGTTTAGAATAAGATACCGCAATTGTATAAAGACAATGTTGACTTGACATATAAATCATTGTATTTACCTCAGGACATTGAGGATCTTCATAATAAACATCTAATTGAATGATATATTGTGTATTGACAGCTTTCCCATTAACAATCTAATGATATGTAAGTTTGTTAACTCCCCTCATCTCAATATATCAATTTGTCTTTTCATCTGTTCATCCGTCAGTTCCCATTTGTCCATCCATCCATCCATCCAACATTCCATCCAACTCACTGTAAAACCCCATCCAAAGTTTTCATTGATATGTTTTGGTTGAACAATAGTAATTGATTTGACATCACTATCAGAATCATTAGTATATTGGTGATGTTCTGTAGTAGCAATATCTCCAGTGTTAGCTACCAATCTAAAAGAGAGATATATATACGTATACACATACATGTTTAAGTAAAGATCAGTAGACATACAGTGTTAAAAAACCATCTGGGGATACTTTAGTTAGGGTTATTGTCATAAATTTAACAGGCATCGTGATAACCCATTGAAACCTGAAGTAAACCTACATTAAGGTACTAGTATTACATGCAATATAATATATAGTTGTACTTCAGTGCCAGCTATGTTAGATGTTGATCCTCTGTTCAGTTGATGATTGTCAAGCTTCAAGACAACTGGCCAGTTAACTTTATATATGAACACACAATATACAATTATTATAGTAATCTTATTACCACAAACATTATAGGAACAGGCGCCACATTGCTGCTGGTCGCAATCAATCCAAGTGTTACAAGTTCTTCCACACTGTACTGTTCCTCTGCCATGTGTTGAGTTAAAATTGCACTCACAAGACTTACTCTTACAGTTACCTTTATAAATAGAGACCAAGTCAATTTTAAAAGAGAGTAGTTAAGTTGATAAGGACTTACAACATTGATTTTCGTAACAATACTTACAATCTACACAATCACTAGCACAATAACATTTCTTGCCACAAGCACTATCCTTTTCTTTGATCTTAGAAAAAGATAGAGTGAATCTTTCAAATGTAAAATGTACTCACAAAGATTCTATTGTTGCCCACTTGATTATAAATTTTTGTTTTACTTACTGCAATGACACAACAATGATAATGGTAATATGTGTTATTTGACTTACAACATCTGTTCTCAAAGCAGAATCCAGATAAACAATCCTTCTGGTCAACACATGATTGTCCACTCTGAATCTATATATTCATTCAAGCACAACTTTCACTACAAATCACCACTTACTGATGGCTTCAAAGAACATACCAGTAACAAGAATAGAACAGCTGGTATTTCCATTTTTGCAAGTTAAACAATAAAGATAATCAGCCACACCTACAATATAATTAATAGCACAGTCAGCAATGGACGTCTCTTCATGTCTTCGTGGCATGCTGTTATAGTACTTTATTTTTTGTCGTACAGCTACCAACAGTAAAACATCAATGGAGAATAATTCGTTACTTAAAAGAATTCCCTATGATCCAAAACAACATTGCTTGATGGTACATTCATTCAACGTCATATATGTATATATATATATGTGTATACACACACACACACACACACACACACACACACACACACACACACACACACACACACACACACACACACACATACATATACTACAATAATGTACAATAACTAACTCATAATTTATGTCATGCCATCCCTGCATAAGCAGTAGACTACCATTTGCCTGATTTTCTGTTCACTTTGTGACATAGAACACATTCTTAGCTGTTTATGAATTATCATATCTTGCCATGAAGAGAATTATGTAAGTAATACATTTAATTAAAAACATTATGATATACCTTAGTTATTTTCAGTTTTTCCAGGCATATTATCTTTAAGATATTTATATAGCTACATAAACAATAGTGCATTAGTAAACAAAACAGTATTATATTTACTTTTCCAACATTATAAGTTTGCTTCATACAAACTGTATAAATATAATATATTGATTAAATCAACCAATCAATTTTTATAGTGATTTAATAACTTATATGGTGTTCACCATAATCCTAAAGTATGGGAGGACCCAAAGGTATTTCTCTATATAATTTTAGAACACAGATATAAGAAAATCTGGAAATCAAACCACTGGTTGCCTATTTGCTCTACTACTGAGCAACCAAGAAACCACTTAGTGACAGCTGTAGAGCAACCACTTAGCTAGCAAGTGTGCTAAATTTGTCTAATTTTCTCTTAAGGTATTTATTTTACATTCTATTATTAGACATTTGATCCTCTACGTTTTACACCAGAGAACAGTAAAGGACGTCATCCACATGCTCTAATTGCCTTCTCCTCTGGACCAAGGTAAACTACTTATTATACATATAATATATTATATAATATTAATAGAAACTGTATTGGTCAAGAGTTTGCTCTCAATGAAGAGAAAGTTGTTCTTGCTCACATCTTACATAATTTTGAGATACATTTACCAGATAATGCTAAAGAACCCAAAAAATTATTTATGATAATCTTACGACCTAAAGATGGTCTTCATTTGAAATTAATACCTAGATTTTAGTTTGAATAAATATTATTGGAACGTGTCTTCATTCATTCCACTGTTAATATTGTAATAATATTGTGTAGAAGAGATTATGAGTGGGTGGTAGAATCTGACCAACCCCACCCCCTGGAATTGCACTTGAAATGGGGTTCTCTTTGTGGCTAGTTCTAGAGACTTTATTTGCTGTTATCCTACTTGTTTATCTTTTACCCTATATCTACCGTACAATAAAACGTCAATGGAGAATCTATATATCGTTAAAACAACTTCCCTGTGATCCACAACAGCATTGGCTAATGGGACATTCATTAAAAGTAATAGTACTACAATGATTTGCTTGTCTTTACGTTTTGTTTTAGTTAATAAAAACCATGCATTCAGGTGATATGCTAGAGTACTTGTCATCGATGGGGAAGCATGGGAAAATTATTGGAATAAATATGGGGCCTTTTTTTAAGTTTGCAATGTGCGGTCATCCAGACACTACCAAAATAGGACTTGGATCAGGTTACATCGTCACCTTTTAAGGAATAACAATAATTATATCTTTCTTTATAGATCCAAAAGCTGACATTGCCTACTTTCCATTAATGCCGTGGCTAGGTCTATTGAATATTTGCTTAAATATTTATTATCAGATAATATGGTTTTTATTATTTAGGAGAATCTTTGTTAACTGGTAGTGGTAAGAAATGGGCTAGAACAAGACGACTATTAACATCAGCTTTCCATTTTGATATTCTCAAACCATATGTTGCTGTCTATTCAGATTGTGTACAACAACTAATAGTAAGTTATGTCAATACACAGTGATTGATATATATGTGTGTGTTTAATATAGACTGTTTGGAAGGAACAATCTGATCAAGTATTTGATGTATTTCCTAGTATTAGTTTACTAACTCTTGATGTGATGTTACGATGTACATGTAGTTTTGAGAGTAACTGTCAGAATACAAAGTAAAAACATATTATCTATTTATAATATATTTACTGTTCACTTTGTGACAGAACACATTCTCCTTATGTTTCAGCTGTTTATGAATTATCACATCTTGCCATGGAGAGAATTTTGTAAGCACTATGCAATATTGTTTGTTTTTGTTAGACTCACCGTTAGGTTTTTCCCAGCATATTATGATTGGATCTATGCTCTGATGCCATCTAAACGTCGTTTTGATAAGGCATGTAATGTAGTTCATAAGTTTTCATTGGATGTCATCAAGAAAAGAAGAGCTGCTCTACAAGAAATGAAAGTAATTTTTGTATTATGTAATCCTTGACATATTCCTTTGTGTAGACTAAAGGTCAAGATATTCTATCAGTTGCTGATGATAGTGGTAAGAAGAGGAAATATTTAGATTTTATTGATATACTTTTGGAAGCAAGAGTAAGTTTATTTTATGTATCAAATTATTATGAACCTATTGTATGTAGGATGAAGATGACAATGGATTATCTGATGAAGATATTAGAGCTGAAGTTGATACATTCATGTTTGAAGGTCATGATACAACAGCATCTGGTATTGTTTGGGCACTATACAATTTAGCACGATATCCTGAACATCAGTTAAAGTGTAGAGAAGAGGTAGATGCTATCTTTGAGGAAAAAGAACAAATAACTTGGTATGATGATAAGAAATGATAATAAGTTCTAATGTTTATTTTAGGGATGATTTAAAGAAACTGACTTACTTAAAATATTGTATCAAAGAAAGTCTTCGACTTTTTCCTCCTGTTCCAGTGGTATTACGCTCTCTATCAGAAGATCGTTGTTTTGATGGATACACTGTGGCAGAAGGATCCTGGATTTCTATTAGCACATATGTTGTTCACCATAATCCTGAAGTATGGGAGGATCCAGAGGTAACTAGTTTAAAGAATGTTCTTTATACTACATCCTGTTATTAGACATTTGATCCTCTACGTTTTACACCAGAGAACAGTAAAGGACGTCATCCACATGCTCTAATTGCCTTCTCCTCTGGACCAAGGTAAACTACTTATTATACATATAATATATTATATAATATTAATAGAAACTGTATTGGTCAAGAGTTTGCACTCAATGAAGAGAAAGTTGTTCTTGCTCACATCTTACATAATTTTGAGATACATTTACCAGATAATGCTAAAGAACCTAAAAAATTATTTATGATAATCTTACGACCTAAAGATGGTCTTCACCTGAAATTAATACCTAGATTTCAGTTTGATTAAATTATTTTATAATAAAAAATAATGTTTGATTAATAAAAATTTTTAATGCCAGTCTTATATTACTAAATGTATAGTAATGACCACAATATTATATAAAGTCTCACCATTTAATAAATTGAGACCAAATTAAGATATGGTGAATGAAAGGAAGGTCAATTTTAATGATAATCATATCTACAAATATCAATAAATCACTAATTATAAATGAAAGTGAAAATAATAAAATATATTTTCAAGTATAATGTATTTTGTAATTATCATAATTGTTAGTGTTGTTGGCTTATAACATGTTAATATAGTGTCAAATTAAAATCTAGGTATTAATTTCAGATGAAGACCATCTTTAGGTCGTAAGATTATCATAGGAATTTTTTTAGGTTCTTTAGCATTATCTGGTAAATGTATCTCAAAATTATGTAAGATGTGAGCAAGAACAACTTTCTCTTCATTGAGTGCAAACTCTTGACCAATACAGTTTCTATTAATATTATATAATATATTATATGTATAATAAGTTGTTTACCTTGGTCCAGAGGAGAAGGCAATTAGAGCATGTGGATGACGTCCTTTACTGTTCTCTGGTGTAAAACGTAGAGGATCAAATGTCTAATAACAGGATGTAGTGTAAAGAACATTCATTAAACTAATTACCTCTGGATTCTCCCATACTTCAGGATTATGGTGAATAGCATATATATTCACAACTAACCATGATCCTTCTGCAAGAGTATATCCATCAAAACAACGATCTTCTGATAGTGTGCGTAGTATTCCTGGTACAGGAGGAAATAGTCGAAGACTTTCTTTGATACAATATTTTAAGTAAGTCAGTTTCTTTAAATCATCCCTAAAATAAACATTACAACTTATTATCACTTACTTATCATCATACCAAGTTATTTGTTCTTTTTCCTCAAAGATAGCATCTACCTCTTCTCTACACTTTAACTGATGTTCAGGATATCGTGCTAAATTGTATAGTGCCCAAACAATACCAGATGCTGTTGTATCATGACCTTCAAACATGAATGTATCAACTTCAGCTCTAATATCTTCATCAGATAATCCATTGTCATCTTCATCCTACATACAATAGGTTTATAATAATTTGTTTGATACATAAAATAAACTTACTCTTGCTTCCAAAAGTATATCAATAAAATCTAAATATTTCCTCTTCTTACCACTATCATCAGCAACTGATAGAATATCTTGACCTTTAGTCTACACAAAGGAATATGTCAAGGATTACATAATACAAAAATTACTTTCATTTCTTGTAGAGCAGCTCTTCTTTTCTTGATGACATCCATTGAAAACTTATGAACCACATTACATGCCTTATCAAAGCGACGTTTAGATGGCATCAGAGCATAGATCCAATCATAATATGCGGGGAAAAACCTAACGGTGAGTCTAACAAAAACAAACAATATTGCATAGTGCTTACAAAATTCTCTCCATGGCAAGATGTGATAATTCATAAACAGCTGAAACATAAGGAGAATGTGTTCTATGTCACAAAGTGAACAGTAAATATATTATAAACAGATAAGATGTTTTTACTTTGTATTCTGACAGTTATTCTCAAAACTACATGTACATCGTAACATCACATCAAGAGTTAGTAAACTAATACTAGGAAATACATCAAATACTTGATCAGATTGTTCCTTCCAAACAGTCTACATTGAACACACACATATATATCAATCACTGTGTATTGACATAACTTACTATTAGTTGTTGTACACAATCTGAATAGACAGCAACATATGGTTTGAGAATATCAAAATGGAAGGCTGGTGTTAATAGTCGTCTTGTTCTAGCCCATTTCTTACCACTACCAGTTAACAAAGATTCTCCTAAATAATAAAAAACATTGCAATATTTACATATCTATATCACAGACCTAGCCATGGCATCATTGGGTAATAGACAACATCAGCTTTTGGATCTACACTATGGAGGACAGTAAATATAATTACAGTATTATTTCTGACCTGATCCAAGTCCTATTTTAGCTGTGTCAGGATGAAGACACATTCCCGCTTCAAAAAGGGGGCCAGCTTTTACCCTAACAATCTTGCCAAGCATTGACCATGATGATATATACTCGAGTAATTCACCAGAATACATAGTTCTCACTATCTATAACCAAACAATATGTAACTCAATCTTTTTCCAGCTTACTTTTAATGAATGTCCCATTAACCAATGTTGTTGTGGATCACAGGGAAGTTGTTTTAACAATATATAGATTCTCCATTGACGTTTTATTGTACGGTAGATATAGGGGAAAAGATAAACAAGTAGAATAACAGCAAATAAAGTCTGTAGAAGTAGCCACAAGAACTCCATTTCAAGTGCAATACCAGGTGGGTGGAGTTGGGCATTTTGCTGACACTAACCACTCGTAATTTCTTCTACACAATATCAATTTCAATGATACTCCATTAACAAATGAGCAAATGAAGAGACATTCCAATAATATTTAATCAAACTGAAACCTAGGTATTAATTTCAGATGAAGACCATCTTTAGGTCGTAAGATTATCATAAATAATTTTTTAGGTTCTTTAGCATTATCTGGTAAATGTATCTCAAAATTATGTAAGATGTGAGCAAGAACAACTTTCTCTTCATTGAGTGCAAACTCTTGACCAATACAGTTTCTATTAATATTATATAATATATTATATGTATAATAAGTAGTTTACCTTGGTCCAGAGGAGAAGGCAATTAGAGCATGTGGATGACGTCCTTTACTGTTCTCTGGTGTAAAACGTAGAGGATCAAATGTCTAATAACAGGATGTAGTATAAAGAACATTCTTTAAACTAATTACCTCTGGATTCTCCCATACTTCAGGATTGTGGTGAATAGCATATATATTCACAACTAACCATGATCCTTCTGCAAGAGTATATCCATCAAAACAACGATCTTCTGATAGAGAGCGTAATACCACTGGAACAGGAGGAAAAAGTCGAAGACTTTCTTTGATACAATATTTTAAGTAAGTCAGTTTCTTTAAATCATCCCTAAAATAAACATTAGAACTTATTATCATTTCTTATCATCATACCAAGTTATTTGTTCTTTTTCCTCAAAGATAGCATCTACCTCTTCTCTACACTTTAACTGATGTTCAGGATATCGTGCTAAATTGTATAGTGCCCAAACAATACCAGATGCTGTTGTATCATGACCTTCAAACATGAATGTATCAACTTCAGCTCTAATATCTTCATCAGACAATCCTTTGTCATCTTCATCCTACATACAATAGGTTCATATTAATTTGATACATAAAATAAACTTACTCTTGCTTCCAAAAGTATATCAATAAAATCTAAATATTTCCTCTTCTTACCACTATCATGAGCAACTGATAGAATATCTTGATCTTTAGTCTACACAAAGGAATATGTCAAGGATTACATAATTCAAAAATTACTTTCATTTCTTGTAGAGCAGCTCTTCTTTTCTTGATGACATCCATTGAAAACTTATGAACCACATTACATGTCTTATCAAAACGACGTTTAGATGGCATCAGAGCATAGATCCAATCATAATATGCGGGGGGAAAACCTAAAGGGGAGATCACCATTATTCTAACTTTTATAGTGTATTTATTATTAAAGTATTAAAGTTAACACTTACATAATTCTCTACATGACAAGGTCTGATAATTCATAAACAGCTGAAACATAAGGAGAATGTGTTCTATGTCACAAAGTGAACAGTAAATATATTATAAACAGATAAGATGTTTTTACTTTGTATTCTGACAGTTACTCTCAAAACTACATGTACATCGTAACATCACATCAAGAGTTAGTAAACTAATACTAGGAAATACATCAAATACTTGATCAGATTGTTCCTTCCAAACAGTCTATATTAAACACACACATATATATCAATCACTGTGTATTGACACAACTTACTATTAGTTGTTGTACACAATCTGAATAGACAGCAACATATGGTTTGAGAATATCAAAATGGAAAGCTGATGTTAATAGTCGTCTTGTTCTAGCCCATTTCTTACCATTACCAGTTAATAAAGATTCTCCTAAATAATAAAAAAACATTGAAATATTTACATATCTATATCACAGACCTAGCCATGGCATCATTGGGTAATAGACAACATCAGCTTTTGGATCTGCACTATGGAAGACAGTAGATATAATTACAGTATTATTTCTGACCTGATCCAAGTCCTATCTTAGCAGTATCAGGATGAAGACACATTCCTGCTTCAAAAAGGGGGGCAGATCTTACCCTGACAATCTTACCAAGGTTTGACCATGATGATAAATACTCGAGCAATTCACCAGAATACATAGTTCTCACTATCTATAACCAAACAATGTGTATTTCAATCTTTTTCCAGCTTACTTTTAATGAATGTCCCATCAACCAATGCTGTTGTGGATCACAAGGAAGTTGTTTTAACAATATATAGATTCTCCATTGACGTTTTATTGTACGGTAGATATAAGGCAAAAGATAAACAAGTAGGATAACAGCAGATATAGTCTGTAGAACTAACCACAAAGTGAGCTCCATTCAAGTGCAATTATTCCAGGTGGGTGGAGTTCAGAATTTTGCTAACTGGAGATAGGCAGACTGACAATTCAATAATCATGATTATTTAGATTGTACAAGATATCTTAGGATTGCATGGGTTAACAGTTGTTAGGTAATTTCAAACACCTGTAGAAAAGATACTTTGCATTACTTTATTCAAGTCAGATAAGAATATGTTAAGGAGTAAGTGGTTGCTTGTTTAGATGATAGAAAAAATTGATCTACCAACTGTGCTGAAAAGGTCTTTGAAATTACAGGTTGAGGTTGTTTTGGATAAGAGAGAACAATCAAACAAGAAGAGGCCATATGACCTTAAAATGTTAGTTCACTGAAGGATTAAATGTAAGGTCAAATTTACTCAATTAGAGGTTCAAGGTTCAAGGTTCAAGGTTTAATACAATAATCAAGACAAATGAGCAAAAAGAGAAAAAAGTAATTGTAACAGCTCATTGGTTTTTAAAACAACTTAAACAATTTTGGCCTATAAGGTAATTGTAGTTTCTTTGGTATTGAGGACTGACATTCTTGAGGAACATCAAACGCATGAATGTCATGTACAGTTGGCTCAAAGTTATCAAAGTTGTAGACAATATACTGATCACTATCAATTTGCCTAAGGATATAAGGAGTATTAGGATCTTCACGCAATACTCCAAGTGACACTTCAGTGTTATTCATCTATCATAGGTGACATAAAAAGGATCAATATATGTTACTGACTTACCTTGTACACATAGATATCAACTTTATGATTATTATACTCTTCAGTGTCATTATATTTAGTATATTGAACCCAATCCCATATAGAATAAAATTCACCAGTAGCTGGTTGTCCATGACATGATCCTCTAGGACTGTCACCTTCCCTACAAAATATAGAATTAGCAACAAACTCAAACACAAACAAATTATAGTAATTATATTATACATACCATGACATGTAATAGGTCTTGTTAAGATCATATCGTTCCAGGTACCACTCATGATCAGGTGGCACGCCTTTTATAACACTTGTAAAATCAGAAAGTTCTTTTTTAGCCTGAAAATCTCGTACATAATTCCCTAAAACAATAAGATAATGAACAATAAAGATACTTCAAATCTGACTTTTCTATTTTATTGCATATATTATACATACATGCTTATAAAGCACAAGGCCATAATTTATTGATCATAAGTATTTATTAGTTCACCATACATGAAATTGGGATAATACACAGACCCGTATGTAGTATATAATACACTCACCATAAAATAGTACACGTTCATCTTCTTTTTTGGTAATTGATTCCCCTCTTATCTGTAAAAATAAAATCATGTTACAATTGTTTTACTATTCATACTTACTGTACAAGTGAAAGTCTCAGAAATAACAGGGTGTTGAGGTGATTGAGCAAAAGAAGGAACCACCAAACACAGCAATACAATCGCTACCTTCATCTTTCACTGAACTGCTGTGACCTTAAAATTTTATAAGCACGTGAACTAAAATTTTTTAAATCTTTAAGGTCAAATTTAGTTCGAGGGTTTAAGGTTCAAGGTTTAATACAATGATAAGCAACAATTAAATTTCTTAAACAACGAAATAACTCACACAGCAATACAATCACTATATCAACATGTTGTAAAGATCATTAAAGCAATAGATACTAAACAATGTATAACAATATGTCTCAATAATTTATTGAGTCTGTAATTCAAAATAATTTTTAAAATTGTTTTACTATTGGACACTTTGCTGACATTCAAACTAAACACTCATAATTTCTTCTCCTACACAATGTCAATATCAATGATATGCTATTATCAAAGGAACAAATGAAGACACATTCCAATAATATTTATTCAAACTAAAATCTAGGTATTAATTTCAGATGAAGACCATCTTTAGGTCGTAAGATTATCATAAATGATTTTTTGGGTTCTTTAGCATTATCTGGTAAATGTATCTCAAAATTATGTAAGATGTGAGCAAGAACAACTTTCTCTTCATTGAGTGCAAACTCTTGACCAATACAGTTTCTATTAATATTATAAAATATATTATATGTATAATAAGTAGTTTACCTTGGTCCAGAGGAGAAGGCAATTAGAGCATGTGGATGACGTCCTTTACTGTTCTCTGGTGTAAAACGTAGAGGATCAAATGTCTAATAACAGGATGTAGTATAAAGAACATTCATTAAACTAATTACCTCTGGATCCTCCCATACTTCAGGATTATGATGAACAGCATATATATTCACAACTAACCATGATCCTTCTGCAAGAGTATATCCATCAAAACAACGATCTTCTGATAGTGTGCGTTGTATTGCTGACACAGGTGGAAATAGTCGAAGACTTTCTTTGATACAATATTTTAAGTAAGTCAGTTTCTTTAAATCATCCCTAAAATAAATATTACAACTTATTACTACTTACTTATCATCATACCAAGTTATTTGTTCTTTTTCCTCAAAGATAGCATCTACCTCTTCTCTACACTTTAACTGATGTTCAGGATATCGTGCTAAATTGTATAGTGCCCAAACAATACCAGATGCTGTTGTATCATGACCTTCAAACATGAATGTATCAACTTCAGCTCTAATATCTTCATCAGATAATCCATTGTCATCTTCATCCTACATACAATAGGTTCATAATAATTTGATACATAAAATAAACTTACTCTTGCTTCCAAAAGTATATCAATAAAATCTAAATATTTCCTCTTCTTACCACTATCATCAGCAGCTGATAGAATATCTTGATCTTTAGTCTACACAAAGGAATATGTCAAGGATTACATAATTCAAAAATTACTTTCATTTCTTGTAAAGCAGCTCTTCTTTTCTTGATGACATCCATTGAAAACTTATGAACTACATTACATGCCTTATCAAAACGATGTTTAGATGGCATCAGAGCATAGATCCAATCATAATATGCTGGGAAAAACCTAAAGGGGAGATCACTATTATCCTAACTATTTTAAAGTTAATGCTTACATAATTCTCTGCATGACAAGGTCCGATAATTCATAAACAGCTGAAACATAAGGAGAATGTGTTCTATGTCACAAAGTGAACAGTAAATATATTATAAACAGATAAGATGTTTTTACTTTGTATTCTGACAGTTACTCTCAAAACTACATGTACATCGTAACATCACATCAAGAGTTAGTAAACTAATACTAGGAAATACATCAAATACTTGATCAGATTGTTCCTTCCAAACAGTCTATATTAAACACACACATATATATCAATCACTGTGTATTGACACAACTTACTATTAGTTGTTGTACACAATCTGAATAGACAGCAACATATGGTTTGAGAATATCAAAATGGAAAGCTGGTGTTAATAGTCGTCTTGTTCTAGCCCATTTCTTACCACTACCAGTTAACAAAGATTCTCCTAAATAATAAAAAAAACATTGCAATATTTATATATCTATATCACAGACCTAGCCATGGCATCATTGGGTAGTAGACAACATCAGCTTTCGGATCTGCACTATGGAGGACAGTATATATAATGACACTATTATTTCTGACCTGATCCAAGTCCTATTTTAGCAGTGTCAGGATGAAGACACATTCCCGCTTCAAAAAAGGGGCCAGCTCTTACCCTGACAATATTGCCAAGCTTTGACCATGATGATAAATACTCGAGTAATTCACCAGAATACATAGTTCTCACTATCTATAACCAAACAATGTGTATTTCAATCTTTTTCCAGCTTACTTTTAATGAATGTCCCATCAACCAATGCTGTTGTGGATCACAAGGAAGTTGTTTTAACAATATATAGATTCTCCATTGACGTTTTATTGTGCGGTAGATATAGGGCAAAAGATAAACAAGTAGGATAACAGCAAATATAGTCTGTAGAACTAGCCACAAAGTGAGCTCCATTCAAGTGCAATTAATTCCAGATGGGTGGAGTTCAGAATTTTGCTGAAATTCTAACTGGAAATAGGCAGACTGACAATTCAATAATCATGATTATTTAGATTGTACAAGATATCTTAGGATTACATTGGTTAACAGTTGTTAGGTAATTTCAAACACCTGTAAAAAATACTTTGTATTACTTGCTTGTTTAGATCATAGAAAAATTGATCTACCAACTGTGCTGAAAAGGTCTCTGAAATTATAGGTTGAGGTTGTTGTGGATAAGAGAGAACAATCAAACAAGAAGAGGCCATATGACCTTAAAATGTTAGTAGGATTAAATCTAAGGTCAAATTTACTCAATTAGAGGTTCAAGGTTCAAGGTTTAATACAATGATCAAGACAAATGAGAAAAAAAAAATCTAACAGCTCATTGGTTTTTTAAAACAACTTAAACAATTTTGGCCTATAAGGTAATTGTGGTTTCTTTAGTATTGAGGACTGGCATTCTTGAGGAACATCAAACGCATGAATGTCATGTACAGTTGGCTCAAAGTTATCAAAGTTGTAGACAATATACTGATCACTATCAATTTGCCTAAGGATATAAGGAATGTTAGGATCTTCACGCAATACTCCAAGTGACGTTTCAGTGTTATTCATCTATCATAGGTGACATAAAACTGAACAATATATGTTACTGGCTTACCTTGTACACATAGATATCAACTTTATGATGATTATACTCTTCAGTGTCATTATATTTAGCATACTGAACCCAATCCCATGTAGAATAAAATTCACCAGTAGCTTGTTGTCCATGACATGATCCTCTAGGACTGTCACCTTCCCTACAAAATATTTAATTAGTAACAAATTTAGACACAAACAAATTATAGTAATTATATTATAATACATACCATGACATGTAATAGGTCTTGTTAAGATCATATCGTTCCAGGTACCACTCGTGCTCAGTTGGCATGCCTTTTGAAACAACTGTATATTTATTAAGTTCTTTTTTAGCCTGAAAATCTCGTACAACACTCCCTAAAACAATAAGATAATGAACAATAAAGATACTTCAAATCTGACTTTTCTATTTTATTGCATATATTATACATACATGCTTATAAAGCACAAGGCCATAATTTATTGATCATAAGTATTTATTAGTTCACCATACGTGAAATTGGGATAATACACAGACCCGTATGTAGTATATAATACACTCACCATTAAATAGCATACGGTCATCTTCATTTTTGCTAATTGATTCCCCTCTTACCTGTAAAAATAAAATCATGTTACAATTGTTTTACTATTCATATTTACTGTACAAGTGAAAGTCTCAGAAATAACAGGGTGTTGAGGTGGTTGAGCAAAAGAAGGAACCACCAAACACAGCAATACAATCGCTACCTTCATCTTCAACTGAACAGGTGTGACCTTAAAATTTTATAAGCACGTGAACTGAAATATTTTTAACCCTTTAAGGTCAAATTTAGTTCGAGGGTTTAAGGTTCAAGGTTTAATACAATGATAAGCAACAATTAAATTTCTTAAACAACTCACACAGCAATACAATCACTATCAACATGTTGTAAAGATCATTAAAATACTAAACAATGTATAACAATATGTCTTAATAATTTATTGAGTCTATAGTTGAAAATAATTTGCTTTTTTATGATTATTATTATTTTTATTACAAAGACTGACAATCAGGTGGAATATCAAATACATGAGTATCTCGTATAAATGACTCAAAGGTATCAAAATAAAGAGTAAGAGGCTTAAACCCAAAATCAGGACTAATTTGTCTATAGATATAAGGTATATTAGGATCATCATGAAATACTCCTATTGATTGCTCAGTTTCATTCATCTATAAAGGTCAAAAGGTCAAATATAATAGGAATACCTCATTAACTAACTTTATATACATAGATATCAATCTTGTGATGTTCATATTCTTCAGTAATGTTATATTTGGCATACTTAACCCAATCCCACATGGCTTGTATATGTTTATATGCTGTCTGTTCATGACAATAGGTTCAATAGATTCATAATAATTTGATATATAAAATAAACTTACTCTTGCTTCCAAAGTATATCAATAAAATCCTTTTTATTTCCTCTTCTTACCACTATCATCAGCGGCTGATAGGAGGATATCTTGACTTTTAGTCTACACAAAGGAATATGTCAAGGATTACATAATTCAAAAATTACTTTCATTTCTTGTAAAGCAGCTCTTCTTTTCTTGATGACATCCATTGAAAACTTATGAACCACATTACATGCCTTATCAAAACGACGTTTAGATGGCATCAGAGCATAGATCCAATCATAATATGCTGGGAAAAACCTAAAGGGGAGATCACCATTATCCTAACTTTTATAGTGTATTTATTATTAAAGTATTAAAGTTAATGCTTACATAATTCTCTGCATGACAAGGTCTGATAATTCATAAACAGCTGAAACATAAGGAGAATGTGTTCTATGTCACAAAGTGAACAGTAAGTATATTATAAACAGATAAGATGTTTTTACTTTGTATTCTGACAGTTACTCTCAAAACTACATGTACATCGTAACATCACATCAAGAGTTAGTAAACTAATACTAGGAAATACATCAAATACTTGATCAGATTGTTCCTTCCAAATAGTCTACATTAAACACACACATATATATCAATCACTGAGTATTGACATAACTTACTATTAGTTGTTGAACACAATCTGAATAGACAGCAACATATGGTTTGAGAATATCAAAGTGGAAAGCTGGTGTTAATAGTCGTCTTGTTCTAGCCCATTTCTTACCACTACCAGTTAATAAAGATTCTCCTAAATAATAAAGAAACATTGAAATATTTACATATCTATATCACAGACCTAGCCATGGCATCATTGGGTAATAGACAACATCAGCTTTTGGATCTGCACTATGGAGGACAGTATATATAATGACACTATTATTTCTGACCTGATCCAAGTCCTATCTTAGCAGTATCAGGATGAAGACACATTCCTGCTTCAAAAAGGGGGGCAGATCTTACCCTGACAATCTTACCAAGCATTGACCATGATGATAAATACTCGAGCAATTCACCAGAATACATAGTTCTCACTATCTTTAACCAATCAATATGTACCTCAGTCTTTTTCCAGCTTACTTTTAATAAATGTTCCATTAACCAATGCTGTTGTGGATCACAGGGAAGTTGTTTTAACAATATATAGATTCTCCATTGATGTTTTATTGTACAGTAGATATAGGGCAAAAGATAAACAAGTAGGATAACAGCAAATAAAGTCTGTAGAATTAGCCACAAAGTGAGTCCATTCAAGTGCAAATCCAGGTGGGTGGAGTTCGGGATTTTCTAACCACTTATTAACATATTCTTATCCGACTTGCATAAAGTAATACAAATTGCCTAACAACTGTTCACTCATGTGATCCTAAGATATCTTGTACAATCTAAATCATTGAAATTGTTAAATTGTCAGTCTGCCTATTTAAAGTTCCTTGTTTAGATGATAGAAAATTGATCTACCAACTGTGATGGAAAAGGTCTCAGAAATTACAGGATATTGAGGTGGTTGTGCATAAAAGAGAACAATCAAACAAGAAGAGGTCATGTGACCTTAAAATGTTAGTCAAATTTACTCAATTAGAGGTTCAAGGTTCAAGGGTTAATACAATGATCAAGACAAAGATTAAATTTAACAGCTCATTTTTTTAAAAACAACTTAAACAATTTTGGCCTGTAAGGAAATTGTGGTTTCTTTAGTATTGAGGACTGGCATTCTTGAGGAACATCAAATGCATGAATGTCATGTACAGTTGGCTCAAAGTTATCAAAGTTGTAGACAATATACTGATCACTATCAATTTGCCTATAGATATAAGGAATGTTAGGATCTTCACGCAATACTCCAAGTGACATTTCAATGTTATTCATCTATCATAGGTGACATAAAAAAAGTAATATATGTTACTGACTTACCTTGTACACATAGATATCAACTTTATGATGATTATACTCTTCAGTGTCATTATATTTAGCATACTGAACCCAATCCCATATAGAATAAAATTCACCAGTAGCTGGTTGTCCATGACATGATCCTCTAGGACTGTCGCCTTCCCTACAAAATATAGAATTAGCAACAAACTCAAACACAAACAAATTATAGTAATTATATTATAATACATACCATGTCATGTAATAAGTCTTGCTAAGATCATATCGTTCCAGTTCCCACTCATGATAAGGTGGGACACCTTTTGAAACAACTGTTTCTTCACTAAGTTGTTTTTTAGCCTGAAAATCTCGTATTAAATTCCCTAAAACAATAAGATAATGAACAACAAAGATACTTCAAATTTTGACTTTTAATTTTATTGCATATATATACATACATGCTTGTAAAGCATAAGG
Organism: Xestospongia bergquistia; assembly: GCA_963965975.1. Taxonomy (NCBI): domain Eukaryota; kingdom Metazoa; phylum Porifera; class Demospongiae; order Haplosclerida; family Petrosiidae; genus Xestospongia; species Xestospongia bergquistia. The sequence continues at coordinate 4,003,141 of OZ014425.1, forward strand.
CAATAATTTGTTGACCACAAACATATGTTAGTTCTAACAATGTGAATACCATAAGTGAGATTGGATTACTACACAGACCTGTATGTAGTACATAATACACTCACCATTAAGTAGCATACGTTCATCTTCATTTTTATTAATTAATTCCCCTCTTATCTGTAAAATAAAATCATGCCACATTTGTTTTACTATTCATACTTACTGTACAAGTAAAAGTCTCAGAAATAACAGGGTGTTGAGGTGGTTGAGCAAAAGAAGGAACCACCAAACACAGCAATACAATCACTACCTTCATCTTCAACTGAACTGCTCTGACCTTAAAATTTTATAAGCACGTGAACTAAAATTTTTTAACCCTTTAAGGTCAAATTTAGTTCGAGTGTTTATGGTTCTAGGTTTGATAAGTAAATCTACCAACAATTAAATTTCTTAAACAACGAAATAACTCACACAACAATACAATCACTATATCAACATGTTGTAAAGATCATTAAAGCAATAGATAGTAAACTATGCATAACAATATGTTGAGTCTATAGTTGAAAATAATTTACTTTTTTTATGATTGTTTTTTTTTATGATTACAAAGACTGACAATCAGGTGGAATATCAAATACATGAGTATCTTGTATAAATGACTCAAAGGTATCAAAATAAAGAGTAAGAGGCTTAAACCCAAAATCAGGTCTAATTTGTCTATAGATATAAGGTGTATTTGGATCATCATGAAATACTCCTATTGATTGCTCAGTTTCATTCATCTATAAAGGTCAAAAGGTCAAATATAATAGGAATACCTCATTAACTAACTTTATATACATAGATATCAATCTTGTGATGTTCATATTCTTCAGTAATGTTATATTTGGCATACTTAACCCAATCCCACATGGCTTGTATATGTTTATATGCTGTCTGTTCATGACATGGGGTTCTTGGATTTTCTCCCTTCCTAAACAATAAGTAATAATACCAATGATGAATACTTATATAAAGGAGGAGAACACAATAACAAAATAGTAGCACATTTCATTCCTTTACAACTATAAAAATTGCTTTAGGACTGTCATTGGATTTAAGCTTATTATTGCTTGATAAAATATTAGTTGATGTCATCTCATTTCATTATTAGGTATCAATTGTCTCTTTCAATGTGCTCTGTACATTATTACAATGACAGACATTTAATTAAAAGCATTCTATATGTAGAGCAGATTAGATAAATAAATATTTAAACACATACCATACAATGCCATATGTCTTGTTTATGTCATATCGATCTAACTGCCAAATTTTTTCAAATTGTATGCCATCTGAAAACCAAATTCCTTCTGCAACATCTTTATTAGCCTCATAATCTTGTTCTAATTTACCTAAAGTGATAAATACAAAATAGTCTATAGTGAAGTAGAGATACCTTGAACAAGAAGTAACATTTGACCTTGACTAGTCTCAATAAACCCTCTATACTGTAAAAATGATAGTTATCTAATTTGTAGTTTATTATACTAACTGTAAAAGAGAAAGTCTCAGAAATAACAGGATGTCGGGGCAATGGTCGACTAATTGAGTATGGAAACCAACAGAGAACTATCAAACACAAAGATCCAATAGTTGCCTTCATTTTTTTAATACAATGACTGAAAGGTCAGAGTTCAGATGTAATTAATAAATTTTCCTTATTATCTCAATGTTATATAGTTTTTGAAAATGGGCATTTAGTACATTGTAGACAGTACCCATAATGCTCCAGATGACACTGCACATGGAGATAGTACTGTATTGTTATCCTCCACTATTCCACCCTCTCATTATTTGGCTAAGAGTAGCTACATATATATTCACATACATAATTGCTAGAATTTTCTATTACTAATTTACTAGTGTACTTAGATGATGATCATTTCTCCTTAACAAGACTAAAATATATAGTCTCTTAGTGAACAAACACACCTATTGTTAATTTACATTATGCACTTTATGTTCGTTGGTTAATATGTCAGCCACAACTTGCAAACCTCAGATGTATGGAAAGAACTGATAAAGAGCCTATTAATGATCAATTTATTCAAGTTGACTTTGAAATAATTTCCTTGAACTTGTTTAATTAAAGTTGAATTAGCCATTGACCACAACAGACACAAGAGTTACTGAATACATATGACAAAAATAAGATATGACAGACACATGGGGTTACTGAAAACAAATGACAGACATAAGAAATATATACAATAGACACATGGGGTTAATACATATGCAGACACAAGGGCTACTGAATTCACATGACAGACTTAAGAGATACATGACAGATACAAGGGATTACTGATTACACACACCAGACATAAGAAATATATACCATAGACACATGGGGTTAATACATATGAATTATAATAGATGTGACAGATACAAGGAGCTACTGAATACACACGACAGACATAAGAAATGTACACGACAGACACAAGGGTTAATACATATGCAAACACAAGGACTACTGAATTCATTTAACAGACATAAGAGTTACTGAATTTATGAGACAGACATAAAGAGATATATGACAGACACAAGAGGTTACTGAATACACAAGACAGACATACGAGATATATACATGGGGTTACTGAGTACACAAGACAGACATAATATATATAAAATTATGACAGACACAAGAGGTTACTGAATACACAAGACAGACATACGAGATATATACATGGGGTTACTGAGTACACAAGACAGACATAAGATATATAAAATTATGACAGACACATAGGGTTCGGAATTCATTCCACAGACATAAAGGTTATTGAATTAACATGACAGACATAAGAGATATATATGATAGATACATTGGGGGAGGTATCCACTTACTGAATTCACACAATATATATAAGAGATATATGATAGATACAAGGGGTTACTGAATATATATGACAGACACAAGTGATATATAAGATAGACATATGGGGATATACACAAGGGCTAGTGAATTCACACAACAGTCATAAGAGATATATGACAAACACAAGAGGTTACTGAATAAGAGATATATACAAGGGACACTGAATTCAAACAACAGATATGAGTTACCGAATACACATGACAGATATAGGAGATATATACAATAGACACAAGGGTTAATACACAGTCAGACACACAAGGTAATTCTACACATTAGAAATAGTAATAACAGTCAACACAGGGTTAATATACAATGGATATATATATTGAGACACAATTAAAAGAGAATTAATACAAACTACTGACAGGACAAAAGGGTTATTTGAAGTGTGCATGGGAGGGTTATATATGGTACACATAGGATGTCAGAGCATGTATTTAGATAGCTACAAAAAAGACAAAGATGAAGAATATATAACACAAGTCAAGGACTATATGGTAAGTAATGTCAAGACAACATACAACCAATTGTTCCATTATTAGAACCACAATTAGCAGATTTAAGACCCAGACACACACCCAACAGCTGTCCATATTTGTGACCAACCAAGGCTATCAAGCTTAATATCCAGTGATAAGCAAGACCTGTCCATATACACATCGACCAGTGATAAGCCATGTGATGTCCAGTACTAATTTATTGTAGATAACCTACTAAATGAAAAAAAATAGTAATATTGTAACTATTGGTATACCATAACCATCAACGTCATTAGTTGTTATCCAGAACATCAACTAAAGAATGAAAATAATTAAATAAAACACAATATAACTATTATATATGATATATCAAACTTACATGATAGAGATAGATCAAACTTACATGATAGAGTTAATATTAGAGAGGTTCATTAGATCATCTACAGTAGCTATAGATCAATATCCTTCTAGACAATTAAAACAAATAGTTTAATAATATCAGTGTTCAATAATAAATTTAACTTGCATATGATATGTTAAATATTAGATGAGTTAACTAGACCGTCTCCAGTGCTACAAATTAACCTACTAGAAGTAACAGAAGTTGTTTTGTTCTATAATTATAGTTAACAATACATAACTCACGAACATTACAACATTATCTACAACAACATGTCTTCATACTACTATAGAATATAAGCATCATCAATCCAGTATGTAATACTTACATACAGTAGGTATTAGAGAACCTCACTAGATCATATCAAGTAGATCAGTATAGATCATTATCACACTACAGAATAATAACATTATTATTATATAATAGTATTGGAGACAGATTACCACTATGTGTAGTAAGTTGATCAAAGTTCCACTATAGAGGATTAAAACATAATATACATTATAGCAAGAATTGTTAAATAATAGAACTAACAGTAAACATCAGAGAATGTTCTGATCAGATCATCTCTGATCATAGTATATCATCACACTATAAAATAAAAACAGTTCAGTAAACATATCATGAATTTAATAAACCAGCTTACAATAGATATTAATAAATGTCATCAGATCATCTCTAATTCTACATATTAATCACTATAATAAAGAGAGAACAAGTACATTTATTTATTAAGTTATTTATATCAACTTACAAACAGTAGCAAGTTATTATCTCCAGTAATCAGTAGATGGTCCTATTTCAGAACACTAATAATCATTTGTTACTAATAATCATTTGTTAAAGTTTATAATAGTTCACAGCTAGTTGGTTATCATACCAGTTCTACTATTAATGAAATATAAAGTTATTAATAGCAGTATAATCATTTTATAGTTTAGTCTGTTGTACCCTACAATAATTTACTAATTCTAGGGTACATCAGTCATGTCAGAATATAAATATCAGAGAAAACATCAGATTCAGGATAAAACCAAAAAGGTCAAATAAATACTCCAGAAACCTAAGAAAAATTTGAAGTGTCAGGAACACAATGCATGTCAGGAAATTAGGTTAAAAAAACCTCAATGTCAGACTATGCCTAGACCACCAAGTAAAGAATCGATGTTAAATAGAAGGAAATACTCCAACAAGACTTATGATGCCAAATAAATACTCCAGATGTCTGCCAAGTACCAGATGCCACATAATAACCATGATCCCAGGAAATTTTTAGAAAATCAATGACATATTGAGTAAAAATGATACCAGGTGAAACATTCCAGATGCCAAAAATATTCTTGATATCAGTAAATCCTATACACCACAGAAAGCCCAAGATGGTAGGTGAACAAGACCCAGATGTTAGGAGAACAAGACCCAGATGCTAGGTAAAGTTGGAACATGTTAGCTAAGAGTTCTAAATAATAGTAGTTTTTGTACCAGCAGAGGATGGTAGTAACCAAATATAAAGATCAAGTAAAACCCTAGAAGTCGGATTGAAAACCTCTCAGATGCCAAAGAATGTCACTAGATTATCTCTAGTAGCAACATCTTCCAATAGGATTAGATAATTAAATTGTAATTGTGCCATATATCCAATAGATCAGCAGAGAATTCTACTTATGAGAAGAAAGACAGCTACAGTATTTTGTTACAATCATTATGTCCAGTAAATATGAAAATTGTCCTACTTAAAATGATATAGAAGCCATCTCTTTAATAAATAATTATAATCACTTGGTAACACAAAGAAGTGACAAGATAATGACAACACAAGATGGCTATTGTATTAATTGATGTTAGTAAATGAAATGAAATAAAAAATAAAGCATGGACTCATAAGAGGTAGTACATTTTACATGTTATATAGGACTCATAAGAGATTAGTGCATGTACATGTTATAGGGTTACCAAGAGGTTATTGTGTCTACATGTTATAGGACTTGCAAAATGTTAGTACATGTACATATTACAGGATTCACAAGAGGTTAGTGTATATACATGTTATAGGATTAACAAGAGGTTACTATGTATATGTTATAGGACTCACAAGAGGTTTTTGTATGTACATATTACAGGATTCACAAGATGTTAGTGTATATACATGTTATAGGATCCACAAGAGGTTTTTGTATGTACATGTTATAGGATTAACAAGAGGTTTTTGCATGTTATAAGATTCACAAGAGGTTAGTGTAGAGGTTTTTGTATGTACATGTTATAGGACTGACAAGGAGTTATTGTATATACATGTTATAGGACTTGTAAAATGCTAGTACATGTTTATGTTAAAGTAATAACAAGAGGTTATTGGTATATACATATTATAGGACTTGCAAGAGGTTAGTATATGTACATGTTATAGAATCCATAAGAGGTAATACACATCATGTTATAGAACACATAAGAGGTTATTGTATGTACATTTTATAGGACTCACAAGAGGTTATTATATTTACATGTTATAAGGTTACCAAGAGGTTATTATATTTACATGTTATAGGGTTACCAAGAGGTTATTATATTTACATGTTATAGGGTTACCAAGAGGTTATTGTATGTACATGTTATAGAACTCACAAGAGGTTATTGTATGTACATGTTAATAGGACTCACAAGAAGAATTGTATGTACATGTTATAGGGTTACCAAGAGGTTATTGTGTGAACATGTTATAGGACTTGTAAAAAGTTAGTACATGTATATGTTAAAGGATTAACAAGAGGTTATGGCATTACATATTATAGGACTTGCAAGAGGTTAGTATATGTATATGTTATAGAACTCACAAGAGGTAGTACATGTAGATGTTATAGGATTCATAAGAGATTATATGTACATGTTGAAGGATTCGTGATAGATTCATATATATATACAAAGGACTCACAAGAGATTAGTACATGTACATGTTAAATGACCCACAAGAATTCAGATTATGATATACATGCTTGTGACACGCGTGTTACAAAGTGTATATATGGAACACAAATTAGACTGTGTTTTCTATGTTACAATATGATAATAATAGATTTGATAATGGCTACTGAAATATTCAGACTAGATGACACAACGAGACATGGACCACTAGAACTAGGAGATAGTTTTCTGTATGGAGGGTGATGCAGTTTTTGTGTAGGTTACAATGACTGGAGGTTATATAGAAACACAAGGGCCTCCCTGTCTAGTATAGTGTAGGGTCCAAGAGACTAATTTTTAGAACATTTCTCAACCCTCTTGTAATGGTTCTTGTATGTTAGTGTTTTTCATTCAATGGGTAAGCCTTGATGTTGTAATTGTACAGCCTTTGGGGTTAACATTAATGATCCTTAATATGACACAATAAAATTCGTTTTGAAACCACGAAATTTAAGCACTTACTTGCAGAGTTAATGTCACTCGCTATGTAATGGTGACTACTCAAAAATGTCACCCAATTATACCAGAATTGGGTGACATTTTTGATTAGTCATTATTACATAGCGAGTGACATTAACTCTGCAAGTATGTGCTTAAATTTCGTGGTTTCAAAATGAATTTTATTGTGTCATATTAAGGATCATTAATGTTAACCCCAAAGGCTGTACAATTACAACATCAAGGCTTACCCATTGAATGAAAAACACTAACATACAAGAACCATTACAAGAGGGTTGAGAAATGTTCTAAAAATTAGTCTCTTGGACCCTACACTATACTATGTACTAGACAGGGAGGCTCTACCAGCTGCTATTATTGACCAGATAGTCCTGGTTAGCTAGACAATAGTTACTAGTTTACAAATTTTACAACACAAAATAAAGTTAGCCTGTTATTGTACAACTACTGGTATAGTTTTGTGAAGTTGATCACTAATTTTCATTATAAGGCGTACACATGTGACTTCACTATTAGCCTGCCTGCAGGTAATTTAAAATCTCCCTTGTCTCCCTCAACTGCCCTGGCTGTGAAGGACATCATGTACATGTACCTATATAGACACGTACTTGTTCTATTTTATTATGTACTTCATGTATCAAAAGCTGTGAAATTCGCAACAAAGCTACCGGACATCCTAACAGTCATGATAATAGCCAGAAAAGGTTTCACATGTACACATACACCACATAGAGGGTCAAACTCTCTACTGCTTCTATATTAGCTGCTTGACTATGAGGCTCTCTACATGAAACTTCAGTAAAGCAGTATGTACACCTCGAACTACACTGGTTCAAAGCATTGTAAAATATGAGGGAAAAGGCTTACATGCCTGTATACATATATAGTGAACAATTACTCTGACCTGGCACCTCTCTCTGTTGTTTCATACCGCAACAAACGGTGTAAAGTATGTTCTTTATCGTTTTCTCGGCTTGATTGAAACGTTTCTCTGTATGGAACTAAAGGTATACGTAGATTGATGACTGAATTCGTATAGTAGACGACTGGCTGTAGACAGAAGTGACTTGCAGTAGTAGTTTTTCTCTTCAATACAACGTGCTGTCAACGCAGCAGAAGCACCATGGAGACGTCGTCTTGTTGAAATGAGGCAGTAATGTTGTACCTAATCCTTTTTGGGCCTAAAATTGGCGCCACTAAGGCAGTTTGTTAAACTGAGCATGCGCAGTTTCTCAGTTTAAGTATAATAAGAAAAATAAACTGAAATTGATAACAAGTTTGTGTAGTGATTATCTGTTAGTATATTATTATCTGAATGGATCATAACAATACAATACCTAGCATGTGGTGGAAGCTATAGGGTTAAAATTGTCCTCGTCACTCTAGCCATATTCCCATATCTGCAGGTTCTAAGAATTGATCCAATATAGTTTCAGATTTGTGTAATACTTTTTAGAAGTCAAAGTACAAATGATGAAGACATGCAGACCAGCTTTTTTGGGCATAAGTCACAATAATACTGAGGCTCAGTCCAAAACTACAAGCCTGTTGACAATAATTTTTGTATAAAAGTTATGATTTTCTTTCCAATTAAGATCATTTTAAAAAGTTGATTTCAATTATACTTGATAATTTCTGACATTTACTTAATTTGTTTCTCTCTTTGAAATACTTTTGTTCTTGTTTCATTTGTTGAACAGAGACTAAAGACAAGTTGTGTTCCAGGTACTTTAATGTTCTTTATACAAAGATACAAAGATTACCGAGTTAGCCAAGCGGGATCTTGTACATGATGATGAACACATATACACATCTCTATCAATATATTAATTAAGTGCACAAACAAATGGCTGTAAATTTCATGAAGTGTAAAGGATCTCAAACAAGACCACAATAAGAATGGCAGATATGAAAACTCTACATATAATTATTAGCCAAATCATAGCTTCAACCTTGTATTGCTGATGTTTCTCTTATTTAATATCATTAAATTTATATAATCCTTCATTTTGTGGCTATTAGATATGATATAATGCCATTCCTATTGTGGTTGTTTGTGATCCTTTTGCTGCCATCCAATAGAAGAGGAACAACTAAGATACTTAAACTGATACCAAAGACATTAAAGTAATAATTAATGAAAATTGCTAAGCACATATGTTAGTAAATATGATTTATTTAGCTTCAAAATAGTTTGAATAATTTGCGATGTAATGGTTTATTCAGCAATGCAGCCTGGCATCCACCTGGAATGTCAAAAATACTTGTATCTGGTACCAATGGCTTGAAGTTATCATAATAGATGACAATATAATAATTTAATGTTATTTGCCTGAAGATATAAGGAATATTAGGATCCTCACGTACAACTCCTAGTGATACTTCAGCGCCATTTTCCTATTATTAACATAATAGATGATATTTCTTTAATGTTCCTGGCCTACTTTGTACACATAGATATCAATCTTGTGGTTATCATACTCTTCAGTGTCGTTGTACTTGGCATATTTAACCCAGGCCCATATAGGTATGAAATCTTCAATTGGTGGTTCTTCATAACATGCACCCCTAGGATCATCATCATCCCTAAAAAGCAGTTATTTTCTTAAGCACATATACTATTGAAATGACAAATATCATCATAGTGAACATAATTGAGCACAAGATATAAAACAATGCTGAATCATGACATACCATGAGATTTCAAATGTCTTATTTATATCATATCGACCTAAGGACCAGTCATACAGCACTGGTACACCTTTCATAACATAAGTTAGATTAGAAAGCTCTTTCATAGCCTGGAAATCTCTTGCATATATACCTAAATGATTTGAAGATCCTTAAATCATGTGAGGACACATTGTAACTCACCTCCAAAATGTACTAGTCCACTATCATTTCTGCTAACTAATTCTGCCCTAAACTACTAAGAAACTAAGAGGTTACATACCCTGATACTAACTATAGAATAGAAAGTCTCAGAAATAACAGGATGTTGAGATGGTGGTTGAGCAAACAAGAGAGTTACCAAACATATCAATACAACAGCTGTCTTCATCTTATAAAGCAAAGGAATTACTTAGTCAGAGATTTGACCATGTGATCTTCTGATAATGTCACATGTATCATATCAGAATATTCATAATTCATGAATTATGCCAGAAGGTCTTAATTTTCACAATGAAAAATGTTTTTGATAACATCTGAGTGTACATCATTGGAAATAAAAATCGTTAAATTGGATTGAGTTATCTACAACTACTTACTTTTTTAGCATTAGCATTAATATCTATAGTTTGGTTCTATCACATGACTTTAAAATGAATGATAACATTAATGACGAAAAGTACTTGTGTAGATGGGCATACTTTCAAACTTGATACTAATAATAACAAAAATGTCAATGACATAGAGTCCACTTCAAAAGAACTTATAAAATGTGAGATGGAATTGAGTCCGTGGTTTTTTCAATGTTGATGACTGACATTCAGGTGGAATGTCAAAAGCATGTACATCTTTTACAGATGGTATAAAGAAATCAAAAAAATAAACTGTAGTGTCATTTCCATTGACTTCTCTATAAATATAAGGTGTGTTGGGATCTTCACGCAATACTCCTAGTGACATTTCAGTGTCATTCGTCTATATTAAAAAAACATAACAAAGATATAACAAATATGCTCACTTTATATACGTAGATATCAACTTTATGATGCTCGTATTCTTCAGTGTCATTATATTTGGCATTCTTAACCCAATCCCACATCGCTGGTAAATGTCCACGTCCACTAATTGTAGCTTGGTGACATTTTCCCCTTGGGTTGTCATCTTCCCTAAAAAATGTACATTGCTCTTTAGTGAATGGTACTGCTGATCTTTAAGCTATAGTCACAAACACATTGACTATAAAAGACTCCAAGCTCAATAAGTTGTTGCACAAAGTAGCATCTCCCAGCTGCTGTACCACACTACCCTGAAATATTTATTAATAACTTTGGAAGTATCTTACTAGCAAAGTAATTACACTAATAATGTAATAAAAATATAACTAGACAATAACATTTACCATGACATGTCATATGTCTTGTTCATGTCATATCGGACTAAATCCCAGTCATGCACAACTGGTATGACCTTTGCAGTATAAATTGTTTCTGTAGCTTGCTTACCAGCCTGGAAATCTCGGGCAAATTTCCCTTTAAGATGACAATACTATAAATAGCACAAACAGAACAAACAGTGAGCTATAAAACTACCTTGAAAAATTATCCGCTCATCTTCTTTCTCACTGATCACCTCTCCCCTTACCTATTATTGATAGAATAAACTGTATATCATTTGGTGTTAAAACTAACAGTACTAGAGAAAGTCTCAGAAATAAGAGGATGTTGTGATGGTGGCTGAGTAGAAGAGAGAGTTACCAGTACCAAACACATCAATGCAATAAGTGCCTTCATCTTCTTAAGAGTAAAGAGCTGCACAGTCAGCACTGACACTAATAAATCACACCACTAAAAGGTCAGAGTTCAGCAATAAACACAATACTGAGTCTATTTCAAAAGTGTAGAAAAAAGTTGTACTTCAATGTGTCCATGATTTAGCTACATGCATGCATGATTATAATTGTTACTAAGTGACGCATGTAACAATGAATCTGCAATAAAATTAACTATTATAAATTTCACTTCAAAACAACTTGAAAGATTTTAAGTGTGATTTTGAAGGTAGTTCATTCAGTTGGCATATAGGTGGAATGTCAAAGACATGTATGTCTTGTATAGATGGTTCAAAGTGATCAAAGTAAACAACTGAGTGATCACTTCCACTGATTTCTCTGTAGATATAAGGTGTATTAGGATCTTCTTGTAACACTCCTATTGACTTTATTTCAGTGGAATTTATCTACCAGAGAATTCATAAAGAAGCTCTAACACATTACGATATATGCTTACTTTGTAAACATAGATATCAACTACATGATCTTCAATTTGTTCAGTCATGTTGTAGTTGGCATACTTGATCCAGTCCCATATAGGTGAGAAGGATTTGCTAGGTGGATATTTTTCGCATGGTCCAGTTGGATAATCACCTTCCCTGAAAGAAAGTCATGACAATATATCATAATATGTGACTATCTTATATATCTATCACTTCATAAAGTGAATAATTGTATGGCTTACCATACCCTCCAATACGTCATGTTGATATCATATCGATCTAATTCCCAATTATGAGTAATTGGAAAAACTTTCACAGTAGTACTTGATTCTGCTAGTGATTTCTTAGCTTGACAATCTCGTGAATGGTTACCTAAATGTATAGTAGTAATATATCAAACTTTCTAGATATAGCTTCACCTAGAATATACTCATGTAATTCTATGTTGCGAACTACCTCTGCATGATACTGTAATAGCAAAAAGATTAGCCAAATAATTTACTTTATTTGAAACTAACTGTACATGAGAAAGTCTCAGAAATAACAGGGTGTTGGAATGTTGGTTGAATAATGGAGTATGGAAACCCACAGAGAACTATCAAAAACAAAGATTCAATAGTTGCCTTCATTTTTAACAGTATAATGATGACTCACTGCTGAAAGGTCAGAGTTCAGGTGTAATCAATGATAATTAAATTTAAAATTTTGTGAAGGCTTAGCTAAAAGTATGATAATAATATTGAATTATTTAGTCTCACTCTCAATAATATTAAAAGTGCTATAATATACATCTGAAATAAGGCATAGTATTATTATCATACTGTATCTATGCTATTGGTTGACCAGTATGGAGTATGAAATTCCACAGAAAACTACCGTGCAGAAAATCCAACAATTGCCTTCAATCTTTAATAAAGTGACGTTACAATCTACTAACTACTAGATTATGTAGTGTGAAGTACATGTATGAATAAAATTTAATTATATCTTTCAGAACAGCTTTATTAATAATTATATTCTTATAATAGCAATCAGTGATAAGATACAAACTATTATTATGTCTAATTGTAACAAACAGATAAACAAATAAATATAATTTATTAGACTAAAACTAATAATTATAATAATAATATATTAATAGTTAGATTTTTTCAAGCACTATTATACCACTATAGAGAGAATTACTACCAAGAATTAAAAATAAAATAACTCATGAAGTCTGGAGGTATTCCAAGCTAGAGTTATACAACACAATCACTTTTTCTTTGCAGCTCTACGAACTGGAGGTTTGGGTTTGTCAAATTGAGGACGATATGCCTGTTTCATTGGATGTAACTCGTCCATGAGATACTCTTCACTGAGATCACCAGGGCCATCTATCTCTATCTATAAGACAATTAAGAAACAATATGAATTTCAAAATAATATTAATACATGTATATACAGAAACAATTATAAATTCTTGTTAAATGAGATTCTTATCAAATTCATACCAAGTACATAACCAAATTATACACACACATACATTGTCTGGTAAGGCTATAATATAAGATTACATGTACCAAACTAGTGACCTTTTTTGTGACTTCTATTCCAATGTCATTTTCGATAGCACTTGAAAGTGTATTTTTACATGAAGAGTATACTGTTCTCTCTTTAATGGAGCATTTAAACCCAGGACAAGAATAGATGAACACTGCAATAATAAAGTAATAATAATAGCACATAATATAGAATTCATTATTAGTTAAATTTAAGTTTATTACTATAGCTAGGAGAAGATTAGGTGAACATTGTAAATAAAATGAACATAATTTAGAGCTCATTATTAATTAAAATTTAAGTCTGGTTCAATTTTGTAGTGTCAATAAATAGTATTATGATATTTACTAACCAAAGCTCTCTAGGTAGTCTCCTTCATGAGTGTGTTTAAAGAGATACAAGTGATAGCGAGGGCTATTATCAGGTACATGACTGGCAATCTTATCTGGTTTCAGGCTGTCTACAGCATCCTCTAACACAATTATCTCGGTAGTAAGATCAATAGACTAGGAAAAGTTATTTTTGATTTATGAGTCAACTAAAGATTGTGTTTACCAATTGTACGTACTGTATACGTTTAGCTTTCATTTCTCTAAGAGCATCTATCACATCACTTTGAATTGGAAAAGCAACACCATGTAAATGACTTTGACGTGTTGTGGTACCAATATCAATGTGATCCTATAATAGAGTTTGCCTAACAGTTAATTAGTAGTGCTTTTTTGTTTTACCTCTGCTTCATGTAAAAGCTTTAGTTCTTGTTCTTCTCTAGTTAATGGAGGGGCTGCATTAGCTGATTCAACATGTTTTTTATAGCCAGCTAATGACATCTCATCCTAGAGAGAAAGATCCAGTAGCTATTATTACAGTTATCTTTTTCAATTGACATTTATTTCTGAAATCATATATGAGGTACATATTCAATGCATATTGTACATCACTCATGAACATAAGCATTTTTGACATTTGACGAGCTATTGATTTAACACACTTTGATGAATAATAGTTAATTATATTGTTAAAGGATAAGTAGTAGTAGTCTTTACAGTATGTCATTGGTAACATTATGTCAGACTCTAAAATTTTTTGGTTATATCATGTGACTAGTATAATTTTGTATTGCACTGTATTAGGATGTCTGACCTTAGTTGTAGCATTAATATCATCTATCATAACTGCACTATTAAAACTTTTCTTTAATGTTGCTTTAGTAGCTGAGTATAACATCTTTTCTCTAACCTGAAGAAGACAATGAGATCAAAGTTTGATTTAAAGATTTCTGTACTTAGTTAGATACACTTATTTCTAGGCTAGTACATTTACTGTTACTAAGCATTATTATATCTATTACTAGTACATTACACATCAATTCCACAATTTCAGAGTACAGCTGCCATTGTTAAAGTTGTCTCTCAATACCAAAATGAAAGTAATCTATTGAATATCAATGCAACTCATGCTATTTACATATTATTCAATGTATTATTGTTATTCAATACATCTACTGACTGGTGCTTCATCTGGAGTGTATGTTAGAAAGATCCATAGAAACTTTTCATGAGCATTTCTTTCATCAAGTCGGTAGAAAATATAACAGGGATGTTTGTCCTCCAGAGATGGTAAAATAAAGTCATCAAAATGTGAACAAGATGTTAAGGATTAACTTGTGTAATGTTTACAACACAAGCAGTATAGGATGGCTTGGCAATGTTTCAACATTGTATGTTAACCACAAAACAAGTGATCTCAGCAATTTTGTATTGTTGCTATGTCTAGCTATACACAGATATATATTATAGAGAATGGAATTGGAATTAGAATTGTGGGCTATTAGTGAGTTAGTGTACATTAAAGTGTATATAGGAATAATAGGATATCATTTTCCCATGTACTGTTTGCTGGATGATGTATTCCAGGAATAAGTTGTTCTAAAGATAGAAAAGAACAAATCATTGTTAACTTGTCATTATTAATGTTCCCTATCTTTCTTCTGTTATTAAGACTTTTCATTAACACATAATATAAAAAGTTGTAAGGTCATATATAGTCGTATATTTTAGAGGAGGCTCTGCTATTAAGCTATTTATAAAATGAACATATATCGGTTTCTAGTCAACACAGAATAGATAAATGTGTGTTATGCAAACATCCTTTTGTTGTGTTATGTTTACATGTACGATAATAATATATTATGTACATGTAAAAATTAGATTACGTACATGTAATTAATGTGAAGATTAGATTATGTATATGTAATAGACGTAAATAATACATTATATACATGTTTATTTACATGTAATGTACCTTTGTCTTGATCAATTGTAACTTGTAGCATACGCAATTTGTCATGCAGAGCATCTGCCATTAACTTCAAGAGCTCATTAGAAGCTAAAGAAAATAAAATTAATCTTATAAATATTTATATATAGAGCATGGTCAGTGCCAGGTGGCTCAATGTATGAAAGCCAAAGTTTCCTTTGTGGCAGTAACAAGTTCCTGTTGTCTCATTTATGATCAAATAATGACTCTGTTGTAATTGGCAAATTGAAAGTCCAAGGGTTAGTGTAGATATGAATATAGTTAACACATGTCACACCATTAACCTTTTACAATTTATAACTGTCAAAACTACCGTCTTTATTAGCTCTATATGTTAATGATCTTTATTTCATATCACGATATCATCTCATTTAATAAATAACTAAAAACTAAACACTTGAATGGAGAACTCTCGTCATTCTTCCATAATATTAGTAGAACAAAACGATTGATCCTGCTTACCAGTTATTCCAGTTTGATGAGCCATGGTCGGTCACAAACCTCGTCTATTTGTCTTCCACTAAGTTCACTAACGAGCACTGTCAAACTTTACCTCACTAAATTTTTTTATTACACTACTTATTGTATCACCACGCCTTTCCGTTTATCACCGGAAGCCATAGCCCAGTAATCACGAGATACCATACTAATTAATAATAATAATTTGCAAACAACTAACACAACGCCACACACACTAGATATGTCAATTCTAAAGTCTTAACAGCTACTGTTGCTGCTGTGGTTCCTCTTGCTTGGGAAGGTCACGGTTGAACTTGATATTGTTTACGGTATCAGTGAGCTGCTTTTCAAGGTCTTTCTTCTTAGCTCTGCCACGTTTTACAGCTTCCTATAATACAGAATATGCTATAAATAACACACAGTTCCATACTAACAGATAATACACTCAAGACACATCATTTCTGTTTCACACTAATGCACAATATATTGTTCATATACCACAAACCTGCATAGTTTTCAGCTTTTCTTCTTCCTCTTCCAAAGCAGAAATATATTTGGCAGCTTGTTTACTGTGGTGTTCCAAAGCTGATATGTTCTCACGGATATGACTCTGGTTGCGGTTAATCTCACGAATTTCCCCTTCTTTTTCATAGATATCTCGCTCAATAGAAGTGATTTCTTTTCGGAGATCAAAAGATTTTGTAATGGCTACCACTGTGGGAGGATCAAAGTGCCCTCGTTTTACCCAACGATCATATTCCTCTCTATCAAGAGTACGAATAACGTGCTCCTTCCTGTCTGTTATTTCCTCTCTCACAACAAATGTTTTCTTTTCCACTTTAGGATCAACAGTGAAACGGAACTGATAAAAACGATCAGTGATGTCAACAGGCTCTTCCTCTTCTACATTGGGATTCTGGACAAGATCATAGTCCTCAAGGAAGAGGTGATTCAAGAGGAAATCCAGTTTTTTGTCACTTTTATTAGCAATACGATACAGGGTGACTTCACGATGAATTCGGAAGAAGTTGATAACTCCATTAAAGATTTCAATACGATGAGGACGAAGGTAAGTACTGTCATTACTCTTTACTACCTCACATCCGAGTTCCACGGCAAAAGGAATAGGAGGTGATTCATCTCCAGGGCTGAGTGTTGGCAAGTTGCTCTGACCTAGAAATGCTTCAGAGGTAGTTAAAATTAGACTTCCCCCTTCTAAAGTACGTCCAGTTGTGTTTTCAAATAGGACAGAAGACAAAGGGTTACCCTTACGAACTGTCTCGTCATACAGGATGACCATTTGACCCTCTAGTTCAGTCTGAAGCATAGTCACAATTGCTTTCTGCTTTCTCTGAGCTGTGACATGCATTGGTATAGGATAATAGGAGAGGTTGTCCTGAGCAGCCATCACAAATTGAGTCTACATTCGGAGAAAGAAATAGTTAATTCTAGCTATGCGAAGAGTTACTAGCAATTTCTTACTTGAGTTTGTGTTCCTTGGTTCTGGATCCCTGCTCGACTGTCAATTTGTGTCATATGCAACACAGCATTATCACTGATGGTGTAATCTGATAGTTGACGACCATCTTCAACTGTTTTGCCACAAAATACTAGCTTGAATGATGATGGAGAGACACCACGTTTCTTAGCAATTTTTCCCTTAACAGCAAGAACTGAGTCTTTGGGGTTGGCACGAACCGTAAGAGTAGAGCCATCAAGTGTTTTGATAGAAAGACGCCATATACCTTCATCGTTCTGTTCCTTCTCAGAGTGTATAGCAGGAGCACCAACTACAAGGGTCACTTTGACATCATTCCAATCTTCCCAAAGGGAATTCTCAATTATAGCCAAACCATGAAGCATCAAATGAGAAGGATCATCTTGATTGCAAGACATACGATAAGAGCTCTTCCATTCACTGACTTGAAATCCATATCGACAAATCAGTTGTTTTGCAGTGTCAACATTAGCAAAGAATACAGACAATTTTTGCATATCATCTTTAGACTTGTTTTTTGTCAAATCAAGAGAGAATGTGATATCTTGCCTCGTCTGTTCCTCGTTTAAGTGCACGCTCAATACTTTTGTCAAAGGGTAAGTAGCTAGTCGACCACCAGGTAGATACATACTTACATGAGGAATATTGTTGTGCCCATCCACTCCTGGATCAGGTAGCCCATCCTCGATGCCAAGGACTCGTCCCTCAATTGATTCTCCACCTTCTTTCATCTCCAAAGTAACCAAGCTTCCAACTAGAGATCGAACCAATCCAACAAGAGGTTCTCCATCGTCAAAAGAGATGCTAGCTTTGGGCTTGGTTGCTTCGTAAGCAATGTTGCCAACATTTGATGAAGCATCTCCTAAAAACTGCAAAGACTCAAGTACACTCTTCATTAGATTTTGAGGAAAGTACAGGTCAATTTGACCATTGCCTTGAATAAAGGCCTCCCTCTCAAATACAGCATAGCCATTATCGTAAAGTGTAACTCCAGTTATTGGCATGCCAGATCTGTGGTCAGCTTCACCTGCAAAGTCAGTTGATATAATATTAATGTCATTTTGGATATTGCTATTTGAACTGGTAGTTTAGTGTATAATAAAATCTGTTTTGCTGCAAGGCCAAGTAAGGGGCTGCAATGTAGGAGTATTAGTGGGAGGGCCTAACAAATACCCTATAGAAGAGGTCTTTATGACTTACCACGGCTTTCCATGTTTTTCCAAACAAGAGTGGCAAACAGATCAGAAAGAAAGACAGGAGATCACCAGAACTAAACAGAGTGATGCAGCAAGATATCAATGCTATAAATAGATTTGCAGCGTCATCATGACGACTCTAAGTGGGTTTCCCCCCACAACTCAGATCACTAATTTTAAAGGTGTGTTCTACTGGGGTCTTATCATTTTATGATATTCTCTCTGTTGTACTGTTATTACTTGAAATTAAAAGTATGTAATATAAAATAATATTTTTTCTCTAATTAACATATTTGCAGGCTGGAATCTTAATTTATCGATTGTCTTCATTGTTTCTGTTACAGATAACTCATTTTCATTATGGCTTATAGAGGTGGTATTCCAGGACAACCTCATTCTGATTACTTTTCATCTCATACTTATATGTGGAGCTCTAAAGACAAACTAGGACAAGGAGCCACTGGTCAAGTATTTGTTGGATATAACAAGGTGGCCTCTGACACTATTTTCTTATTAACCAAACCATTTCTCTCTCTCTCTCTCTCTCTATATATATATATATGTATATGTATATGTATTCATTAGAAAACTGGAGATAAAGTAGCAGTAAAAATGTTTACAAGAATGTCTGAGTTTCGTGCCATGCAAAATGAAATGCATACAATAAGTCAACTTCAACATCATAAGAACATTGTTCAATTTTTAGAGATCAATGAGCAAGAGGTATCTTTTATTAACTAATATATAGTTAATGAAGAGGTTTATTTTATTGCCTTTATAATAGAAACTCAACAACACTAATATTATTGTTATGGAGTTATGTAATGGTGGCAGTTTATATGAAGTTATTGATTCTCCTGAGAATGCTATGGGCTTGGATGAAGTCCAGTTCAAACAAGTTCTCTCTGATGTTGGTTAGTGTATGTTGATGTGATTTGATTGTCTCCATTCTTCTGTATTCATCACTCTTATAGCTCAAGGTTTGGCTCATTTGAAGAAACATGGCTTTGCTCATCGAGATATTAAACCTGGCAATATTATGAGGTGTCTTCTACCAGATGGAAGGTAGTGGCAATTAGGATCCAAAGCCACTCTCTCTCTCTCTCACTCTCTCTCTCTGTAGTTATATCTTCAAATTGGCTGATTTTGGAACAGCTCGTAAACTAGGACCTGAAGAAAAATTCACTTCACTACATGGAACTGAAGAATACTTGGTAAATATAATCTGCACTATTTTCTATCTTTTCCTTATAATTAGTACCCAGCAATGTATGAGAGGGCATTAATTGATCCTCGATCACAAGAAGCATTTGTTGATAAAGTTGATCTCTGGAGTGTTGGGGCTACACTTTTTCATCTTGCAACTGGTCGATTACCATTTCAACCATTTAGAAAAAGAGATGACAGAGCCACAATGTAAGAATTAAGATATTTGTATCTGGACATATCTATATAATAAATGAATATACATAGTGACAATGCTAATGCTGTTGTGTCTACTATAACTGCATAGTCAGTTTGTGACATCAATAATGTGCTAACTATTGTTGATGTGTGTGTGTGTGTTTGTGGAGGAAAGAGAGAAAGAATGTGTGTGTGTGTTTGTGTGTGTAAGTTGTGTTTTTTTATTACTTTAGGTATCGTATTATTACTGAAAAGAAAAGTGGTATCATTTTGGGATGGCAAATGGAATTGAATGGCAAAATTTTTTACAACAACGAACTACCACCTGATGTTATGTTATCAGTGTAATTAGTCATGATCTATGCACTCATTATATTATATTGATCTATATTAGGGGACTACGTAATGTTATTAAACCGGTACTAGCTGGATTGTTGGAGAACAACTTTGATGTAATGTGGCCGTTTAGTAAATTCTTTATAGAAGTTGAAAGAATTGTTAGAATGAAAGTAAGTTGAACATATGCCATATATCTCAATAGATTTGGTTAGTATAGTATATAGAGTATTAATGGCTTCTTTACTGCTCAAAGTATACTTATTACTTAGAAGTTATTGTCACTTATTGTCATGTCACTGACTGTTGTTATTTTTATGTCATTATTTAAATGACTTAATTAGATTTACTAGTATCATTAAAGGGCCACAAACATAACGAGTGAAATAGTCACATGATTTGGTTTTTGGGACTCAAAAACCAGTGAAGCTACTTTTAAAAGGAGCACTAGAAACAATATTACCTGAATGTGAAAGTGAAAGTCAATCTAGAAGATATCTCTACTCCAGAGATAATATTATAGACTATAATTTATAACAACATATTGTCACTTTTGCTTTCAATTATCATCATTGCTGAAAATGCCTGTTTTACTAATGGAATAAGGTCTATATACTCTCAGCATCCAGACTGTGTCCATGGTCCTTTAATGTCTGTGCATATTGCTTCTCATTTTAGTTGTAATAGAAACAAGTAGCAATACATGTACAATTCCCAAGTCATATTTCAGTACAGTGTTGTCTAGCCATTTAAATGGCCTAAAATTAACATAACTACATTATATGATTAACAAGTACATATCCTTGCTTTATTAGGTTGTTGATGTGTTCTGTGTGAGTCGGTGTACTTGTCATAAAATATATCTTGATGGTCGTGAAACAGATGTGTATGTAGTTAGTGATTAAAATAACATTGTATATTCTTTATTCTGTTATTAGGATGCCAAAAGTAAGAGAATTAATCTCACAGCAAACTAGATTGGAACCTGCTCACATGGAATTTTATTTTGAGAATATTCCCTATGCTCCACGTGGACCTGTAAAGCCTGCTGATTTACCAGACACTAGTGTAAGTTATAGCAAATTTAATTGTTTAGTATAATTTCTGTTGATAGCCTGACTCACCTTTAACTGTGTTTGGTGGACCACCTCAGAAAGGAGATAAATTAGAGACACCTGTTCTTAGTATGTTCCAACAGTTGGACAAACAGATATGGATGGATGGATAGACAATTAGATGGATGGATGGATGGATAGACAAATGGATGGATGAATAGATGGACAAATGGATGAATGAATGGATGGACAAATGGATGAATGGATGGATGGACAGGTAGACAGACAGGCAAATAGATAAACAGACAGATGAACTGAAAAATGCCATTTATTTTTTGCATTAAAGCTCGTGCTCCAACTATGCCTCCTGAGGTGTCCATTGTGGATGATCTCAGATATTCTAAAGTAAGTCTCTCTTGTTTCTGTACTCTTCAGTTACAGTACATTTTCTTTAGGATTGTACCAAAGCTGTTTGGGGTTATTATCATTCTGCTGAAACAGTGGAACGTTACTTCAGACTAATGCATCAAGCTGCACTTTGTCTCAGGTTAGTATCTTCATCAAGACTTCTTGAATTTTTTTCAAATTTTGTCAAGGTTATAATTAGTCCAAATGTGTTAGATTTTGTTAGTAACTATTAACTCATTTTGACTGATCTGATTTTTTTTCAGGGAGACAGTTCAAAAAGAGTATACATCTTGGCACCAAAAGTTTGATGAAGCTGGAAATCTTTATGAATCAATTATGAAATTAATACAAGGCCAGATCTCAGAGTAAGTGACTAAAACATGAAAGGTCTTGTCGTGTTTCGATATATTGCAGCTGTGTCTTGTTAGTTCAGTTCAATATAGACATTGTTTAACTATCCAGAGTTATCATATATTAAAAATCTAAATATTTATTTTAAAAAAAAAAGCAAGTCTTGTTTTGCTCTCTTACTGTAGGTTACATTCAGAAATCACTCTTGCAAGAACTATTGGTTTGTTGCACACATACACATGCACACACACTATATATATATAATGTTATAATACATATGTATGTTTGAATATAATACAATATAGCAACTTTAATTAAACATTAATCATGTTTCCAGCTAGTGATACTGATGTTCAATATATTGAGGCTGAGTTAAAGAAAAAAAAGAGACTCCTTGCTAAGGTAACCAACTATGACAGATACATGTGTACATGTCAATATATTATGATTCTAAACATCAAAGTATTGGGTATTGGTTTTTCTAAGTCTGGTGCACCAATGGTTTCCCTATGGTTTGGGGAGTCTATACTGTTTGATTTCACTATAGTATGTCAAAGTTTTGCAAAAATTCAGACATTCATTTGTCTATCTTTGGATCTAGACCAGTCTTCATTGCTGCAGTTAACCCAACAGCCATTATAATTGTTTTTGGGAAAGTGCTTTAAAGTAATATTATATTACTAGTCCCATTAGTTACAACATAAACATTTACAAAAAAAGCAAATGGAAAATATAGAAGACTGTTAAAAGACAAGCCAAAATAAACCAATAAAATAAATCAATACAGAACAAATAAGTAAAACAAGTAATGGACACAAAAACTATATTAACTACTAATATATTGATTAGACAGGGTTTGTCTTGTACAGTGATAGTCTAGATTTAATGAGAAATGTGACTTTGATTTCTAGTCTGTCCAGAAAAAAGTAAACTTTTTAGCATTTGTAGTATAATTTCTGTATACTTAGCTTCTAACTTAGTCTTTGATCTTATTCACCTTCACATTGCTCTAGACATCTTATATACATCTTTTAATTGTTTTAAATATGTCTGCTTTTTACCTTTCTTCAAGTTTATTGCATTGTTAAACATCAAGTAGACATTTTCACAGTGAACATAACTGACCACATGTTTTTGTATACCTATGGTTCCAGGTTCTGGTAAAGCAATTGTCACATTCCTAAGCATGACCAAACCACACACATACACACATAGAAACTAAGGTGAAGTTACCTCATACTAAGGTGCTCGGCAATTACTTAGGATATATTAGATACTGCATGTTTAGTTAAAGTGATGAGTATTGTTCATTACCTCTTATTAATTTTCCTATTTCTCTGAAATATGCAACTGCTATCTGTTATCATAAAATTAACATATAT
The DNA here is from genome assembly GCA_963965975.1 of Xestospongia bergquistia. Classification (NCBI taxonomy): domain Eukaryota; kingdom Metazoa; phylum Porifera; class Demospongiae; order Haplosclerida; family Petrosiidae; genus Xestospongia; species Xestospongia bergquistia. Next base: position 4,027,221 of record OZ014425.1, read on the forward strand.
TTTTCAGATTCAACATGAGAGACACGAACTGGACAAACAAACAGAAGATTTTAATCCTCAAATAATGCAAATTTTAAATGCATCAAGTTGGGACTCTAATTATTGTATGGAAGTGTTCAATGGAAGGTAACAAAGAGATACTGAATTAATTAAACACAATCATCTTGCTAAAAATCCTTTCTATTATTATTATGCACAAATAATAATTATTTCAATTAGCTTTCAGTTAAAATTATTATATTTTGTTGAAATAAAATTTGCAGGACTTGTGTTGTATTTGTTTAATCTACAATTTTAAATAATTTGGTCCTTGTCTTCTTTTCCACACACACACACACACACACACACACAGTATAAAGACAATGAAGTTCTATGTTGACACTATTCAAGAATTCTTTCATCAATTTCAGGAACAAAAGAAGTCAAGAGGAGGTAAGTATTGGTGTCATATCTTGAGTGAGTGAATGTTATTTGGATTACTTTTAGGTCCACAATCAAACTATGACAAGAAAGTACATGAATACAACAAGTGAGTATATATATATATAATATATGACTGACTACTTGATGTGTGTGTTGTGTGATGTGTTAGGAAGACAATAAAAAATCGACTTGCAGAGGCTGAAAGTAGACTCATGAAAATGATACAAGGACGATCAAATGTTTATAATAGACTCTATGAATTTCTTCAGTAAGTTTTACTTATTATGACATCTGATAACTCAAAGTACAGGTCTGTAACTAACTCTATGTGTAAATGTGTACTGGTTAAGTGAATATATTTTAAGTGTGTGTTTTCTTGAGCACCATCTCTTATTTTTCCAGTTGCTAGACTTTACACAGTATAATTTAGTTAATTGAAGGAGTTTTCTTGTCTCTTTCTTGCAGGAAATGTATATTCGTACGTGAGGACATGGAGAGTTTCACCACTTCTCTTGAACACAATATCAGATACATTCATGAAACTATTGCAGATTTAACTGAGGTAAGGAGGTAAAATTTTTGAATTTAATTCCAAAGTCTGATTTCTATACACATAATTCCTATTTCTGTTACTAAAATTTTAATCTTAACTTTGATTCCTATGTTTACATTCCTATGTTCAGTGGGCAGAAACTCATCAGCAGAGGTTGCAACAGGCAGCTCAGAGGTTAAAGACCAGCACTCCTTCCTCATCATCAAAAGATTACTCTTCAATTATAAAGTTAGTGATAATATAACATGCAAATTTTACATGTTAATATTATTTTGTTCAGGTTCATTCAAGATTTAAATGCGTTAACAAGTTCAAATTTGAAACTAACTGAAGACCAAAAGCAATATTTTAAAAATATATAAATTTGAATTGACTTTTTGTTTCCTTTACGTGTCAATTTAGAATTTAAGTATGTGAGTATTCATTATTAAAATTAATGTCGCTTACCGTTAATAATTATTAATGTTAAATAAAACTTAACCCCTTAGTGACAGACAGTTTGTTATGGAAGCTAAGGAAAGAGGTAATCAGTTATTCTCTCAGAAGAAATACAAAGAAGCAATAGAGTGCTACTCGTCAGCTCTTGTAAGTGGTAGACATAATGTAGGATTGGTAATACCAATGGGACGTGTCAACCCTCTAACTTTATCCTGACATCAGCTATGCTACAAGAGACACGCTATACTTACAACAGAGATAAGTTTATAGGTTTAATGGAACGTAGATTGTCTCTAGCAACTATTACAAAATTTAATATGATATTATTTTAAAGGCAGTGTCTAGAGTGTTGGTAATAGAACATTGTACTTTTATGGGAATTTAATACTATACCCCAGACCCTAATCTTAAACATCAGAACCTAAATGTATTAATTTCACATTAAAGTACAGTGTTTCATTACCAGCACTCTAGACACTTCTATTTTAAAAGTACCAGGCTCCAACAATAGATATATATACACCTGTTAAAATTAATGGTTTTATTATTTTATGATTCCTATACTGTGGTAGTCTGAGAAACAGATTTGACCTGTCTTTAATTTATTTTATATTAACAATATTTTCTTTAGGGAAAGGGTCAAAAAGATCCACGACTTTATGCTAATAGAGCTCTGTGCTATATCAAATTAGATCAGTGGACTGATGTCATTGAGGACTGTCATAATGCCATTCAGATAGACCCATCTATTATCAAGGCTCATTTTTATTTAGGACAGGCCCAACTAGAACTGGAAAACTTTGATGCTGCAATAGAGTCGCTTCAAACTGGTAGGATATTATGTCGACTGACTTTAGCAATATTTGTAATGTAAGATATGTCGTGTAAATGTCACTACTTACATGTAAATTTACTTCCAACTGCCAAATTTTAAAGATGCATTGCCACCTAATTGTATTGCATCAGTTTATCACACGTGTGAATTTTATTGGAAATGTTCAATTTATTACTGTTCTCCTTTTGTCATATGATAAACCTAATAAGAAATGATCCTTAACCCTACACCTAATAAGAAGTGATCCTTAACCCTACACATAATTTAATGTCTTAGTATTAGAATCGTGTAATATAGTAGATGTATTATTACAAACTAAGTGAAAGAGATGTGAACATGGTTCAGCTTCCCTTGGGCAATTTAATTCTGTATTAGCATGCCCACGCCCTTAATTAATTTTGTATATAAAGGGTTAATGTACAACATTGCTTAAAGATCCTAATAATAAATATTTGTGTTTGCCATGTATACAACAGTCTTTATAATTAGAATACTTCTATTCTTATAAATTGAAGTATTAAAGCTAATTTTAAAAGAGTTGTGAGGTCTTTATTTCTCTAGCATTTGCTCTTGCCAAAGAACAGAGAAGAAATTTTGGAGATGACATAGCTTGTGCTTTGCGAATAGCAAAGAAAAAAGTAAGGCTATCATATCATCTCCCATGACAAAGTTGTATGATTGTGTCTTTGCTATAGAAATGGCATCAGTTAGAAGAACAACGTCTCAGAAAGAAGTCTGATCTCCTTGTCTTATTAAATGATTTACTGAGAGACTATCATGATAGGTACAATAATAGATTATGTTATAACAAGTAATGTGTCCTTTAGACAAATAACAGAGTTAGAAAGCTCTTCCCTTTCTCCTGAGGAGATAGTGAAACAAAAAGAATCAATCATTCAACAACGTGTAAGGAGAATCTTGATACATTATATTAAATGATACATTATATTAAATGATCTTTAGTTGTACTTAATGTAATGTAATTTATACTGATATTTCTCTCTTAGGAAGAACATGTTAGTGATTTGAATCGTGTTTTTGAAGAAGCAGATGAATCAAAAAAAGTAATACAATAATTTCATTATAACATTTAATAGATTGTTTTTCTTTTATCCTGTCTTCCTGTGGTGGGTATAGCATAGAGAAGTCCCTGATTATTTGTGTGGTAAAATTAGCTTTGAGTTAATGAGAGATCCTTGTATTACTCCAAATGGTATAACGTATCCTTCTATTAAATAACAAATGATGTTTAATAGCATTAAAAAGTATATATATGTTTTTAATGTACTCTGGTTGACTATGGAACGGTGTGTATCTACTAGCTTGCAATGTATTGGGTATATGGAGTAATGAAACCAGCTGCTCTAATATTGTGCATGATACATCTATTATTAACTGTGTTAGTTTCAAAAGTCAATGATGGAGAATAATTTCATATGTTAATACTACTATGTTTGGTCCATTTTTTCCTGAGCTTATTGTTGTCATAGATATGACAGAAAAGATATTGAAGAGCATTTAAACGTGAGTCATTATAATTGTACACAATATTTGTCATGTTTTTTCCAATAGCGTGTTGGCCATTTTGATCCTGTCACTAGAACAAAGTTGACTACTGATCAATTGATTCCTAACTTAGCTATGAAAGAAGTTGTCGATATGTTTTTATCAGAGAACGAATGGGTAGAAGATTACTGAGTTAAAGAAGACACTTAAAGAATTCATTTTATCTATCATAATATGTCTTTCAATTCTGTATTAAAACTGTGTTTTTGAAAGTTTCATTAATACACAGCATTAGCCACGCCTCTTTAAAATGGCGATCGTGGCTCCAAGAACTCCACTTACCAGAGAGCAGTTACAGACCCTTCAAACTTATATTTTAAAGAAAAGAAAAAAGAAAGCACAAGGTATACAGTTGTTGATTTTCTTAATTTAAATAACTACTTATATATTACTTGTCAAGTCTCCATATTGTATTATATGTTTATTTAGATGATATTCAAGGTGTGAACGAAACTGATTCCAACTCACAAGAGAACTCTGATGAACCTATGCCAGTAGATGAGGCACATAACACTGACTCTTCAAGTGAAGGATACAAAATGCTGGATAAATATGGAGATACTGGGCAACAATTAGAATCTGTTCCTGATATTGCAGTACAGGTGAGTCACTAAATACATAATAAATATACTATTGTATAGTAAAGTTTTATTGATGATCATAATAGTTGACAATTTTCTATTGAAATAGGCAGAATTAAAATTTGACATAATTTAAATTTGGTGTTTTTAAAAATCTTTATATAATTGATTGTCTGTGATGGACACTTACAAGATTATTTGTGTACAAGGTTACCATGTGTGTGTGAGGCTTTTGAGAAATATTTAAATAATAGTATTTGTTGTATTAAATGCAAGTTTCCTGTGGGGATTATGTGCTGTAATATGACAAAATAATTGATTGTTTTAAATATGATATACTTAATTAATACATTAATATGCTATATTAAATTCATTGCCTATAAATGTTATATAGTGTAATTTATGTTCATAATTGTTAACCCCTTGTGTTCTTATTATTCCTGTTTTTTTTTTGTCTTGCATGCAAAATATTGTAAGATTTTGTTTTTCCTATTGTTGTATGCAATTAATGAGCCAAATAAACTCAATGTACAGACTATGATATAACTATTATAACTAATTATAACTATTAATAACTATGATAACTATTATAACTATTATAACTAATTATTATACAACATAATTTTGTCATGTTATATTTGTAGTTGCAAACTTTGAGAGAAGAATTAGAATCTCTTAAAAAGAAGAAACACCATCTTTTCCAACAGTTGAAAAAAGTGAGTTATTTAGAAGGTACCCAGCCTTATTAATCTAAGAATGGAATCTGATAAACCCAGCCTTATTAATCTAAGAATGGAACCTGATAAACCCAGCCTTATTAATCTAAGAACGGAACCTGATAAACCCAGCCTTATTAATCTAAGAACGGAACCTGATAAACCCAGCCATATTAATCTAAGAATGGAACCTGATAAACCCAGCCTTATTAATCTAAGAATGGAACCTGATAAACCCAGCCATATTAATCTAAGAATGGAACCTGATAAACCCAGCCTTATTAATCTAAGAACGGAACCTGATAAACCCAGCCTTATTAATCTAAGAACGGAACCTGATAAACCCAGCCATATTAATCTAAGAATGGAACCTGATAAACCCAGCCTTATTAATCTAAGAACGGAACCTGATAAACCCAGCCTTATTAATCTAAGAATGGAACCTGATAAACCCAGCCTTATTAATCTAAGAATGGAACCTGATAAACCCAGCCTTATTAATCTAAGAATGGAACCTGATAAACCCAGCCTTATTAATCTAAGAATGGAACCTGATAAACCCAGCCTTATTAATCTAAGAATGGAACCTGATAAACCCAGCCTTATTAATCTAAAGGCCTGTCTATACCATATCAAAAATCAAACTGGATTCAAACTGAATCTGCGAAGCCCGCAATGAATGCGAATTAATCAGAATCGATTGCATCCACACTTGTCATAACTCTGCCTATAAACATCACGTGGATAACTTGTGAAATAAAGATGGCCAATTCATATCAAGTTGTTTTGCTGATGTTTTTCTGGGCGTTTGTGACACTATGTAGGATAAATATAATGGAGAGAGAGGCTAGAGAAAGAAAGTACTGTCAAATGAGACTAATAAGGCCAGTAGCCATTTTGACACTTGTAATGGTCATGTGAGTGACATAACAGATCAATAAAACCACTTTGAACTGGATTTAAACCGCCTTCGGAAGTGGATTGACTTCGAACTGGTTTGAAAACGGTTTCGTCTAATGCGCATTGAATGTGGACGCAAGGAATGTGCATTAATCTGGATTGAATGCTCATAAAAAATACAGTGGAGACAGGTCTTAAGAATGGAACCTGATAAACCCAGCCTTATTAATCTAAGAACGGAACCTGATAAACCCAGCCTTATTAATCTAAGAACGGAACCTGATAAACCCAGCCTTATTAATCTAAGAACGTAACCTGATAAACCCAGCCTTATTAATCTAAGAATGGAACCTGATAAACCCAGCCTTATTAATCTAAGAATGGAACCTGATAAACCCAGCCTTATTAATCTAAGAACGGAACCTGATAAACCCAGCCTTATTAATCTAAGACATAATGTGTTTTAGTTTTAGTTTAGTTATAGTAAAAGGTAAAATGTTTTAGTATTAGTTATAGTATTAATGCTAATTTTAATTTAGTTATAGTATTAGTTATAGTCATGTTTAACAGTAGTTTTTAGTTGAAAGACATTATGTAGTTAGTTATTCAATGGTGATTTATGCGCATGCTCTTGGCCTACAAGACCAGCTGCTATACTAGCTGTAGCCATGCTTTCTAACTATAATAACCAGAAAATCACTCATGCATGGAAGGTTAAATGCACAAACAACTCAAGCATGCATTACCTAACATGATAAATGCTTTACACATTCTGGTTAGTAACTAATATAATTGAGACTATTTAATTTAGTATTAGTTATAGTTCAAAGGAAAGTTTTAATTTTAGTTTAATTATAGTTATAGTAACATTTGAAAAAAGTATTAGTTATAGTTTTAGTTATAGTTAACTAAAATTTTTACTCTCTACTAAAAATATTTTAGTATTAGTTATAGTTAACTATAACAACACTAAATGGAATCTAATAACATATAGTATAATTATTTATTCCCAAAGTATATGTTCTAGACATGACATATTCTCAACTGATTACATCTGTGTACATAAGAATTAACAAAACATGACACACATAATTGCTCTTAGAACTATTACTCAAATACCATTTATGTGATGACAGTTATGTTACTATGGTAACATGTAGGTACTTCATGAGGAAGAGGAAAAGAAACAACAACAACTGAATCGACAGAGGTAGATTAATTTTTAAAAATTAGATAATATAATCTCTCTCTCTCTCTCTCTCTCTCTCTCTCTCTCTCTCTCTCTCTCTCTCTCTCTCTCTCTTTCTCTCTCTCTCTCTTTCTCTCTTTCTCTCTCTCTCTCTCTCTCTCTCTCTTTCTCTCTCTCTCTCTTTCTTTCTCTCTCTCTCTCTCTCTCTCTCTCTCACTCACTTACTCACTCGCACACACATGCATGCACACATTACAGAGAACAGGAACTATCAATGATGCCATCAGATTATTATAGAGGTGATCCTCGATTGCCACAAGTAAGTTTATGTACTGGTGATTTCTCTAGATAAAAACATAAAATGGCTTCTATAATATCTTGTAATTTACAATTGTAAAAATACAATTGTTTGTTAGAATTATTCTTTCTTCAATTTAGGCTAGTGCTAGTGGTATCAAACATTCCTGGAGTACTATACCACAAGACCCTCATCTCTCTAAAATGCAACATACAGGATCACTTCAAGAACTTCATCGTTACCAAACACCACTACACTTCCATCATCAAGGTTCACACACACACACACACACACACACACACACACACACACACACACACACACACACACACACACACACACACACACACACACACACATACACACACACACACACACACACACACAGACAGAGAATGACATGTTATATTGTAAGGTTAACTGTTGTTAAAATATGACCATAGAAACATGACTTAAAATCTAAATTATCATAATAACAATTATTATTATAATTTAATGTTTAATAATATACATATTAATTAAACATATATTAGCTGGTTAGTGTTATAAATTGATCAATATATTAATATTAAATATTCTAATTATCAGATTTGATAAATAATCAATTAGTTATAATTACAATTATAGAAGGTTAAGTACAATCAGCAATGAATACACTGAAAGTTGTAATGGTGATATTTTATAATTACATTTATTAAGTTACTACATGTATTTATATACTGTAGTATTTTGTTAAGGGATAGACCCTTTAGACCCTTTTAGTTTCAATTTGTAAAGGTTGAGCAAACATCCTTACATAGTACCTAATATAATTATGAATTATCGAGTGTAAAATTCCTCCATATATATTTTTTTATCTTGTAACGGAAACGGGAGTATCCTTGATATGAAAGTCGAAGAAAGCATTGGCTTCTACGACTACAAGGAATCTGCTGATTCAGAAAATAGCTCGATTATAGTCCATTAATTCTATTACACATTATAGCACTTAATTCAATGAAATCTTTGTATGTTAGAGATAAATAACGGACAAAATCATCAAGGAGTGTGCAACATGTATCACTTATATTGTATCTATACAGTACTTGGATTGTATACATTGGTCCCTACAGTTGTACACTGTATTAGAATATGAGCTCATTCCAATTAAATATTATATTTTAACATGTAATTAATAGTGTATTGATAAAACCGCCACAATGGTATACCAATTACCTTAATAGCTATAAAGGCAGTTGATATTTAACATTTCAAACATAACATCATTTTTTTGTTAACTCTAACAAACTTATCTTTTTCTATTTGTAACGTGAGAGCAGATCATCCAAGTGTCATATCTTTACATGTATCATGAACACTGACTCTCGTCCTACAGCTTTAGAATATGAGCTCATTCCAGTTAAATATTATATTCTAACACATAATGAATATTGTATTGATGAAACCGCCGCAATGGTATACCAATTACCTTAACAGCTGTAGAGTTAACAAAAATGAGTTATAATGTTATGTCAGCTGTCTGTACAGCTATTAAGGTAATTGGTATACCATTGCGGCAGTTTCATCAATACAAGATTCATTACGTGTTAGAATATAATATTTAACTGGAATGAGCTTGTATTCTAAAGCTATAGGAGAAGAGTCAGTGTTCATGATACATGTAAAGATATGATACTCGTATGATCTGGTCTCACATTACAAATAGAAAATGATAAGTTTGTTGTACAAGAAACTGACAAGTAACATTTCAATGATAACATCTCATTTTATTAAGTGTATACACTTCTAATAAACACATCTTTTCTGTTTGTACTGGTCATATTTTTTATATAACATAACATCAAGATAGTTAGGTTGCCTAGAAACGGCAATCTATTAAGTGTTTGTTGATGTGACAAGTTAAGGTGTGGCCTAGCAACGAATGATATGATTGGTAGCAAAATATAGTGTGTCTAAAGTATTAGATGGCTTTAAAAGGAAGGACAGAGATAAATTAGAACTAAAAGATGAGTGAACATTAACAACAATTTCAGATATTATTCAACAGTAATGATGACAATGTTGTAGTCCATTATTTTTTACGTAATAGATAACATACCTAACATGGAATGTAACTTTAGACAGTTTGTAAGTAAACTTACAGACTATTGGTTCCAGTTAACACTATTTCTAATATAATACACAACTTGGCCTTTATGTAGTTGCTACTTCAACTAGAACAATCACAATTTCCAAACTTCCATTTTGATAGTTAGTATAAGCAAGAGTGTGTGTGTGTGTGAGAGAGAGAGAGAGAGCTAGGAGTGCAACGATGCTTGCTGAGAATCAATCACTCCAAAGTCAATGCTTTAGAAGTACATTCAATACTATAATACCATACTATTACAGTATATGAAGTCTCTCTATTTGGTATAGGTTTTCTCACATCCTATTCTCACCAAAGTCATGGTCCTGTACCAGGACGACCAGCTGGATTTAAAGACATGAGTCCTCATCTTAGACAAGGTACATGTGTACACAATATGTAACCTCTTTATCTTTGACTATATTGGTGTCCTTGAAACATATACTAAAGATCAGTACTGTACCAAGTGTGTCCTTTATAAGTGGTGTCAACGTACTAAGTGTGTCCTTTATAAGTGGTGTCAACATACACAACTAAGTCCAAACATACTTCATCTTATTAGATTAGTGCGCTAAACAAAACAACAATTATATGCCCATACACTTTGGCACATGTTACTTGTTACTTACATGTACACTGTATGACTACACCCTTTGTTATTGGAACTGATTTTATGTCGAATCATAATGCGTCACTGTCCACATTCCTTTATTGTACTATTAACAAGTCAATTAGATGTACGAGAATGTCATTAGTCATGAACTCTTACATCATCTCATGTGTAACATACATTCTATGTGTGTATTAATATATAGTGTACCTCTACTCTCATTTGATATAATTGTAAAGGACATATTAAATTAAAGACACCTTCAAGACACATATCAAAATGTCACATTTTAAAGTAGTCACTTCTTAGAGCACAGTATCTCATAAATGATAATTTACTCTGCTCTATATCATTACCAGGTGCTCCTGACTTGTATCGTTCTAAAGAAGGAGTTATGTCTCCTTATCTACCTCAACCACATCTCGGTCCATCTTCCTTCGCTCAACCTCCTCATTTCCAAGGTTTGTTGTTGCTATCCACGTCCACAAACAGAATACTGTACAATTATATGTTGACATTTTCTTGGAATAATAAGTTGACATTCCATTTGTTTTTTTATACATAGTTATTGCTACATAGACATAGTTATTTCTAACATTATTTGAGAGTAATGTAAGTATGTTTCTCTCTTTTGTTAAAGGTATGACAATGAGTGGTAATAATTTACAATATAACAATAGAGGTCATTATAATGTATCCTCCACTGGATCATCAAGGTATGGATGGAAAGATGGATGGATTAGATAGATGGATGGATGTTGAAACAGACTGACTGATGATTTGATGTTACATGGTTTGATAAAGTACTGATCAAAAAATGAAGCGTCCATGTTGCATGAGAACACATAATCTGTGGTTATGAATAATATGGTATTTATTTGAGGCAGATACCACAACTTTACTCATATCTGGCAACTACTAGTACATGTGTAACTTGTTGTACTCCCCATCAGTTAAGTATAAGTGGATGTATCACATGAAGTGATTAGTGATGTCTTGTATTACCCAGTTTGGTTATAGTTGATACCAAGTTATAAAACATGTGGGATTACTGTAATTGAGTAGGTAGTCTGCTAACCACTACAAAGAGATTGTTTTAAAGTCATCACATTCATACATTTGAATAGTGATACGACTTATGTTTTAGACTCAATATGTAACTAGTTTGTTTGCAATCTCTCTCTCTCTCTCTCTCTCTCTCTCTCTCTCTCTCTCTCTCTCTCTCTCTCTCTCTCTCTCTCTCTCTCTATCTATCTATCTATCTATCTCTATTTCTCTCTCTCTCTCTCTCAGCTATAATATTACAATACTTTATTCGTGTTATATATTTCACCAAAACATTTCAATATTTTAAACTTTTGATGGAAATTATTCAATCAATCACTTTCTTTCTCTATAGCCAATTTTTCCCTCCTACACAATTTCAAGGAGTAGGTATGATACAACCTACTACTGGGCCACCCTCTCTCCCACCACCACCTCCACCACCCCCACTTCAAGCCCCTCCTGATGCAGGTCAAAGTGCACTTTATACACCTTCACAATATATTCAACCTGAGGTATGATACAATGGTTTAATTGTTTACAGTTACAGTACATAAGTAACTGAAATTGTTATTACTATTGTGACTGTCTAGTTCTAATTTGGATTGATTAAGGTCAATAGAAACCTCTTGATTTCACTTGGTTTGTTCATAATGTGTGGTATGAACTTGTAGTGCACAAAGTTTACCAATTATTTCATTACTACAGTATCATATTTCACAATAGTGATTATTTTGTCTGTATAGCAGAATTGTATTAATATTTTATTGTAGTAAAACATTGGTTCACATTACATTAAAAGGAGTCCCCTATAATCAAGGCAATTAATGACACTTGTCTAGATAAAGGCGACTCCTTTGTACCATACAACATATCTGTCATCAAATATATCGACTATGTCTGCCTTTGTAAGAAAACTTTATAATCATGTTCATAGATAGTATTGATATCCCACATCTCTTGTTAACTGGCATTTATCACACAAAGCAGATACAGTGTTTTGCTTAGTACGTCCTTGTTCTTTTTGATGTGTCATTTTATCGGGTTTTTGTTCGTCTTGTTAACATGATATGTAAACATAACCAAGTTGGGAAAGTTATTTAAACATGATATGTCTTGACAAATAACAATTACTTCATAGTCTAATTCTGTTATATATTATAGAGACTCATTGTTTATGAACATGCTCTATTTCTCATAGGAAAACTATTAAGAAACAAACTGATAGGGTACATCCCTACTATATCAGTTTTTTTTGTTATATATTTATTTTCCCCCTGTACACAACAAATATAATTAAACATTTACATAACTATGACTTTATACTGTACACAACAAATATTACATAACTATGACTTTATAAGGATTTATCGTATTATGAATGTATCTGAGGGTTTAGTGAATAGAGCTTAATATGATATTTCCTTTTTGATATCTCACTAACTAACTAATTTAATATTAAGTTAACTCTATTGGTATAACCACCATAGCTCACTTTGTGTTGCCTTATTTGTTAATCTTCCTGCATAACTACAATTTAATTGAAAGCATAATACTATTATATTGCCAGTAATACATCACAGTTCTCAGAAAGGTCTTGTTATCGTTGACTTATTTGATTCTGTTTGCATTGCAGTGGTCTAAACACGTTGTTGTTGTTAGCCGTAAGAGTCCTGTTTATGGTTTAAGGTACAAGGATATTGTACTGGCTGACGTTGTAGTTCTGGTAGTTAGTACATGTAATGGCTTACCAGGAATATCTAGCATATACTATATATAGGTTAGAGATGGCATTATCTTGATAGCCATTGGATAAGTCATATGTTTTTATAATTTTTTTAGTAATTGTGGGTAATTAAAGTGTTCACTTAAAATGATACTACCTGTCTTTTCTTCAAAATTTGAAATTAATTATTTAATTAATTTAATTATTTAATTTTTCAATTACCAATCCAACGACAGCTGTGGTAATTTAATCATATGTCATAATTAGCTTGTTTACAATAAATAACTTTAATAAATATTTGAAATGGTGACTTTACACAAACGTTTGTCCGTACAAGTTGTGACTGGTTTATAGATCATAGCATTGTCATTACCATAGGTAGTGTACTGTGGGTGGTTAATAGTATCATTGCAACAAATTAGATCTTATAAATGTAATTGTATATAATGTAACAAGTTATTATAACTATCCAATATATAATTGATAGAATTGAATTTTAACAAAGCGGCAATTAAAGTCTAGTTGGAAATGTTGCAACAAAATTTTTTGTACAGTTGTGTCAGCTAATGAATAATTATTTTAAGCTATGACTGTAATTAATATTGTTATTTTTGGGCGGAATGAATATTGAATTCCCACAAATCAGTATACACACTTTGTGAAATTTTGACTCCACCCATTAGATTACAATAAATAACTTATAAATATTTGAAATGGTGACTTTGCACAAACATTTGTCTGTAAAAGTTGTGACTGGTTTATAGATCATAGCATTGTCATTACCATAGGTAGTGTACTGTAGGTGGTTAATAGTATCACTGCAACAAATTAGATCTTATAAATGTAATTGTATATAATGTAACAAGTTATTTATAACTATCCAATATATAATTGATAGAATTGAATTTTAACAAAGCGACTATTAAAGTCTAGTTGTAAATGTTGCAATAAATTTCTTGTACAGTTGTGTCAGCTAATGAATAATTATTTTAAGCTATGACTGTAATTAATATTGTTATTTTTGGGCGGAATGAATATTGAATTCCCACAAATCGGTATACACACTTTGTGAATATTTTGACTCCACCCATTAGATGATGATGCGTCATGAATATCCTCCGCCTACTCATTATCCATTTGACCCAAGACAGCAACGATTTATGATGGGAAATCCACGCCATCCTCCAATAAAGGTCAGTTACTACATAACACATGACTCATGAAGTAATTATAAGATCTACATTATAATAAGATGTATCTAGTATATTGATCATGAGTGAATACATGTGATAATGTTGGAACTTCCTATGATAATAAGTCTCTCTGGTAAGTTTTACAAAAAATTAGTTGCTAATAGTATGACGTGACATTGTAATAGTAATTTGTAGGAATTTGATGCCACTATAATAGTATGACTATTATTATAGTGTATTCTTGTAATTTGATGATATATGTATTACATTTTAAACTGTGATATAGAATGAAGGTATGTATTGTGAATAACTCTACATTTCCTGGTATGTCTTTTTTACTAAATGACATTAATTTCTAAATCTTTGATATTGTATATGATTAAATTGTTACGTTTGTGTTTATTTGGTATCTGGTAATCTGTTTATATTGCAGTTCTTGTAATAGTGATCACTAGAATATCAATGTTGAACTTACTACTTTTACTAACAATTCTTATACAGGGTAGTTCAAGTGGTGGTCCGTTTTCCCCTCAAGACAACTTTAGTATCACTTCTCCCTCTCACAGTCCTTTGGCATCAAATGAACGAGTGAAACATACACGAATCTCGAAGAAATAAAAACTAAATAAAATAACAGTTATTTAAGATTTAGTATTATAATTCATGAATCTAATTAATTGCGTGCGTGGGTGTCATTGTATATTTAGTAACACTCAACTTTGTAGTAAACACAACTTACACAGCAATACAGGCAAGAAAATGAGACATATCCGCGCTTTACTAGCTGCTCTACTTGTTTTTTTAGCTACACAACTGGATCTATCAAGAGCTCTAGGTAAGTTTGAGGACTTGATAAGTAAATAATATAGTCTACTTAACGTAAGACTTTATAAATACAACGATTTTTCTACAGATCATCATGGCAACGAGTTCTTCACAGCATTTCCAAAAAACGACAAGTATCCTTCTCTCTCCACTCCTCGACTTCACATCACGACAGCAGAGTCACGACCAGTCTCTTTCAATGTCACCACAGGCAATGTTAACTACCAATACTCAGGCACAGTAATACCAGGACAAACAGCTACTCTTACAATTCATTATGCCCTCACAGTCACATCAAATACAGATCTTAACAAAGCCATCCATATCAAAGCTGAAGGCAACAAGACAATTGCAGTCTATGCAAGCAACTATGTCATTGGCTCAGCTGGAGCATTTGCGGTACTCCCACTTCATCACTATGATATTCCTAAACCTGAATATATATATTATGCTGTTTCTTCTGATACATCTGCATCTGGTGAACAAAGCACAGTACTCTTAGTAAGTGGTTACAATGACACTGTTGTTTCAATTACTCCAACTCAAGTGGTTGTACTTCCACCTGCAATAACAGGTCTAAACAACAATATTCAAGTAGAAAGTGGTCAAACGTACCATTTCACATTACATGCCATGCAAACATTTATGATCGAAAGTAATCATGATCTGTCTGGATCGAAAATAGTTTCGAGTAAACCACTATCAGTAATATCTGGCCACCAGTGCGGTAATGTACCAAAATCCAAGGGATACTGCGACCATATGGCACAACAAATTCCACCTATCATTACATGGGGCACTAAGTACCTGTCCCTACCATTAGCCAAGAGAACAAGTGGTTCTTTCTATAAAATTTTGGCAGCTGAAACAAACACAACAGTTAACATAACCTGTGGTAACATGACTATTGCTGGCAACAATAGCATTGCAGACATAGTTGTGTATAGTACTAGTCTTGAACTTGGCTCTGGAGAATATGCTAACCATATAACAGCTGCAAACAAATGGTGCAGCTTTGTATCAGATAAAGGTATTTTAGTGACTCAATTCTCTGAAGGAGGTCAGGATGAAGGCCTGGGAGATCCTATGTCAATGACACTTACTCCAGTAGAGCAATTCACTAGTGTTACTAATGTAATTGTCCCATCTTCTCCTTTTGAGAGCAGTACAGGCGAGACCATTGAGAATCTCTTGCATATATTCATATTAGCTGATATTGAACATGTCAACGTAACCATTGACGATAAGAGTTTACCTTCTTCGAAATGGATACCCATTTATAATGATGATAAATTAATAGGACATGCTGTATCAGTAGCTGATCTTTCTTCTAATGCCCATAATATTACAACTAGTCACAGTACACCTCTTACCGCACTATCGTACGGTTTTACTAGTGATCATGATGCCTTTGGCTACCCTGTCAACGGAGCACTTGACCCCATTAACTGTAAGAGACATATCATTTGTCTATGTATAATATATAATCTAGTTATGTTTACTTACACTTTGAATCTCCCCAACCATACCTTTCTTTGTTGATAACAATAAACAGTCTAGTCTATTTAGATATGCTATATGCTTTAAACAGTGTGCGTGAACATAGAAACTTGTATAGAGATATGATTGTTATCAAAGTTTTGTCTTAAGCCAGTCACAGTCAGTTAGGTAACAAATAATAGATAAAACATACAACAAATAATACAATACCTTTCTATTTCTAGGAATTATAAACATTACAAAAGAATTACTTTTGTTTACATTTCTTAAACTCCATGTGATAAAATTCTTTTTTACATTTCCTAGACCCACTAGTTGTTGGTTTTCAACATCATAATTACAATGTCACAGAAGGTAAAGAGTACTATATCCCAGTTCATCGACAGACAAGACTTGATAACCAAGTCAATTTGGACATTCAAGGTTGTAATGGTGAATTACCAGGTAATGAATGATAAACAGGAAATAACAAACGTATTAATAACGTTTCAATTTGTCCTTTGTCCTTTGTCCTGGATTAATATGAATAATAATAACTCAGTATTCATATTGATGACTGGTATCATACTTTCTCATACTATATTATATGGATGTTTGCATCCCAACAATTTCTGACACTAATTTGACCTATTATATGACATGTAGGCAATACTAATGGAATGAACATTCATGTTATACATGTAATACTGTAATATGAGAATAAACCTCTTACACTCCTACGTTTCTCTTTAATAACAATTATTGATAGATCTATTTCATACCTTGACTTGCTGTGAATGTTGTTATTATTAACTATTATTTAATGCTTTAATTAATTGGTTTATTTTGGTGCAATATTCTATGCTATGTTAATTATAATACAATCATTATCTGTATATGGTGTGAACCCATCACACGTTGATATTATTTTTATACTAGACATACGTATACGCAGTGTAGAGCCTCGCACAGTGAATTGCATACATTTTTGTATGCAGATATTATTTTTGTCTTTCTGTTAAAATAGCTGGGCCAGGGAAGATAGCACACATGATTCCATGCACAGCTGGAGAATAATAGCAACAGTGCCATTTCAGGAGCACGTGGGCATACGTTTGCGGGTTGGGCTGAAATAATTGCATTCTCAAGCGTGACACATACATACATACAAACTATCTGCGAGATGCAACGCACGATTATTTGCCTCGCGCTAAGGCGCTCGGCAATTATCAAATCACATTATTGTTAATGCTATTTTTATATCATTACATTACATCATTGTTAATGCTATTTTTATATCATTAGATTATATCATTGCTGATGAAACTATCACATTCAGTCCTGGAGTACAATCTCAAAGTGTCAGACTTAATATCCTTGATAACAACGAATTAGAGAAGAGAAGATGTTTTTGCATTAAATTAGTGCAATCACATAATGGAAGTTATGCATACCTTCTTCCTTACTCGAGGGCGACAGTATGCATTAATGACAATGAAGGTAAATTTACTAATTTTACCATAAATATTTTGTGACCTGTGATCATGTAATGGCTTCATCTGTATATGCTGATTGCCAACTTAGTTCCTTTATGATCGTCAATACTGTGTCTTTTCCCACATCAATATGTCATGCTTAGCATAACTATGCCAAGTACAATACAATCCTTTAGTGTAATACTTAGCATTGAACTTACTTTTTATCCTCAGATGTCCGTTTAAAAGTTTCACATGCAAAAATAGATGAGAAAGATGATGGATCTAGAGAGCTAGAACTGATGTTTTCTCTGCTCGGTTACAAAGGAGAAGCAGATGTGAAGATATCTGTCCAGCCAATGATACAACACAGTGAGTTGTCATGTGCATATATGTGGTTGATATCAAGTTTCATGTGTATATATCAACTATTTAATGAACGTACCATAAAATAGCTATAGGATAAGTTGGTACAGTAGTTGGTGTAATGTTACCAAATTTGAAGAGACATCAATGAATAGTATTGGATATTTCAGAAGCTAATTAGATATCTCTGTCTTAATAAAATTTATAACCAATTTTCTCCATTCACACAGGTACCAAACGATCTTCTAGTACACAACTCCCAAAACTTAACGTTTTTTTCACAAAGTACCTTACCACAGCTACATTTGCAATACCTTTATTAGATAATATTGTCGTACACCCAAATTCTTACATTACTTTCATCACATCCACAAATTCCCTCAACATCAACAGTAGTTCTAATCCAATGCAAGTTATTCTACCAACCAAAATTGCACCAACCAGTTCATCCCCAGCAAGTACAGAAACCCCCTCTCCCGTAGCTGTAAATACTCCATCACCCTCACCGCAGTCATCCTCTCCATCTCCACAGTCACACACTTCGTTGGCACTTTTACCTTCATCATTACCCACTACAGCTGGTCTATCTTTCTTAAAGACACTCCCTCATCTGATAGTATATATATCAATTGCAGTACTTGCTATTTCTTTAGTTCTTACATGTATTGTCTGTTGTGCATTGGTTAAAGTTTACGAACGTAAACGCCATAAAGTTGATCTACCTCCATTACAGGCAGCCAAAAATGACAAAAGAGGACAATCAACTGTATCTCTCATCTCTCATCGTCATGACAGTAGTGATGATATACGTATTGGGCCAAGTAATTCTTTATCTCCTCCAAATGTCTATTACTCTCCCAGAACTTCAAGTGGATCTAACTATTCGCATTATTCAGACACAGTCTCCACTTCTTCACCTCCTATTTACGAAAAAGTAGATTATCGTACAGAAACACTCAAACAAAACCAAAGTCCGAGTTCTAGTTGTCGTGGTTCCTTTGAGCCTCTTTGTGAACCCTAAGTCACCTCATTTTATTACCTATCACTTATCATGTTTAATAATAATCCTGTAGCACTATTGTAATATATATACTGACAATCAGTATAACATATTTTATTTTATTCCAATCTCTTTATTATCTTTATTACATGTCTGTCAGCTGCCAAGCCACAAATACAGCTGCATATTATTGACTAATAATACTGAATTATGTGTCCTATTATAATTGAGTCATAATAATATATAGCACACAGAAAAGGGAGTATCCACAAATATTGTGTTTTGAATATTAAGAGCATTATAATTATTGTTATAGGCACTTACAAATTAACCAACAGTAAACAAAATCAACACAAATTAGAGCACCAAGTAATGTGATATGACCTCCTACTTGTGGTATAGTAGCACATATTTAAACTCATTACCCACTTCAAACACAATTGTAAATACTTCTTAGCTATCATCCAATGAGAGTAAATATATAATAATTGATCTTCAAAAAATAAACAGTAAATCAGGAAACTAAGTATATAAAGATGTACTATTTATTGTATATAAGTATGTATCAGAGATCCTATACTGGAGATAAAGAACATCACAAAACAAACCCACCAACTCAAAAAAGAAATTGGTACACTATAAACAGACAAATTGAACAAAGACGTGGGTACATCTGATGGTGTGGGGAACAACCCTAAATAATGCGTTGAAATTATTGACAGCAAGTGTAATGCAAGTAACACAACAACTGGTCCAAGATATTGAAGAGCAGAGCCACAATAGAAGCTGAGAATACTGTTTACTTTTTTCTTCAAATCCCCAACTAGTATCTTTGCTGTGGTGGCTTTGAGAGAATCAAAACATAGATTAGCTCTGTTGAGGTAAATACTCATATGAGGTTGAAATAAAAGAAATCGTAAAATACAAAACAGATTGACGAGTACCAGTCGATAAATAGGGAAAGATTGACTCATGTGGTTTGATATTGTGGAAGATGTAGTATCATTTGTCATAGGTTTAAACCACAGAGACATACAAATCAATGGTAAGATATAGTTAAAGTGTGACAGCGTCCTTATTAGAAATCCTTTCTTGCATTTTAAAGTCTCGAAATGTAATCTTGCATAATTAAGTGATGGAAACACTAACATTGAACCTATTAATGTACTCATCAGTACTAACACAACAATATAACTCCAAAAAGGTATATAATATTCTAAGACATCTTTGTCAATTGATGAATTAGCAGTTGCTAAAAATGCATTTATAAACATGTGATGGCCTTGACGAAGATTAAAATCAAGCAAATCATCCAGTAACAGAATAGTAAGTGCACACACAAAAAGTGTAGCAGACAGAACAACTTGTGTAATTCTTTCTTTAGCTAATTCATCAGAAAAATAAATTAACATAAGAGAATAGAGTAAAACTAATGTATATATCAATATAAACATTACCCAAGCTGCACTGAGGTTGGTTTGTGTGAGATGCCATTCAGGTTTGATCCAATAAAAGATAAAAGTTGAAATAAACACAACCAGTACAGCAATGAGAAGATCAAGTAACCACCTTAGCTCTGTGAAATAATAGCCAAATAAAATGGTGATTGGTGTTAAAGGACAGGGATTTAGTTGTATTGTAGATGTTCGTTTGATGATAGCCTTATCATCTATTGGTGTTGTTAATGTAGTAGTCTTATTTCTATATTTGCTGGGCTCTTGCTCTGAAATGATATGTGTATGTAAGTGATGGTCAGGAGGTAGAGTATAATATTTGAGTCGTTGAGTGATGAACCATTTTCCAAACGAATAGTATGGAGTTATTTTGTGGACAAAACTGGCTACAATCATTGTCAGCACGAGATGAAACCCAAACAAAGCCATAATGATGAAAAAACAGTGTACAGCAGTATATATATAGTCACACGTGGAAAGGTGCGGCTGCACCACCAATGACCACGCCCTCATTATTGTCATGGAAACGTAACATTAATAACATGGCCTCCAACTCTCAGGTATTGTTCAGTGCAAGTAATTCTATTATCTGTTAATTTTAGGACTTAAAGACAACAGTATCAAGTTCTTCTTCTGGAAAAGAATCTCATCACTGTGGTAAGTTGTATCAAAATGGTACAAACATCTTTATTGTGTATCTTTGTTATTTGAGATATTCTAACTGCAAATCCTGGCAATCCTATTTTTTCATGTGACAGACGTTTCACTAAATATACTTCAACTTTAGTAACAGAACCAAGTAATACATAAATATTACAATCGAATATACTTCTATATTTCTAGAAACTCATGAACCTGCAAGTCAGAAGCAACACCCAATGTATGTGACCACTTCTAATTCATATGGGTAAGTAAGAAACATCATATGTAACACAATAGCACAATAGAAACATAGTGCATTGATTCATTTCATTTGTGTAGATCACTACAACCAACAATTGAAACCTGCCCTAATAGTTTCCATGGACGATCACAGAAATTTTCAGAGGTACATTTACTGTCATCACTGATACCCAAAGACTGAAGATATCAACATAATTACTAAAACTTTACCACTTGCCAGTAATAATGCTTTTTCTTCTTTTTTTTAGCACTTAGCTCACTCAGGAATGTATAGGAATAAATCACTCAACACAGCTATGGATCACAGCAGAGTCTAATTACAACTCATTACAAGTGTACATGTATATAACATACTTAACACATTATGTTTGTTTGTCTACTAGTTTGTGTCGCTGAAACTTTTGATTGCAATTATGGTTTACCAAATGATAGAACTTGTATTGCTATTATGATGGTTTAATACTTTATAAGAACAAGGTCTGTTGTATTAGTGGTAATATTGAGAGATTTTTTAAGTCTGAGAGGACAGCCTACACACAGTCAGACATAATAAGATGTGAAAAAATGACTATTTTTGAAGTATACCTCAACATCACTAATTGATGAAGCTTGAAATAGACTTTTAGCACGAAACTCAATCACAGCCACAGCAAGAACTACAGAGAGTCATAATTGATTATTGGAATAGGATTGAAGAGACTGTTTTTGTTACCTGGTATAATTTCCAACGAATCATACCCAATCACAAAATCCCAAAGCAAAAGAACTTGCTCAACTGACAAGAAACCAGAGAAACCAGACATGAGCCATGGAAACACCAGCCTTAGTCTAAATAATAATAATAATATTCTATACTCTATGTAACTAAAGCTGAAAAGACAGCATATTACAATATGTCAGCAGTGTGTACAGTACATAAGAAGTTACTTACGGATGTGACCCAATAGAAGTGATATATTGAAATAATTCTGGATTTTTTGATAATAATAATGTTTCAAACAGACAACAGAGACCTAGTATACCCTGCTTGAGGATACAAAGTAGTCTGAAATTAAGAAAAGCCTTTACCTTGTCATTGGATATTATGTTATGTAGCATGGAGAAGTATCTGTGCAATGAACAATGCAATAATCTCTATTAGTGTGATAGATTTTAACTACTTCACTATTATACCACAAATAATCTAATTATCTAGTACTTTAAATGCAGCAAAGTTTGATTTAATAAATACATACAACAGCACTAATTTCCCTTTAAAACAAACCTTTTATACATCATAGTAAATATTGTGTATAGTTGCTCAATTCTCTGATACAGGTAACACATAGGAGCAACTACACAATTGTACTAAAGATAATAAACTGATTAAGAAGATAAATAAAACTAACCAAACATAGAAAATCCTTCAAAAGGCATGATACCTAATGATTATTATAACCAAGATGTAAGTAACAAACATGAAAACAATTTGAAGTTGTACCATTTGAAACACAGACGACTTCTTTGGTAGCAGATTCAATAGTTATTTTTGTAACAGAATCTTCGTGTTCAGTAATACTATCATCTCTGACAAAAGATAGAAAAATCTATAGTTACTGTGTGTTGATATAGCTCTGAAATGAACACACTTGATGTAGCATATCTTCAAATACGAAATATTCCACATCATTAGCAGCTATTTTCTTGATATCCTTTATGATAAAATAGAATCATAGTAATACGTTAAATTATAAATTATAATTTACCTTAATAAGAATATTGTCCACAAGTAGATGGTACTTAAGAACATGTGACTTTAATTTATTGAAATCGAATATATGCTATTGAAAGATTGTTCTGGTATTGTTATCACTGGCCATCACTTAACTTACTTTAGGGAGACAGGAGTCCATTCCTAAGGCCATGCTCCATAGAGTACTTCTGTGTTCAATGGGACAACCTGTCTGACAGACCTCTTTTGCAGAAGAAAACAGGCCAGATTTTAATGCTTACAATAAAATAGTAGAGAAACTTAAGTGTTTTTTTTAATATCAAAATACCTTTTGACGCCTTTCGGGAAGAAGAAATACCTAAACGATAAAGACATCATTTAATGATACTACAATCATTAGGAGTTACTTTCAATGGTTTTTGGATGAAGAAGGGAATATTGGTGTTTCTATAATAATACAATTTATAAAACATAATTTCATTTAGTCTAGACCAACCAAATGTATAAGTGATTTGGGTGTGAGAAAGACCTGAATAAGACGACCAGACATTATCAGTCTGTAGAGAAAATATACAGAACAAAATTTTTCTAGATATAATTAAAATTATGACATTAGTACATTTAAATTAGATTTATTAATATAAGCTTTGAATACTGCCACATCATAAATAATTACTGACAAATTTCAAAGTCTACTGACAAATTTTATAATGCTAAGATTTAGCGAGTACAATTTAATTTATTTTCTGAAATATTAGCAGTAATTACTACATATTGATATCGTTTATTGCTACCTTTCTGGTGAGGAGTTATTAGGATTGTGAATGGAACAGAGCAAATCCAAAAAATCTTTAGATGTATATAATGGAGTCAACTTGCTATGGTCTAAATTAATAAACCAATATTGATGATATCAAATCAAATTGCTATCTAGTAGTCACTCCTGATGAAGTACAGCAAGTAATATAGCCAGCTAGTGCACTATATATAGTCATTCTATGATACTGGAAGTGACTACTTTTAGTGCTATGTATGTGTACAAGGGTGTAGACAGGGGGCTGGGGAAGCTGAAGCCCCCCCCCCCCCAGACTTTGGTTTTGAAACTTTGGTTCACTTGCATGCATTATAGAAATAACAGTAGTGTGTCACTCAGTGGCAACTTAACAATAGTGAGCCCCCTTAATTTGAAAAAGTTGTCTACACCCTTGCAATTGATGTAGTACTATTCTAACATTACATTGCAATATCACAAGTTATAGCATACCATGCTTCAAAGAACCAATTGAATGCCACTTCTTTTTAAATTTCTCACTCTCATTTAGAGCTCTCTATAATGACAAATTAATTAGCATCACCAATATACTAGATATACCTCTTGATACAATGCTATGCCTGTCAACTTAGAGAGTTTTTCAAGACCTCTTCTCAATTTCAATTCCAAATCTTCTTGTGCTGATCTAATGTAATCCAAAGGTTCTTTCAGAGACTCTTTTGGAAGGTGGATTGCAGTCTGTGACATTGCCACTAGTGGATTCATCAACAGCCTAAAGA
The DNA here is from genome assembly GCA_963965975.1 of Xestospongia bergquistia. Taxonomy (NCBI): domain Eukaryota; kingdom Metazoa; phylum Porifera; class Demospongiae; order Haplosclerida; family Petrosiidae; genus Xestospongia; species Xestospongia bergquistia. The sequence continues at coordinate 4,052,182 of OZ014425.1, forward strand.
ATGAAATGTAACTCTTATAAATAGTATAACAACAATATATTGCTTTGGATGAGTTCTATGTGCATGATGGCTCCACTTACAAGTATATGCTTTTAAGACATCATGTATGTAACATCTATATAACAAGTATAACAGAGTAAAATACAGAGTGATACGTGATATGAAATCATGCCAAATTTTGAGATTTCAGGGAATGAAATCTCAAAATTTATGGGAAGATTTTCATGAGAAATTTTGGCCAGTGTGTATGAGATTTAAAGGACAGGTTATAGACCCTTCAGATAAATATTTTGTTCATTACCTTAGTTTTTCTTGATAGACTGCATTCTTCAGTTGAATATCTAAGCCTGAGTAGTTAATAGAAGAAAAATAATTGTGTCTAAATAAGTTCCTAAATATTAATGTAGTTTGTGCAAAGTTAAGGCATTACAGCTATATACAATATACTACACATCTAAAGTGCAAGTTGTGCAACACAAATCGCTACTAAATATAGTCTCATGTAACCAGACCCTCCTGTTGGTAGGAGGGAGGGTCTGGTTATGTAAAGCTATACCAAGTAACCAAACGTGCTTGTAAACTTTGTATACTATAATTATTATTGCAGTCTGTGTAGGTTTGTGGTTATTAGTGCTTTAACACACCTGATTGTTGCATAGCATTTCGAATAGATGTCTCAATGTCTTCTTCATCTTCAATCTCAGTGTTGAAATCAGTTTGTATTTGTTGCCAGACAGTAGATTTCAAATGAGCAAGAACACCTCTACTGTGTAATGAGCTGTGTATCAAGTGAACTTCAGAGATTTGCAAACACTCAAATTGAGACATGTGCATGCTTGTGAAGGTGTGTGCTTCCCCACCTCTCTCTCCACCCTATAAAAGAAAGAACTCAGCCATGGCGGCTAAAGACAACTCCGCTATTAGTAAGAAACACGGAAAAAATGGTGTGCCTAGTATTCCCATCTCAATGAATACACCTGATCTGGACCCTGTTCACCATCACACTCTCAGTCCTACCACGACTTCCTTCAAAGCCGCTAGGCCACCTGTCAGTGAAGTTAACGAGGTTAGGTGTTACATACTGTCATAATTTGACAGTCAATTCTTCCAAAATTCATAGCAATTGTGTACAAGTTCAGTACAATATACTAATACAATCCTATAATCCCATGCTTCTATGCTTTATGTGTGTGTGTCCTGTCAAGAAGAATGTTTGATTATTTTTAATTGTTTTATGTTATTTGGTTGTTCTTGTACTGTGTGCTAACACAGAGAAGTTTTCTCCGCCCATACATCTCTTGTAATTGTATTGTTTTCAATCTTAGAGTCCTAGTCGTGTTGCAAAGAAGAAACTGTCTCGCAGCAGATATACATCAATGTCATCCTCAGCTTCCATTGAGGAAGAGAGTGCCAGTGAGTTGTAATAGTAGTATAGTACTATTAGTCTCTTTGTAGTATGATATTGAAAGTATTGTTTCTATTATGATCAGTAAATTGGGCACAATGTTGTGGTTACGCTAACTACCTTTAAAGGATATGTCAGTGAAGTGGATCATGTTAAACTAACCACAACTTAATGAATTATGGGATTAATGCTGTAATTATATATACTACTATTTCCCTTAAAATTCATAGTAACTGTCTATCAACTGTTTGCATAATACTATGATGTCATCTTGGTAATATAGCTAAAGTATATGATGCTTGTATCTAATAGTTATCTAATGGTGACAGGTTGTACTATAAATAGTGTCAGCTGGTAGAAATAATATCTCTCTTTTGTTAACTGAATAGCCAGCCGTCTAGAATTCCATTATCTAACACTGTCAACAGGCTAATTTTAATATAGACCCATTTTGTCAACAGAATTTCCATATTCCCTAGTGAATAATATTATTTTGAGTACTAATTCAACACTTACACTATCTCAGTAATCTATCCTATATTATCAACATTTTGACAATTACTTTGCAATTGGACTTAAAGGAAGAAGAGTTGTCTTACTACAAATAAAACTACTTGATATGCTAAGAGTTCCTTCATTTCTTGTACATTTTAGGTTCATACAGTGACAGTTATTCATCAGATGATGAGACTACTCCTCGAGATCAAGTCCAAATCATTTCCAACTCAAATGGTTTCAAAGATTTCTGTATCAAAGATATTAAATTGGCTTCGTATGGCAGAAAAGAGATAGACATAGCAGAGAAAGGTAAACTACCCCTCACTATTGGATGTATTTATACTTGTATATGTAAGTAATGTAGCATGTTGTTCAATACTTCTCATGTACTGCTTCTTAATTATATGCATAGTAAGGTTATTGTTTGTTTTTGGTGGAGTATAAAGAATTTTAAGCAAAAGAGGAAAAGGGAAAGTAAACATAAACAGAGAGAGAGAGAGAGAAAGAGAGAGAGAGAGAGAGAGAGAGAGAGAGAGAGAGAGAGAGAGAGGCATATTGATCCAATCTTCATTATTAATCTTATCTTAACCATACTTTAGAAATGCCAGGCTTAATGTTGTTAAGACGTAAGACCACACACACTGGTGATAAACCTCTCAATGGTGCCAACATTGTCGGTTGCACTCACATCACAGCCCAAGCTGCAGTAAGTCAATTCCTTCAGTACAACACAAGGCGGATCTACTGTAAAGACAACCTTATCAATATCTCTGTCTTTGGGGAGAGGGAGGGAGGATGTACTAATGCTAGTTTGTATAGAAAACATATCTCTGTCTTTGGGGAGAGGGAGGGAGGATGTACTAATGCTAGTTTGTATAGAAAACACAGTTACAAGGGCCTGGCCCAACAAAGAGATTGTTTTCAAAATACATGATTCTGTAATTTAGTTGTATTATACAAATACACGATATCATACATCTACACTTCTATTGCTTGCAATAAACAGTCTTCTCAATGACCTAGTGACCTGTATCTTCTTGTAGGTATTGATGGAGACTTTAGTGGCTTGTGGAGCTAATATAAGATGGTGTGCTTGTAATGTTCACTCTACACAAGATGAGATTGCTGCTGCATTAGCTGAGGCTGGGTTTCCAATATTTGCTTGGAAAGGAGAAAGTGAAGATGACTTTTGGTGGTGTATTGAAAAGTGTCTTGTGGCCCCCAACTGGAAATGTGATATGGTATGATAATACTGTAGAATAAACTTCAATACTGGTCCAGTTGCCTACACTACAGTGTATATAGCTAATTTGATATGGTATCTATAGAAGTTTACACCTGCTACTTTACTAACTTGTAAACTAGGTGTAAGAATTGTCTTAATGACATATATCTTATGATGATTTTATGCAAAAACTACACTTTAGAACTGTACACATATATTTTACTATTATTGTTTTAGATATTGGACGATGGAGGAGATGCTACATTTGCCATGTTACAAAAGTTTCCCAGTGTTGCCAAATATATGAAGGGTGTGGTGGAGGAGAGTATCACAGGTGTTCACAGGTATGTTGTTACCAACATCTGTGATATACAAGTACTGTACTCAGAGTCATGGATGCAAAATAATTCATTTTGTACTACAATATGCTTTAGTTATTGTAAAGTCACTTAGTAATTTAAGAGATGGACAGAATATGCTGTCTTGTTCTATATTAATCAAGACATTTCTATTAAATTGAGCAGCTGGTCTAATTGTAACACTTATATATTGTCCTTTTAAGTTTATATAGCATTGTACATTGAAGAGTAATATATCACTACAATTATTTTTATTAGATTATATCAGTTATCAAAAGAAGGAAAGTTACCCATGCCTGCTATTAATATACACGACTCTGTTGTCAAGGTGAGAAGAGGAAGAGGAGTACTAACTATGAATGTATTGTTAATACATTGTTATTGTTTCTTTATAGACAAAGTTTGATAACTTGTATAGCTGCAGAGAATCTGTCATAGATAGGTAATGCTTGAAATATTATTAGTTTGCATCAAGTACTTGTCATATATGCTCTGTACCAATGTTTGATATAAAATGTTTTAAAGAATGTCAGACTCCTAGACTTTGTGTTCATTGAAGCTTCTTTACATTGAAATATATGAACTTCTATTTTTATGATTATAGTTTAAAACGTACAATGGATATAATGTTTGGTGGCAAAGTTGTGTGTGTCTGTGGCTATGGAGAAGTAAGTGTGTGTGCGTGCGTCTGAATATAATTGTCTTGGGTACAATATAGGTTGGTAAAGGTTGTTGTTCAGCACTGAAAGGACTAGGAGCTATTTGTTATGTAACAGAGGTCGACCCAATTTGTGCTCTGCAAGCATGGTATGAAAAGGGACAGATGGTTGAATGGAGGGGTATATAGATGGATGAATAAGATGGAAGAACAGATGAATGATTTGATAAGCAGATGCGGATGGATGGATGAGTTTTTGGTTCATTTGTCATTATATATGTTAACTGATCCTGTCTAATTATCATTTCATACAGTATGGATGGTTTCCGTGTAGTAAAACTGATTGAGGTGGCTCCTGTCATTGATATATTAATTACAGCAACAGGTAAACTAATTTTAACTACTACAAAACTGGACTTAATTAAGTGAATATTTTAAAGAACTAACTGCATTCTTTATAGGCACTAAACATGTTGTAAAAAGAGAACACATGGATAATCTTAAAGATGGGTGCATTGTTGCTAATATGGGTCATTCTTGTCATGAGATTGATGTCCCATCTCTCAGAAATCTTAAAAAAGAAAAAATTCGTCCTCAAGTTTCACATATTATATGGCCTGATGGAAAGACAGTTATCCTGTTAGCTGAGGTGTAATATGCACACATGCACACACACATACACACATACACACACCTTTAACATTATAGTCTTATTGGAAAATACCAATGATAATATGTGTTCTTTCCTTTTTCTAGGGCCGTCTCCTAAATCAAATCTGTTCTAAAGTGCCTTCATTAGTATTCTCTATTACATCAGCTACACAAGTGAATTAGTCCCTGCATATTGCTTTACATATATGTATATTGTAGGCCTTAGCTTTAATGGAATTATATAAGGCTCCGCCTAATTATTATAAAAATGAAGTGTATTTGTTACCAAAGAAAATGGGTAAATTAAAGGAATCATCTATCCATCTATTTATGATCTGTCCATCAGTCCATCTGTCTGTTCATCCATCTATCTATCCATTTGTCCATCTATTGTTCTATGTATCCATCCCATCATCTGTCTAAATCTATCTATCCATCCCATTGTCTATCTATTTGTTCATTTAACTATCCATTGTTCTATCTATCCATTAGATGAGTATGTGGCCAGTCTTCATTTACCTTCATTTGATGCTCACTTAACTGAACTAACAGATGAACAAGCTAGTTATCTCCGAGTTCCTAAAACAGGTCCATTCAAACCTCATTACTACAAGTAAAGGCTCATACATTAAAATTCATGCATTGTATGTTGAGTCCAGTGGGTATGGTACTAATGAGCATTCCTTTGATTGACTCATCTATGTTAATCAGCTTTGATGTTTTAATAGACACAATTGTCTGTTTGCATACAAGTACAAGGTTGTCATTAAGTAATTGATATGAAAAAGTTATGGTTATAATTTCCATAGGTTTTGAATTAGTATGTTTATTAATAGTATACTGAATTAACTTTCATAATGTTTAATCCTTAGGTATTAAGCTCCACCTCGAAATTGATGTTCACTATTTATTGGACACTAGCTTAAAAAATGTCATCAAAATTTTATTTTTTGTAATTTAAAAAATGAAATTGATAAATGATGACAATTTTATTTATTGTGTTATCAAATATTACAATGTCTGTCGCTTTAGACATTAACTAAATTAATTAAAGTAGTCGTAATCTCAATGAAAAGGCATGTTTAATTGTTTATATACACTCGCTGATCTGTATGTAAAATAGTATTAGACCAGAAACAAAGGTAAATTGTACCCAATACAAACAAATGGCCCCCAGTAATACTAATGTTCAAGTCCAGCTTCTTGGCGAAGTTCTTGTCTAGCTTGATTAATTGCTTCAGAAGGTTTAGTTTGTGGTTTGCTTAATGCATTGTAGAAGTATATAGCAAATTTTCTAGCTACATCATCTATTACAGGCCAAAGTGTAGCTACAACAGTTTCAGCACCAGCAGCTCGAAAAGCTTGTGAAAGACTTCCAACAGATTCACCAATTGTTGCAAATCCAACAGATGAAACACATGTAGAAAGATAAACAAGACGAGTGTGTCTAAGATTCATTCCACAAACAGCCATAGCAGTGAGTTCTCCTGTCCCAGCACCTGGTACTACTTTACTTGTTTCTCCACAACGATAAGTGTTAATTCCTGCCAAAGCCAATCCAGTTGTCATATCTGTCCAGAAGTTTCCTCCATAACTGTTTCCTCCACTGGGTTGTGAAAAACCATGTGTAGAAAAGTGAAGAACTAGTGGTGATTTAACTCTAAGGGCTTCAAAAATAGTAGCACTCTTTCCTAAGTATGTGATTGGTTTTACAACTCCACTATTTGCAATGGAAAAAAGATATTTCACTTCATCAGCTTCTTGTAGTGACTTGGGCAAACGATTGACTTTTTTGTATGCACTTTAGAAATTGGTGCAAAATTCTGCTTCAGTATTTCCCAGAGACTTTCTTTGTCAGAGTTGAACTGTAGATCATAATCTGGATCACCAAATATTACACAATCTGTGTTGATAGAATTTGTGATTGGATTACGTTCCATTGTAGACTTTGATTCTGTATCATCAGCATGCACTAGACTATCTCTATTTTCTTCACAAGAAACCTGTGTTTGAATTGTTTGAAAACACCACTCACGTAAAACTTCCCTACAGCAAGAAAGATAGCTTATAGAACATTGCTCAAAAAGATATTTTCCATTTGTCCAAGGAAGAAGATCAAGAGGAAGATTACTAAGTGGAAAATCTGGGCAAATGTAAAGACATGTCACTGTCTCACTGTTGATAACTGACTCAATTGAAAACGGAAAAAGCATCTCTCTTATTCGTTTTCCTATTTTGTCAGCTTCTTGTTGGTATCCTGTTTGCTTGTCAGTGCCCAGAAACTTGATGACTTGGTTTAATTTCTCTGACCATTCTCTACTCAAGTTACCAAGCTCGTTGAAGTTAGCTAGTTCAACAATGAAATTTCCTTTATGAGGTACAAGAAGCAAAATTCCTGTTATCTGACATGTTCCTGGTTTGTCAACATCTACAGGAGTATTTGCAAGTACAGTGAAATCAAGTGTCACTTCATTTGATTCAAGAACTTCTTGAATCATTTGAAGTGACTGTTCAAAGAGAAACCGCATTAAGATTGGACCCCATTTCTTCAAAATGATCTTCTGACCCTGTTCATACTGTAGCATTATTGAAGAAAGTTTTTCAGCTTTTGCTTCCTTGGTAGCCATTCCAAGCTTATGAAGGCCATCTATAGACTCAAATGTTTTAGCTAAATCATTCTTAAGACCAAAGTGTATAAGCATTGCACGCAATTCACTATAAAAACACTTCCATCTAACTAGAACTCTTGGCAACAACGTGGAATCTAGCTCATTCAAGGCGAATGCTGTGAGAAAGAGATCGTTTCTACTAGTTGCAATTGCAGAAGGAATCTCCTCAAGAGTCCAAAGACCCCTACTAGCTTGAAAAGCAAATACTGCTAAATGCACTTCTTCACCAAGCATAAAAGCCTCTAGTGCCTTTTGAGGTTTGCAAAGCTTCATGAGTCCCACTATGATTGTAAGAGAAAAGAAAAAAAACGATAAGTATAGTTATATTTGATATTACTCTAACACAATGTATATGTGATTGTAGTATAATAATATCAGACATGTTAGACTACATGTAGTGGGATAACTTGTATTATTCAGGTAATAGATTTCAACTAAATATTGAATTAATAAGAGTTCTATAAGCTAGACAACCTCAATGATGGATTTCATTCCTAAATGTAGTTGTTATGAGTGATATAATGATAAGGAACAGTCCAGAGAGGGATTATTACTAATCAAAGATATTTGCTATCTGTAAATCCAGAGGCCAGGCAATTAATTTTGAGTTGCAAAAGATTTGTTGGTTCTGAGAAGCATTCCTATTTATAGATAGGTAGATAGTTAGGTGAGTGTGGCTAAACACAGGTACAGAACTATTTTGACAACTTCATCCTGTTGAAAAGCTTCTTAACCATTAAAACTAAGATCTATTATTGCTTAATGTACTATTTTTTAGATTTAATGAAATAGCAACAAAACCATTAGCTAGCTGGATTCTTGTAAATGATTATATATCTATGTGTAATGATTTTTGATAGCAAGCCAGCCACTTTGCACTAACAATGCATAATGACTCTTCTATTAACATAAGATGTAGAAGAAAGTCAACCAAAATACTAGTACTCAAATTAATACTTTATAGACAACTACACCAAACTACTTTTGCTAACAGTATGGATGAGGGTGTGAACATGACACTTGTCCAAATCCCATATTTCTTACCTGATCCATGTATTAGATTCTCTCCATCTCTTAAAAAAAGCTCATCTGGATTTTTAGCCTTTACTTGTTCCACCAGCTTTTCCATGTATTCACCAACTTCAACCGGATATTTAAGTGCGTCTCTTTTTGCCACTTCACCACTCATCATAGCCTCTAATGGCAAACTTGCAGAGTGAATAAATTTGCCCGAGTCCTCAAGCTGCAGTGTGTTTTGGACATTAGCAACCACACGGATTACAATATCTTCAACTTCTTGATATTCCCATGCTTCTGTGTCTTTGTATATTGGAAGCAATCTCTCTGCTTCTTTGCAGTAATGTTTCATAATTTCTATATCATCTGAAGTAAGAGTTGTTCCCCTACCAATGAATGAATCCAACAAACCAGCAATTGTACCCAAATGATGACCCATATATTCCTTAGTATTAAGGATTGATTGTTCAAAGAGTACTAGACATGCTTGAGAAAGAACCTGAATGTTCTCATGACCTAAATTCATGCAATTAAGAACATAAGTTCGGGCCAAAACCACCATGACAGCCAAAACCAATAGAGGTCTAATAATAGGATAAAGTACACAATGAATGTCACTGTTTATCCATTCAGCCACTTTTTTAGACTTTCTAATAACAACTTCTTTTACACCTTCCCGCAAAGTTGATGTCTGTGGATTCATGTGATCTGATGAAGCAGAGAGTTCTTTTATCCATTCTTGGATACATCCATGATCAGAATGACCAAATGTAGCTAAGAACTGCTTTAGTTGCAAGGCAACATCATGAAGGTGTTCTTCCATTTGACTTGATGTCATTCCTGAAGTAGAAGAGGATCTTGAGTTGATAACTTCAAATAACGTTAAAAAATATACATCAGAGACAATCACTGTTCCTGTAGGAAGGTATCCAACCTTGTAATAATCTTTGTAAAGGTGTCGAGTTGCACTTAGCCACTGAGATACACACTCTTTACATATGCCTTCACTTCCTCTAAGGAGGTATCCAGCTACAGCTGCCTCCCTAGCTTTGTCATGTTGTTGAAGTGTGTTCAGAGCCACTGCTCGTCTCATGTAACCACGAGCAAAAGTCGGACAAAGTTCTACACATTTATCAGCATCTGATAATGCCTCTTCAACTTTGCCAATTCGCAAATAGGCTAAACTTCGATTACTAAAGACAGTGTGCTCTGTTGGTCTTAGTTTCAGAGCCGAAGAATAACATTTTATAGCATCTTCATACAGTTTTTCTTTCACACAATCGTTTCCCTTTTCTTTAAGCTCATCAAATGATACAAAATCGTTACCAGACATCTCAATCAAATCATTAATTTTAGTCTAGTCTCGTCCGCATCCAACCACGCCCCACTTCGTTTGGTGGTCTATCCATCCATCATTTCCATCATCCATTCTGTTAAACTGTCAGACCATTAGATAAGTATTTGGATAGTTTTCATTTACCTCTAGTATCCTATTTGCCTTCAATTGAAATGGAACTAACTGACGAACAAACTCCTCTACTATATGCATGAATTATTGTTAAAAAGGATGACACCAATTGTCTACAAGTTCATAGCTGCTGTTCTCATTTCATTATAATGTTATGAAAACTATGTAATAGAGAATAACCAATACTGACTAATTTATGGCTGACCATCACACGGCAAATTTCATTTAGCCTTTTTCCTAGTTGACTGTAACATTGTCTAGTTCTATTCATTTTTCCAACAAATGTCACATTTTATTTTTGGTAATGAATTAAAAAAGAAATTGATGGACAATTGGCAGTCCATCCCCAATTAATGTAAGTACATGGTATGGGTACAAGAACAAGACTTGTCGAGTAGCAACTAAAACAACAGCAGATAACTCCACTATTCAATACTGCTGATTGTTGTGATAATATCTAGTTTGAGTAAACTCCATTAATAGTTTGAGTAAACTCCATTAATTCATAATTTATAATAATAGAATATAAATAGTTTATGCCTTTGTTCTTATAATTAGTTACCCTATTCGTTTTTAGTAGAGGCAATCATAGACAAAATGTGAGAGTGTAGTCTTTGCAATAAATAACAATAAATATCATATTATAACGAGAGAGTTAATAATAATTATTATTATTGGAATATTTTTTTTAACATTGCACAAACCAATATCATAATTTAAAATATAGCTCTTTTGTATTATATAATAAGACAATAACGGTTGCTTACTATAAAAATATTTACAATACATACTTTCAAGAGAAGTGCGTATGTGCATTTATGGGAAAAGCACATTATACTTTACTAGAAAGAGTTTTGGATTTCTTTGACTTTGATGGACTACTGTGTTCCTGAAGTTGACTAATAGCATCAGGAGGTGTTGATAATCTTCCTTTTTTTTTACTTGGAGAAGAGTCAGGTCTAAAGCTATCAGGAGGTGTTGATAATCTTCCTTTGTTTTTACTCGGAGAAGATTCAGGTCTAAGAGTGAGAGATCTTTTAACAGCAGCGTCAGGAACGACTGTCATGACACGCTTCGGTTCAGGAGTACGAGAACGTGGCTAGAGACAAAGAAATATTATTGTAATACTAAGTGATCGTTCTAAAGGGCAAGGAAAGTACAGGGGTGCTCTTCCTTCTTAAAAACTTTCAGGATTGGAGGAAAACTATAGACATAGTATTGTAACACAATTCTCTATATTTTATTCAAACACATTAAATGCTATTTCTCATCCCTCTGAACCATAGACCCTTACAGGAACCCAATACAATACATAGCTTTTGGTTTTTTCAAGTACCTGCTCAACACCACTCCTTCTTGGAGAGGTTGTGGTCAAGGAGGCACTAGAAGTGACTCTAGGTCCATTGGGAGAAGGACTAGTGGCTTGTGGAGAGTCAAAACCAGAATCTTTACTAGATCGTTTGAGAGAATCCTTCTATTAGATGAGATAATTAGTTATTGATATTTTATTGAGACTTACTGTTGCATTTGTTGCAGCTATTCTTCTGAAGTCAACATCATCTTTAGACAATAAATGAAGATTCTAGAAAACAAATTAAAAATATGAATTACAGGGTTTGCTGTAGTATTTTGTGTATAGGCTTTTAGTTCTTATATTAACTTACATCAGCTGATGAAGATAGACTCTTAGATGACAGGAGGTCACCACCTTGTGGATTATTGACTGAGTCTGAGTCCTTATATGAGGAATTCTTAAAACCCAAATCACCAATCCTTTCCCTCTCCATCTCTTTAAGCTACAGGAGAGAGAGAGAGAGTAAGTCATGTCCTTTACTACATATTTATAACTAACCTCAAAGATAGCATCAGATAAATTACTAAGTAATCGTGTCTTCTCACTTTCATTATCACAGTTACAATAATAAGTCTATAGAATAGAAACATAAAACTAGTGACAATAATATAGTCTTACTTCTCCATTTAGTTCATGTTGTATAAACACTCCATGCTTGTAATCTGAATAAGAGAGATAAGTTAATTTATAATACTAACAATACTAAACATAATAATTAAACTATAATTATAGTTAACAAAACAAAACTAACTATAGTATAATTAGTACATTAGCTAGCAAGTCTAGCAAGTCTATTATCTCAAAACAAGTGCAAGATAACCATTTTTAAAAACAGATTCTCACTTGTGAGTGGATGACTTCAGGTATGTAATTACATCGCCAATGAACACATCGTCAATAAATATGACAGTACAACAGATACCATAATCATAATAACTCAACATTCATAAGTATAATTATGACATGCCTTCAAGTGGAACGTTTAAACATTATTAAAACGTTACATAATAACATGTAAGATTATGTAATGATACAGGTATGGCCATATGTTTGGGATAGTTTATTTATTGATAAGATATACATCAACCGAAAAAGAATGTTATTAGGACACTAAATAAACAAGACATTCCTTACAATTACCCACTACTATGTAGTACTACAATATCTATTTTACTTGAAGCAACATATGAGTACTATATATAAGAAAATCTTGCACAAGAGTTTGGGATTGAGATGGTCATACAGAACAAGGCAAATACAATATGGTACAGTCCACGGTCCATTATTTTATAAACACAACACATGTAGTATAAACAGGAAAATAATTGAAATCACACAATCAAATAGAAAGCATAATTAATTCCTTATCGACAACATCAAGTGTATTAATAATATGAGTTATTGTTTAATGTTATTATGTAACAGTATTAGGTGTAGTATATTAATGTATGACAATATTATATTTTAACAGTTTAATAATTATGATCATACAAATTAGAGTGGAATTAATTAATTTCAGATGCAAGCTATTAAGTGTGTTAAAGTTATTATCTTACTAATATTATAACCTGATATTATAACACTTACTAACATTATAACTTAATATTATAACACTTACTAATATTATAACACTTACTATTATTATAACCTGATGTTTTTATACTTACTAACACTATAACCTGATATTTTAATACTTACTATTTGTATGAAATTCCATAGCTTGAGTATTCAAAAGAGTGAATGACTTCCTATACTCATATTTGTTAGAAGCTGCATTTTTCAACACCTGTGTGAGGGAGGATAAGTATTTAGGAGGGAGTATTTATTACATTGTTCAACTCACAAGTAAGACATCGTTGAAGAGAAAAAGTGATCGTCTGTGTTTACGAATATGACGCTTGTGCATATCATTGACTTGAAAGACATCAAACTGACCAATGAACCTTCGTTGAGTGTTTAATAGAGGCTGCAGTGATACAAAATGGATGTGTGACTAAAATTCTAGTTATAATTTTAGTAGTGTCTCAAGATTTATATAGTTTTAGTTGAAATGAAATGGCATCTTGAGCAAAATCATAAACCCAGTTCTGCATAAGTTTTATTGTCAACCTGCTATGCTATCATATATAATGTATTTACTTTGTTTTAACAGAATACTCAACATGACTGTAAGATTTTAAGAGTAAGTGTGTTTGTGTTACATACCGGACAGCCTGTGCCAGTGATCTGCTTTCTAATTTCAGCTACTTCGTGAGTGTGGTCTCTTCCCGTAGTGAATTCAGATTGTTGAATACGATCATATATTACCAATAGATAATCTTCAGGATAATTTTCATTATCATTAGTACCTGAAATAACAATAATAATTAAGAGTAAGGAGTAATTTCAAAATAGGTAAGAGTTCAAAATTCTTCAGAAGGTACAACATTCATGCCAAAAATTACTATGGAAATCATATTAATTATTAACCTACACCCTTTCACTACACAAACACGTTAAGTGATGACATGTGACTGGACACAATGGAATGTAATGATTGCATAATATGATACCATATTTAGCCAGGTGCCATACAAAGGGAGAAGCAACAGTTCCTATTTATCCAAAATAGTAAAACTAAACTGGTTAATTTTGGCATACACGCTATTAGTAGTATTACGTCAAATAGTGTTTGTCATTATTACATGACCACAGTTATTTCATGTGAGTAGAGATATAAGCATATGTTAGTTAGGAATATAATACCCTTGGTCTTTCTTTTGTCCTAGTTCATTGTCCTAAATTTGAGGATTACAATTACAAGTTACTACTGAGAGATTGTAAACATACCCAATGATGGGATTTATAATGGAATGACTGCAAGTGAACCTGACCAAATTCTTATATAATTGAATTCTATGTACCAAAGAACAGTCCTATCTTTAACAATGTACAATAAGGATGCTCCATTATAAGTTGGTCTTCATACATATGAGGACTACTGTTACAAGTTACTACTGAAAGAGATAGCAAACATATCCATGATATGATTTATAATGGAAAGACTGCAAGTGACCCTAACCAAATTCTTATATAATTGAATTCCATGTACCAAAAGAAACAACACACAATAAGGATGTTCCAATAGCAATTTAGTTCCTCTTACATGTACATAGTAACTTTGGGCAAATATGCGTACAAATTACAAAAGAATGCCAAAAATTATCAATTTCTTTTAGCTACCACTCATATAAGAGTTATAATTGACTTAGTTGCTGTTACAGTGCAATATATTTACGCTCATTATACAATAACTATCAATGATCCAGAACATCTTGTTTTGACAGAACCACAACGCATATCAGAGTTAAGATCGTTAAGGTAGTATCAGTAAAAATGAACTCTTACTGAGGTTATAATAACCACCTGTAAATTAATCATTATAATAAATTACATTACTTCAACAGTCATATACAACACAAAATCCTATGATCTAATACATATGGATTCATGGTATGAAGAAATAATAAAGTATTGTTATGCCAGTTTGTCATGGCAACCTATATCGTCATAGTAACCTATATTGCTTACTAACAAACACAGCATGTAATAATTTGTTAACAAGACATGGTTTGTGTCATGTTCTGACCTCTGTTCATACGTAGCCAGTCTTTTTTGGTCATATGTCTTCTCACAGATGGATTGTGTAGATCTGTATGTAACATCATGATGGCAAACGAGAGGATGTAGGCAGCATCTTCAGATTTGATAATACCATCCTTGTTGTACTGATAATATTCAGCTGCAAATACCTGAACAATTAGGAAACACTTAAACAAATATTTAGCAGCATTTTGAATAGTAACACTAATGATTAAACTGTGTTCGGTTAAATGTTAACTAATTAAATTTAACAACTGGAATGTCATTTAGGATTGATACTATTACTCATAAGTACAATGCACATGTTGATTTGTAATTTGATTACCAGCTCTAACCTGCATTATTTTGTCAATCTTCTGGGCTTCACCCTATAAATAAGATAGTTGTTATTAATTGATGTTAAAGGATTCTATTATTATCAACAAGTAATACTATAACATATGGTCATATTGAACTTACAGGCATTCGAAAAAGCTGTTGAAAACTTCTCAGTGCTTCATCAATGGGTTTATCCCTTAAATCAATCATTTCAACGAGATATCTGCAAAAGATAGAAGAGTTTTCATGATTCCATATATGACTACTTCATTTTTACTTACTCTAATACAGCCATATTGAAATCATAACGAATTTCACCAACAAACTCTCCAATCTTCTCCTTACTAAGACCATAGTGATCTTTCATAAATTTAGCAACCTCAAAAGGGTCATCTTTAATAACCTCATGAAACACTAAATATTGTACTCCTTTCTGTGGCTTTCTGTAACAAAGAGAACAGATAATAGATATCATGTTTGACTGGTTTATAGAGCTGTTTGGTGTGTTTATCTAAGAGGATTAGGTTTACTACAAAAATGTGCAGGGTCAAAGTGTAAACCACAAATCCTGTGACAATAACAATTGAATAGCTCAATACACAGTTCCAATGGAATACTCAAAAAAATTGACTGTTGAACTTTCTACTTCCCAGTTTTGAACAAGCTCTTTAAAAGTCAACAAGTGGATATTACATGTTATGCTAAGTAGAGTAAGAATTGAAATTATGTCTTAAGAGTAAACAATTTACACATAATCTAATCTTTAAAAGCTAACATACCAACTGACTATAAATGACAGTGCATATTATATCACCATGTAATAACTAAGGAAACATGTACAACTCATAGGTATGAAAAACAACACCATAATCAAGCTGTATAACTTGGCTGAGAATTGAAAAACAAGTACAATATTAGAAAAGCATAGCAATAAACTGAATTTGTTTTGTATGGGAATTACATTCATCGACTATAGAGTAACTAACCTGTTGAAAATGTTCACACCAATGTTTGTCTTTCTCTTAAGAGCTGAGGAGCTCATTTGTCGTGCTATACCAGGAACCAACTGGTCAGGAGAAAACATTTCTTGTAGACTTTGCAATGATAGGCCAGAGAAAACACTGGGTGATCGATCCATTTGTGCTCTTTCCAATAAATCAGCTGAGTAAGATTTCTGAAGAAAGTTGGTATCCTCCTCTTCTTCTGTTAAACTAAACACAATAATGTCATCTGGTGAGGGCTCTTCAGGGATTTCCAATAAACTACCATCGACAGGAATTCCATTTTCTAATTTGTGTTGTTGTTCTACTTCTGCTGGTGGTTCCACAATTTGTACTACAAGATTGGAGGGCTTGCTGCGCAGTTCTCTTTTTGAGATCGAAGGACTTAGACGAGTCTGTGTAATATTCTTGAACTTGTCGCGCACCTCTTCCATTTTATCAACTCCTGGAGCACTAACATTTTGAAGTTTCTTCTTTCGAAGTATACTTGGAGCACGATTGTGTCTAACAGACATAGTACGACGTCGCTCTGCCAAGGAATCATGCTGTAGTTTACGAATCATTCTGTAGTGGGCATCAATCTTGTACTTACGGTAGGCACGTTGGATTGTTATAGCTGCACTGGTGGCCCTTTCCACACCTCCAAATTTTTTCCCCAGTGCTTGTTGTATCATTTGTTGAATTTTCATTTCCATATCAGGTGAGAGATAATTCTGATCATGTGCATAGTTTTTGCGACCTCGTCGTGGAAATGAGTTTTGCCTTCGAAGAGAAGAGATCTTTCTTGGAACACAAGCTTTTCCTTTTCCTGTTGAATGAACTCGAGCACCGACTGTTGCAAGCCTACTTCGCATTGCAGGGTATGAGATGGTTAAAGCATTCTCACCATCATAATCTTCTTCTTCAATATCGTCATTTCCAAGCATATGATGAAAGGGAGATGCCAGACTTTGTCGACCATGTGCTGGTTCAATTGCTATGGTTACAGGTGTGCCCGGAACGCTGGATCCGAAACTGGAGGTTAAACTGGAGGACGGTGAGAGTGGTTCAGGTCGAGCTTCTTGTTCAGTATCAATACTTGTGGTAGAGCCTTCATTACTAGAGAGATCAATACTATTGATACTCATATTTGAGCCGTGATGACTGCTGCCAATATAAGCAGGAATGGGAGATACCAGTAATGGAACAGGAGTAATGGAAGCTGACAGAGAATTATCTTCTTCCTCTTCTTCTTCTGCTTCTTCTAATTCTTTTTGTTCTTCCTCCTCCTCTTCTATATCTTCCTCTTCTTCTTTTTCTTCTCCTGTTAAAGAATTATTTTCAAAGTTCTTTCTAGATGTAGGTGGTGTAATAACATAAACAGCTTGTCGCTTGTCTTCCGAATAACGTGAACGAGGTCTCCTTCTTAAAGTGACTGGAGGACTGCTGGGTTCTAAAATAATAGGAACAATCTCTGCGTGTTGAGGTGAGCTCTCTAGCTCTTCAGTAGTTTCTCTGTCCTCGTTTGTGAGTGGTAGAGAAGGTGGATGAGAAGTAAAAGACGGTGAAGGACTGCTGGGATACCTATAGAAGAACCCAAGATCGGCTAGCTGATGATGTCGTGTTATTATTTATCTAGTTATAGCTAGACAAGAGCTAAGTACTAGTTTCTTAAACTACCAACAAACTATTGACGAAACTGAGCTAAGTTGGACTATATATACTAGCCAGGAATGCTGTGCAACCAGCCATGCAGTATTATGATAACGGCACTAGATTAATAAACTAGCTAAGAAAATAACATAGGTGGAGCTATTTCTTAATTAACAAAAGTGGGTGGTATCTGGGCATAAATTGTGCACCTTCCAATTAAATGTTCCAAATATAATATATTAAGTATTAGCTAGACATAAGGCTTAACAATTTCATTATATTTATTTAATTTAATTGATAGTGTTCATTCAATATCCATTTATGGCAGTCATTCAGATAATAATTCAATGAAGAAGTCATACTTAAGCTTATGTCTTACTATATCAGTAATAGGCTTCAAAATGTGCGTATTAGCTTCTTGTTCTGGTTTCAGTTGTAGCAAAAAATTTATACAGCAACTGCAAAAGAGTTCACGGAATGTGTTTGAGGGGTTCTTGAAATGTACACTTTTCTCCCAAGGGACAACTTATTGCATGCCTTCAATAGTCTTTCAACAAACAAAATTTAAAACTATAATATATCTCTCATGCAATCGAAATAGCTGAAGCAAGTTGGCAACAATCCAACAAGGCATGGAAGGACTGGAATTTAAATTATATACAAATGATATATGATAGCAAGAAGATAAAAGAAAAGAGTGAAATCAAATCAATATATTATGTTACTCCAAACTTACTGCCTAGTGCTACTGTTATATTGTATGTCTGTTATATTGTTATGTTAATTAATGTTACCAATATACCAAATAATTATGGCAGTAGGAGTTGACTAATCTTTAAAGTATTGTAAACTATTACCTTTTCAAAGCATGGTGCTTAGGAGAAGGTGGAGAGTTGTTCAATGAATGCCTGCGACTCAATTCCGCAATTGTGCCAAGTTGATCGTTGGTTTTCACTCGTAGATCGTCTCTCTCTTTGCGCAGCTCATCGTTTTGATCCTTGAGCAATTTTACTCGGGAACGAAGTTTGTCTATCTCCTCTTGTTGCGACTGAATGATGTCCTGAAGTTGCTGCAGAAGGTCTAAAGCCTTGTTATAACTCTCCATTTTTGGAGAGAATGAAGATTATAGTATCTTCTAGTAAAATAAAATATTAGAAACACAACCACTTGTTTTACTGAAGAACTGCAACTATTTGTTTCTGCAAAACTTGTTGATTATAAAAGATGCTCCCTTCAAAGGGGCGTGTCAGCCAAACACAGTCTTCTGTTTGTGCAATGCCGCAAGTAATTTTGCGGAAAATTACGGCAGGAGGTGTGTCGCAGAATTAAGCTGTCGTTGTTTTCTGCTGCTGAGTTTAGACTGTATGAGGTAAAGAGAATTAACTAATGCTCTTGCTAGTATTTCTTTTTGCTTTACTATACACAGAAAGTGATGGCATCACTAGAGGCTAAAATTCGCGGAGACAAGAAAAACAATTATGCCTCTAGTTCTGAGGACGAGGATGAGATTAACGGACAATCATTACTGCCTCCACCTCAAATGGACGGAATGCCTCAAGTAAGAGCAGATGGCAAGTAGCAATAACTATCACCTCTTATTGACTATCATTGGAAGGATGCCTATTTTAACACCTTATATTAAATCACTTTTCAAATTTCTGGGAATCTTTATTTTGATGTATCAAGTTAAAAATGGGTGTCTGGTCTGCCTTAAACTACTATGTCAGCATAAAAAGCATACAATATTGCTCTATTTAACATTATTAAAACACTTATTATTTTTTTGGTCTATAGACTGGACCTAAAGGAGTTCTCAATGATTATCGACGCTTTCAAGAGGAAGAGTTTCAGAAGAAAGTACAGCAAGAGAAGGAAAAGCAAAGACTCATTGCAAACATAGTCCCCATAGTGAAACCAAGGGTATGATTTATAATAACTATGATTTAATCTTGTTATTTGTACCTTTTAAATATGTTGGCACGAGTCCATATAACTCACTACTGGTAATCACTATAGTATATAATTTACTATAGTGATTACCACTCATATATTGTAAAGAGTACTATTTGGTAGGTACTAAATGTTCTTAAGACTGCTGTGGAGCTAGTCCATAAATATTTGTAATTTTTGACTAATTGTTTTGATTTTGTTATTAATAATTATATCTGGTACAGAATACACTCAACATTAACACTTATCAATATAATGTAAGTAATATGACATATACAAACATGTGATACAATAAACATTAGATGTATCAGATTAACAGTTAATGTACCATGTGATAGTTATCAATTTGTACGCTACATTAATATACTAAGGTCATTTTATGTTTCACTCACAGTTTTGTTATGGTTGTCATATAATACAGCTGAAGGAAACATATGGATTACGCTTAAATACAATAAACATAACTTGTTTACCAACATCTTATGACGTTGTATTAAAAACAATCTGTTTAGAGTTGACAGTCATAAGAACGGATGTTATGTATAACTACCACATTGCAGGCCTCATTATATCCTTATTTATATGTAATTCTATTAAGCTTATTGCCATCCTATCACATGTTGTGAAATATGACCCAATGATCACCAAAGTGTTAAAATATCTCTAATTTCTGTTTATTTGATCACTTATCGCTACGGTAACATGTAAGTTTGGCATCAGATTTCTTTGTGCAGTCATGTGTTCCTGTTTTAGTTCACCAACGTAATTTGATATGCTATAGTAGAAGCCATTTCTTGGGTAGCTAGGTGATTGATTATATCTTCTGCAAAGCCAGAAGGATGTGAAGTGATGTTAAACTATGTAGAAGTAAACTTAGTGGTGGGATAATGCACATGTTTTGATTGTGCTATTTATTTGTTAGCTATATCAACATAACACTGTATAAATGAGTTGTCAGGTCACCATTACAAGCCATGGAATGTGACAAAGGGGATTTACTAATTCCAGAGGAAAGTTTCCCAGAAGTCTAACAGTTTGTTTTTAAAATTGCAGTTGAAAACTTAGAAATTATATTATTATAATCACTTTGTCCATGCAATACTCTATCATTGAATAAACAAGATAATATACTAGATAATATACAAGATAATATACTAGATAATATTAGTTTGCTTTTCTTTAGAGTGAAGAGACTGATGGTGGGACTCGTGAACTAATGGAAGCATTAGAACAGATTGAAATGGATAGTGACCCTTTTCTTCAACAATACAGAGCTCAACGATTACAGGAGATGAAGGAACAAGCTAAAGCAGGCAATAAAAGGTAAGTAGACCAGTAGGCCAGTCATATTAAACTTGTCTTAGTGAAGTACTTATGCACAACTTTATTGTTGCTTATGAATTTAGGAAAATATTTGGCAATCTCACAGAAATACGAGGTGATAAATATGCCAGCACAATCGACTCTGCTCCTTCTAATGTCTTCTTAATTATTCACATTTATGATGAGGTAAGAAGAAATCATAACTGTAAGAAACTTGTCTTCTTTCTCCCACACTCCATGGCTGGCTCATTGCCAGTCAATTTGCTTTGTTTTTACCATTTCTGTTAATATTGTACTGGTATTATTGATAAATCATATTCTCTCCCACCTAGTTTTTCCTTACTTGCACTAAATTAAATAGATGTCTTACTGAGCTGGCCAAGATGTATCCAACAGTAAGTTAAAAACAACTGTTTCTATATTGAACAGACTCTTTCTCTTTCAGGTAAAGTTTTGTCGTGTTCAATCACATCAGTTAGGACTTAGTCAAGACTTTGTAAGTAATAAAATTAGCTACAATAATCTTGGTATTATTGTATTGTAATGTGAATTCAATTACTACCAGTAGTATCATATTACACTAGTTTTGATAGTAACACAAGCTTCCCTTACTATAGCTAGATAAGGGATTACCTGCTTTGCTGGTCTACAAAGGAGGAGAGTTGGTTGGAAACTTACTAAGAATCACAGACACTATAGGAGAGGACTTTTCTACAAATGATGTTGAAGTTTTCCTTCATGAGTAAGACCCTAATTATTATTTAATAATGAAGTTTAGTACGTATACTTTGTTGTGTATCATGTAACTTAAACCCTAAACATTAGCTATACACATCAGTCAAATAGTCATTGTGTTGTTTATTTGCAGTTCCAAATTCTTAACTGACCACAGAGTCAGGAATTAATGCTAGTTAGTGAAATGAGAAAATAATGTAGTTTTTAAAGGAAATTGAAGACCCATATGTATCTCTTAATTCAGTTATAGTAATAACACATAATGGCCTCTAGAAATCAATGTTCCCTAATATAACGTGATAATATACCTAAAAATCTGTTGTATGGTCTCTAATGATGTTGGTATATACTTGTATTAATTGTTTTGGCTAATAGCGGTATAACATGGACACAATTAGCGTATTTTGAAGTCTGCAAACGTCACCGTCACATCATGTTGAATGTGTTGATTATAATCTGTGATTAGTCTTCAAATAATATTCAATGCTTTCTTTTATATTTCTTTGTCTAGTAAAAACTGTCTACCAAGTGCAGCAGAAGCTAAAGTGATGAGTTCATATAATTTATCACCAAGGCCTTCTCTTACAAAACAGACATCTGACACTGATGATGATTAAAAAATCACTTCATCTCTTAATTTTAGCAGTTTCATGTAAAGAAAAACCTACAGTAATATGTTTTAATTTTAAAGACTCCTTATCCTTGTTAGAAGTAATTATTGTGTGAAATAATGTTTATTATAATAATATAACTGTGTGTTACTTTTACATAAATTTGTTATAATTGTCTTAATGTATTATAGTACTATTTTGTAAAACAATTTAATTTCTTCAAAGTTGGGCGACAGGATTCTTAGCTTGTGCGTGTATTAAATACAACAATAATATTCGAATAATGCAGTTAGATTATATGAACAATATAAAATGACTTCATCTCTTTCTTATTGGTTGATTATAAATAGTACACAGTGATATTTATTGGAACATCCTTGAAGACATCATGTATGATGTCTGTCACCTTTTCCCATGACAATCTGTCCAAACCACATCCAATTCTAGGCATGCATAACTCTGACACTCCATGAGCAACCACATGATCCTTCATAGCCATGAGAGAGGCAGTCAATGACTGATAGCTGGGTTTATGAGAATAACGGACCTTGGTTACCTACAATTGTAGAAAAGAGTAATCACATCAATACTTATCTTGTAAAACTGTAGAGAGGTCTGAGTATATGGATAGTGCTTATGTATATGTTTGCCTCACTAAATAATAGATGTAACGGTTTTCAACTTGAATGACAGCAACACCTCCAGATTTTACACCTACATGAAACGAAAGGAAATCTATAAAATGTATTGCATTCGATGTGAAAGAAAAAATAATAGCCAGTTTCCTATTTGTCTGGTAGGAAGTGCATACTTTGATGTGTATTAAACTGATCCCCACCCACTAAACCCTAAACATTAATTATAATTATGTAGTAAAGTATGACTTCCCTGCTGAACTGTAGACACTACCAAAATAATTTCATAGTTAAGAATAAAGCTCATCAATTTGATGGCAATGATTAATTGTTAGTATTTAATTTTAATAGCAATATTTCAATTTATTGCTATTTCTTTCCCTTGTATAGAAATTTTACATCAAACTATAGGCTTTGTTACATTGTGTTTAATATGGACAGTGTGTACATGCCTTGAGCTTTGAGTTCACCCAGTCTTCCAAATTCCTTTTTGAATAATGTTGCTATCCCTTTTCCCATGTGGAAATCTTCACTAACACAGTGTGCTAGTGATGCTGTGGGAGGACTTGTAAATAGATCACCGCATTTCTCTGTAAATGTCATCAGATGAGGCTGTTTGGCACTTTTTGATTCCCCTGATGGAGACTTTTTGGCCTTTGGACCATCACCTTTATGGCTACCACGAGCTGTAGCACTAGCCATCTCTTGTAGTGGAGGTGTGTCCTGACAGTTAGTGCGAAATTGATGACATCAAAGTGCAAACGCATAATTATTTTTTAATATAAAAATATAATATTAATACAATTTATATTATATCCACTCAATGTCAAAATTTCTATTCAATGGTACTCGAAGATTCGAGAGTTTCAAACTCTGAGTACTGCTGTTGAAAGAGAAGCCAGGTATGTATTGATTGCAAAGTAAAGCTTTGGTTGGATGGCCAGCAACGCCTAAAATAGTTATAGTTGACAGAGAAGGAATAGTATCATGATAGCCCTGAGTAATAAGTAATAATAATTAAGAGTGAGACTGAGCACTAGTATTCTTACTGGTCCAGTGACAGTGGCTATAAGTTTGTTTTCAGATGCAACAAAGTACACAAAAATGTAGCTGAAGAAAGGAAAGTATATCATTATCATACCCCTACTTCTTCTCTCTCTCTCTCTCTCTCTCTCTCTCTCTACCTGGTTATCATAATTGACTCTCCATCATCCCAAAAGAGGTCACCAGAGCTCTTCCCTTCTTTGTCAAGAACAACCAACAAGGAAAATGGCATTTTTCTACTCTTTTTTGTGGTCAGGGCTTCATCTTGCATTGGGATGATGCTACCCCCATATAAATGAATCTATTATTAAAGGAACTATGCATAATTAATTATAAACACAATTTATTAACTTGTATGTGGTTGAGTGGTGTACTAAGTGTTTTGGTTTCTTTTCCATTCAAAGAAATCACTTCAAATGTATAAAAATCATACCATTTACCACTTGGAAAATAGACCTCCACTGATCGAGAACCTAAATACAATAATATTTTACCTCTCTCTCTCTCTCTCTCTCACCTTTTTGCAGTACAGGACTAATCATTAATCCATTTCCAACTAGAAACTGTTTTGAAATTTGATAGGTTTCTATTTCGTGTGGAAACTCAAAAAACAATGGACGAAGCACAGTAGCTGATGGACGTTGGTGATGTGCAGGCTGTCTGTGAGCCTTATAAAACAATGTATAATAGTAAGGGAGGAGACGATAGCGAATACTAAGAGCTATACGACTACTTTTAGCTACTGAGGGCCACAAATATGGTTCCTGATGAACTAGAAACTACATTAATGATCGTTGCCATTACTTACTTGATCATTGCTGTATTTAGAATTGTGATTACGAGAGAAAGGATAGAATGCACCCAACTGCATCCAACGTCCACATAATTCTTCAGTAGTGTTACCTATAAAATAATCACATTAGTGGTTAATTAATAACACATCGATCCTCATTGATAAAATTGTGCTATTCATATGAAACTACACCTTTTTATCGTTACAACATTACACCATTGCCATTACCCACTTAACTGGTCTACTATCACATCATTGCCATTACCCACTTCACCAATCTACCATCATACCACTGCTATTACCCACTTCAATCTATTATAAGATCACTGCTATTACCCACTTCACCAATATGCATACTATTGCTATTACCCACTTCACCAATCTATTAGTAGATCACTGCCATTATACAATCATCCCTTTTAATCATTCTCCATTATATCATTTGTTCATTCTACCATTGTACCTTTGAAACACAACACCAGAAAATGACACAATATCAAATCAATTGTAAGTTACTTGGAATTTACCCAAAAATCCACAAATGTCAGCTCCTGTCATTGGTATACCAAATAACTGAAAATTAAGTACTCCTGGAATGCTCTGTGATAAATCCATCCATGTTGCATGGTTATCACCTGAAAATCACATGATATTACATGATACTCATGTGATCAGTTGTCTTACCAGTCCAATGACCACCATGTACTCCAGTTCCTGGAAAAGTTGACCGACTAATAACCAGACTTCTTAAGAGTCTTATTTCCTCAAGTGCTTTGTTGGTTACTATGGTTTCTAAAAATCCTTTAAAATGATAATTTTAAAAAAAATCTGTTCAAACTCATTTTCATTTACCATAAAGGTTATGAGCATCATATTCCAGAATTCCATCATAATGAACGGCATTAATATCAATAGTTCTAGAATTAAGGTCAACCTTTAAACCTTGATTATCAATGGCATAACAGGGACGAGTAACTTTATTGGACTCTGTCAGTTTCTGCTTTTCACTGACAGAATGAAGCCTTCGAGTCTGTGGTCTACCTTTATTTACAACCCGGTTCTCTACAGACTTGGAAATTTGTATCTCATTGTCTACCTAATAAAATAACATGATTGTATTGGTAGTAATTCTACTAGTATATTACTGTTGGTGCTAAGTTAAGTGTTGGTTGAGGCTTAGCTAATGATGAGCACTCTCCATTACAAAAGTTAGATATTTCATTCATATCAATCCACAGACCATCTACTGGCACAACATCATAAAAATGTGTGATCTAAATAAAATAAATCAGAGTAAGGTATGCTGTGTGTGCGTGCACGCGTGTGCATGTGTGTGCAATATCAAAACCTGTTTTAACCAGTAAGAATAAGCACGAGGGTGAATAAAGTCTGGAAAAGCCACAATACCCGGCCAAACTTTACCAGTGAAGACTTGACTCTTTTTATTCTATTCAAATAAAAACAAATAAAATAAATAAAGCTATTATTGTTTTTTATTAGAGTCACTTTAATAAAGATGTCCATTTTAAGTCCATCATCATAGGCACTGTAGCCAGATTCCACTTTAATTCCAGGATCAACGATGACCACTAGAATTATAAATTTAAATGAAACCATTAGATATAATTATATCAACTTAACTATATTGCTGTCCATTTGTATGAAGACTTTGTACAAATGATTTTACTCTGGCTACTGGAAACTTCTGAGGATCAAACGTAAATGACTTGTTCTAAATATAGAAGCAAAATGTCACTCAAATCACTATAAATAGCTAAATTACATGATCCATGTAGTCTATATCAGTCCAAATAGTGTCCAATGGAATCTAAAAATTAACAATTATTACAATCACAACTATATTGTAAAGCATGTTAATGGGACAAGTTCCAATGACATTATAGAACAAGCCGAAGCTTGCCCCACAACTAATAGAATAAGATTAATTGGACCTTGTAGATTGCAAATTTCCTAACAACTTCCTCAACTTTGTCCAAATTAGGGTAACCATAGCGACACTGGTGAAATCCCAATGCCCAGTATCTATAAAAATGGAATATCATTGTTCGCAAAAAGAATGACCTCACGGCGGCATCTTTGGACGACCTATGACCTCTTGATATTGTTGTATAACTGCTTCAGGTTCAGGTCCAAGGAAAAAGTAGAAATCTAACACACCTAGAGAGAGAGAGAGAGAGAGAGAGAGAGAGAGAGAGAGAGAGAGAGAGAGAGAGAGAGAAGAGAAGAGGGAGACAGAGAAGAGAGACAGAGAGAGAGACAGAGAGAGAGACAGAGAGAGACAGAGAATGTACAGTTGATAACAGTTAATAAATTAATACATAAGGTACTATTAGCAGTACTAGGATATGACCTCAGGAATACAAAAGATCATGAAACTATGCCATTAAGCTTTAAGTTTAATATTACATTACAGCTTAATGGTTATTTTTGATGG
Organism: Xestospongia bergquistia; assembly: GCA_963965975.1. Classification (NCBI taxonomy): domain Eukaryota; kingdom Metazoa; phylum Porifera; class Demospongiae; order Haplosclerida; family Petrosiidae; genus Xestospongia; species Xestospongia bergquistia. The sequence continues at coordinate 4,079,625 of OZ014425.1, forward strand.
ATGAAAAACAATGACTTTTAGATGGATAAAAGCAATGAAATATAGTAAAAAACAAGCTTATATCACAAATAATTTACAGTTATCATGTGGTATACACACTAACCTCCAATAACGTTATAAGTGAGAGATTTTCTTCCTAATACCACATCCATACCATTACTGCTTTTTAAGAAAACACCATGCGCACTACCATTCTCTCTTAAATCAAGATAAAAAGGATGAGAACCATCTATAAAAAGTGTTCAAAACAAAAGAGAAAAAATATAATTTCCTACATACATAAGTTGGAATACTGTGGTGTTGGAGCATCATAGGCCCACATAGTATACGTCCTAGGTTGTAGCCTAAAATAGGGTGTAGCACGTTCCCCTAAGCCATAGAGGTAATGATCTTTGGGTAATCTTGTTCCGATTGATAGATATTTGTCAGTAAAAGTCACTGTTATTGAAGTAATATGAATATATTGAGATACATTGATATTAAAACTTACATCCAGTAGTATCAAAAATCACTTCTTCGTTGCTCTTTCTAGATTCATATGAGTGTGACTATCACATGACTTTTGTGTGATTTACCTTTTTATAGCAAAGTGAAACTTTTCGCTTTTCTGTGAAAAAGTGAACTCGTACAGTGATGGTTGTGGATAAACGTAGGATTTTTGAGGAGGAAAGAACCTGTTGGAAAAAACAAAAAAATAAAATAGAAAAATTTACTAAATGGTAATCAAGAACAATCAGTATTTTAACTCATAGGTAAACATAGACCTTGTTGGTATTTCCCATCTACTGTTATCAAGGTCATAGATCTTGATGTGAAGTCTTTGAGAAGTTTCAGCTAATATATCCACCACCAGTGGTGATATGATCTTGCCACACTTACTATAAGACCTCTCAACTTGTCAAAAAGAAGATATTACTATACATTTACACATACAATTGTAGAAGTACTTACACAATGAGTTATGTTGAAGAATTAGCTAAATAAAATAGTTATATGAGATAATAATATTTTGTCTTACTGATATTTTCCTTTCACTGATTTTAACATCTTTAACAAAGTACTTCATATGTGGAGAGAATTTTTTAAAACATTGAAACTTTTTCTATAAAATATTAAAAATGAAATCACCATAATCATTCCATCTATTCATCCATTTATCTATATATCAGTTTGTCCATTTGACTGTTCACATCCAGTCCATATCCATTTGAATATTTTATGTATCCATTCAAATTATCTGTTAATCTATCTGTATTTGTTGTTACAACTCACTTTAGTATCTACCCAACAACATCCTATATTTTCACACCTTTGTTGAGTAATATTACGATAACCTATGAAGTAATATAAATAACTTTATTCGAAATCAAAACCTTGAAAATATACTCTCAACTAAGGTCTTGTTTCCAGACATACCAAAGGGAAGCACATTCCTAGTACCCTTTAGGTCTGGGAATCAGACTACTCAGATATACTATACATTAGAGCCTAAACCTTAGAACCTAAATATATTAATTTTGCATTATCGGAGTATGCACTTCCTATGTCATATGAATAGTCACTCCTATCTGCAAAATACAAATATCATTGAAGCCACCATAGCTGTCATGTCTCTTAATGTAAGGGCTAATTTCTTATCAAAGTAATAACCACTGCATTTACAGAAGTAGCCACACCAACAAACAAAATGTTATTCAAGTTCTCCTAACCAATGAGTTTGTTGTTCTCATTTTGATGTACTTACCACATTTGTGAAGTAAATTGACGTAACAATGCTCCTCTCGCTGCAGATCAAACCATGAGGATTTATGAATCGATAACTCACTGACATCTGTTTGGTGACCCCACAACCAAACACAGACAAGAGCAGATATTAGGATCAGTAGACCTAGTTGCTTAGATCTTCTTCTCATTGTAGTAGATAATAAATAGTCGAGCTTTCTACTTAACTGCCATGAGACCTAAATGGCTCTGTCACAAAAAATTTGGTCCGGGTGCAAAATTTGGACCTAGGTCCAAATTTTGCAACGAAATGGCTGCAAAATTAATTCCGTCTTGCAATATTTGGACCCAAGGTGTAATAATTTGGCAAAGACAAATGGAATTCGTCCTATATAAATCATTTTATCACTTTTTAGGTTGTGTGTACTTAAATGGAGAGCTTCAACCACTTAGGGTTCTTTTCAAAGTGTCATAAAAGCAATGTCAAGATCTGAACCTGAGCAATAAACTAAAGAGAAAATGAAGTTTATGCCTCAGATTGTCCTGCTAACAGGAAGAGAAACATTTGGAAAAAAGGCTGGCAAACTAGCATTGAGAGGAGGAGAAGTGTACTATGAGAAGAAACCAGAAGTTTGTAATAATTTTTTTTTTTTAATTTTCTTATTACTATCTTACAATAATTTATAATAGTGTTATATATGAACAAAGACATCAACATCAATTAAGGCACCACCTTTGTCACTGTCTTGAAAATAAGACAATTAACCCATTCCCCTGCCAGCAGTAAAAAAGGAAGCAAACAATGTGTAACTGTTATTAATTCAGAGTATACTACATACAAGTGTCAACAAATTTTGCAGTATAGGACCAAATTAGGCAGCAAAATTTGGCCCTAGGTCCAAATTTAACTTGCATAAATTGGACCCAGGTCCAAATTTGGCATGCAAAAATTGGACCTAGGTCCAATTTTAACTAGGAACAAATTTGCCGTGACAGCTCCACCCAACCATAATTTATCTAAACTCATTAAGCCCTTGTTTGCTTCATCATGCCAGAGAATAAAGAGAAAACTCCTCTTCCTTCTAAACCCTCTCAAGAGCTAGAAGTGAAGGCATGTTCTATTCATAATGTTGTTGTCTATAGAGACAGAGCTGAAGTACGTAGAACAGTTAACATTAGTCTACCCGCTGGGGAGAGTGAGGTGACCATAAAGGGACTTTCTGAGTCCGTAGATGGAGATTCCATACGGTAAATGAAGCATTTAATATCGAACTAATTCTTAACAATACTGTTGTATTTGTATAATATATAATAGACCATCCACAAGTAAATATTATGCTCTCTCCATATATACAGTGTTGAAGGTCATGGCAGTGCTATTATTTTGGATGTGACTTACTATACCAAGCAGCAGACAAAGAAACAAGACACTGCTGACGATGAGGAGGAAGGTAGTGAAGACACTTACAAGGCACTTAAAGAAGAGATCTTTGAAAAAGAGAAAGAGTTGAAATATCTTGGCTTTCGTTGTGAAGTGTTGAGAAAACAAAAGGACATGTTGAAGGAGTTTGCTAATCATGTGTCTTCTCTGAAAGGACCAACAACGAAAGAAGTAATAAAAAAAAATTAACTATAATATTCATAGATTAATAACTTTTGTTATGATTAGTATCACAATGATCTCATACTATAGGGGCAACCAGTGATTCTTTTTTCAGATAACGTTTCACCAAATTCTGTGACCGGAGTGCTTGAGTTTATGACCCAATATCAGGAGAAGTTGAGCACACTAGATGAACGTGTATTTGAAGTTCTTATGCAGCAAAAGAAACTTGAAGAAGAGAAGAAGGTGCTCCAAGCTAAAGCAGACAAGTTGAACCCTAATAAGAAAAAAGCAACAGAATTATCAGAGACTATCAGGTTAATAATTATAATTTTATGTTCTTGATTTATCAACAAATGATATTGTACTTTCAGATCTGTCAAAGTGACTCTTGATGCTAAAGAGGACACTGATATAGTACTGGTAGTATCTTATGTTGTTAGCAATGCTTCCTGGACTCCATCCTATGATGCAAGAGTATTTACTAAAGACAAAACTATGAAGGTCAGTGAAAATAATACCACCATGAGCTTTGGACAGAGCATAGAACATAGACTATAGACGCAGATACTTATAGTATAATATGATGTTTAATTCTAATGTGTGTATTTGAATATTTGTTTGACTGAAAAGCCCTAATGCACTGGAGTAATATTGCATTGGTTCAGATAGTCACTCATCTTTTAGGTTAATTATTATGGTCTTATTAAGCAGTCTACAGGAGAAGATTGGGAGAATGCTAATATTGCCTTGTCTACTGCTCAACCTGATGTTGGTGGGTCTGCCCCTCAATTAGGTATTCATCATATTGGGTTCAAACGAGTCCGAGCTATTGCAATGGCCAAGAAAAGAAGAAGTGCAATGCCTACATTTGGATTTGGGTCGATGGAACTGCAGGAGAACCTTCGAGACTATAATCTTTTGGTAGATGACGGGGGGCAAGAGCGATATCGAGCTGCTCCTACTGTTGCTAATGCTCGCTTATCCGGTCGTTATTCTCCACCATCATTAGAAATTGATGTCACTAAAGTAAGAGTAATTCGTTATATCTTAAGTTAATAAATAACTTCACTTCTCACTAGGTAGATACTGGTCAGTTTTATAACACATCATTTACTATACCTCGTACAGCCACCATACCAGCTGACAATACTGAACACAAGGTAAAATAGACCACACAAAGTTATCCTCCTTACTTTGTGACTTTACTGATATCATGAATATCCTTATCTATTACAGGTCACTATTGCTATCCTTGATCTTAAACCTGATTTCAATTATATCAGTGTTCCTCGACTCTCACCGTACTCCTTTCTGCAAGCTGTTGTTAAGAATACTTCAGTCTATGCTCTGTTAGAAGGATCTTCTAATGTGTTTCTGGACAATAACTTCTTAGCTAAAGTAAGTAAATACTATTAACAGAATTCTATAGCCATAGGGTTTCTGTTAAATGATAAGAAGCATTCAACTATAAACATATTGATATTGATATTGACTTGTCTCTATCCTTGTAATCTCAGTTACTTGATTCTCTCTATCCTTATAGTCTAAATTACCTGATACATCACCTAATGAAGAGTTCACTGTAAGTTTGGGTGCCAACCAAGCAATCCGTATTACCTGTCAGCCAATGAATATACTGCGTGGAAGTACAGGTAAAAAGATCCATTATAATGGAAAGTTCTAAAACAATGATAATAATATTGAAGGAGTTATTGAGAATTTATTAAATATTATTGTATCGTGTTTTCAGGTCATCTAACAAAGTATAATCTTCTCACATATACTTTTGTATATTCTGTAAAGAATACCCAGGGAAATGTAGTAAAATTGAAGGTGATGGAACAGGTTCCATTGAGCACTGATGAACGTCTCAAGGTAGGCATACAATATGATATATATATATATATCATTTGCACGGTGGATGTATGGATACCCATGGACATTCTTAACTAATTACATTCTAAAACAGTTATATGAACAGAGCCATTGTGATATTAATATGATCTCTTTCTCCTGTCAACAGGTAGTACTACTTCAACCTCATCTGAGGAAGCAACATGTTTCAATCCCATTTTCTCATGGTCATGCTTTACTGAATGATGATAACAATATTGAGTGGCATTGTACCATACCTTCTGATACCAATATTGAGCTCCAGCTGGTATACACTGTTGAATTCCCACCAAATGATATTGTGGAAGGTCTACCCAGCAGCTAGATAGTAGCTGTACACTGGGTATTGTTGACTAGCAATTTAATTTTTATTTAGTCAAATTTTTGATTCAGTGATATTAGATTCCTCAAGAAACAGTGTGTTGCTTTTTAGTAAAATAAAATAAAAAATTACATAGAGAGTTGTACTCACTAAAAAATGTTGTTGTTGATAGTCTTAGACTTATACCTTTGAGATTGTGTTGTTACACCATAAACTAATTCTATTGAAGCACTGAAACAATGCATTTGAATTGGAGACAGTTACACCATAAACTAATTCTATTGAAGCACTGAAACAATGCATTTGAATTGGAGACAAAATGATATATAAAAAGGACTTGTTACTATGACAACACAATATATACCATAAAACTACATGTATGAATTGATGTCATGAAAATTTTGAGGTTAAAGTTATTTGAAGTTAAAATTACTGGGAATATAAAAATGATTGAAGGAAATTCATCAATCATTGAGACCTTTTAGGAATGCAGCTTGTGATCGCTCCTTCCTCATTCTGTCTTCAAGTTCAACAAAATTTTCAGTGTTTAGCTGTTCCTCTTCAATCTCTTCTTCAAGGAATTGATGGCGGATCTCCTAAAAAAAAGAAATTAGAATAATAAATTAACTTTAGCCACTCTACCTTTATTAGAATTTCAAAGGAAGACAGTTGTGTTTCATGTACTGAAAAGTCTGGTCTGTTTTTGAGCCAATCATTGAGAATAGTCATTTGAGTCTCATACCAGTTCTAGTGACATAGAAATGAGGATATCAATACACACACCATTACGTTGCTTAAATACAAATTTTTCTTTATAAAATCTTACCAGGACAAAGTTAGTGAATGCAGCTGAGACTAGTGTTCTAGATAAATGTTGGAGGTTATTTTGTAAATACTCACAATACTGATCAATAGATATAGGAGTAGGAAGCTAAAAACAAGAAAATACAACATTTCTCAACCTATTATTCAGTGTTTTGATGAAAGCTTACTAGTTTTTTCAAAGCAGATAAAAATCCATAACTGGGATCATATTTGGACAATTGAGAGAGAATGATATGAAGTGGCTGACATAACTATCAGTATAAAAAATATATAATTTTAAATGTTAGACAGTGCCCAGAAACAGTATACACATTTCAACAAGAAATTATTACTAAATAGCATCTATTACTGATAATAAGATACTGACCTTGTTAATAACAAGATTTAACATTTGTCCAATGGCAGTTTCAAGAAATGTAGTCAAATTAACCGCAATAGCTAATTGCTAAAAGAAATAGATTGAAGTTAACTTATAAATAATGACCACACATATATACCTCAGGTGGGACTTGTCCAGTACTAGAAAGACCACAAAATGGAGCAGCCTGTAAAAAAGAGAATAATAAAGCATGCGTTCATCATTGTTCTTGTAAATTATCTTTCCCTTTATTCAACTGACCTGTACGCTAAGAAACATGATTGTATTAACCATGGTGACAACTGGTTTAGGCAAAAGAGTACTAAAAGTTACTGCAAAATCACTCAGTTGAAGTTCACATTGTTGTTGAGTACTAGAATGGATTACAAAAATATATAATTAATTTAAGGACATCTATTTCTTAATGTTGCATCTATTGTGGTCCTTGTTACACGAGATACAATTTCACTTACAAATTCACAGCCTCTTCAAATTTCTCTGAGCAAATTGTCTGAACCTTTGTCACAAGATGTGTAGCAAAGGGTTCTTGAGGCCAGTGTAGTTGTTCAACAAAGGTTTTAATAGACTCAAGTGCTTCGAGGCACCCTTGCATACTGAAACAGCACTCACTGTGAGGGAAACAAAAGTATGAGCCTCTCTGATGAGGAAATTTATAAAATTATTACTAGAATATTGAACTATGAAGCTTAAATATTAGAATTCATTATATAAAAAATAATTTAAAATTTGAAGTACTACACCAAAGCACATGCCATGACAATCTAATACAGTAATAAAATGCCAATTTGTGATATAGTTTCTCTTACGTGACTGGCATCCATGTCTCCCGCTCAAAGAAGCCCTGCATATCTTTCTTTATTCCACTGTCAAGATCATTCAGGTACTTCTCTACAAGAGGCTCAAATTCAGTCAATAGACTCTGGTGGAATTTACTGAGCTTCAATGTGGCTATACAACAAGAAAATAGAACAGATGTTTAAACAATTGAGGTTATTGACATTACTACTATATTTAAATCTCAGCCAAAAAGCCTATGCATAAACTGACTATATATAAGAAAAGACTCTGCAATAATTATTTTTAATTGAATTGTTGCAAGTTGGGAATTGATACATTAAAGTATTCATTTGGTTCTAGACTCACGCTGAGAGCAGAAGTACTCATTGAGCGAGTAAAACATTTTAAGGAGAGATACAATGCATGCATCACAAGTACGGAGACATTCTTGAAGATCCACAACAAAGAAAGACCAGAATGCATCAATATGAGCTGACAGAGCTAAAGGATAGAGAGTGAAGTCCTGAGGAGATAAAGAAAAAGAATGTAATATAGAATTGTGGATGAATTGAATGATGGAAGTATCATTTACCTCAGCATAGAACTCGTGTAGTTCATACATAAAGTCTACACACAACTGAGCAAGTACATAGAGTTGATCTTCTGACAGTGCATCAGAGACCTCTATTGAAAGAATATAATATTATTTGACACGTGCTAGAACATATATTACACTATAGTAAGTTCTGAGTCATGAAATGATAACGATTTAATGTTTAAGAAGTGTAGTTATTTGAAAAATGCATTGACATTTATCTACATTATCATTGCATTGTGAAATAGAAATATCTTCTAGGATCTTTTAGAACTAATACTATCACTTAAGAATCACAGTATATACATCATACAAAGGACTCACCACTTTCAAACTCTTCACATTGACACAGCTTTGAGTAGACTTGTTTATAATTTGACAGAGCTGCTCTCTCCATTACAGAAATAAGTAACTGCATAGGTTTGTCCTCTGTAATAAGTGGCATAGTCAGAGTAGCACCTTGACAATGATTGATCTCAGCCACCTAGAAGAAAGAGAGACGGAGGATATCCAATTAGCTTTGTTAACTAACGAGATGTTCTCCTTACTAAAATAAATAGTTTCATTGTCACTTTGAGGTCATCTTTGGGACAAGAAAAAGGAAAATGAGTGCGAAAATTCTCCAGCTTATCAGCAAGAAGCAATTCAATCTGTCCACTGAGTTGAGACCATTGTTGAAACTCTTCTGGAGTAACAACTTCACGATGTTCTTGTGGTCTAAAGAAAAAAAGGAGTTTTAGAGTAAAGAAATCACATACACTGCAAAATATAGTCAAGCACTTAACTTAAGAACATTCTTAAAATATTATATTGTATGAATTACAGACTATATAGCATCATAAGTACTAGAGATAACAGTGCTCTATCTATCTATTTACTTGTGACAGCTGGTGGTAATCAAACCTACCTCTGTTCCATAACATGCATCTGGCAGAATCCAAACGAGTGCAACAACATGACTGGCCAAATACTCTGCCCTTTGAGTTCACATTGTAGCCACTCCCACAAACAAGTCAGGTGACGATGACTTAATCTTATGCAATAGCGAGCACAGTACTCATCAATGACATACATCTGTCCTGGAGAGAATAATCCCTAAATAAACAGTGAAATATATAACATGAATGAGTACACAAATGAAAATATTGATGAATAACGCTTTTTACTTAAACTCTAACCTACACAGCATCTAAAAACTACACTTAATTTTGTAGTTATAAATAATACATTTCATGAACTTACCCTACTGAAATCAAGTTCATTGAGACGGTAGTTAAGAATTGCTTTGAACAATTTAGTAAATAACTTAGGATGATCTTGTTGAATTGCGTCCATATTAATAACATCTGTCAGTCCCATTAATGCAAACTCACCACCACCTGATCCACCTGTAGAATAAAGTTGAATATAAAACAAGCGTGAAAATCAAATATTAATTTTATGCTTATTTTTAGTACTAAAGGAATACTATGTACTCACTGAAAGAGTCTTTCTTTAGTTCTGCCGGTTTATCTGTTTGACCAGTAGCTCGAGTAAACCATTGTAACCATTGCTCTCTCTCTGATGATGTAACGCAGCCAAATCTGATTTGACCTTTCTCTGATGAGAGATTCAAAATAAAGAGATATTTTACTTCTTCTTTGTCTTCTTGTTCTAAATAACGGACAAAAACACAAAAACTTCAAAACCTGACATGTGACATTACATAGTTAAAAATGACATTAATGTTAGCAAAAGTTTTATGCTCCAAAACCAAACCCTTAGCTGTGTACCTATGATGGTATATAGTTAATAACTGAACTACTATATATTAGATGTAAGTCCTATGTCACTGACATACAAAGTTTGCTGTGTACATTGGTGACATAAAAACATTATATGAAGTGATATATTGTTCTCCTTACTTTCAGCAAGGTAGTCTACTGTGCAACCTTCTAAAATGATGACCTCTTTTGGATGAGTGTCCTTGGGTTGATAAGAACAGAGGACAAAATTGGATTGAGGTAACTGCATTAGAGCTAGAAAACGAGACTTCCATTGCTTGAAGATAAAGTCACCAGAACAGTACAAATAGCTGGAGAGGAAGAGAGAAAAAGATATAATGTTAGAAGGATAAGCACTATGAAGTTTGTTATATTTAAGTGTTAGGCTGTGAATTTGCTTAAAATTGAATAGGAAGTGAGTGGGTGTTATCATTAGGTGTGGCTACAAGATGGCTCTGGTGTCAGTAGAAACACAGGGCTCTATAGCAATAGTTAGAATGCAGAATGGAGAAAACAGATTTACACTGGAATTTTTCAGTCAATTTTTAGCTGCTCTAGATGAAGTGGAGAGGTATCCTTACAAAACACAATGGCAAGATATTATTCTAATTTTAGTAACAAGGATATTAATGTATTAATAACAACTGGTGATGGTAAGTTTTATTCCAACGGTGTAGATTTAGAAAGGGTTCAGTATTACACTGAAAAAGAACTGGAGGAATTTGGTGAGAAAATACAGCTGCTTTACAAGAGGATACTCACTTATCCAATGGTTACTATTGCCGCTATTAACGGTATACTCTTAAGATACCTTATAATATCAATGTCATACATGTACATCTTAGGTCATGTCTATGCAGGAGGTGCCATACTTGCTCTGTCACATGACTATCGTGTGATGAAAAAAGAGAGAGGTTGGTTTCGTCTACCTGAAATTGAATTAAGGAGGCCTTTTCCAGTTGGACTTCTTGAGATGATCAAGTTAAGTAAAGTTCTATATTATGAATATCAATTGAGTTCGTTACTATAGAGTTAAAGTTCCTCAGTCTGAATTCATTAATTGTATTGTAATGGGAAAGAAGTATACAGCTGAAGAAGGAAAAAGTGCTGGTATTATACACAAAGTTTGTTCTGGGGATCAACTATTGAAGATAACGTCAGAGTTAGCTGAGAATGCTAGTCAACAAAATTTTGATCGCACTATCATGGCTCAAATAAAAAATGACTTGTATTTTTTAGCAGTTCAAGCACTTTGTGAGCATGCAAGATATTATGCCAAACTCTAATTCAAATGAATGTTTACTAAAATAACTTTAATAATGTAATTTTATGTGGATAGATATTTTTTGCCAAATTGTTAACTTTCATGAACAGCCATTTAAAAAAAATAATGTGGATTATGTTAAATTAATATTAATACACAAACAACTTGTTGTGGTCAAAGGACTAAGAAATCATTTTTATCATTGATAACTTGATATGCGTAATAATTAACCACAATATAAACCATTGGATGCCAGGTCAAAAATATCTTTGTGCTGTAGGCAATATAACTTAAAGGTAGCTTCAATTATTATTAATATGGCAATCTTTAGAACAACAGCATGAATTAATTGTAATTTTAAGTTTTTTGGCTTTTATTTTCTGTAAATTGAAGGTCATAATAAATTTATATGATCATACACTATGTAATCACATACAATAATTAATTATTTCATAACAAGTTAATGTTTACAACATTACTTATTTTGAGTTTTGGGTGTCTCATATACAACTAACTCTGAATTTTTTCATACTTGTAATTCATTCATGGGAAATCATAGTTGATTTTATAACTTCATTAGTTGGTAGATAACTATTTGATTTGTGTTGTCATAGTTACCAATCTCAGAAATTAGAAATGTGACTATCAGGAAATTATAACCAAAAGACACCAACTTAATATTAAGTTAATATAATATATTATTATTAATTTATAATAATTTAAATAATTTAATATTATATTAATATAGATTGAATTTAATACTTTTTAACGAGACATTAAAATAAATAGCTTTCCTGTTGTATAAAACAGAGCTGATTTTGAGTTTTTCAATTTTAAGGAATATTTTCATTTCAGTACTTCAGTTTAAAAGTGACATTATTTATAATGTCTATGTCTACACAAATACTTCATATAATACAACATGTAACATGTTCATATTATAAACTACTGCAATATTCATTATTAGTTGTTGTGATTAACTGAGTGTTCCCTGAACTCATTTGTAGATATTTAATTATCAACTCATCCAGGCCATTGATTTTCCATACACTAAAATTACATACGATTCAATACAAACTATTAAATACATTACCATAATGTAGTATATTGAAAAGGTCCAGATGCTCATATTGTTAATTACAGAAGGTTACTACTCTCCCATGGAAAGGTCAGATGTACAGATTGTTACAGATAAGAGAGGTTACTATTCTCCCATTAACTTAAACTGATGGAAGAGGTGGCTTCATAATGAGAGGGTATAAAAGAAGCAAGGATTTACTGACTGATCATTTCATTGAACGTCACGTAAACTACTAACTACTACTCCTCATCATGAATACAATGTCCCTACTCCTGTGTGTAGTAGTAACTCTGATCTGCTCTATTATTCTTGTCAATGGAAACTGTCCTGATGATGAGTCATCTACCTTCCCTTCTTCTACATCTGTCATAGATGATAGGAAGACAACAATACCATCTGTCAAGGACAATACATTGTCACCTTCATCCTCACCAATTCCAAAGGATATTTATTATTCAATCATCTTTACCATCATCTCCATTACCACTCACTTCTTCTCCTCTTAATGAAGGTTCACACATATTATATTTACAACTAGCTTGTACATTTATAAATTATGTATCACATCTTTTACAGAGTGTTTTCTACCTCGGAATTGTAAGGATTGGTATGATTTGGGAATAAGGAAGAGGTGTGTCTATCCAATATATCCTGATGGAAAGACTCAACAGATGGTGAGATTTACTAAGAGGATCAATATTGAAGTTATTATTATAGGTCTATTGTGATATGAAGGGTACCTATTGTGATGGGAAAGGTGGTTGGACTAGAGTGGGTTATCTTAATATGCCTGAGTCTGGTGCTACCTGTCCTACTGGACTGACAAAAAACCAGCTTTAAAACATTGATTATGGAGTCTGTGGTCGACCAACCACTTATGGTGCTGGTTGTCTCTCAACCACTTTTTCTCTTCTAGGTATGACATATCACAAAATATGTGGCCAAGTTAGAGGATATGAATATAATTCTCCCGATCCATTTGGATGGTATCATATTGGAAAGAATGAAGGCACTGATACTAACTATGTTGATGGTATATCTATCACACATGGTCAAAATCCTCGCCAACACATCTGGACTTATGTAGCTGGTCATTCTGGTAATCCTGGTCGTTGTCCATGTGAAGTTCCCTCTACAAGTGGTAACCCTCCACCTCCTTCCTTTGTGGGTAATCATTACTACTGTGAAGCAGGTGATGATGTCCTCTGGGATGGAAAGGGTTGTCCAGGTTCTGAAGCTCCCTGCTGTACTAACTACAAGATGCCTTGGTACTATCGAGTATTTGATGGTAAGCTTTAAGATGATATTGAGCTGAGGGTGTGTGTGCTGATCAATCATATATTGATGAAGACATATCTATAGATTTCATTGAACTGTATGTTCAGTGAATAAAACTGAAAAACTAATAATATAATTATTTACATGTTTTGTTCTGTTCCATTTTAAAGATACATTAGTTCAATCAAATACTTGATATAGTTCAAGAACTGTATTAGATAAAAATTGAACTGAGTTCTATTTTCTTTGTTTGATAATGCCATTTTTTGTACTGTTTTAAAAATTACTTTCTTTATATAGAGAGTATAATTACATACTTTCTCTCAATGGATATTTGGCAACTACAAATACATTTTGGCACACAAATCAAATAGTTGTTCTGTCAGTCAATATGACCTTATCTGTATCATATCTACATTTACATAAACAACTCTGGATGTATGCTGGTGGACTGCAAGAAAATAGAAGAGATAAATATCTATGTCCGTGTAATAAGGGTTACACTGGTGGAAGAAATCCTGGCTTATCCTTTGTTTGCAACCATTACTATTGTGAATCTCCTAGTACAAGCTGGAAACCTGTTCTCTATGCTAGCGATCCTCTTTGAGACCATAAGAACTGCGATAGTCTTGAAAGATCCTGTTGTACTAACCCTAAGATGCATTGGTTTTATTGACTACTTGAAGATACAATTAAAGATGATATTAGGCTGAGGGTGTGTACTGATCTAGGTTATAATGATGAAGGCATTCCTTTAGATATCATTGAAATATATGTTTAATGAAGATTGAACAGATGTGTTTACTGCTATAACTTTATCTTTGAAATGACATTGTATTAGTTTAGTTTTATCTCAACTTTTAGTTGAGATATGTTTTTTGTTTAATAGATTTTTTAGTTTTGAATCTTTTGATCAATATAGAAAACTCAACATACATCACTAAAGTACAATCAGTGAACTGTTCACTGACCTAGTTTCTTGATTTGAATTTAAGAATACATAAAGAATTGAGCCAATCACTGGATGGTGGGTGGTAAGAGTAGGGATGAGAAGTCATTTGCAAATTAATTTTGCCAAATTAAATTTTATATAGATTTGCTAATATTCTCTCCCTCCAAAATTACCTGCAATATGTAGAAAATTTCATGATGTTATTATTGTTGCTGTTGTTGTAGACATAGTTTGGTTGATACTAGTAAGTTTTAACAACTAATAAGTTGAGCTCTATGACTTATAGAAGCAGCTAGCTGGTTATATTATGTTGAATAAAAAAGTATACAAAACCTGTTCAATCCTGTACTGGTTGCTGTTTCTCAAAGCAAGTCTTTTTAAAATAGAAGTAAATCATACCAATCTTTATCACAGCTCAACTTTATGAACTGCAATAAGCTTGGTAGTGTCTATGCCCAGAGATATTGTACATGTCCAATGAAACATTCTCAAATATAGGATGACAAGAGTGTACTATGTCTGATCATTACATGATTATTATATATTAAGTGTAATTATAGTAACAATATAGAATATTTTTAGCAGAGAGTAGATACATCATCTAAAAATCATAACTCTCTATCTAAAACAATCTTTAAAATCTTTCCAGTTTTGGAGTTATGGTTGTTTAAACAGAATAAGAAAGACGAAGCTTTATTGATTTAATATAAGAGATAGCATAACATTCAAAAACAAGAACTATTGGAAGTTATAAAGAGGAGCAAGACCTATCAGTGCATGAAGAAAGGCAATTACACTGAAATATTGTCTTGAATGCACTTTTAGTCTTTTTATAGCTCATTTCAACAATAAAATAATTATGAGATATATAATATCGTGTTTCTCCTTGTGTTTTGTAGTAGCTACCTACTACTGTCATCATTACTGCTAATGTTATGTGTAGTGAAGGTACATATGAGGTCCTATTTTGTGGAGTGTGTGTTGTTAGTAGTGGTATGGTTCACTTAAAGCCCTTCAACATCTAACATTATAATAACTTATTCTAGTGAAAGTCAATTCCATAGTATCTGTAAAAAACTTACTATGGTATGTTAAGCTTATTTGAGCAAATTACTCAGTGTTAAATAATCTTATTTTATATTGTCAGGGCTGTGGTTAGGGAGAGGAGAAAGTACAAAGTACTAGAGCCACAAGACTCCCACCTCCCTTCAAGAACATTCTTCCTTTGTGGGCAATGATTACTACTGTGAAGCAAGTAGTGATGTTCTCTGGGATGGAAAAGGTTGCCAGGTCCCAAAGCTCCCTGTTGTAAGAACACAAAACACCCTTGGTTCTATTAAGGACTTGATAGCACAATTCAAGATAACAGTGACATGAGGGTGTATGACAATCAAAGTTATAATGATGAAGCAGTACTAACAGATTTCATTAAAATATACATTTGCTGAAGAGCAAACACTGAAGTCCATTGAAACATGAAACATTGCTATAACTTTAACTTTGAAAATGACATTTGTATTAGTTTTGTTTTAATCAAAATTTTTAGTTGAGATGTTATTTGGACTTTTTGTTCAATAGATTGTTTAATTGTGACCCTATTTAGATTTGTAGTGAATTATTTAAAGAAATAAATTTGCACACACATGCAATTTAGGTACAGCCCTGATGACATGGACTTAACATTCTTATATGGGACACCATTATAACTCATGTCAAATTGACTATTAAAAACACTTGTCTTATAAAGACCATTTTTCATTTGATCAATCAGAAAGAAGTCAAATGTTATCAAGTTACTGAGTGCAGTGATATGTTCCATTGTTTACAGATGTGCCTTCATATCATAAGTACTTATAGAATTAAAGTATCATAAAAGTTAGTAAAGAGGATCAAACATTTACTAGTGTCTATGTATCAAACTTAAGATAAAAACAATCAGTAAAAAGTGAAGTAATGATTATACATATAAAGCAATTTACTATGGACTTATCACATTAAAGTTATAGCAGGTTAATCTGTTATAATACACTATGAATTGATACTACATGTAGAAGCTCTAGAGGTTCATTGAGTACAAGAATTAGAGATTTGATCATTTGTTTTATCCCTCTAGCCAGAGTCCAGACAAATTAGATTATACAATAGACTTACATGCTATATGGTTTGATGATATTATTATAATTAACTTGTGATAAAAAATTTCCTGGAAAAGGTTAGAGTAAGCTATTAAAAGGTTAATTAATTAATCTGTTATAATACACTACGAATTGATACTACATGTAGAAGCTCTAGAGGTTCATTGAGTACAAGAATTAAAGATTTGATCATTTGTTCTATCCAGAGTCCAGACAAATTAAATTATACAATAGACTTACATGCTATGGTTTGATGATATTACTATATATAACTTGTGATAAAAATTTCCTGGAAAAGGTTAAAGTAATGTATTAAAAGGTGTAAAAAGTCAAAGGGTTTCAGGCTTTAGAGCTACTGCTTGTCTGAAAACATCTAACCTACACTCCAACCAACATAAAGTATGTCATTGATAACAACCCTTTCGTGAAATCATTTTTTGATTGGTTGCGAACACTTTAATGCATGTCACCTCAGCAACTATCGAATGTAGATGGAGGAATTGTTTATAGAATTGCACAGGGCACTCCTCTAGGCCAGTGACTAAGTACATAAACCTGACTGCATACTGACCAAACCTACCAGAGGAGGCTGATCATCCCACAACTACAAAAGAGGGTGACCACCTCCAGACCATGTTTTATTTTGGAGACCCTCAGATGCCTGTGTGTGCAATGCAATAACGATCTTGAGGGATATCTTAAAGAGCAGTAAATAACTTCAGTTCAAGTCAAGAACCTGCCATGTGCTAATACAAATCACACCCCAGGGAGTAGTCCCTTGAAGCATTAACCTCATTTAATCCTGGTCTTAAATTACATATTATGTCAGCACTATTAAAAAAGGCAATACATGTCATAAATCAACAATGCTATGGTATACACTTTAGTAACTTTTTATTCCATTATTGTTAAAGTGTGAGACATAGTTAGGTTTTGAAAAGAGAAGAGAGATTAGACTGCATGTGACAGTTTCACTAATTAATTATTCATGAGATGTGACAAATTATGACATCCCCAGATACTGTGATCATTATGGTTTCATCTACAGAGAAGAGACTATAAAAACAATGCAAGGACTAGTTTGTACATTAGTTGTACTGCAGACTTATACAACTGATATCTCAAACAATTGCTCTCATCAGTTACAACAAGATGTCTCTACTCCTGTATGTAGTAGTAGCTCTACTCTACTCTATTACTCTTGTCAATGCTGCTCATGAAAATGACTGTGCTCAAGGTATAACACTTAACTAAAACTATGTCACTATCATCATCGTTTTCTTATAGACTGTCTACCTCGAAGCTGTAGGGATTGGTATGATTTGGGAATAAGGAAAAATTGTTATTACCCAATCTATCCTGATGGCAAGACTCAAAAATTGGTAAGACAATGAGTATCCTTATCACTATATATGTATATCATGTTAACTTTAGGTTTATTGTGAGATGAAGGGTACCATGTGTGATGGTAGAGGTGGTTGGACTAGAGTGGGCTATCTTAATATGACACACCCTGGTGCTGAATGTCCTCCTGGACTGACAGAACATAAATATAGGAACCTTAAAAATGAAGTGTGTGGTCGACCTCATCGATCTGGGGGTGGTTGTGCTTCAACCATTTTTTCCACTCTTGGTCTTAGCTATTACAAAGTGTGTGGGCAAGTTAGAGGATATCAATTTTATAGCCCTGATGCATTTATTCCTCTGGGAAGAGGCATAGATAGTTTTTATGTTGATGGTATTTCAATCACTCATGGAAAAAACCCTCGCAAACATCTCTGGACATATGCTTGTGGAATCCAAGAAAATAGAAGAGATGCATATGGATGTCCATGTAATAAGGGTTACACTGGTGGAAGAAATGTTGTTACATCCTTTATCCGCAACCATTACTATTGTGAATCTGCTCTCGATCCTGGTGCAAGCCTGAAACCTGTTCTCTATGCTAGTGATCCTCTTTGGGATGGTAAGAACTGTGATAGTCTTGAAAGTACCTGTTGTACTAACCGTAAGATGCCTTGGTTCTATCGGCTACTTGAAGATACAAGTAAAGATGATATTGAGCTGAGGGTGTGTAGTGACAGCGGTTATAACAATGAAGGCATTCCTTTGGATATCATTGAGATATATGTTCAATGAAGACTGAACAGACAAGTTCACTGCTATAACTTTACCTTTGAAATGACATTGTATTAGTTTAGTCTTATCTCAACCTTTAGTTGAGATATTGTTTTTTGTTTAATAGATTTTTTTAGTCTGAACCTTTTGATCAATATAGAAAAAAATAGAAATTCAACATACATCATCACTAAAGTACAATCAGTGAACTGTTCACTGATCTAGTTCCTTGATTTGAATTTAAGAATATATAAAGAATCTGGGGGTGGTTGTGCTTCAACTACATTTTCCACTCTTGGTCTTAGTTATTATAAAGTATGTGGACAAGTTAGAGGATATCAATTTCATACCGTTGATGCACTTATTCCTCTGGGAAGAGGTATAGACAGTTTTTATGTTGATGGTATTTCAATCACTCATGGAAAAAGTCCTCATAAACACACTTGGATGTATGTTGGTGGACTGCAAGAAAATAGAAGAGACGCTTTAGAATGTCCATGTAATAAGGGTTACACTGGTGGAAGAAATGTTGTTACATCATTTATTCGCAACCATTACTCCATTGTATATTATTGTCACTCCAACCTTACTAGACAGAGTAACCTTACACTAAATTACTCTAACTTCAATTAGAAATGGAATTCTAGAAGTATTTCATGCCAAACCACACCATTAACATTATAATCACTTATCCTAGATCTTCTATGTCAAATTATTATAGTTCCATCCATAGTAAATTATTCATCTCATAAAAATGTTATATTCTATAATATCATTATAAATATACTCAACCTACGAACAATGATCATGTAATGATTACATCAAATAGCAGAGACTGTCATCCTGTTGACAATGTTTCATTGTACATTAATAAATGTATATATTTATACACATAATTATGTATGCATCTATTGTAAAAGTTTAATTTACTTTACCAACCAATTTGTACTTCACATAGATGGATTACTACTATGTAATCCAAAACTCATATGAATAAGTCAATATGTTAAATATGAAGCAACAGATGAGACAATAATTCCCATGTATTATTACTATGCAATTTTATACAATAAGGAAACCACACCCTTAAACATTCCTAACCCTAAAGTGTAAGTAGTTAATACACTGAAGGTATAATAGATGGTTTATTGACTCATTTGGTGAGAGTAGTATTGTTGTCCTTAGACTCTGATGATAAGGAAAAGGCCATATTATATCAGATCTCTATTAACATAATATACTGTTACAATAATAATTACTAAAAACTAGAGTACAATTAATTAATGAGATATCCATTACTTATGGATGCTTTTATATATAAATTCTCAAAAATAGAAGGATCATATCAATATGGATAGAACTTTGATAAGATCCGAATTTATTAAGAATATTGTTGATTTCATACTAAAAGAGAATTCAATATAAGAGGTCCACACAATTGTAATGGACTGATAAGAGATACCTAGCCTCACAAGATAATCATTTCCTGTTTGGTCACAAATCACAAATTGATATTCATATTTCCTTTAAAAAAGGAAATCAAATGAAAGTTAATTTTACAGTGAGTGGTTGAATTTAACAACTTCACACGATCACCCATGTGACCAAGAATTTGCTTAACCCCAATAATTTATTTCATTATTATTTATTATAGTGATATAACTAGGTTTTGAAGAGAGAGGAGGGGTTAGACTGCATGTGTCAAAAATATCTGGTAATTAATTATTCATAAGGATGTGACAAATTATTGCATAGTAACAAACACAATCAATATCTGGGTCATCCTCTGTTATTTTGTGCCTGATAGAAATATTTGAGTGGATCTTAATATCATCATCAGTATCTCAGTTATATTTCATACATTTTGTTTAGTTAGTTATAAAACCATTATTACAATACACATATTTTGAACTAAATACTAGACAAGCACTGAATAGGGAACAGGATGAGAGATCCATTGTCAAATGCATGGGTTCATTAGAGAAATGTCCAAAAACATCAATAAATTTCTCACTTAAATGTTAGTAAATGACCATATCACTAGTTAATTAATACACTGTAAAACTTAATTAGTCATTTTAACAAAAAACCTTCATAGGTTATGTGGGTAGATTTTAGAACTCATTTGAATTAGTCATTATATAATTTGTTGGCATGTTATAGTATTACAAACAATATACACTTCACATGTGTCCATAGTAATCGACTAATGCAAGCTACAAATATGTTAATTTTTATAGTCATATATGGTCTTATTCATAGCTAGGAGACTATTAAAGCAATGCAAGGACTAGTTTGCAAATTAGTTGTACTGCAGACTAATACAACTGATATCCCAAACAATTGCTGTCATCAGTTATAACAAGATGCCCATCCTCCTGTGTGTAGTAGTAGCTATGTTCTACTCTATCAATCTTGTCAATGCTGCTAATGAAAATGACTGTGCTCAAGGTATGACACTTAACTAAAAATATGTCACTATCATCATTGTTTTCTTATAGACTGTTTACCTCGAAGCTGTAGGGATTGGTATGATTTGGGAGTAAGGAAAAATTGTTATTATCCAATTTATCCTGATGGCAAGACTCAAACATTGGTAAGACAAAGAGTATCCTTATCACTATATATGTATATCACATTGACTTTAGGTTTATTGTGAGATGAAGGGTACCATGTGTGATGGTAGAGGTGGTTGGACTAGAGTGGGATATCTTAATATGACACACCCTGGTGCTGACTGTCCTCCTGGACTGACAGAGCACAAATATAACAATCTTAAACATGAAGTGTGCGGTCGACCTCATCGTGGTGGGGGTGGTTGTGCTTCAACTACATTTCCCACTCTTGGTCTTAGCTATTACAAAGTGTGTGGACAAGTTAGAGGATATCAATTTAATAGCGCTGATGCCTTTATTCCTCTAGGAAGAGGCATAGATAGTTTTTATGTTGATGGTATTTCAATCACTCATGGAAAAAACCCTCGCAAGCATCTCTGGACATATGCTTGTGGACTGCAAGAAAATAGAAAAGATGCATATGGATGTCCATGTAATAAGGGTTACACTGGTGGAAGAAATGTTGCTACATCATTTATTCGCAACCATTACTATTGTGAATCTGCTCTCAGTACAAGCTGGAAAGCTGTTCTCTATGCTAATGATCCTCTTTGGGACCGTAAGAACTGTGATAGTCTTGAAAGTACCTGTTGTACTAATCGTAAGATGCCTTGGTTCTATCGACTACTTGAAGATACAATTAAAGATGATATTGAGCTGAGGGTGTGTACTGATCAAGGTTATTCTAATGAAGGCGTTCCTTTGGATATCATTGAAATATATGTTCAATGAAGACTGAACAGTCAAATTCACTGCTATAACTTTACCTTTGAAATGACATTGTATTAGTTTAGTTTTATCTCAACATTTAGTTGAGGTAGTGTTTGAGTTTTTTTAAATAGATTTTTAGTTTTGAACCTTTTGATCATTATAGAAGAAAAATACAAACTCAACATACATCATCACTAAAGTATAATCAGTGAACTGTTCATTGATCCAGTTCCTTGATTTGAATTTAAGATTACATAAAGAATTGAGCCAATCACTGATAAGTGGAAGAAGTCATTTGCTGATTTATTTTGCCAAATTATATTTTATATAGATTTGCCTTACTCTAAAATTACCTACTATATGTAGATAATTTTCATGACGTTACTATTGTTGTTGTTTTTGTAGACATAGTTAGGTAGATACTAGTAAGTTTAACAGCTAATAAGTTGAGCTGCATGGTTTATAGAGGCAGCTAGCTGGTTATATTATGTTGAATAATATATATAATATTATATATATATATATATATATATATATATATATAAACCTGTTCAATCCTGTACTGGTTGCTGTTTCTCAAAACAAGGTTTTTTAAAATAGAAGTAAATCATACCAATCTGTATCACAGCTCAACTTTCTGAACTGCTACAAACTTAGTAGTATCTATGCCGAGAGAGTTTGTACATGTACAATGAAACATTGTCAAATATAGGACAATAAGAGTGTACTATATCTGATCATTACATGGTTATTATATATTAAGTGTAATTATAATAACAATATAGAATATTTTTAGCAGAGAGTAGATACATCATCTAAAAATCATAACTCTCTATCTAAAACAATCTTTTAAAAGCTTTCTAGTTTTGGAGTTATCATTGTTTAAACAGAATAAGAAAGATGAAGAAAGAAAAAGAAAGAACATCATGTCATCCTATGTAAGTGATGATGTTATCACCTACCTGATGAGATGACTAAATTATTGTGAACTTAATATATGAAAGCTATAGCAGTTTAATCTGATAAGATACTATGAATTGATATTACATTATTACATGTAGACACTCTAGAAGGAAAGCATTGTAATTTGATTGGTTGATTTAATCAATATATATTGTTATACAGTATGTATGTATGTACCCAATTATTTAATGTAATAAAGTAGACGTCATATATAGTTTCCATTACTAATGTAGTAAAATGTACAATGGAATTGACTGTTCGTGTAGATAATTGTTAGAACTGTTCATGTAGATAATTGTTAGAACTATTACAACAATAATATGCTGGGCTTTACTATGGAACTCATTGAAGTTTGTACTTTACATAGATGGATTACTATGGAAAACTCATATGAATAGTTAGCATGTTAAATATGAGCAACAAATGAGACAATAAGCCACATAATATTAATATACAACTTCATACAATAAGGAAACTGCATCAATCTTAATCACTTCAAATGATATTGACTCTATAGTGTCTACATGAAATGACAATTCCATTGTATATTATTGTCATTCCAACCTTACTAGACAGAGTAACTTTACACTAAATTACTCTAACTTCAATTAGAAATGTAATTCTAGAAGTATTTCATGCCTAACCACACCATTAACATTATAATTACTTATCCTAGATCTACATGTACATTAATGAATGTATATCTTTATACACATAACTATGTATGTATCTATTGTAAATTTTAATTTACTTTACCAACCAATTTGTACTTCGCATAAAGTCAATATGTTAAATATGAAGCAACAGATGAGACAATAATTCCCATGTATTATTACTATGCAATTTTATACAATAAGGAAACCACACCCTTAAACATTCCTAACCCTAAAGTGTAAGTAGTTAATACACTGAAAGTGTTATAGATGGCTTATTGACTCATTGGTGCCTCATAGTTAAACTAATTGCAAAGCAGATTATAAAAATTGTGAAGGTGGTGAAGCTTCTTGTTGTAATAGTACTATGATGTCTTAGTTCTATTGCCTACTTGATATGACTCAAGATGATATTGAGTTGAGGATGTATGATAATGAAGATGCTCCTGGTGAAGGCCCGCCAATAGATATCATTGAACTATATGTTCACTGAAGAGCAAATGGTGAAGTTGATAGCAAACAATGCTATAACCTGGAAACAAAACCAATCACATGTCTTTTTTAGTTTGTAGTTTTATTCCTTTTAAAGTTTCCCCCTCCTTTTTATAAGTTTTGATCTTTTTTGCTTAAACCATTTGAACATTTCATTCAAAAAATATATCAGTTATGATACGTTGAAACTCAAGAACAGAAATTTACAAGATCAATTTGGTTGTCTAAATGCAACAATGTGGTATAGACTCAATACTTGTGGACAAAGGACAAAATACTAGAGAGTAGTATTGTTGTCCTTAGACTCTGATGATAAGGAAAAGGCCATATTATATCAAGTCTCTATTAACATAATATACTGTTACAATAATAATTACTGAAAACTAGAGTACAATTAATTAATGAGATATCCATTACTTATGGATACATTTATATATAAATTCTCAAAAATAGAAGGATCATATCAATATGGATAGAACTTTTATTTGAGTGGATCTTAATATCATCATTAGTATCTCAGTTATATTTCATACATTTTGTTTAGTTAGTTATAGAACCATTATTACAATACACATATTTTGAACTAAATACTAGACAAGCACTGAATAGGGAACAGGACGAGAGATCCATTGTCAAATGCACGGGTTTATTAGAGAAATGTCCAAAAACATCAATAAATTTCTCACTTAAATGTTAGTAAATGACCATATCACTAGTTAATTAATACACTGTAAAACTTAATTAGTCATTATTAACAAAAAAACTTCATAGGTTATGTGGGTAGACTTTAGAACTCATGTGAATTAGTCATTATATAATTTGTTGGCATGTTATAGTATTACAAACAATATACACTTCACATGTGTCCATAGTAATCGACTAATGCAAGCTATAAATATGTTAATTTTTGTAGTCATATATGGTCTTATTCATAGCTAGGAGACTATAAAAACAATTTACCAAGAGGATCAATATTGAAGTTATTATTATAGGTCTATGAAGGGTACCCATTGTGATGGGAAAGGTGGTTGGACTAGAGTGGGTTATCTTAATATGACTGAGTCCAATGCTACCTGTCCTTCTGGACTGACAAAAATCAGCTTTACAACAGTGATAATGGAGTATGTGATCGACCAACCACTATGGTGCTGGTTGTGTCTCAACCATGTTTCCTCTTTTAGATATGACATGCCATAAAATATGCGGCCAAGTTAGAGGATATGAATATAATTCTCCTGATCCATTTGGATGGTATCATATTGGAAAGAATAAAGGCATTGACACTAACTATGTTAATGGTATATCTATCACACATGGTCAAACCCTCGTCACCATACCTGGAGATACGTAGCTGGTCATTTTGGTAATCCTGGTCATTGTCCATGTGAAATCCCCTTTACAAGTGGTAACCCTCCACCTCCTTCCTTTGTGGGCAACCATTACTACTGTGAAGCAGGTGATGACGTCCTCTGGAATGGAAAAGGTTGTTCAGGTTCTGGAGCTCCTTGCTGTACTAACTCCAAGATGCCTTGGTTCTATCGAGTATTTGATGGTAAACTTCAAGATGTGAGGGTGTGTGCTGATCAACCATATATTGATGAAGACATACCTATAGATTTCATTGAACTATATGTTCAGATAATAAAACTGAAAAACTAATAATATAATTGTTTACATGTTTTGTACTGTTCCATTTTAAAGATACATTGGCTCAATTAATATACTTGATATAGTTCAAAATTGCTAAAAAAGAAATTGAGTTTATCATTTCCTGCTTTCTTGAAGCCACAAAACATAAATTGATATTCAAATTTCCTTAGAACAAGGAAATCAAATGATAGTTAATTCTTAAGAATGTGGTTTCAACCACAGACAAGAGAATATAAAAACAATGCAAGGACTAGTTTGCAAATTAGTTGTACTGCAGACTAATACAACTGATATCCCAAACAATTCTGTCACGAGTTATAACAAGATGTCTCTACTCCTGTGTGTAGTAGTAGCTCTGTTCTACTCTATCAATCTTGTCAATGCTGCTAATGAAAATGACTGTGCTCAAGGTGAGACACTTAACTAAAACTATGTCACTATTATCATTGTTTTCTTATAGACTGTTTACCTCGAAGCTGTAGGGATTGGTATGATTTGGGAGTAAGGAAAAATTGTTATTATCCAATTTATCCTGATGGCAAGACTCAAACATTGGTAAGACAATGAGTATCCTTATCACTACATGTGTACATCACATTGACTTTAGGTTTACTGTGAGATGAAGGGTACCATGTGTGATGGTAGAGGTGGTTGGACTAGAGTGGGATATCTTAATATGACACACCCTGGTGCTGAATGTCCTCCAGGACTGACAGAGCACAAATATAACAATCTTAAACATGAAGTGTGTGCTCGACCTCATCGATCTGGGGGTGGTTGTGCTTCAACTACATTTCCCACTCTTGGTCTTAGCTATTACAAAGTGTGTGGACAAGTTAGAGGATATCAATTTCATAGCCCTGACTCATTTTATTCTCTGGGAAGAGGTATAGACAGTTTTTACGTTGATGGTATTTCAATCACTCATGGAAAAAATCCTCGTAAACATCTCTGGACATATGCTGGTGGACTGCAAGAAAATAGAAGAGATGTAAATGGATGTCCATGTAATAAGGGTTACACTGGTGGAAGAAATGTTGCTACATCATTTATTCGCAACCACTACTATTGTGAATCTGGTCTCAGTACAAGCTGGAAAGCTGTTCTCTATGCTAGTGATCCTCTTTGGGACGGTAAGAACTGCGATAGTCTTGAAAGTACCTGTTGTACTAATCGTAAGATGCCTTGGTTCTATCGACTACTTGAAGATACAATTAAAGATGATATCGAGCTGAGAGTGTGTACAGATCAAGGTTATTCTAATGAAGGCGTTCCTTTGGATATCATTGAAATATATGTTCAATGAGGACTGAACAGACAAGTTCACTGCTATAACTTTACCTTTGAAATGACATTGTATTAGTTTAGTTTTATCTCAACATTTAGCTGAGATATTTTTTGTGTTTTTTTAAAACAGATTTTGTTTTGAACCTTTTGATCATTATAGAAGAAAATACAAACTCGACATACATCATCACTAAAGTATAATCAGTGAACTGTTCATTGATCCAGTTCCTTGATTTGAATTTAAGATTACATAAAGAATTGAGCCAATCACTGATAAGTGGAAGAAGTCATTTGCTGATTTATTTTGCAAAATTTTATTTTATATAGATTTGCCTTACTCTAAAATTACCTACTATATGTAGATAATTTTCATGACATTACTATTGTTGTTGTTTTTGTAGACATAGTTAGGTAAATACTAGTAAGTTTAACAACTAATAAGTTATAGAGGCAGCTAGCTGGTTATATTATGTTGAATAATATATATATATATATATATATATATATATATATATATACATGATTATTATATATTAAGTTTATAGTAACAATATAGAATATTTTTAGCAGAGAGTAGATACATCATCTAAAAATCATAACTCTCTATCTAAAACAATCTTTAAAAGCTTTCTAGTTTTGGAGTTATCGTTGTTTAAACAGAACAAGAAAGATAAAGAAAGAAAAAGAAAGAGCATCATGTCATCCTATGTAAGTGACAATGCTATCACTTACCTGATGAATTATTGTGAACTTGATATATGAAAGTTATAGCAGTTTAATCTGATAAGATACTATGAATTGATATTACATTATTACATGTAGACGCTCTAGAAAAGAAGCGTTGTCAATTGATTGGTTGATTTAATCAATATATATTGTTATACAGTATGTATGTATGTAGCAAATCATTTGATGTAATAAAGTAGACGTCATATATAGTTTCCATTACTAATGTAGTAAAATGTACAATGGAATTGACTGTTCATGTAGATAATTGTTAGAACTGTTCATGTAGATAATTGTTAGAACTGTTATGATAATAATATGCTGGGCCATTGCTTTTACTATGGAACTCATGGAATTTCGTACTTTACATAGATGGATTACTATGGAAAACTCATATGAATAGTTAGCATGTTAAATATGAGCAACAAATGAGACAATAAGCCACATAATATTAATATGGAACTTCATATAATAAGGAAACTGCATCAATCTTAATCACTTCAAATGATATTGACTCTATAGTGTCTACATGAAATGACAATTCTATTGTATATTATTGTCATTCCAACCTTACTAGACAGAGTAACTTTACACTAAATTACTCTAACTTCAATTAGAAATGGAATTCTAGAAGTATTTCATGCCTAACCACACCATTAACATTATAATTACTTATCCTAGATCTACATGTACATTAATGAATGTATATCTTTATACACATAACTATGTATGTATCTATTGTAAAAGTTTAATTTACTTTACCAACCAATTTGTACTTCGCATAGATGGATTACTACTATGTAATCCAAAACTCATATGAATAAGTCAATATGTTAAATATGAAGCAACAGATGAGACAATAATTCTATGTATTATTACTATGCAATTTTATACAATAAGGAAACCACACCCTTAAACATTCCTAACCCTAAAGTGTAAGTAGTTAATACACTGAAAGTGTTATAGATGGTTTATTGACTCATTGGTGCCTCATAGTTAAACTAATTGCAAAGCAGATTATAAAAATTGTGAAGGTGGTGAAACTTCTTGCTGTAATAGTACTATGATGTCTTAGTTCTATTGCCTACTTGATATGACTCAAGATGATATTGAGTTGAGGATGTATGATAATGAAGATGCTCCTGGTGAAGGCACGCCAATAGATATCATTGAACTATATGTTCACTGAAGAGCAAATGGTGAAGTTGATAGCAAACAATGCTATAACCTGGAAACAAAACCAATTACATATCTTTTTTAGTTTGTAGTTTTATTCCTTTTAAAATTTCCCCCTCCTTTTTATAAGTTTTGATCTTTTTTGCTTAAACCATTTGAACATTTCATTCAAAAAATATATCAGTTACGATAAGTTGAAACTCAAGAACAGAAATTTACAAGATCAATTTGGTTGTCTAAATGCAACAATGTGGTATAGACTCAATACTTGTGGACAAAGGACAAAATACTAGAGAGTAGTATTGTTGTCCTTAGACTCTAATGATAAGGAAAAGGCCATATTATATCAGGTCTCTATTAACATAATATACTGTTACAATAATAATTACTGAAAACTAGAGTACAATTAATTAATGAGATATCCATTACTTATGGATACTTTTATATATAAATTCTCAAAAATAGAAGGATCATATCAATATGGATAGACCTTTGATAAGATCCAAATTTATTAAGAATACTGTTGATTTCATACTAAAAGAGAATTCACAATTGTAATGGACTGATAAGAGATACCTAGCCTCACAAGATAATCATTTCCTGTTTGGTCACAAATCACAAATTGATATTCATATTTCCTTTAAAAAAGAAAGTCAAATGAAAGTT
The DNA here is from genome assembly GCA_963965975.1 of Xestospongia bergquistia. Classification (NCBI taxonomy): domain Eukaryota; kingdom Metazoa; phylum Porifera; class Demospongiae; order Haplosclerida; family Petrosiidae; genus Xestospongia; species Xestospongia bergquistia. The sequence continues at coordinate 4,109,274 of OZ014425.1, forward strand.
AATTTTACAGTGAGAGGTTGAATTTAACAACTTCACACAATCACCCATGTGACCAAGAATTTGCTTAACCCCAATAATTTATTCTATTATTATTTATTATAGTGTAGAGATATAACTAGGTTTTGAAGTGAGAGGAGGAGTTAGACTGCATAATATGTGGTAATTAATTATTCATAAGGATGTGACAAAATTATTACATAGTAGCAAACAACAAAAAAATATCTGGGTCATCCTCTGTTATTGTGTGCCTGATAAAAATATTTGAGTGGATCTTAATATCATCATTAGTATCTCAGTTATATTTCATACATTTTGTTTAGTTAGTTATAGAACCATCATTACAATACACATATTTTGAACTAAATACTTACATGTGCAATGTGAATATCTTAGCATAAGACAAACACTGGATAGGGAACAGGATGAGAGATCCATTGTCAAATGCATGGGTTCATTAGAGAAATGTCCAGAAACATCAATAAATTTCTCACTTAAATGTTAGTAAATGACCATATCACTAGTTAATTAGTACACTGTAAAACTTAATTAGTCATTATTAACAAAAACTTCATAGATTATGTGGGTAGACTTTAGAACTCATGTGAATTATTCATTATATAATTTGTTGGCATGTTATAGTATTACAAACAATATACACTTCACATGTGTCCATAGTAATCGACTAATGCAAGCTACAAATATGTTAATTTTTATAGTCATATATGGTCTTATTCATAGCCAGGAGACTATAAAAGCAATGCAAGGACTAGTTTGCAAATTAGTTGTACTGCAGACTAATACAACTGATATCCCAAACAATTGCTGTCACGAGTTATAACAAGATGTCCATCATCCTGTGTGTAGTAGTAGCTCTGTTCTACTCTATCAATCTTGTCAATGCTGCTAATGAAAATGACTGTGCTCAAGGTATGACACTTAACTAAAACTATGTCACTATCATCATTGTTTTCTTATAGACTGTCTACCTCGAAGCTGTAGGGATTGGTATGATTTGGGAGTAAGGAAAAATTGTTATTATCCAATCTATCCTGATGGCAAGACTCAAACAATGGTAAGACAATGAGTATCCTTATCACTATATATGTATATCACATTGACTTTAGGTTTACTGTGAGATGAAGGGTACCATGTGTGATGGTAGAGGTGGTTGGACTAGAGTGGGCTATCTTAATATGACACACCCTGGTGCTGATTGTCCTACTGGACTGGCAGAGCACAAATATAACAACCTTAAACACAAAGTGTGTGCTCGACCTCATCGTGGTGGGGGTGGTTGTGCTTCAACTACATTTTCCACTCTTGGTCTTAGCTATTACAAAGTGTGTGGACAAGTTAGAGGATATCAATTTAATAGCCCTGATTCAATTATTAATCTGGGAAGAGGTATAGACAGTTTTTACGTTGATGGTATTTCAATCACTCATGGAAAAAATCCTCGTAAACATCTCTGGACATATGTTTGTGGACTCCAAGAAAATAGAATAGATGCATATGGATGTCCATGTAATAAGGGTTACCGTGGTGGAAGAAATGTTGCTACATCATTTATTCGCAACCATTACTATTGTGAATCTGCTCTCAGTACAAGCTGGAAGCGTGTTCTCTATGCTAGTGATCCTCTTTGGGACCGTAAGAATTGTGATGGTCGTGAAAGTACCTGTTGTACTAACCGTAAGATGCCTTGGTTCTATCGACTACTTGAAGATATAATTAAAGATGATATCGAGCTGAGGATATGTAGTGATCAAGGTTATAATGACGAAGGCATTCCTTTGGATATCATTGAAATATATGTTCAGTGAAGACCGGACCGAGAAAGTCATTACTATAACTTTACCTTTGAAAATAACATTTGTATTAGTTAAGTTTTATTCAACCTTTATTTGAGATATTGTTTGAGTTTTTGTTTAACAGATTTTTAGTTTTGAACCTTTTTAATCAATATGTAAGAAAAAATAGAAATTCAAAATACATCAACACTAAAGTACAATCATTGAACTGTTTACTGATCCAGTTCTTTGATTTGAATTTAAGAATACATAAAAAAATTTAGCCAATTACTAGATGGTGGTGGCAAAGTTGGCGGAAGGAGTCATTTGCTAATTTTTGCCAAATTGTATTTTAATAGATTTGCCAATATTTGCTCCCTCCAAAATTACCTGATATATGTAGGCAATTTTCATGACTTTATTATTGTTGTTGTTGTTGTAGACATAGTTTGGTAGATACTAGTAAGTTTTAACAGCTAATACGTTGAACTGTATGGCTTATAGAAGCAGCTAGCTGGTTATAACAATCTTTAAAAGCTTTCCAGTTTTGGAGTTATCATTGTTTAAACAGAATAAGAAAGATGAAGAAAGAAAAACATGTCATCCTATGTAAGTGATGATGCTATCACCTACCTGATGAAATGACTAAATTATTGTGAACTTAACATATAAAAGTTTTACCTGTGATAAGATATTATCAATTGATATTACATTATTACATAAAGACTCTCTAGAAGGAAAGCATTGTAATTGGTTGATTTAATCAATATATATTGTTATACAGTATGAACGTATGTAGCCAATTATTTAATGTAATAAAATAAACATTATGTACAGTTTTCATTACTAATGTAATAAATGTAGACGCTCTAGAAGGAAAGCATAGTAATTGATTGGTGATTAAATCAATATATATATATTGTTATACAGTATGAATGTATTTAGCATATCATTAGTATAATAAAGTAAACATTACGTACAGTTTTCATTACTAATGTAATAAATGTACTATGGAATTGACTATTCATGTAGTTAATTGTTAAAATTATGATAATAAGATACTGGCCATTGCTTTTACTATGAAACTCATACATATTTAATGTATTATGTAAGGATCCATGCAACCAAAATGTACATGAATTGATTAAAACATCCAATTCATTTTAACAGTGAGGGGCCTTAAAGCCTGGTATTTTGTTCTGTCATACTTCCCCTCTCATCATAGTCCTGCCAAGATAACAAAATATACTTGGTTTATTAATTTTTTTGTTTTAACATGGCAGCAACAAATATACTATGGAATTATCATTCCAAGTAGAAAGTTAGAGTGAGTTATCATGAGGTTAAAGGTCAAGGGTTTAGGGATACTCTTTGCCTGCTAGCAGCTAACCTACATTCCAACCAACATTAAGTATGCCACTGATGAGAATATTTTTGCGAAATAATTTTTATCAGTTGATCATGTTAGTACTATTACAACTGGACAGTACAGACAACATGATTATATGCTGGATGGACTGATGATAAAATTGTCAGTTAATTGTGTATGTATATTAGTTTCTTACTTTCCTAAGAAAAATACAACATATTTAATTTACTATGTTGTAAACATTTGTTGCTCTAGTGAAATAAACTCTATATCTTTAATAAAAGTATCGTTTTCTTAATTCTAAATAAACAGGAAATGTTGACATAATTAAACAAGTTGTGGTGATTCATTATTCTCATGTACTACTGTTGACTTTAGTATCTTACATTCTTAAATAATTTATTCCATTATTATTATAGTGTAGAGATTGTTTTGAAGAGAGAGGAGGGTTAGACTGAATATGTCAAACATTTGTGGTAATTAATTATTCATAAGCTATCAAATTATTACATGTTAGCAAACACAAAGAACAATCTGGGTTATACCCTGCCTGTAACTAATTTGGTGACACTAGTACCAACATTACTATCTTGGTTATATTCTATGAGTCTGCTTAGTTAATATGAAGCCACTGGGGGTACCTTATATTACACACATTTTAAATCAAGCACTTACAATTATATGTCCCAAAAATCTTGAAAAATCCCCTCATAAACATATCTGTGCATATACCAGTGGAGTGTAAGAAGATACATAGGGATGTCAATATAAAAACAGGTGCCAGAAATTGGCAACCATTACTATTATGTATCTGGTCTTGATCAGTTGTTCTCTATACTAACAATTTTTATTTGGGATCATATAAAGTGCAATAGTCTTGAAGGTCTCTACTATACTAAAATACCTTAGTGTTATTTGTTTGGTCACAAACCACAAGTTGATATTCATATTTCCTTTAAAAAAAGGAAATCAAATAGTTAATTGTACAGTGGGTGGTTGAATTTAACAACTTCACATGATCACTCATGTAACTATGAATTTGGCTAACCCCAATAACTTATTCCATTATTATTTATTATAGTGTAGAGATATAACTAGGTTTTGAAGAGAGAGGAGGGGTTAGACTGCATGTGTCAAAAATATCTGGTAATTAATTATTCATATAGATGTGACAAATTATTACATAATAACAAACACAATCAATATCTGGGTCATCCTCTGTTATTGTGTGCCTGATAAAAATATTTGAATGGATCTTAATATCATCATTAGTATCTCAGTTATGTTCCATACATTTTGATTAGTTAATTATAGAACCATTATTTACAATACACATATTTTGGACTAAATACTTACATGTGCAATGTGAATATCTTAGTATAAGACAAACATTGGATAGGGAACAGGAGAGAGATCTATAGTTGAGTGTATAGGTTCATTAGAGAAATGTCCAGAAATATCAATAAATTTCTCAGTTAAATGTTAGTAAATGACTGTATCACTAGTTAATTAATACACTGTAAACTTAATTAATTTTTTAACAAAAAAACTTCATAGATTATGTGGGTGGATTCTAAAACTTATGTGAATTAATCACTATATAATTTGTTGATTTGTTGTAGTATTACAAACAATATACACTTCACATGTGTCTGTAGTAATCCACTAACATAAGCTACAAATATGTTTATTTTTTATAGTCATATAATGTGGTTTCAACCACAGACAAGAGACTATAAAAACAGTGCAAGGACTAGTTTGTACATTAGTTGTACTGCAGACTTATACAACTGATATCCCAAACAATTGCTGTCATCAGTTATAACAAGATGTCCCTACTCCTGTATGTAGTAGTAGCTCTGTTCTACTCTATCACTCTTGTCAATGCTGCTAATGAAAATGACTGTGCTCAAGGTATGACACTTAACTTAAACTATGTCACTATCATCATTATTTTCTTATAGACTGTCTACCTCGAAGCTGTAAGGATTGGTATGATTTGGGAGTAAGGAAAAATTGTTATTATCCAATTTATCCTGATGGCAAGACTCAAACAATGGTAAGACAATGAATATCCTTATCACTATATATGTATATCACATTGACTTTAGGTTTACTGTGAGATGAAGGGTACCATGTGTGATGGTAAAGGTGGTTGGACTAGAGTGGGCTATCTTAATATGACACAGCCTGGTGCTGAATGTCCTCCTGGACTGACAGAGCACAAATATAGGAACCTTAAAAATGAAGTGTGTGGTCGACCTCATCGATCTGGGGGTGGTTGTGCTTGTACTACATTTTCCACTCTTGGTCTTAGCTATTACAAAGTGTGTGGACAAGTTAGAGGATATCAATTTAATAGCCCTGATGCATTTGTTCCTCTGGGAAGAGGTATAGACAGTTTTTATGTTGATGGTATTTCAATCACTCATGGAAAAAACCCTCGTAAACACATCTGGACGTATGCTTGTGGACTGCAAGAAGATAGAAGAGACGCTGTAGGATGTCCATGTAATAAAGGTTACCGTGGTGGCAGAAATGTTGTTTCATCATTTATTCGCAACCATTACTATTGTGAATCTGCTCTAAATCCTAGAACAAGCTGGAAACGTGTTCTCTATGCTAATGATATTCTTTGGGACCGTAAGAACTGTGATAGTCTTGAAAGTACCTGTTGTACTAACCGTAAGATGCCTTGGTTCTATCGACTACTTGAAGATACAATTAAAGATGATATTGAGCTGAGGGTGTGTAGTGATCAAGGTTATAGTGATGAAGGCACTCCTTTGGATATCATTGAAATATATGTTCAATGAAGACTGAACAGACAAGCTCACTGCTATAACTTTACCTTTGAAATGGCATTGTATTAGTTTAGTTTTATCTCAACCTTTAGTTCAGATATTGTTAGAGTTTTTGATTAATAGATTTTTTTAGTTTTGAACCTTTTGATCATTATAGAAGAAAAATATAAATTCATTATACATCATCACTAAAGTACAATCATTGAACTGCTCACTGATCCAGTTCCTTGATTTAAATTTAAGAATACATAATGATCACTGGATGGTGGTGGTAAAAATACATGTAAGAAGTCATTTGCTAATTTATTTTATCATATGCAGACTTGCCAATAAAAACCTGTTCAATCCTGTACTGGTTGCTGTTTCTCAAAACAAGTCTTTTTAAAATAAAAGTAAATCAAACCAATCTTTATCACAGCTCAACTTTATGAACTGCTAACATATGAAAGCTATAGCAGTTTAATCTGATAAGATACTATGAATTGTATTACATTATTACATGTAGACACTCTAGAAGGAAAGCATTGTAATTTGATTGGTTGATTTAATCAATATATATTGTTATACAGTATGTATGTATGTACCCAATTATTTAATGTAAACATCATGTACAGTTTTCATTACTAATGTAGTAAATGTACTATGGAATTGATTGTTCATGTAGATAATTACAATAAGGTGCTCGGCCATCACTTTTACTACAGAACTTACACACATTTAATGTATTGTATAGGGATATATGCAACCAAAGTGTACATGAATTGGTTAAAACATCCATACTGTCATACTTCCCCTCTCATCATAGACCTGCCAAGAATACAAATATATAGTTGGCTTAGTAAAATTTTTTGTTTTAACATGGCAGTAATATATATACTATGGAATTATCATTTCAAGGAGAAGGTTAGATTGAGTTATCATAAGGTTGAAGGTCAAGGGTTAGGGATACTCTTCGTCTGCTAACAACTAACCTACACTCCAACCAACAGTAAGTATGCCATTGAAAACAAATAATTTTGTGAAAAATTTTTTTTTATCAGTTGATCATACCAGTACTATTACAACCAGAATAAAAGATGATACCAGGAGTGCATGAGCGTCAAACTGCCATTATATTTGTATTCTAACCCTTGTCGAAACACAGTCATGGATTATTCCATATAAGGAAAATACACTTAAGTAGCATAAGTACTGTTAAGTACGTGACGAAGCAATGAATATTATTACAACTATCATGGTGAAAAAAACTAAAAAAGAAAGAAGTTATGTTACTTATGTACATCGAGAAACGTTTAAAAGAATTAGACTGGTAGGTTATGGAGGCTTTTGTCATTAAAGAGGTGGAAACAGTTGAACAATATATATCTTTATTTACCTGTGTTATTAAAACCTCCTTTTTGCTATGATGGATAATATTATCTGATATTATAACATTATTAATAGAATGAACATTTACTACTTGTATGGTTTGTGTTTCAAATCATGTTTTTATATAAAGAGTGGTGCCTTTCTATAGTCTCCACGGTGATGCCTCAGCTTGTCATGAACACTCCCTCTAGTTATTACTGCACCTCTGGCAATAGCATAGTTCAGTGATAATAATTGGCCTGAGGTGGCATGCTTGACCTGGCTAAAGAAAGTCTCAACTGCAATACCATTGAGATGTACTGGATATATTGTGTACCCAGGGTGAGCAGAAGTGAAATCAGCACGAGTTCTTAAAGCCATAATACATGAGCCTGAGTAAGTCCCAGGTTTGCCAACAGTAAGCCTGAAATGTCCCATTTGTTCAGCCATTCTTGGGTCCATTGACAGAGTAAGCCGCTGTTTTCATGTAGCAGGGACTTCCATGTCTTCAGAAAGTCGCTCTCTTAAATTTTATCTATTTAAGCACACCTACTAAGAGGTTACAGCCCAGGAGCTATTAAAATGCAAAACACTTTGCAGTTATGTCCATATATGGACATATGTTCTAAGCCTTGATTCAACAACAGTTGGTTAAGGGAGTTTGACGCTCCTTCTCGTTGCTTTGTGACGCTCATGCGCTCCTGATGATACAGACAACATGATTGTATGCTGGATGGACCAATGATAAAAATTGCCACTTGATTATGTATGTATGTCAGTTTCTTACTTTCCTAAGAAAAATACAACATATTTAATTTACTATGTTGCAAACATTTGTTGCTCTAGTAAAATAAACTCTGTATCTTTAATGAAAAGAATCATTTTCTTAATTCTAAATAAACAGGAAATGTTGACATAATTAAACAAGTTGTGGTGATTCATTATTTTCATGTACTACTGTTGACTTAGTACTGTACATTCTAAAATAATTTATTCCATTATTATTATAGTGTAGAGATGGTTTTGAAGAGAGAGGAGGGTTAGACTGAATATGTCAAACAGTTGTGGTAATTAATTATTCATAAGCTATCAAATTATTACATGTTAGCAAACACAAAGAACAATTTGCATCATACCCTGCCTGTAACTAATTTGGTAACACTATAGTACCACTGTTACTATCTCAGTTTTGTTCTATGGGTCTGTTTGGTTAATATGGAGCCACCTTACATTACACACATTCTAAATCAAGCACTTACAATTATATGTTCCCAAAATCTTGATAAAACCACTCATAAACACATCTGTACATATACCAGTGGAGTGCGAGAAGATAGAAAAGATACATAGAGATGTCAATGTAAAACAGGTGCCAGAAATTGGCAACCATTACTATTATGTATCTGGTCTTGATCATAGTAAAAGCTGGACAGTTGTTCTCTGTACTAACAATTTTTATTTGGGATCATATAAAGTGTGATGGTCTTGAAGGTCTCTGCTATACTAAAATGCCTTAGTGTTACTAAATATACATTTTAAAAAAATTGGAATAGACTAACTGGCTATATTGTGTATCTCAAGTTATGTTGCTTAACTTATATCACCTAACATTACTAAACAGTCATTTTTATTGTAAATGTTGTTAGCTATTAATACTAAGCTTGATTAACTAACTGAGCAAGACAAACAATTAATTTTAATAATCTACAAGTATTTGTGAGTTAGAACATACATTAGATCATCAATCTGTTAATAGTGAAGCCAATGTAGGCATGTCCAGATGTTGCAGGTGTCTAATACATGATTATTGTATGTACAACTACTAAACCACTCATGCTAATCCTACACATCTGATGATAATTGATGTTTTTCTCATCAGTTACCAATAGACCAACTGTGTAATTTAATCATACGATATCTTCAATAATCACAATATCTGGCTTAAGAGTTGCAGAGTATATTCAAACAAAACATAGTTTAAACAAGATTATATGATCATTTGATAGTATTATTGATTTGATGTAAGAGATAGCATAATATTCAAAAACAAAAACAATAGGAAGTTATAAAGAGGAGCAAGACCTATCAGTGTGTGAAAGGCAATTACATTGAAATATTGTCTTGAATGCACTTTTAGTCTTTTTATAGCTCATTTCAACAATAAAATAATTATGACATATATAATATTGTGTTTCTCCTTGTGTTTTGTAGTAGCTACCTACTACTGTCATCATTACTGCTAATGTTATGTGTAGTGAAGGTACATATGAGGTCCTATTTTGTGGAGTGTGTGTTGTTAGTAGTGGTATGGTTCACTTAAAGCCCTTCAACATCTAACATTATAATAACTTATTCTAGTGAAAGTCAATTCCATAGTATCTGTAAAAAACTTACTATGGTATGTTAAGCCTGTGTGAGCAAATTACTCAGTGTTAAATAATCTTATTTTATATTGTCAGGGCTGTGGTTAGGGAGAGGAGAAAGTACAAAGTACTAGAGCCACAAGACTCCCACCTCCCTTCAAGAACATTCTTCCTTTGTGGGCAATGATTACTACTGTGAAGCAAGTAGTGATGTTCTCTGGGATGGAAAAGGTTGCCAGGTCCCAAAGCTCCCTGTTGTAAGAACACAAAACAGCCTTGGTTCTATTAAGGACTTGGTAGTACATTTCAAGATAACATTGACCTGGGGGTGTGTGACAATCAAGGTTATAATGACGAAGCAGTACCAATAGATTTCATTAAAATATACATTTGCTGAAGAGCAAACACTGAATTCCATTGAAACATAAAACATTGCTATAACTTTAACTTTGAAAATGACATTTGTATTTGTTTAGTTTCAATCAAAATTTTTAGTTGAGATGTTATTTGGACTTTTTGTTCAATAGATTGTTTAATTGTGACCCTATTTAGATTTGTAGTGAATTATTTAAAGAAATAAATTTTGCATACTCATACGACCATTATAACTCATGTCAAATTTGACTATTAAAAACACTTCTTATAAAGACCATTTTTCATTTGATCAATCAGAAAGAAGTCAAATGTTATCAAATTATTGAATGCAGTGATATGTTCCATTGTTTACAGATGTGCCTTCATATCATAAGTACTTATAGAATTAAAGTATCATAAAAGTTAGTAAAGAGGATCAAACATTTACTAGTGTCTATGTATCAAACTTAAGATAAAAACAATCAGTAAAAAGTAATGATTATACATATAAAGCAATTTACTATGGACTTATCATATGAAAGCTATAGCAGGTTAATCAGTTATAAGACACTGTGAATTGATACTATATGTAGAAGCTCTAGAGTTCCATTCAGTATAAGAAGCTTTAGAGACCTGATAGCTGTTGTTCTATCCTTTAACCCAGACAAATTAGATTATACTATAGACTTACATTCTATGTAGGTTCTCTTTGGTTTGATGATTTATTATAATTAACTTGTGATAAACATTTCCTACAAAAAGTTAGAGTAAGTTATTAAAAGGTGTTAAAAGTCAAAGGGTTTCAGGTATTAGGGCTACTGCTTGTCTGATAACAACTAATGTACACTCCAACCAACCAACATTACGTATGCCACTGATAACAATAACTTTGTGAAATATTTTTTTGATTGGCTGCGAACACTTTAAAGCAGGTCACCCTGGCAACTATCAAAATGTAGATGGAGGAATTGTTTGTAGAATTACACAGGCCACTTCCCTAGGCCAATGACTAAGTACATGAGGTTGACTGCATACTGACCAAACCTACCAGAGGAGGCTGACTACCCCACAACTACAAAAGAGGCTAATCACCTCCAGACCATGTTTTATTTTGGGTACCCCTCAGCTGCTTGTGTGTGTAATGTAATAACGATCTTGAGGGATACCTTAAGGAGCAGTAAATAACTTTAGTTCAAGTCAAGAACCTGCCATGTGCTAATAAAAACCACACCCCAGGGAGTGGTCCCTGGAAACATTAACTTACAGGAAATGCTAAAAAAGAGTTGTAGGGATTCATCATTGTCATAAATCAACAAATACTATAGTACACACTTTAGTATCTTTTATTCCATTATTATTATAGTATTGAGATATAATTAGGTTTTTGAAAAGAGAAGAGGAATTTTTGAAAAGAGAAGAGGAATTAGAAAGCAGGTCACTAATTAATTATTCATGAGATGTGACAAATTATAACATCCCCAGTTACTGTGATCATTATGGTTTCAACCACAGACAAGAGACTATAAAAACAATTCAAGGACTAGTTTATAAATTAGTTGTACTGCAGGCTTATACAACTGATATCCTTAAACAATTGCTGTCATCAGTTATAACAAGATGTCCCTACTCCTGTGTGTAGTAGTAGCTCTGTTCTACTCTATCAATCTTGTCAATGCTGCTAATGAAAATGACTGTCCTCAAGGTATGATACTTAACTAAAACTATGTCACTATCATCATTGTTTTCTTATAGACTGTCTACCTCGAAGCTGTAAGGATTGGTATGATTTGGGAGTAAGGAAAAATTGTTATTATCCAATTTATCCTGATGGCAAGACTAAAAAATTGGTAAGACAATGAATATCCTTATCACTATATATGTATATCACATTGACTTTAGGTTTACTGTGAGATGAAGGGTACCATGTGTGATGGTAAAGGTGGTTGGACTAGAGTGGGCTATCTTAATATGACACACCCTGGTGCTGAATGTCCTCCAGGACTCACAGAGCACAAATATAGGAACCTTAAAAATGAAGTTTGTGGTCGACCTCATCGTGGTGGGGGTGGTTGCTCTTCAACTACATTTTCCACTCTTGGTCTTAGCTATTACAAAGTGTGTGGACAAGTTAGAGGATATCAATTTAATAGCCCTGATTCATTTATTGGTCTGTCAAGAGGTATAAACAGTTTTTACGTTGATGGTATTTCAATCACTCATGGACGTCCTCGTAAACATCTCTGGACATATGCTTGTGGACTGCAAGAAACTAGAAAAGATGCATATGCATGTCCATGTAATAGGGGTTACACTGGTGGAAGAAATGTTGCCACATCCTTTATTCGCAACCATTACTATTGTGAATCTGCTCTCAGTACAAGCTGGAAAGCTGTTCTCTATGCTAATGATCCTCTTTGGGACCGTAAGAACTGCGACGGTATTGAAAGTACCTGTTGTACTAACCGTAAGATGCCTTGGTTCTATCGACTACTTGACGATACAAGTAAAGATGATATTGAGTTGAGGGTGTGTAGTGATCAAGGTTATGCTGATGAAGGCATTCCTTTGGATATCATTGAAATATATATTCAATGAAGACTGAACAGACAAGTTCACTGCTATAACTTTACCTTTGAAATGACATTGTAGTAGTTTAGTTTTATCTCAACCTTTAGTTCAGATATTGTTTTTTGTTTAATATATTTTTTAGTTTTGAACCTTTTTGATTTGCAGTGAACCATTTTGAGAAAATTAACAAATTCAGAATCAGCCTGTCAGTAGAGTAACTTAACTTTACATATTTAATAACACAAATTACTCGGAAGTAGAGCATTTCCTAACATAGATAGGACAATCTTTACAAATCCCTTCAATATAAAACATGGGCAGTACCATTGATTTACTTATGCATATTGTAATAAGTGTAGCTATGCCACAAATAGTGTGATAATCCTGCTTGTTGCACAAATTCATAAACAAATGTCAATTCAACAGATCTAATCTAATTAATAAGTGATACTGAGTCTGCATGCCATAATTTTGGCAATAAATGTATAAATTAAAACAAAACCACATATCATTTACCTAGTAACTTACATTTTAGAATTGATAAATTTGATATAAGAGATAGTACAACATTAAAAAAAGATATACTGGTCTTGTTAAGAAACATACAACTATAAAGTGGATCATGTAACTTGAATGACCACAGATTACATTGTTAATCAACCAATCTATTGAATTAAGCAAATTACCTAATATAATATAATATATTCTAGATTTTCAGGGCTGTGGTGAGGGGAAGGAGAGGAGAGTCAAGCTGCTTTCCTTTCAAGGACATTTTAAAGCTTCCATGTGTATAGTTTACATCCATACTATAAGACACATCACTATGAAAGACAATTACACTTGCAATATTTTGGATACATTTTTAGTCTTTAGTTAATATAGCTTTAATTAATACAGTATTCTTCTTGCATGCACCAGTAACTACTACTCTCATCAATATTGTTAATGGTAAGTGTGGCGAAAGTATGGGATTAATAAAACATTTTAATCCTGTATTAAATACTATGTAGAGTGTGCGTCATATGTGTCCATGTAATATAAGGTTACTCTGACAGAAATGCTGGCATTGCTACTATAAGAATATATTTGATCCAGCTGGTAAAAGCTGGTCAGCACTTAATGGCCCTCTTTGGCCACAAATAATGTGAGATATTCTTGAAGCTTTCCATAATACTATTGAAAGCCCTATAATAGACTGCTTTCCTATAGAAAGTATTTTCTATGTAGGTTCTCTTTGGTTTAATGATATTACTATAATTAACTTGTAGTGAACATTTCCTGTAAAATGTTAGAGCAAGTTGACCACCTCTGGACCATGTTGAAGAGCTAATTGCTAGTGTTAATTTACCTTAAATTGTTAACTATTCATGTAGTCACTATTATATGAAGCTCAAATGTTGATACAAGTCATATTTTATCTGACACTGGATGGACATTTGTGTATTTCTTATTAACATCAAAAAGAATTATACAGAGTTTGTTCAGTACTGTGTATTGGTTGTGTAATTGCCTTGTGTGGCTCAAAACTGTTATGTCTGTTTCCTCAAGAAGCTTCCAGTACTCTGGCTTCATCCTGGACTAGGGCTTCTAGTATTCTGGCTTCATCCTAGACTAGGGCTTCCATAATCTTCAAAACCACAAATATATATACCACAAACAATCAAGACATAACAATTTAAGGTAAATTAACACTAGCAATTAGCTCTTCAACATGGTCCAGAAGTGGTCAATTTGCTCTAACCTTTTACAGGAAATGTTTACTACAAGTTAATTATAGTAATATTATTAAACCAAAGAGAACCTACATAGAAAATACTTTCTATAGGAAAGCAGTCTAATGTTATAATGTTATAGGGCTTTCAATAGTATTATGGAAAGCTTCAAGAATATCTTGTGATCAAAGAGGGCCATTAAGTGCTGACCAGCTTTTACCAGCTGGATCAAATATATTCTTATAGTAGCAATGCTAGCATTTCTGTCAGAGTAACCTTATATTACATGGACACATATGGCGCACACTCTACATAGTAATTAATACAGGATTAAAATGTTTTATTAATCCCATACTTTCGCCATACTTACCATTAACAATACTGATGAGAGTAGTAGTTACTGGTGCATGCAGGAAGAATGCTGTATTAATTAAAGCTATATTAACTAAAGACTAAAAATGTATCCAAAAAAATATTGCAAGTGTAATTGTCACTTATAGTTTTCCAAGTCCTTGTTTTTAGGGTTTGTTAAATATATAAAATATAAAATTAATAAGCTAATATTGTAGTTATTTTGTGCACTATGATTCCATACAACTCAACATTTCCTTTGTTTATCTAGAAATAGAGAATGATAGGAATTTGTTTTACTAGTGTAGCAAATGTTAGCACTGAGTGTTAAATAGCAAAAAAGCTTGAGTCTCCTTTCCCTCATTACAGCCCTGAAAATCTAGATGTGACATTAAGACTGATTATACATTGGACTGTTTTCCTAGAAAGATGTACTGAATAATGAGTTCATATAGTGAGGATAATGCAAGGTTTAATTCAGACAAAGAAAAAAAAATATTTCTACAACAAGGCCTTTTTACTTGAAAGTTGGTTTTACTTAACTTTGTGAAGAACTCTCTTCTGTAAAATTTAACTATACAATTATAACAATACATAATTAAATTATTATAGTAGCAATTTAACAATTGCAATCTAAAGATTGTGAATACTTTCTTCTGCATAAAAGATTCAACTATTTGGTAAGTATATAAAATGTCAAAAACATCATTGGCAATAAAACATTATGTTCATGCATAACAAACTTTCTAGCTGACTATACTGTGTCTCAAAGTCATGTCACTTTATCACTTACTTAACATGACCAAGCAGTCATTTTTATTGTATAAAAATAGTACCATAACAAATGTTGTTAGCTTTGAATACTAACCTTGATTTACTAACTGAGTAAGACAAACAATTAATTTAATAATCTACAAGTATTTATGAGTTAGAACATACATTAGATCATCAATCTGTTACTGGTGAAGCCAATGTAGGCATGTCCAGTGATGTTGCAGGTGTCTAATAGTCTAATACATAATTATTGTATATACAACTACCAAACCACACATACCAATACTACACATCTGATGATAATATCAGTGATGCTTTTATCACCAGTTAGCAATGTAACTATACTGGTGTTAGAGATGCCCCATACAAAGTTACAAACATTGTCATTGACCTTTTAGGACCTAGCATCATTTGACCAGTAATCTAGATGATATATTGAAGCCACATACAAAGATACTGTGAGGAATTAATGATTTATCATAAAATGAGAATTTATTTTCTCGTACAATCAAGTTATTCTTTCTTCATTAGTTGAGATATTTTATTATAACTCACTGCAAGACATTACTTAATAAATATATGCACATGTAAGCTGTAGAGCTGTTTGTTAAAAGAAATTATAAATACTATGTTTGTGATAATATAAGTGTTGTGTTCAATGATGATTATTGCATGTCATCTTGTTTTTTTAATAATAATGTCAACTCATCCCTTACCACACTCTTATCATACTTATAGGGATTCCTCATAAATCAATAATAATTCAATATTAGCACATCAGCATTGATATTAATTTCAACATAGGCATATATTCAACATCACAAACATAGTATTTATAATATCTTTTAACATACAGCTCTGAATAGCAAATGGTTTAGTTCAGTACAAATTTAGTTATATTAGGTTTTTTATAGGTCTGTTCTTAAGTGGAGTTATTATTTAAGTTTTTGATTATTGAAATTTCCGTAAATTTAATCTTGACATTTTGTTTTTAGACCATTTCAATTTTAAAATCAATTTAAGAACATTTTGAATAGATAAAAAAAAAAACATTGGTATCAAGCTATGCAGAAACTCAGTGACTTTTTGTTGCTTCATTACTGTCCCAAGCTATATGAATTCAATGAAATTATAATAAAACAATTAGATCATTATTTATAGCTTATTTGTTGTAAATATTAAAAAAAACTGAAAAAAATTATCAACAAACAAGACCTTTTATATATTATGTAATGTTAATAAAAATATTTTCTTAGGAAAAGAAATAAGAATGGCTAATGCCAGTCCAATGTAACTAGATCATTCTTATAGAAATAGCACTGAAAGGTTCTGGTTAGCTATTGATGATATTTTAATTTTCTGCTAATGCATTTCAACGCACGAAATTCAGTATAGGCAGGTTGTTACCTGCCTGATAGGTTGACCTAGTACTTTATAAATGTGAAACCAACCAACCACATAGCTTGAGTGAAGCAATATATAATCCATGGTTAATGTAAGAGTTAGCACAGCATTATTGTTACACAAAGAGTAAACAATTAAATCTAAATACAACAAATATTGATTTATATTTATTGTTTATTGTTTATTTTATGTAAAGATAAACAATAATTTAAAGATATAGTACAAATAATACTACTACTCATCAGCGTGTGATATCAAAACATTCATAATTTGTGATATGAGTCGATTGATCTTTCTGTATCCTACATTCTACAGTTGATTTAAAAGGGATAATTTGTCATTGCAAAGAATTAAAACAAACATTTAGAGCACCATATTGAAACAAACTCTTGACACAAAATAATCAATTTTCATTTTCAATACAAACAGAAAACAGCGACTGGTACATGAAAATACACAGAATCTTATAAAAGATAATGTAAGGACTTCTTAGTGTACTATCAAGAAAAATATGGCACTAAATCTTTTATATAGCTGACTTCAAAATAATACAGCTGAGTTATAGCTCAGTATTCCTCTTGCATAGAATGAGTTAATATAAGCCTAAATGTCAAAGGGTTTCAGGATTTAGGGTTACTGCTTTTCTGATAACAACTAATCTACACTCCAACCAGCATTACATATGCCACTGACAACAATAATTTTTAGATCAGTTGTTCATGCCAGCACTATTATAATTGGCATAAAAGACAGCATAGCAACATGATATAAATAGTAGCTTTTCATGACAGTTTCTTACATTCAAAGAGATAATATAATAGCTGATTTGCTATTAAAATACTTGTTGCAAACATTCGTAACATCAGTGAAAAAAGTTTGTGTCTTCAATAATATTATTAATATCTCTTTCTAAACGAACAGGAATAAATAAGTTATAGGGATTCATCATTGTCATAATAAAACAATATATAGCACATGCATAGTATCTTGCATTCTGAAATAATTTATATTATTATTAAATATAGTATAGACATATAACTAGGTTTTGAAGAGAGGGATTAGACTGCATGTAAACAGGTCAAATTGTCACTAATTAATTATTGATAAGATGTGACAAATTATGACATCCCTAGTTACAGACAGGAGACTATAAACACAATGCAAGGACTAGTTTATAAATTACTTGTACTGCAGATATATACAACTGATATCTCAAACAATTGCTGTCATCAGTTACAACAAGATGTCCCTACTCCTGTATGTAGTAGTAGCTCTGTTCTACTCTATCACTCTTGTCAATGCTGCTAATGAAAATGAATGTACTGAATGTATGACACTTAACTAAAACTATGTCACTATTATCATTGTTTTTGTATAGACTGTCTACCTCGAAGCTGTAAGGATTGGTATAATTTGGGAGTAAGGAAAAATTGTTATTACCCAATCTATCCTGATGGCAAGACTCAAAAATTGGTAAGACAATGAGTATCCTTATCACTACATGTGAATATCACATTGACTTTAGGTTTACTGTGAGATGAAGGGTACCATGTGTGATGGTAGAGGTGGTTGGACTAGAGTGGGCTATCTTAATATGACACACTCTGGTGCTGAATGTCCTCCAGGACTGACAGAGCACAAATATAGGAACCTTAAAAATGAAGTTTGTGGTCGACCTCATCGATCTGGGGGTGGTTATGCTTCAACTACATTTTCCACTCTTGGTCTTAGCTATTACAAAGTGTGTGGACAAGTTAGAGGATATCAATTTCATAGCGCTGATGCATTTATTCCTCTGGGAAGAGGTATAGACAGTTTTTATGTTGATGGTATTTCAATCACTCATGGAAAAAACCCTCTGGACATATGCGTGTGGAATCCAAGAAAATAGAAGAGATGCATATTCATGTCCATGTAATAAGGGTTACACTGGTGGAAGAAATGTTGTTACATCCTTTATTCGCAACCATTACTATTGTGAATCTGCTCGCAATCCTGGTGCAAGCCTGAGACCTGTTCTCTATGCTAGCGATCCTCTTTGGGATGGTAAGAACTGTGATAGTCTTGAAAGTACCTGTTGTACTAACCGTAAGATGCCTTGGTTCTATCGACTACTTCAAGATACAAGTAAAGATGATATTGAGCTGAGGGTGTGTAGTGACAGCGGTTATAACAATGAAGGCGTTCCTTTGGATATCATTGAAATATATGTTCAATGAAGACTGAACAGACAAGTTTACTGCTATAATTTTACCTTTGAAATAACATTGTATTAGTTTAGTTTTATCTCAACATTTAGTTGAGACATTGTTTGAGTTTTTTAAAATAGATTTTATAGTTTTTAACCTTTTGATCAATATAGTAGAAAAATTCAACATACATCATCACTAAAGTACAATCAGTGAACTGTTCACTGATCCAGTTGCTTCATTTGAATTTAAGAATACATAAAGAATCTGGGGGTGGTTGTCCTTCAACTACATTTTCCACTCTTGGTTTTAGCTATTATAAAGTATGTGGACAAGTTAGAGGATATCAATTTTTTCATACTGTTGATGCGCTTATTCCTCTGGGAAGAGGTATAGACAGTTTTTATTTTGATGATATTTCAATCACTCATGGAAAAAGTCCTCATAAACACACTTGGAAGTACGTTGGTGGACTGCAAGAAAATAGAAGAAACAGTTTAGGATGTCCGTGTAATAAGGGTTACACTGGTGGCAGAAATGTTGCTACATTTCTTTATTTGCAACCATTACTCCAACCTTACTAGACAGAGTAACTTTACACTAAATTACTCTAACTTCAATTAGAAATGTAATTCTAGAAGTATTTTATGCCAAACCACACCATTAACATTATAATCACTTATCCTAGATCTTCTATGTCAAATTATTATAGTTTCTATCCATAGTAAATTACTCATCTTGTAAAAATGTTATATTCTATAATATCATTATAAATATACTCAACCTATGAACAATGATCATGTAATGATTACATCAAATAGCAGAGACTGTCATCCTGTTGACAATGTTTCATTGTACATTAATAAATGTATATATTTATACACATAATTATGTATGTATCTATTGTAAAATTTTAATTTACTTTACCAACCAATTTGTACTTCACATAGATGGATTACTACTATGTAATCCAAAACTCATATGAATAAGTCAATATTTTAAATATGAAGCAACAGATGAGACAATAATTCTATGTATGAACTAAGGGTGTGTAGTGATGGCGGTTATAACAATGAAGGCATTCCTTTGGATATCATTGAAATATATGTTCAGTGAAGACTGAACAGACAAGCTCACTGCTATAACTTTACCTTTGAAATAACATTCTTTTAGTTTAGTTTTATCTCAACATTTAGTTGATATTGTTGAATTCTTGTTTAATAGATTTTTTTAGTTTTGAACCTTTTTAATCAATACAGAAGAAAAAATACAAATTCAACATACATCATCAGTAAAGTATAATCAGTGAACTGTATAACATTGACACTGAAAGAACTGGCAAAAAAGTAGTTAACACAATCATAAAATACATTACACAAATTAACACCAATGAACAAGTCAATATAGCTAGTATACCACATCATTGATCCAGTACCTTGATTATAATTTTTAGAATACAAAAACCAATTACTAGATAGTGGTGATATTGTCACTCCCTATATACGGAATAATCCGATGTTTTGCTATGAAGCTTTTTATAAAAAGCCTTACAATATGATATTGTCTACATTTATAAGGTTTTGAGAGTACCATATAGTAGGTAACTTTAGGTCTACTGTAACATGAAGGGTACCATGTGTGGTGGTAAAGGTTGCTGGACTAGAGTATGCTATCTTAATATGACATATCCTGGTGCTGGCTGTCCTTCTGGACTGACAGAGCACCAATATAACAACAGAACAATATAACTTACATATTGGTATAAAAAGCATGAGGCTCAAACATGATTATACAAGACAAAGTTTTGTAACCACTACTCTTCATCATGAGTACAATGTCCCTTCTCCTGTGTGTAGCAGTAGCTCTATTCTACTCAACTACTTTTGTTAATGGAAACTGTCATCATCAATCCTCTTCACCTTTCTACAAAAGTGTCAATGTTAGCGCTGCTATTGGTCAGTTAATTTATTGCATTCAAGTATTACTACTAACAGCTATTTTTGCAGAATGTCCTATAGCTCATGATTGTAAAGCATGGCTTGAAGCTGGTGTTAAAAAGAGTGGTATCTATCCTATCAAACCTGATGGAGACAGTGCCTTTCAAGTAAAAAGACCACTGATATATCCTTAAATATTTTTCTATAGGTCTACTGTGATATGGAGACTGATGGTGGTGATGGACTGTCTTTCAGAGGAGACAAGATGGATCTATTGACTTTTATCGAAACTGGCTTGAATATGAGGAAGGGTTTGGTAACCTTAATGGAGAATTTTGGCTAGGCTTAAGTAAATTACATCGTCTTACATCAGATGGAACAAACACTTTACGAGTGGATCTTGGAGACTTTGAAAGTAACACAGCTTATGCTCAGTACTCTACATTCAGTATCGGAGATGATCTTACTAAGTACACACTTAATGTAGGAGGATACAATGGTACTGCTGGAGATGCACTTATTACTGGTGGTAATGCAGACAATCACAATGGTATGAAGTTTTCTACTAAAGATAATGACAATGATAACTGGGTTGGTGGGTCGGATGCTGTATATTATAAAGGAGCTTGGTGGTATAAGTACAATGCACAATCCAACCTCAATGGACACTACTATCTTAAAGGACAATCTGTTGGTTCAGATCTTGGAATAATGTGGTATGATTGGAAAGGTAGCAGCTACTCCCTCAAATTTACAGAGATGAAACTTCGTCACAACTAACATGCATCAAGTTCCTTGATTGCATTATATCAACCAGAACATTGATAATTATACTTTATGTTAAATAGATTTTGAATGATTGATATGTTAATTTCATTTGTACTAGTTTTGCTGATTAAGATTACATGATGTTCTTGTTGTCATTTAAATTCAAATTAATTAAGCCACTGTTTGATAACCTGACGGAGACAGTTGATTTCAAAAGTACCATTATAGACATTGACATATCTCTTTAGAAGTCTCTCTCTAAAGAATTATTAATTGGTAATGGTGAGTGTATTGTCTTTCAAAGACAATTCTCAGAAACTGAAGGTTGATATTCAATGGTGATAACTATTATGTCATCTACATTTGATATTCATGATATCAAGAAACTTTAGTGTGCCAAATAAGTAAATGATACAAATAAATTTCCCTTAAAAAGTCAGCAATGCAAACTTTAAAGAATGCTTGCAAAGGCCGCATATATTATTTTGAAAAAACCTTTGTGGCCAAACAGAGACAACATTTAAATTTCTTAAAATATTTACTAGCCAATAATTAACTATTTGGTATCTTGATCAGAGAAAAATAGTACATGGAACAAGTGACAGACTTAAATAGGAACAAGTAAGGAAATATAAAGTTAAAATATACAAACAATAATATTTCTAATTTGCTATTATTGTTTATTTTACCCTTATCTTTCCTTACTTGCTCCTATTTAAGTTTGTTACTTGTTCCATGTACATGATTAAGACACCTAATAGGTGTTGAAACATTGGGTACTTTCTTCCAATAAATATTGGCTAGTGAATATTTCAAATGCCATACAGATACACGTAAACATCTTCCTGCAATGTCAGTATATTGCAAATGATAGCATTGGGCAGTTGACAATGTATAGTTATACAGTTATACACGTGATACATTGGTGGTTGATACATGATATAATACATTGTTATGACTCACCCACACTTTCTTATGTTACTGGGACGTTCCAAAAAGGACGTGATACGAAGTTTAGCGCAGGTAGTTCCATCATTGCGTTGTAAATCGACGACATCATTAACTTCAGTACTCGTTGGTATCACAGTATAAATTTTCTATACAACACAAAGTAAAACAATGAAGCTATAACAGCAATGTTTTAGTACATATTATAAACAACTCTTTAAGGAGACAGTTACCACAATCAAACTCAATGATTTATTGTTATTATACTAAATCATACATTCAATTAATCCATCGTTCAAAATTAACTGGATTGACCTTAGCTATTAACTTGTCATCTTTAAACATGCTTTGAGCCACCATTCGCAGTGTGAACTTCAATTGAGGAAGAGGGCTATTAGTAGAAAACTCACCAGATTCATCAAATCTGTGGCAAAAACATAACTTGCTTACAATTCAGTAAAGAGTTACTAATAGTTGGTAATACTCATGAATATAAAAAATAGCTTAGTTGTTAAAAATTAGCGTTAACTTACACAGCAATATGTTTATTAGTCATTTCAACATTTCTTGTAACCAAAGGAGTATTCCCATCAACTAGCTATTGTAATAAAGTAATAAAATTATATTTATACAGAATATCCATTTGAAAAATAAATGTCATGTAAGATCATTCTATCTATCCTCTTTGACATGGATATTGGCCATAGCTATCATTGCTGTACTTAATGTTGAGTTGTAGCCTGTCTCATTAATTTCATTTATTTAATAGTGTAATATAAAGTTACATGTCCTTTTATGGAAATAATTTATTTATATAGCAAATAATACAGCTAATAAGTGATGGATATGAATTGTAACTATTACTTTAGCATAATTATATGACTGAGATAACAAAAGTCAAAGCAAACTATTTAATTTATAATTATTCTAACTCAACAGTGTTCTAACCTCAAAGACAATGAAGATATTTTTTCCTTCAGGAACTCCAATAATTTGAGTAACATCTCTGATTGTCACCTAAAGTAAAGATAAAGCAATATTGTTGCTATGACAACATATTAATTTAGTCCAATAGTACTAGCCTTGACTTTGTGGTGAAAGGAGATCTCATTTTTACTGAGGGTATCAATGCTACCGGAATCAGAAGTTGGTGATGCTTTCCTACACAAGTAGAGAATAATAAGTTCTTACAGTAAATGTTAGACTATATACATGAATTTTAAAATGACACTTTCAAGTAAAACATTCGAGTTTTGAAATACAAAATATTAAAAGGGAGAGAGCACGCTTCACATGGTAGACAATAAAGTTGCATTAAGACATTTTTAATAATACCCATAATGTAGTAGTAAGTACTATATTAAATAATATTATAAGCTTTGTTAAGTGTTAAATAATTGTTATTTTCTAATTAAAATAATGATTGTGACATAGCCATTCCTCTCTAGCTTACTTTTTCTTATTACTGAGACCAAATTCTGCAGCAATCAGATTCTGTCTCTCTAAATTTTCAGTAAGAATGATCAAATTTCGTTGTAGTTCATCAAGATAACGAGCACGGACAATTCGACTCTGACCAACCAAAAGTCCACAACATTCACCCTAAATAAACAATGTCATAATATGATGCAGAGACTCTCTCTCTCTCTCTCTCTCTCTCTCTCTCTATGCATGAGAGGAAGCAAAACACAAACTTGTTTTTATGCTACATGATATAGCAATATACATATACATGTACATGTACATATTGAAGCCTTTATCTCATACAAATATGCACGAGTATACAAATACTATCTACATAAAAATAATTAAATTAGAGGCATCCTTTCTAGCATTCCTCTCCTTAAGAAGTCTATAGTAGTCTATAGTCTATTATTGTAATATTATTACTAAAATCTAATGTATAGTTTACATATTAACACATGAAGCCTTTCATGTACTTAACCACAATTCAATATCATTATAAGAATACCAGCAAGAACCATTAGAAACAATATCAAATTATAATTATTAAATTGTTCATGCTATTATTTATTTTCAATATATTACCTTTTTCACAAGATCTCTCCGTTTGTTTAGTTCTCTTCGTACTACATCTTCTTGTTCTTCTGGATTGTTTAACTATATAATAATAAAATTATACATTGGTTTAAAATTACAATGCTATATTGTCAGTAAAATTTCAATTAGTGTACACAAGGAGATGATATAAATTATACAGTGTATTAAAATGCTTATTTAACACTAAAAAAACATAACATTAGAATATAAAAAGTCTATTGTGAACATGAAAAACAAAAGGAAGAGTAAGTCAAAAGACAATAACTCCTGATGATATCAAATAACTTTTTATTAAAAATACACTCAATCTTAATACCCTGATGAGTCATGTTTAAGTATATAACAAAATGTACAATCAGAGCTACTTGTATTTGGGAGATGAAAGTGATAAACTATTTAGCACATAATGTATTTTTTGATACTATCAGGAGTTGTCTTATTATTTGTTCTTCCTATTTGTCCTTGACACAATGAAACTATGACAAGAAAGGGTGCTTGATGCTTTGGAACTCATCTATATTATCTTTGAACATGAAAGAGAGAGACAGAGACAGAGAAATAGACAAATAAAAACAGACACAAGCTCTTACATGGCAAGCTCGAAACAGTGCTTGATGTTCACTTCGAGAGATCCCCAAAATCGTTTGGAACATTGAATACAGCTCATCTTTATCAGCAGTCCCAGACTGTTTGGTCAACTTCTTTTTTTCTTTCTCAGACATTGTCATCTGACGTCCTAGCTCAACCAGCTTCACAAAAGTGCTTACCCAAACTTGAAATTTGGGGTCTCCTTCAATGCGTTTAGTCAAACGCTCACCAGGAACAATTTCATTGACAGTGAATATATCTCTAAACTGTCGTGCAATAGCAACTCGAAAGGTGTGCTCAATCTCTTTCGTGGAAAAACCACCTCTAAAGCATACCACCTTGACATCATCCCTCAAGAGAATATTACTAAGATACCACTCAACTGTTGTGCAAAATTCAGAACTCTTGATACATTTCTGTTCATTGCCTGAGAGAATCAGCTCTTGAAATAGGCTCTTCTCTTGATCCACACAAGATTGCAAGACACCGCAAATTTTAAAATAGCTTTCTTCATTCAATTTTGGCTTAGGAGGAGTTGTCTCCATTTGGAATCTGGCGTTGAATGGATATGCAATACAGCGAGCAACAAGAAGATAGAGCTGTTTCATTTGTAAAGGTGTATCTTCATAATTGATTTCATCTTCAGACAAAGAATCGACACTGTCCCAGCGAAAATTATGCTTCTGCCATTGAGCAACTGCTTCACTCGTCCTACGAGGACCAGCACCCTGAAAATAATAGGTTTTCTAATATCACAGTAACTATAGTGATAATAGGTTTTCTAATATCACAGTAACTATAGTGATATCAAATGATGAGCAGAAATTATGACTATTTATGTATATGAAAAATGAACACACTTATTATAGGTATGGCAGCAATAATTAGCAAAAAATACTATAATCACCACAATATTAAATCCTTCCCAGTGATTTATGCTACAATATAATCAATTTTAACACCAATGTTGGTGCTGTAACTCGATATATATACACAACAACTATTGATCCGATTTCTCCAAAGTCTATAAATTTACTATCAACTCCTTCATTCAGTTTATTATAACACTCACAGGATGTGGTATTTTCAGGACATCACTACTAACACCATCTTCATTGTCACTAATATCAACAGGTGACCAATGTTTAAAACGAACAGCACGTTGACCAGCAGGATCAGATGAGGGTTGATTAGAGGGGCTCAGACGAGATGCCAAATACTCTTCTATTTCTGAATCACTACTCGCATCGTCGACAATCATACTAGAAAAAGAATAGAAACACATTAATGTTAATTTAATGAAAACAATTTTAATTACTACTTTTAGGGTTAAATCATATGATCAAAGCTACATTATTTATTGGTAAAGTATGTGCTTATCATAGTTCCTTTCTCACTTTGGTTCCTTGTAGAACAGACGATCTTTTGCCCTAACTTCCTATAATAACTCTATGGTGTAAACATTAATACGTTTAATTAAAATAGTTTCATGAGGAAAAGGGTTAAAAAAAATTTTTAGGCGTACACACAGGGTTAATATAACAAAAACTCCACTATGAAGGACACGATTGTATTACGATCGTCTACGCTGCTATCTGAGGTATCTCCACATTTCAATTATCCTGATCAAGTGAGGTAAGCTGAGAAGGAGCTTAATTAAAGACCTCATGCATGCTTAAAGGCAATATGAGGGGCGTGGCCAGTAATAGTTAAGGCTACCCCAAGTACCCAATGTAGAAAATGTTATGTAGTATTTTTTGTATCTTTACAGTCAGTATTTTTCGGATACGTATGGAGAAAATCACATTGTATTTAAAACAACTGAAACACTAGGTAACTATGAGAAGCATGTTGTTGTTCTGAAATTTGATCAATGTGGTGTAGCTAACAGAGTAAAGCAAAGGTCAGTACTAATGGGTAGATAAAATGGATGGATAGATAGATTAATGGATGGATGGATATGTGGGTGGATAAATGAATGAAGAAACAGCTAATGGATAGATAGATAGAATATCAATGAATTGATGGACAGACTGACAGAAAAAGGATGGACAAAGAAATTAACTGTTTTGGTGAGCGAACAGTTTTGCTCTTTCAAAGGTATAATGGTCGAGTTCTATTCAATTCTCGTATCACTACAACATTTCTTGATGCTCGACAAGTTGATGAATTAGGTCTTGACAAAGATAAAGTTGCTACTTCGTTAAGCACAAGTAAAAAAAAGAAGAAATTGCAACCAGTTCAAAAGGAACAAGAAGAATGGATGTATAGACATGGTTTATTAGAAGAAGAAGAGGAGGAAGAAGAAAAAGTTAAACGTAATTATGAACTGCTCTTTTTTTCAGAAGGAAATGATGAATCAGCTCACTTTGATCAAAGTTATGAATCTTATGACACTGTTTTACCACCTGCTATGCTGCCAGGAGACAGCACTTACACTAGGGACCATTATTCTAGAAACACTGCTGACTTGGACAATGACGATCAAGATAGTTGGACTTACTATCGCACAAAAAAAGAAAGAGACAGAAGAAGGAAAGATAGAAGTTATGAGAAAGAAAGAGACAGGTCTTATGAAAGACACAGACGCCATCGTAGTTCATCATCAACATCTTCTAGTCACACTACCAAAAAAGATACTAGCTCACGAAGTTCCAGGAAGAGATATAGAGAAGATAGGACTGAGTCCTATAATAGCAGCCGTTCACAGTCCCAGTCTCTGAGTGATGATATGACTCAAGATTCAATGCTACAAAGGGACACCTCTTATCCTAATTATACATACGATTACAATGAACAATATTACTACAGTGAGTCACAGGACTATGTTGAGACAGACAGTACAGGTATTCTTTCACAAGACAACACAGAATGGGTAGAGTATTATGGCTCTAATCCCATTGTTAAGGAGGAACCAACAAATGATGATTCCGAAAATGAGGAAGATGATTCTGATAACAATGGCCAAATTAAACAAGTTAGTTTTGTTTTGGGTGACTGTCTGGCAATGTTGAGGCAAGACACTAATGCTCCAACTGATACTGATAAAGCTAGTAAAGAATCTGTTGATAAAAAGGATAAAACAAGGCATAGCAACGATTCTAAGAAACATAAGAAGTCTCGAGAGAGTCGTCGCACTTCTTCAGAGAGAGACCATCACAAGAGAAAGAGGAGTCACAGCGAACAAGACTTGGAGTCAGACGAAGGCAGTAAGGAACTTCAGCCTCCAAAGAAGTTGCCCAAAAGTAGGAAAGATGACAGTCAACACAGTAAGGATCATCATCAAAAATCAAATGAGTCAAGTACACCAGAAAAGGAAGAATCTGTAAAATCAAAACATGAATCTAGTCCACTTAAAAATGATGATTCCACAAGATCATCACAAAGTAA
This sequence comes from Xestospongia bergquistia, assembly GCA_963965975.1. NCBI lineage: Eukaryota > Metazoa > Porifera > Demospongiae > Haplosclerida > Petrosiidae > Xestospongia > Xestospongia bergquistia. The sequence continues at coordinate 4,137,991 of OZ014425.1, forward strand.
AGAAACTATTTCTAAAATAGACAGTTCAGGTCAAGAAAAATCCACACAAAAGAAGGAAGAGCATGTCAAAAGACATTCTACTAGCAAGGCATCTAGGGAAGATTCTAGCCGATCCTCGAAAGAATATGGTACCCAATCAGGTAAGACAGAAGAGACAAAGAAAGAGCATACAAGTAAGTCAACTTCTAATCAGCCAGTAAAACATTCATCTACACAATCACAAACAAAAGAGCCTAAAAAGGACAGTGCATCAGGCAAATCTAAAAAGACTGAAAAGTCTCTTCCAACAAGAGATGATTCCACCCAAGAAACCAACATATCAAGTAAAGAAAATTCTAAGCAAGAATTGTCATTCACTCAAAAGAAAAATGAGTCCAAAGAAGGCACTGATAATAGTAAGAATGATGCAATGTCTCAAGCATCCACGGTAACCACACCTACGAACACCACGGCTACTACAACACAACCCATACTTGCTGGTCCTCCTTCTAATATTGGGCCTGCCTTGACTTCAACTCCTCTAGTTATACCAGGCAGCATAACCACACCCTCCGTTATGCCTGGCCCTCTTGCTACTATGGTACCTACCTTGGCCTCTACACCTCTAGTTACATCAACTAGTGTAGCCACACCTTCTAGTGCACCTACTCCCACTGTACCAATAATGGTTCCTATATATTTACCCTGTACTCCTGAATATCAACAAATGTTACTAACGCATTATCAACAACTAGCGTTGACAAATCCATCAGCCAGTCTATGGCCATATCCAGTAGAAGATAGTCAACAATTCACACGATCTCGATCAGGCACTCCTGTTATGGATGAAACAGAGGAGGTTCATCCTGCTACAACTACTACACCTATAGTGGAGAACAAAGTACCATCTAATACTTCAGATCTTCCTATTGCTACTACATGTACTGATGAATTACAACAAACTCAATCTACTACATGTACATCTACTAATTTTAACAATAAATTGCAATCTGCTCCAATTTCTCAAATTCCAGTTACACAGTCAATTGATACTGCCCACTTCACTCTGACAAATAGTACTATTACCTCCTCTGTTGTTACTACACCTCCTATTGCTCTAATACCAATGCCAGTTGCACAAAGCAACAACAAAGTTGGCTCTGTGGAACCATCAAATAAACCATTTTGTTCAGAACCAAATCACACAACTTTAGAGACTCAGTTTGACTCCGTTGATAGTTATACTATACCCGTTACTAATATCCCATCTGTCTCATATGAGCCTGCAATATCAGACAGTTTTATCGCAGACGTTAGTCCTCATACACAACTTCTGGACCCTAATGTCATCCCACAACCTCTGGACCCTAATGTCATCCAGATCCCTAATGTAATGCAGAAAGATGAAGAAGAAACTATGATAGAAAACCCTCCATCTCCTTTGTCATTAAAGGTACAAAGTACACTATATATATATATATATATACATATATATATAACCGTATTGAGGTCATACTGATTATCTTTATATAGAGAATTGATCCTGATGTTAATTTTAAGAAATACAAATCTGAAACTATGAAGGTATTACTTGCATATACTCACTGTACATAACATTCTTTTGATTTTATTATAGGAGTATTGGGAACAAGCAAAAATCATGTTAGCATCAACTAAAGTCTTAGCTAGGTAAGTATCATCATTGTCTTATTTGCTGTATTAGACAATGCAACAATAAATAAATACTTTTAATTTCAAGATTTGTGCTACATTGTAAATGGTTTAAGAAATGTGCTTGAATCAAATATATATACAAACGGATATATCATAGATTTCCAGCTTTTAAAGTCTATTTAAGCCTAGCATTGTTACAGTAAAAATTTTAGTTTAAAACAATAAACATTTTTCACATTAATTACTCAACTGTGTAATGTTATTAATTAGCTAATTAATATGTTTGTTATACTCTCACAACCAACTATTAAACACACTGTTTAATTACAAAGCAACAAATTGTTGAATTAGTAATTCACATAAACTCTAGATTCCATAATGATTTATCCACGTAAGCTACAAATTAGTTGTTAAAAATAATTGATTAACTTATACAGTGTGCAGTGAGTAATTTTGACAGCTTGACATTAACTTTGGATTCTATATTAAGATACAAATTGACGTTATTTTTATGGTATGGAGAAAAGAACATTTTATGTAAATACCATCTAGTAAATGAGTAATACTAAAAGTTTATTAAAACTTAATTAATATTGTTATTACATGTTTTTTTGTTTTATCTTTTAGTGTTAGTGATCCTAATCAGTTAATAGATATAACTGCTTCACTTGAAAAGTCTCTACAATTAGTCGCTCGTAATTTGTTAACTAACTTTAGGAAAAGAACTGGTATAATAGAGGATAGAATCATTTGATAATTTGGTGGCCATACTTTGCCATTGTTGTATTATATGCACATTTCTTGTCAAAGGTCAAAGTGCAATGTATAATACTTAATAAATAAATAATATGGTTAATAAAATCCACAACAACTATTTATTATTATTTTTGATAAATTGCACGTAACTTGTCAACTAGTGACTTTGGTTTTTCTTCAACCACAAGTATATCTTCTACATTTGTGGCAGAAATAAATCCATCTTCCAAAGCTTTCTTTAACTATATGAAAACAAGGAAACATAGTCTCAAATATACATTAATTACCCATTCAAGAAAATGATCATAATAACCACATGTGTTCAAGAGAGCCACAGGTCGAGAATGGAGTCTCATTTTACTCCTGGAATGTAGAATGACATAATCATATGAATCATTAATACCAGACTATGAGGGTAATGTTATATTTCAAATATTAGTATATTACGGGTCAATAGACAGAACAAATGTCCAGAAGAACATTCTGAATTCGGGTCCAAGTTACGATTATAGTTCCAATTTTTAACCCTTTAAATACCAAGTGTTACATGTGGGTGTCCACTGGACCAGGTCTGAACCTGGAATGAATTTGGAGTATCCTTCTGGACTTCCATAGAATGTACATATCATGAGTTTACCATGTAAGCATTTCAGTCAACTCCTCCATGGTTCCTAATCCACCAGGCAAAGCAATAAAAGCATCTGACTACCAGTTAAAATGAAATTATTAAGTAAACAAAATGATCAGAGAGTACTTTATCAAATATCATTTTCTTGCGTGAGTGCATATCTTGTACTACAAACTCCTCTCCAATTGTCTGGTGTTCAGGCATTACTAAAGCATTTAGTAGTACAACATGCAATTAAGGAAATGTATTACCTGCAAAGATGTTAGGTATTATGGCAGTCAATCTCCCACCATTTTTAATTGTAGTATCAGCTACAGCACCCATTAGTCCACATCGACCACCACCATAAACTATACCAATGTTGCACAATGCCAAATACTGGGCTAATTCTGAAATAGGTTGAAATGATTTTAACATAAATATGCACTTTTATTATCATTATTATTATTCAGACTAACATTTTATTTATACTCCATCTATATATGGTTATTGTATATATTGGGAGAATTTTTTGAGGTAATTCATGAAGCCAAAAATATTTCATTCCTACTATTCAGTACTGACTAGTGACATAAAAAGGAGAAAACACTATACAATCTGAATATATTGTAACTATACAACAATCACAATCAATCACTCAAAGGAATAATGACACAGTGTGAATTGAAGTACATTGGGGTTTTTAATAGTTCAATGTGACATCATATCATACCATTCATATTGACCTATTGCGTGTTGTTCATACTCTGGTCTTTTGCCCTTCTGAGAACCACAGTAAACAGCAACAGCAGATAACTTGCTACAGTCATGTGCCATTATGATGATGAAAGGGTTAAATATTTGATTAATGTTGCCATAATTAGGTGATTATATGATATCATTTTTACACATTCGTTAGTAACAATACAACCCAAGATTATAGTGTTGTCATACATCATTTAATTAGACACTATCACACGTTCTTTAGTAACAATACAACCCAAAGTAATTATGATCTGTTGTTAATAAATATCAACTGAGACAATACAAGTAGACTAAAGGGACTCTCCTGGTTGACACTTATGGAGCTAATAATAAGAGTGAGATACTAATACAATAACTCAAACAATATAATGACAGGAATTGGTGTTAGTAATAACTAGTTGTGCTTATCCTAATTAATATGATTATAGTGTTGCCATACATCATTTAATTAGACACTATCACACGTTCTTTAGTAACAATACAACCCAAAGTAATTATGATCTGTTGTTAATAAATATCAACTGAGACAATACAAGTAGACTAAAGGGACTCTCCTGGTTGACACTTATGGGCTAATAATAAGAGTGAGATACTAATACAATAACTCAAACAATATAATGACAGGAATTGGTGTTAGTAATAACTAGCTGTGCTTGTCCTACTTTGGCAAATAATATTAAAAGATTAAAAGGAAGACAGATTAATATTAGAATATAATTATATTTCTATTAATATATACAAAGCATCAATATTTGCACACCTTTCCATTGATAATACATATTTCTTTATACTAGTAGATGGTCCTGTTAAACACTGATAAAATGCTAAAAATATAAATATTATTGAAAACATTTGCATGAGAGGAGATATTATTATTTATAATCATGTACAAATGGCAACAAAATAAACAACTGTCCGATGACAAAACAAGTCCATATTTTGCTGTTCATATTAATTCTTTTGGATTTGAGATCTGATTAAGTCTGTATAGTTAGTTTATAGTTATACAATTGTACTTGTCCTGAATATAGGTTTGCAGGAGCACCCTATAACAATAATGTTAGGATCAGTGACACACAGATCAGCAAATAGAAAAACAAGAGAATAAAGAGAAAACATTTTCTATAATTGCTGTTGATGTGATTTGGTTGTACTAGATTGGATGAACTTACAAATTTATAATTGGACAGAAAGACATTATAATTACTATATCATATGATCTTGTAACAGCAATTCAAAGAATGTGCACCAAACTGCCTCCAAAAAACAACATTATATATTGTATAATATTATTGCACTATAGCATCATCATCCACCATCACAGACTATACCAGTATAATTTGTGATTTTTCATAGTTGCATATAGACTAAAATCAGATATACTATATATATAACACAATAAAATGCTTATTTATTAGGTTTTAAGTGCTGAGAGGCCAGAAACAACTGCAGATATGTTGTAAGTTGCTTATCATATAGCCTCATATCCTTTGTCAAAAAGCCTGAATGTGTTCATGGCTAGATCAGTGCCATCAAAAACTCTTTTCCATTATAATCATTTCCAATGTAAATTACAAAGATCTTAATAAAATCTGTGTAGTACTTTTTGACAATATTCATTTTCATTCATCCAAGATCAGTCACTGTCTGTCTGTCTTGACAATAACAACTTTAAGACAACTTACAATAATGATAAATAACACAACATTGAAGTATGACTTGCTTTTATTTAATGTCAATTTAGTAACATTTTATCAGTACATATTTAACAAAAAACATTAATTTTACATCAAATTGATAATATTGACAATGAATTTAAATATATATATATATATCTATCTAATAGCAAGTTTCTTGCAGATGTAAGGTTTGTGATCAGTATTATCACAAACAATCCAAAAGTCCAATGTAGTCTGTTGATGTTTGTAATGTACTTTTTCTTTGAGTCAACTTTTCTTGTTTCCAAGTAGCTGTAACCAATATGGTAGTACGTAGTAGACTATGACAAAAAAGTCTTAACTAGTAATGTACAGATCAGAAAGTATATGAACAGGAGCACTAGAAGAAGTAAGAACTTGACAGAATTTTCCATACTAACTCTCCACTTTTAAGTAGCTGCTATGATTTACAGAAGAGAATCTGTTTATATAGACTTCCAAGATTTCTATATCCTATTAAACAGGAAGTAGCACTAACATGTGATAAGCACGTCACAATTTTTACAAGTGAGCAATTACATAATTTCCTGCACTTACTTAATTTTAACCTTCTTGTTAGGAATGAAGCCATAATATCGTATAAAATATTTGGCATAAGGTAACGAGAGCCGATTATACAAAAGTAAGATGATGTTATCATATTACTCTCTGGATTTAAAGGATATGAACTAATTATACGATATCCTGACCACTAAGCGGTCATGTATCACGACACAACACTATCTATCTTATGATATTCCTATATATGGTCAACTATTAACCACATTGTGTCGTTTTAACATTCCAGTCCATGTCACTAGATCACCTTTCAGAACCATTACTGACATCTCATCTACTTAGTCTTCATAATATTTGAACTGGAGTATTGTTAGGACTGGAAGATGGAAATTGTATTGAGTACTGGAACTGACCTTGCCTGTGCCAATTGTCTTGTTACTAAGCAACCAATCAGCTGTTAACAACATTTAAACAGTATCTAATATAACTGTTCTTGCATCAATTGAATGGTGTGAAAATTTGAATTAACATTATTTGTTATAATGACAATACTGGATATCAGAGTGCTGGAGGACAGCTCAAATATCTAAGCATGGCATTAGAAATGTTAAGCAACAACAGAATTCTTGGAAGTATTCCATATTCATCGTGTCTAGACAAGCATGTCAATATACAACGAGTCACTTGACATTAAACAGTAGTCAGAGCACTAAAATTTTAACATTACTTATTTTTAACATTAGTAAGTTATTTTATCATTGGTAATCTATTATCAACAAACCAACCGTCCCTTGTCCTGATGCTGTACAACAAATTGAGAAATACTCTAAAAATTAAACAAGTAGAAACATCTAAAAAAAGTTCAATATCAAAGCTCATCTTTTGGGTTTTCTTCAGCCTAAAATAACAACAAAATTAGATGACTGCATCTCATAATTTTGTACTTACTTCAGTCTTTTCTTCCTCCCTTTTCTCTTCCACATCCTCCTTTTTCTCTTCTACATCAGGTTCTTCTTCCTTCTTATCATCATCTGTTACTTCCTCTTCCCCTTCCTCTTCATCTGGAGTCTCAAAAACTTCTTCCTCAGTCTGAAAGATAAAGTTATTGATTAAAAAACAAAATTAAACCAAAAAATATGAGGATACAGACACAATTACAATTGGACACAAAAAACTGACAAGTGAAGACTTTATTAGATATGCTTCAGTACTTACTGGAGCATTGACGTCTACTCCTATACTCAGTCGCAACATACGCTCTATACGACCTGCAAATTCACTAGATTCATCAAGGAAATAGCCTCCTCGTAGTTTTGCTGTATCCAGAAGTATCTGAGCCAAATCAATTGTCACTTCATCTTTAGGATTAAGCTCGACTCTTTGCTGAAGTTCTTTTATAAGTGGATGACGAGGATTAATCTCTAGAGTCTTCTTTTGATTCAAATAAAATCTATCATAGTGGGGACATTAAATTAAATTGAAATGAGCAGGTTTCACTTACTCAGTGTTGGGGTCTTTGCTTTGAGCATAGGCCTGTGCTCTCATAACTCTTTCCATATTACCAGACCAGGCATATTGGTTAGCAACAAGTGCACAAGGAGAAGTGGTCAGTCGATTGCTCACTACAGCTTTCTCAATCTGGTAAAAGAAAACAAAAGATAAACCAAATCGTATCATTTATTACTAATTGCTATATTTGGTTTAATGTATCACCCGACAGGTTCCAGAACCACAGTATGAAATACTGACAGTCTGGGTTTTGAAGGTGTTCTAATTTTGGCCAGGGCGAAGATGAATTACCCATTACAATAAAGACAATTCATAGAAGTAACTGGCCAAAGTGTCTTTGATTTCTAATACTTACTACAAAAGTACAGTGGGACAGTCTGAGATCAGCATATTTTACTACTGACTGATCCCTACTCTAAACATAAGTATTAAAGTATGTAGTTTTGAGTTTCAGACTATCCCACTGGGCCATGGACCAAAGGTCAGACTGTCTTATTGTAACTTACTGATCCAGAAAGAGCAGTTTCTGTGAGCCATGTAGTTAAAGGTTTAAATATTTCCACTAATTTCTCAAATTGTTGCTGATGTGCTTCACTTTCATCTGCAAACTTAAGACCTTCTTTAGCAGCACTGTGGAACTTCTTGCCTAAAAAGATAAAAGAGGCAACAAACTACGCTCAAAGTGTTTCATTTGTACAAGGCCTTGCCTTCATATTCTGGTAAAGCTTCCATACAGTATTCATCAACTGGATCACTAAGATAAAGGACTTCATAACCTTTCTTTAACAATCGCTCCACAAATGGCGACTCTTCAGCCTATACAGAAAAATGTAGTAAAATAGAGAAAATAGCCAGTACAGGCTTATAGGCAAATTGGTAAATACAATAGCATGTAAAACAAACTCTATTGTATTGGTATTATATACTGAGTACATTAATAAAAATACTACTGAATGTTTACTAAACCACACCTCATTATACATAGTAGCTCACCTCTTTCCTAGTGTTAGCAGCCATAAAATAGATGTGTTCTTGTTTGTCCTTCATCCTTTCAATGTACTGATCTAAGCTAGTCAACTTCGATGGATCATTGGATGACTCAAAACGTAGTAACTTAGCAACACGACTCTTGTTTGGGAAATCTTCAACTACACCTAGTTTAATGCTAGTACTATATTGTGCCCAGAACTTTTCATAGGTTTCTTCGTCTAACTTCTTGAGCATATCAAGTGCTTTACGGACAAGTTTCTTCTTGATAACTTTGAGAAGTTTGTGTTGTTGAAGTGTTTCACGTGAGACATTCAGAGGCAGATCATCAGAGTCAACCTTAGAAGGGAAAGAATTGAAACAAGTTATTATGTCAATGTATTACTTACCACTCCATGCACAAATCCCAAGTAACGTGGCATCATATCTTCAAAGTTATCAGTTATAAACACTCTTCTTACATAGACTTTGATTTTATCAGTGGGTTTTGCATACTTTGTGAACAAGTCATTAGGAGCAGTCTGAGAGAGGCAGAGAACATAAAAACCAAGTGAACACAAGGTCCTACAACTTACAGCTGGAACATATAAGATAGCTTTAAAAGTGACTTCACCTTCAGCAGTAAAATGAATTTTAGCTAGAGGGCTTTCAGAGTTCTACGAGACACAATAACAATGTTACAACCTGTTACCATCTAATATCTTTGTACCTTTGTAAATGCTTTATAAAAAGCTTCATAATCTTCATCATCAATTTCTTTAGGACTAGCCATTTATTTTTTAAATTTTATGTCATTACAAATTATGGTCTTACTTTCTTAGCCAGATAGGTTTAGTATCATTGACAAGAATCCAATCCCAAACTGTTTTTTCAACCTAATTAAGATGACATGAACAATGTGTGTGTGATATTATGAAATATTGATCCCTACCTTCTTAGTTTTTGGTTTATCTCCTTCTTCTTCAACTGTTGCTTCATCATCATCTGTTCCTTCCTCTTTCTTTGTCTCAGACTCTTCCTCTTCATCAACTGGTTCCTCAACAGTTTCAGTCTAAAGACAGAAAGATACAATAAGCATATCAAGTTGTAACTAATTAAACACTATTGTGACTCTGTTTAGCTTTTGTGTACCACCTGACGGTTCCAGAACAACAGTATTTTCAAGAACTGAGTCTGGGTATTAAAGGTGTTCTCATCTTGGCCAAGGCAAAGATGAGTCATCCATCTTATTAAAGAATGACACAAGAGTACACACTCATTGGCCGAGTCATGTATCATTACATGACTACTTTATACTCTTACATGTACACATTACATCACGTTACATCATGTTCTACACTACAAACATAAATTTTTAAAAATCTTACAATATAATATGCGTTTATATATGTGTGTGAATCTTCTTACCCTACTGCCCCACAGGTAAATAGGAAAGTTAATGAATTGACTGTATTTTCCCACAAGTGTCTTTAGTTTTTCATCTCCTAAAAATTCTTGTGCCTCCTCTTTTAGAAACAATGAAACTGTCGTTCCTCTCTTCAGTGTATCGCCACGAGGATCCTCAACAACAGTGAAAGACGAGGAATCAGATTCCCAAATATACTGCTTGTCATCGTTGTGTTTTGAAGTTACGACCACACGATCAGCAACTAAAGAGATAAGTTAATAAAGTTGGAGTGTATCAGATAATATGTACCCAAGAAAGATGAATAGAACCCTACACCAAATTGACCAATTAAATCATTAGCAGTGCCTGCAGAGTCCGCCAAAGAAAGTTTATCCAAAAACTCTGTTGTCCCTGACTTGGCAATGGTACCAAGATTAGTCTCAAGATCTTTCTTTGTCATGCCTAGAAATAAACAAAATGGAGTCAATTTGAAATGTAAACGAGAGGGACTGACCTATCCCTGTATCTGTTATGTGCAAGGCGTTATTTTCTTTATCGGCCTTAAGAGGTAAAAGTCAAAATTCAAATACAATAAAATTTGACAGAATATCCCTACTTTAATTTTAACAGAGAGTTCTTCAGTGGCTCTCAAAGCTGTTTTGTCAGTTAACGACATGAAACGAATCTTGTCAAGAGCATCAGATGCGTTTGAAATAAGTTCTCGTAGGAAGATCTACAAAACAAAATTACTATTGTCCAAACAAGTCATGACAAAGTGAAAACTACTTAACCACAAACAAAAAGAAGTAGAAATCAATAACTTTATTTAGTCTGTTTTATAAACAACATTACTTTCACTTTCACAATTTAACACCCATGATTAACTACTTTCATAACAACAGACTACTAATTCATGACACTACAATTTACCATATAAAATCAAAGCCTCTTGCCTCCTATAACATACCTATGGTGTCATATGTAATCATTGTGCCATGTCTCTTAAATCATCATCACATAAATACTACCCTATATTATCTTTCATCAGCTGAAATAATTAACTCACCTCTTTGTTTCTATAGAGAGAATTAATAATCAGCTGCATCATTCTGTTGACCTCAGCTTGAAATGTGAACTTTTCTGCTTTCTCTCTTAATGCTTTCATTTCCGCTACACTAAGTCCATCGAGTTTAATGGCTTCTTCCTCCCTAAAATAAATACCATAATTAAACATACAAGAGTTTCTTAAAAAATTTTAAATGTTAATAATATTCAACTCACTTTTGTATTGTTTCGTCATCAGTTCGAAGCGCATCTCTACTAGCACCAATATCAGGGTCAACAGTTGGAGGTGTTTCATTGACTACATCATCATCACCATCATCTTCTGCTCGACAACCTGTAGACAATATACACAAATATAATTATATATAACAATATTATTATTAGCATATACATGTACATTGATATGGCAGTGTTTTTGTTACCTGCAAAACAGGCTAAGCTAAGCAACCCTACAAATAAAACGAACTTCCACTTCATCTCTGTAATAAATAATGCCTTCGTAAGATCTGAATATCAAAAATAGGTGGGTTAGCAAATTTATCTTGCCTTCAGTCCCTCGCTAATGCGAGCGTGGTCTATTCTGATTGGTCGAGTTGAACATGTGCTCGCTCGTGGATGAATTTGATTGGTTAGAGTAAACCGGGAACCTCGCGGTTTGTATTTTAACAAATCAGCTGTGGGACCTGGCCCTGTATATGACAGAGTACACATCTAAGATGAAGTTCTGGTTTACTCTCTTACTGCTTGCCTTGATATGGAGCCATGGGGTAGCCAAAAAGAAACGGAAATCTAGTAACAAAGGAATATGTGAACTCTGTCATGATTTTGCCTCGGCATTTCAAAAAGTGAGATTATTTTTTTTTAAATTCATCATGGTACATTGGATAATGGTAATTGCTTGACAGGGTTTAAAGAAAACTGAAAAGTCCACGTACACTGGAGGGGATGCCCATTGGGAAGAAAAAAACAATAAAGTATTTGCTAACAGGTAACATGTTTATAAAATAAACATTGATGATGTTAGTAATCATATTTAACTCCCTTTTAGTGAAATTAGATTGGTTGAAATTTTGGATTCAATGTGTTCCAGCAAAGATTTTGAAGTAAGTTGTTATGCAAACTACTTGTTGCCATGGTAACACATGTCATCTTAACAGTGTATTAAGTTGTTAGAGAGGTACGAGGAGGACATTGAAAAATGGTGGTTAAAATTGTAAGTTTTACATTACATTAAAGAATGATCAACTTGCTCTCTCACTCAAATAGGAGAAACAATGGTCATTCTGATTTCCGTCAGTGGTTATGTTACACTCATGCTGATGGTATGTACATTAAATAATTATTGAATGTTCTATTCTCATTTTATTTTATTTAGTTTGTTGTCCTAAAGGCACTTATGGACAAGATTGTAAAGGTACTAACTAACAGACATTGCCAATTTTATCCTGTTCTTTTTAGAATGTCCTGGTGGTAAAGACAATCCTTGTAGCAGCCATGGTACTTGTAAGGTAACAAGAGAACCATAGAGGAAGTACTTATCTTTTGCCATTAGGGAGAAGGAAACAAGGATGATAAAAAAGGAGCTGGGACATGTGTTTGTAATAAAGCATATAAAGGTGAACTTTGTGACACTTGTAATGACAGATACTATCTTGATGAAAACAAACGCTGTAAAAGTGAGTTGTTTAACCTAAATTTCTCCAGTCCTGTTGTAAAGTTAATATATCTTGTGAGTTTCCATATTTTACTTTTAGAATGTGATGATGCATGTAAGGAATGTACAGGTCCTACTCCTTTTAACTGCACTGAATGTGCAAAGGGATTTAAAGAGGATGATGACAATGAATGCAAAGGTAAAATGAAACAGGAATTGAAAATGGTATGGCTTATCTTCTCAGATATTGATGAGTGTGTGGAATTGGAAAAGACTGACTGCCTCAAGACAGAGTTTTGTAATAATATTCGAGGGGCCTATGAATGTGCTGGTTAGTGGGAAGGAAATCCATATTGGTATTTACTCTCTCTCTCTCTCTTTAGAATGCCATTATGCTTGCAAAGGTCCTTGCACAGGAGGTACTGTTGATGATTGTGTAGAATGTAGTGAAGGATACCAAAATGTGTCAGGACGTTGTACAGGTAGATGAATAAAGATACACAAAATCAAGTAATAATTTGTCTTAAAGATATTGATGAATGTGAGGAAGGTTTATCTGATTGTAAAGAAGGTACTTACTGTGAAAACCGTGAGAGTACTTTCTTTTGTCGAGGTATAGTGTAGTTGTCACCAATATTTCTAGTGTCGTTATCTCTTGTAGATTGTGATTATGCATGTACCAAGTGTACATCAGGTGGGCCTGAAGGCTGTACTGAATGTGCTGATGGTTTTGCTATGAAAAATGACACATGTGAAGGTCAGTTTAGCAGATAAGCAACAAACTATTCCTTTAACATTGATGGCAATGTCCACTATCCTATTTGTGTCAGTAGTACTTACTGTTGTATTAATATTTTCCTTTAGACATTGATGAATGTGAAGGTAGTCCAAATCTCTGTAATACAACATCGGAATTGTGTATCAATGATTATGGCTCCTACAGTTGTAAATGTAAAGCAGGCTATACTCGAGTACGTAACCAATGTATCACATGGGAAGAGGCGGAGGAACGTCAACGCCAACAAGAATTGAAAAGAGGCAAGAAGAAGAAGAAAGCTAAAGCAACAGGTAAAAGGGATGAACGGGTCGTTTTTCCTTGGTACCACCTCCTCCTACCAGTGACAATATTTTATTTGAGTTATAAGTATGTCAAACCTACGATAGGAACATCAATTGGACTATTGTTTGGGTTTGTTGCAATGGGACTAATAGCTCACAAAATGGTATAATGTATCTATGGTACCATTACTGAACTATATGTATAAATGATGGAATTAATATTGGCCCAGGAGTGTTCAATTTTAGTTTTCAAATTTTTTTACATTTTTGTAATCAAATTTCACTTCATCTAATATTGCATAAATTCAAATGTTCACTCCTTGTTAATTGATAATGTGTAATGATACCTCTTGCCCTTGTTTCAGCTGTTTCTGGTCTTTTCTCCCCACAGATGATGACAATGACAGTGATGATGATGATGATGATGATGATGATGACGATGACAGTGATGATGATGATGAAGAAGAGAATGAACCAGAAACAGCTGAGACAGAGTTAGAGGTCAATGCTCAGCCTTCTAACACACCTACTGATATAAATAATAATAATGATAAAGAAACAAATGTTGTTTTGACCTCTTCTACCAACGACACACCTACCAGTGACTCCATACAACCAGACCAATCAACATCTCCAACTGAAGCATCAGAACCATCTCCAACACCTGTCTCCGATAAAAAACATGAAGAGCTGTAATTTTAGCACATGTTTACTTTTCTTTCACTTTTATAATAGTTTTATCACAAGTCTCAATCTTTAGGTTATATTTCAATAGATTAAAGACACGTGAAGCTTATTAATAGCAGTGTTGTTGCTAGCAAGCAATTCATTTAAAATGGCAGCTTTCACTTCACATGAATGTAATAAAATATAACCACTCTGCTTCCTATGATTTTATTTGAAAGTTTTTGATGAATCAATGTCAATAAAATATGGTTAGTGTTTTGTGTATTGGTACCAACTGTAGTGACTTGGAATGAGATTTTGCATATCTCCAAAAGTAATAATCAAGTTCACAAGCAAGTACATCAGATTGCATTTCTTGTGGTAACAAAAACAACAGTCCTTTACGAATTAACTAATATGTACATAGAACAGAAAAGTAGATGTATTACTAAATAGTTTTAGCTTAATAGAGTATATAAATGTGTCTTAAAATAATAAGTGTGAACATGAGTTGTCAATGACCTATATCGACCTATTTACATTGGGCCACTAACTCCATATATGAGTATTAAACATAACAAAGTGTAGTATCTCCAATGTGAGGTCTACATTGTTACCTTATTCCTAAATGAATGACCTTTACTATGGGGCAATGCTGAACTTAACATGTGGTTTGTTTGATCCAAGATAAATGCTATTAGGTTTCTAATCAATACCTACTTCAATTGCCCAAATTGAACATCCTCTAATTTCCATTTCTTCTTCGCTGCCTGCCTCTAAATGTGTTCCTGGACAAGACACATTTGTCATAAAGAACAAACTCCACATATTTAGAGTGTAACCTTTTTTTAGAGCAGTCATGAGGTCTTCTCTGTATTCTAATGCACCAATATGAAGGAGAGCTTGTGGTACTCTAAATGATATAAAAATGTACAAGAATGTTTAGGTAAGGCCTACCTATAGTCTGCAAACATTGTTAATTTACCGATATCAGTAAATTCTCCATACCCTTTACCACCAAATCGAGACCAGACATCGGCTACAAATATTTGAGCTCTTTTTAAAAATGCAACTATAACGATAGGCAATTCATAATAATACTATTGTCTTGGTTACTAACCTGGTCTTTCTTTATAAGTACCAATGTCTCTGTAACTGGCAAATTTCTCTGCCATTAAATGAACTAACTTGTAAGCACTTTTGTTACATTGTCTCACTAGTTCACGCACATCTCCATGAAACTCCTATATCAACAATATAATTTTATCAGAACTAAAATTATGATACAAATCTTAATTTTAACAAACTAAACAACCTTGCATTAATTATTGAATACCTTATCTAGTACTCTAGCTGCCTCGCGAAGGTTTTCCAACCTCTGAGAAAGGAGAGGAATTTCAGTACCATTACTTGAACGGAATATGTGATTTAACTGTGACTGAGTAATATGACCATAAACTGAAGGCTTGTAAATAAGTATACCTTCCTAAATAAAATATAAAATATTTCTCTATAATTATTAAGTGACCTACTTCTACAGCTCTTTGCAAACAAGTAGAGAGAGAATAAGAACCATTCCATTGTTGACCATTGTATTCCATTGTGAATAAAGTGTCATCAGAGTCTGACCAAAAACAAAAGTTTAATGTGTCCACAAGAAACAACCTAGAGTAAATTGGTTCTTTATAATTAATAGATTCCATTCCATTATAATTACTAAGTACATGTACAATAGAAACTCATTTCTTACTACATACAGAGTCTAGTGGAGTCACGCTAAACTGATATAGTACTATCAAAAGTGAATAATAAATGCTTAATTGATGTAAAATTGTAATGATTGTAACATTAATTACCTACCATTCAAGAACTTCTTTATCACTCAGATTTGGAGGCTCAAGATTATGTGCATGATTGCTTCTTCTCAAGGGCCACTCCTTCAAGATCTAACATTAATCCTCATTATTAAAATAATATTGATATGATGTTTGAAACAACTGACCAAATTGACGCCTTTTTTAACTCCTTTTTCGTTTACCTTCACATATTTGGAATGGGAAGCGATAAATTTAGCAGAAGAAAGAACATCAAGAGTCTCCATACCTTCGCTATGACTAATTTAATTAACTAAATAGGTGAGTCATATCCAGCCACACCTTTCAATTTAATAAGCAACATGGCACAACCATCAAAGCCAGAGCTACGCTCCTATCGCTGGGAAAGACTTCCAGACATGCCTACCGGCAGAGTCTATTGTGTAGGAGGCTATAATGAAGGAAAGCTCTATGTTTTAGGTCAGAATAGCACTTTAAATTGGAGCCAATTGTTACGCCCACATTTTCATGTATTCTATATTATTCTATATTATATGGATTTCCTTATAATGTATTATATTGCAACTTGAAGGCTGTTATGTTATATCTACTTCAACATTTTATTGTGTATTGTAATTTGTAAAGGTAGAGTAAAATCCTTTAATGTTTGCATCATCTACAAATAAGACGTACGTTCTGTAAATGTTAGAAAGGTGGAGCCTGTGGTAATGCACATGACTAAGTTACGGTAGTGTTTTTTTTATTGATTACTAATGAAACAAAACAAGAAATTATTGGTAAGATGGTGATAATGCTTACATGGAACTGTTTATACAAGCTGTACACTACAACCTACATTGTGGTTAAAGCTCTATTCATAATGTATTTTTGGTTTCGATTTCAGTAAAGTGAAAGTTGAGGATACAGAGAAAGTCTTACCTCAGCATCGTCAATATGATATGGCTTTAAGTACTTGCTTCATCACCTTTCTTCATTTTTGTAACTTTTAGTTTAACATTTCTACACAATGTGTGTAATAATTATTAATTTATCTTTCTCGAAGGTGGGTGTGACGAGTTGGGGAAGGCCCTCAATGTAGCTGAAGTATATGATTTCTCCACCAAAACTTGGCATCAACTTCCAAACATGCCGTCATATCGAGCAGCCTGTAATCAGTTGGTTTTCCATGAGAATAAAATGATTGTTATTGGAGGTGTTGATGAAAACCAAACTCCTTTAGCATCTGTAGATTGTTTTGATATTGAACGTGAGACGTGGGAACAACTTCCTCCTCTACCTGTGGGTGTGACTGGACCTTATATTACAAAAGTTGATGAGAAAATCTATTGTATTGGCGGAACAGATAAAAAGGAAATCAATCAGTCAGTCGTGTTTGATTTTGATCGTAATGAGTGGAAAGAATTACCACCAATGAAGACCAGACGATATGCCTGCGGTGGATACGTCTATGAGAATAAGATCTACATAGTTGGAGGTAGAGAAGTGAAAGACCCTATTTTATCTACTGAGGTTTTTGACTTGGAGACTAAAGAATGGACAGAGTTAAAACCTATGACATCATTACGTGTCTTCTATAACGTTATTGGTCATAAAGATTGTATTTACGTTGTAGGTGGTCTTGTGCCAATGGTGGGCTTAAGTAAGATTGTAGAAAGGTATGATATTAAAACAAATCAATGGACTAGAATACAAGATCTTCGAGCAGCACAGTCCGATGGATCTATTGGTGTTGTTGGTGATCGAGTAGTGTATGCTGCCGGATTAGGTATGCCATCTGGTCCTGGAGAAATGCCTAATTGTATGCACTATGCTTATGCTCTTACCCACGGCAAGGATGCCTTTGAACGTCTCCCTAATATGAGGACAAAACGTGCTTCAACTTCTACTGCTCTCTTTGATGGCAAAATGGCTGTTATCTGTGGAGTGGGAGATGGCCGACCACAGAAAGTAGTGGAGATATTAAGTTACACTGGGGACAATTAATAATTAATTTGATAGTCTTTATAATGTTTTGAGTTATTTCTTGATAATAAATATTGAAACACACTAAATTTGACTTCCAATTTTGTACTTGCTACTGCATTCATAATTAAAGGTACCAGTATAAAAGTAAATAATGAAACTCTTTAAGATAGAAACTGTAGTATTTGTTTAAGTTGAAATAACTTTAATGAATAGAATGAAACTCTAGTACAAGTAAAAACTAAATCCTATTTATACAAAATCAAAAACAATAAAGAAAAGAGCTAAGTGACATAACTATTAACACAATTAGCACCAATTTACAGTAAAGATACTAACATAATTACAAACAAAACTTAAGTGTTAGAGTTTAAAAGAGTTGAAAGGATATCACAGAAACTACTTAAGGTGTTCTTTATCCTTCACTATACATATTATGTCTGTATTGTTGTATTGAGTGTTCCATAAATAAATGGACAACGAGTTACAAATAACTGACAACGTGCTTGGACTGTACCAAAATTAAAACAATAACAACGAAATTTAGATTTTTTAAATACTTCCATTATGTCATCAGGATTAGATATTGTTTCACCTGAATTAACATGTCTATCAATTGATGTACTAGTATTTATAGAAATGTTGGCACTATTTTGAAGAGGACTTGTTTGACAAATAAAATCAACAACTATACCTTCCTGTATAATGTAAAGAGAGACAAGTATAGATATATTAAATATTATAAAACAATTGTTATCAATTTGTTATATTATAACTTACATCATTAATAATTGGTGCATCTCCACCAATACATGATGCAATTTCAGCAAACTCAGGAACATTAACAACACAAGGATTTTCTCCAGTAATAGTACATCTATCAATGATATTAATAGAAACACTTGATAGTAAATTTATTCCAGTAATATGAGGTGATCGAGGTTGATTAGAAAGTGGTCTGATTTGTTCAATGGAGTTATTAATAGCTTTGATCTGAGACAATAAGTTATGTAGTTGTTGACGAGTACCAATTACTGATGTATTCTGTAAGACAAATATACATAACAATATTAATAATACCTATTGGTCCAGCAGGAACTATATACTTTAATTTATGTATGTTGTTTATTAGTTTAATATATAATAAAGTATGACCTAATAAATAACTACACATAATGTAGACACTCTACCCAAAATTATTTTCATTGTACAAGCCTTTTTGAGTGCCAATAAAATTTACATTTTAACAGACAAAATACAACTATATTACATACTATATACTAACTTGATTAAACTTCAATTGTTCTAGTTCTTGTGAAATGAGTAATAATTCAACAAGTTGCTAATAGAAAGTATTAAAGATAATAAACATTAACATGACACTACTTACTGATGAGAACCTATTTATTGGAAACGAGGGAACTAGAGAAAATGTAAGACTAATAATATATTAAATCATTAAAGACAAACCTGAACAATTACACACATTTATTAAATTTTCCTTCCTTTCTTCTTGAACAGTTGCATTTCCTGGAATAAAAATCTGCTTTGTTGGCATTGTAATTCCCATACCAATTGTTATAGAAGATAGAATAATTGATATGATAGCCACAGCACCAATAACATATTCTTTAGTAGTAAGATCTTGATGTAAACAAGATTTTATTCCTTTCTTTTTGACAAGGTGTTGATTTTGTGGCAAAACTTGGACATATGACTGGTTTGGGGAGACAATGGCGTCAACTTCTTTGTCTAACACATTATTTTCAACTGGAAGATCCAATTGCTTTGTATTGACTGTAGCATGATGAGCAATGTTAGTTACTGCTGAGACCTTACTGGTAGAAGGACTGTCTCCACTTTCATCAATAATAATTCCAAGTGGATTGTCAGTACTCTTAGTTGAAACACTTTCCATAATCTCATAAGAGGATACTGGCATTTCATAGTCAGCAGGTAATCTTACTGTTGAAATCCTTTTAGTAGTAGAACCATTGTCACTCAAAACACTTTCCATTGTCTCATAAGAGGACACTGGTATTTCGTAGTCAGCAGGTAATCTTACTGTTGAGATCCTTTTAGTAGTAGAACCATTGTCACCTTCATCAATAACTTTGAGGTATTCAAGGAGATCACCAGATAATTTGGTTTGTTCTTTCTCCTGATATGAGGACACTGGTATTTCATAGTCAGCAGGAGGGCAAAGTGACTCAATATATACTTCATCACTAGATGGTCTTGTCTTTTGTATAACAGAATGATTTACTTCATAAGCTTCATTGTCTGTGATAGTTATCATCACATCAGTCTGTTCATAACAAGGATTAGAAGAAACAGAGATGTCATAGTCAGCAGATCTCTTGGCCATTTTTATCTCCTATCAATACTACTACTACACACACCAAATGAACAACAAGTAGCTAAAACATATGACAACTGAGAATAGAGTACTATTATATTATTATTATCTAATTGACATGTTCCCACAAGTATGTTAATTTGATGTAACAGTTAAAGTTATGGAGTTGGAGATATATTATCTTCAGTGAAGATCTAAATGTCATAATATTATAGCAAACAGTAATAGAGTTACTCACTGCTGGTAATAAATGGATTGTGTCATTGTACCCTTGTTCTCTGAAAAAATCGGTTTATAGCCATTTCGTCTAATCCCATTTTGTCTAACAAAATGCACAATTGTCCCATTTCGTCTAAAAAGTTTTAATTGATTTAAATAATGATTTAAATAACAGTAATTACAAAGATACCCAGCGGCTATACGCCCTAAGAAGTTCTTGTAATGTATAATCTCCTGCTTCATGCTTTTCTTTAATAATTTTCAGTCTATTCTCATGGTTTCTGTACTTTCTTCTCTTTCTTCTTGGAAGTCCTCCTGCAGCCAGCTGCGTTAAAGTCACTTCTGTCACAGCTTGTTCAGACTTGAAAAGGGTGACTGCCTCAAAAATGTTTGGGTGTGATTTCCCAGCAAGTTTCTTCATTTTACTGTGCCATCCTTCAGCGCTGTTATTAGTGCGAGGACCCTCTTGTGCATAAACATTCCATGATCGAATAGGAAAGTTGCCATCTATCCATGTACTTTCAAAGTATTGAACAAAACTCTCCTTGTTGTCAAATTCTGGAGAATTTTCTTGTAGTCCACTCCAAGCTAACCTAACAAAAGCTGGAGGAACAAAGGCAAGTGCTATCACTTGATGGATGTATAATTTGAAGTCAGCATCTTCCCTGTAAATTGGTTGGAGCCCGAGAGTCTGCACTTTCCTCCAAATGGCTTGAGTATAATGGAAGTAGCATCCTTTTCTCTCTGCTTGTGGAAAGCAAATGGTAACAGACTGTTGTAATGCTACTTCAAAGTCAGTAAGTACATTCTGGGGTTCAACTTGTAGACCTAAGTTCTGTGCTGTTTCTTTAAGTAGCATGAAGCTGGTGTTGTAGGCTGCTCGAGTTTTACCCGGAAGGAGAAAGTAGACGAGAGGGAACTGTTGTCCATGCTTAAAAACATGCAAGGTGAAGACCTGATAAAACAAACGAGGACAAATCTGGAAAGTTCCATCCATATAGAGAGTGGGAGCCTCTGCTATGAGAGCAAGGTTATTGTGGGTTGAAAACATGAAAACACCATCCCTAGAGCCTAGCATGAACTCCACACCATTTAACGTTCTCATTGCAGGAGACTAGCAGATCATGAACATCTGTGACTGCTCTTCCAGGACAACTTCTGTCTGCACATCTCCAATATATCTGCCCATCTGCTGTTCTTCGATTGAGTGTGTACCTATAACCCCGGTGTATAAGTGATCTAGCTCCTCTTGTTGTTGTAACAAACTCCATTGATTCAATATGTTGTATGTATGAAATAGCTCCTCTTAAGTACTCTACCAATCAAGACATCAAAGCCTTTACACTATTAGTTCTTTGGAATTAGAATTCCATCACCTTTACTGACCTTTATTCAGTTATCTTAGACCTTTTACACTATTAGACATTAATAGACGAAATGGGACAATTATACACTTTGTTAGACGAAATGGGATTAGACGAAATGGCATGACACCAAAAAATCATGAGGGCATTAATAAGAAGAAAGACTAATAGCTCAATTATTCAATGACCAATCATCAATATAATGTGATCCACTTATATAACAGTTACTACTACATGTAGGTCTTTAAAAAAGAAGTATCACATCATTGATTAGACTTTTTTCTTCATGATTCAATGGCACATAATTTTTATAAGTTATACGCGTTTGTAGTACAGTTGACAAAAAATGTTGACAAACAAACAGTTACAACAAATAGTATAAAATAAATCATATATTTATAAACACAATAATGTCTACTCCAATAATAATTATTGAAGAAATAAAAGTTAATTTGTTATATTATCATAAAATACTGTCACAGACAGTAGTTAAATGAAGATCTCTATAATATAATCATGATCATATTGAAATTGAAAATACCTATTAAACTAGGTAAGTGTGACTATGTTCCTGTTATAAGGACATTGTCTAACACAATTGTTACAAATAAGTGACTTATTGTAACTAAAAATATAGAAATAAAATTCCAAGAATGAGTTAAGCAAAATTGTGGTCAATGTTATGTGTGTAATGTTGTATTAACTGATCCATATTGAAATGGACAACGAGTAGCAAAATAACGACATTTTACTGGTGATGAACCAAAATTAAAACATTGACAAATAAAGTTAGACTTCTTGAATACTTCTATTATGTTATTAGGATTGGATATTGTTTGACCTGATAGAGTACGTGTTAGTATTGAAGTACTGGTATTGATTGGAAGATTGGATGCATGAAATGTTTGACACACATAGTCAACAACAATGCCCTCCTATAATGAATGATATATTATAATTATTGTAAGAATTTTTTGTTTTGCTAAAATATGACTTACGCTATTAATAATTGTTAATGGTCCTGGTGCAAAACCTGAATAAGAATTAAAATTTCCAGGAGGGTCAACATTAGTATTACCACTCTTAGTGATAGTACATCTGTCAATGATATTAATAGAGAAACTAGATGGTAAGTTTATTCCAGTAAGATGAGGTGATCGAGGTTGATTAGCGAGTGGCTTTACTTTCTCTATGGAGTTATTGATAGCCTTAATCTGAGACAATAAGTTATGGAGTAAATCTC
Source organism: Xestospongia bergquistia (assembly GCA_963965975.1). Taxonomy (NCBI): domain Eukaryota; kingdom Metazoa; phylum Porifera; class Demospongiae; order Haplosclerida; family Petrosiidae; genus Xestospongia; species Xestospongia bergquistia. The sequence continues at coordinate 4,161,297 of OZ014425.1, forward strand.
GAGATTTATTCAAGATATCTGGTTTCTATATATAGAGAGAGAGAGATAACACAATGCTAACATCACTGATAAACCAACTAAATAAACTAAAGTTACAATACACAATATACATAAAGTAGCTACACATACTCACCCTCCATTGCATCTGCAATGCATGAGGGTTTTGTTACATAAACTTGAGAATATAACAAAGCATTGCCACCAACATGTCAGTAATATTATTATTACAGATAATAACATGAAATTAGTATCCTATTGTAACAGTTCATCAATTAACCAATAGAATTAAAACAACACACTAATTTAGAATATTTGTGTATTGCCCATTCATGTATTGTCATATTGCAATACATTGACTACAAGACCTACATAAACATTACTGATCAATCAACAACATGAGTAGTGTCAGGTACAACATTATAAACATGCCATTGATCCTAATATCATCAACAACTAACTGCTCTCTGCCATCAAATGGCATAAATATTGCTATACAATACATCAGTACTTAGGACAAAGTATATTGCAGTGTTTTGTAGAATTATGCATTGCAATAATTATAGGTACATAATGATATATTGTCTATGTACTACTAAGTCAATTGACTTATAACATATGTACATTAATGGTACAGTCTACTACAATAGTAGCATTAGGGAAGTCATACTAGACATCAAAAAGAGAGAGAGAGAGATGGCATCACTCAACCAAACATAGAATCTGTATAAGTTGTTTTATCATTAAGGTGTACACAATTACCATGACAACCACTATGTTACTAGTAAAAGGATAAATTAGATTTGTACAGTATCAATTAATTTAATGGTACTATGTGCAAGACACAGATCATTTACAGGGCAAACAAGCAAACAATGATATTGGGAGCAACTGTCACACCTTCTAAGTTACAACATTAACAACTACTCACTTGTGATTTTAAACGAGCAAGCTCTAATTTAATTTGTTTCAACTTTTGCAAGAGCGAATTTGGAAGCTGTAGAGATACAAAAGGATGACATGATAAACACCAGCTGTACATGTAAACATACAACATGTCATGTTAACATTGTATTGTTTGAAAACACATGTATGCATACTAGTCTACTAGTCTACTCCTCCTATTCACATCATAATACTACATCTATTATAATATAGTATTAATATTATGAGTATCTTATCAAGGCTTTAAGTAAACTAATGGAAGAAAGAACTCAGTTATGACTAGACTTCTGGTCAAAGAGATGTGTCTCCAGTGTGCATTGTATACATTAATGGTAGTCATTGAAACAGCTTGCTATAGATAAGGTGTAAGGATACTTACTGTGAAGTTGTCATGAGGTCCAACTAAAAAAAAGATAGAAGTTAATTGTAGTTAATAAATAGTAGCAGATAAATTAATAATTTAGATATGGTTGATTGACTGTCAATACTCATATATTTGTAAAAGATTACTCTAGTTTTATTATAACTAATTCAATTATAAGTACACACTATATGTTAGAGTTGTAGATGTATAGATATAAACTGTTGTCATTCCATTCAAAAGGTACTAGAAGAAAACTAATAACAATGAGGTACAATATTTTTACAATTGATTCAACAAGTTCAATCAGCAGTAACAAGTTTGGTGCTAAAATATAATGGGGTATTGAGGAAAGGACCACTAACAAACAGATGTTTCCTTTTGTTTATAAGCATATACCAGCTTGAGGATTGACATAACCACCTCAAACATCCTTTAATTGGAAGGCTTCTATTCTCCACAGACACACCTGTTACTCATGGTAAGTAGGTATATAACACACCCATTAAGTTAGGTAACACACCCACTGGTCTATTGTTTATTGTACAAATAGCAGTTTAATGGCAATCCTGCTTATGATTCTAAAACAAAGTTTACAAAACCTTTAATCATAAACAAAACATACCTAGACTAGGTATAATTGCAAAAACTAATATACTTACTTGTACAATTACAAGAGCTGTTCTTGTTTATAGGGCCAGTTGTTGGTGGAATGGTGCCTCCAATTATGACGATATTAGTTGGGCTTCCATCTGTATTAGTCACCTGGGTCCCTTTAATTTTAACGACAATGCACAAGGCAATGGCCACAATAGATATAATTATTGTAAGCACAGCAAACAAACATAAAATGATATCAAACTTTAATATATCATCTTCACAAGAATAAGATTTTTGATCGAGGCTGCTATTCGGAAGAGAATAAGATCCATTTTGTCGAGTTGTCGCAGGTGTCAAATAGTTCTTTGCTCTGTTTGAACCAATTGTACTTGTAGCTGAACTACTGCCTTTTCCAGAATCTGTTTCTTCACATTCTTCGTCAATTTTACGACTAATAAAGTATGGCTGAGTTCGTTTCTCTGAGTGAGTAGATCCATTGCTTGTAGTACGGCCTCGTCCTGTACTGTGACGAGCATATGAATACGGTGAGTTTCCAGTTGTCTGTGGTGGTGACTGGCTCTGTTCTCCTCCATCACTGCTGATACTTGATGATGATCTCTCTGATGGCATGTTTCTGTAAGACACTGGAGGTGCTGAACTACTTAAGAATGCGTTTGTGTTGCACAATAAATTGGGACTGTTTGGATTTGTAAAAACAGCGCGACTTCTCTTAGTACCTCCTGGAATGGAAATACCACCAGTATGTTCATCTACACTGGAATCAGATAATACTGTTTGGCTGCGCGAACGAGACTGATCGATAAATTGATATGTAGGATTGACAGAGACCGACAAGTAATCGTTGCTGCCACTTGTCTCAGAGGCTTTATCGGAGCCTTGAAACGAAACACCATATGTAGGATTGAGAGCTACCACAGTTCCTACTCTGTACGACTCGATTGATTCTTCTTCACCGATCATTTTCTGCCTCTTTTTCAAATGGAAGTCTTAGATATAAAGACAACTAGAACTGTAGATAGTAACCTCTCACACAAATTTCATCCTGAGAAGAATTGAGCAAGCAAGGGGGATCAACAACGCCCATATAAAATTAAAATAGAGAGTAAAAAAATTAATATTATTATTATGCAATAAAAATGGGGAAAGAATCTAGAACTATCAAACAGTTAGTGGCTTCAATTCAAGCATTTCGTTGCAGCTTGTTTGAGCGAAGAGAGAGCTTCTAATCCAACAACAGTCAATAGCCATTGTTCAGCTTTTGCAGCAACTAATTCCCATTCATCTTTCTGAGCTAAAAACTTTGTCTCAAGGCAACATAAACTCAGTATAGTTGCCCATACTTCAAAATTTTGACCACTTGGACAAACACTCTGTAAATGGGAAAGGGTTTGCTCAAGTAATGTAGCCAGAGAATCATTCAACTTCCAGTACCCCTCAGCAGTCTGTAGTCTCACAAGTTGTGATAAACGATCAAATATACTAGTATCAATACTTGGTTGCGTCTTCTTTTTCTTAGATGGCAATTTATTGCTGCCAAAAACTTTACGATGGACAATTGAAGGGCCTGATTCTTCATCTTCTTCTTTGCACTCTTGATTAAAGCCCAGTAATTGATTTTCAAAGTTTTTTTCACACTGTACAGCTGCAGCCATATTATCATCATCTTCAGAATATTTCTCATCATATTCAAATGATTCAAATGAGTTAAGACTGGAGTTAGAGCCACTAGAATCAGAGTATCTTCTCAGCCTCTCTTTAGCAGCAGTCACATCCCAGATTTTGAGTGCACCTTCAATGGGTTCCTTCTGATCTTCATTGACTACCACATATGCAGTATACGATGATAATACATTAGATTCTAGACTCAACTTCACAATGGATGCTTTCTTCTCAGGCTCAGACCAATTCATAGCAGGTCCATTCCCAGACTGCCAATCTTTAATAAGACATTTTGCAGCCAATTGGTGCACTAACGATGACAAAGATGGAGCAGAACCAATCTCAAAATTTAATTTATGTTCTATAACTTTACCAAGGACCTGTCCAGTAAGTGTTGCCGTACATTGCCCTTGTGCTATACCTCCACCTTTCAAAACACAATACATTATGAGACGTTCTCCTTTAAATACAGCAGGGATTTTGGCAGGAGCCTGTAGCACTTCAATACCAGTAGGAACTGTGAACTGAAGTTGTACATTTGTCACTGAAGGTTGCAGTGCCTTTTTGAGGCTACTGATGACCTGTACATAAATAAAAAAGAACATGGAATAATCAAAATAGCATAATAAAATTTACTTTTGGTTGCATTCTTTCTCCTGCCTGAATAAACTCAGCACTTCCATTGCCAGCTCTAGCCAGTCCTCCCACTAGCTCAGTTGATACACCAGAACCAATTCCAAATGTAAACACTCTTGAAAACAATGTAGAGATTAAGTCTTAATTCATAGTTGATAACAATATATCTACATATAGTTATGATACTACCTCCAGCTTATAGTAACTCACCTTGCTACATGAGCATTCTCCTTAGCAATGCTAATACATGCTTTAGTATTACTGACAGAACCATCAGTTAACACAAATACTTGTCGAGGCAAACCCAGAACCATTTCTTGATTGAATACGTAACGCAATGGTGGCAAGAGTTCTGTGCCCCCTAGATCAGCACTCAATGTCTCAGCATGTTTTAATGCTTTATCCAAATTGGATTGGTTATAGGGAACACTTTGAGGAAAAAGATGACGAAAGTCGCTACCAAACCCAATGATATTAAAGTAACAACCGGGAGGAATACTTTTCAAGAAGAGAATCAGTGTCTCCTTAGCTTGCTTTATTGGAGTACCAGCCATGCTACCACTACGATCTATGAGGAAAACAAACTCACAAGAAGCAGGTATGCTAGCAAAATCTGGGAAAAAATCAAGCATTACAACAGGAGATGACATAAAGTCATTCCCTCCTGTTTGCCCTCCTTCTACGACACTTCGTGGTTGGTGAGGCTCTTTATATGTAATAAACAAAATGAAATCTTTGTCAAGAGAACTAGTACTTTTCAAAGATACTTCTTTGAGGTCAGTCTTATCAATAACAACAATGTCATGAGTAGGTGAAGTAATATTCGATATACTATTAACTCCATCAACTTCAAGAATAAAGTCAGAGACAGTGGCATTTCCATGTGATACTTGAGAACCTCCCTCATATTTAACAGGAGCCAATGGATCAACAGAGCCAGCTGGTGTATAACGAAGTTTGAGGACAGTGGGAAGGGTAAAGCGTACAGCTTCTGGTTCACTTTCTATTGGTAATTCATTGACCAGTTTCAAAGATATTGTAGCATCTCCTTTAGGAGGAAGGTTACCAAGTGCTAGGCTAAATATATCGCCAGTTTTCTCTTCACCTATAGCTGCTGTTAAGCCAGAGGCTATAGCATCATCATAAATTACTCTTGCCTTCTCCTTTTCTTGTATCTGTAAAAAAGAACAGCTAAGACTAATTGCATTCACTAGACAACTATTATTTTGAGGAGGGGCTAGCCTCATCTCTAGGAAATGGTCTGGAGACAAGAGATGTAATTATATACTTACTTCTCCTCGAATTGTTATCCCTCCAATTACAGCTTCGAGACCTACAACAGCCATGGTCTCCTCGAGAGGAAATCGAAATAAAACTTCCACTGGATCATTGGAATCATTATGATAACTGAGTCTAGCTTCCAAACCAACAGTATATCCAGTGAGATGACCCTTAACTCCAATATGCTTCAGAGGAATAGCCTGGTTAGTTTTCTTACTTAAGAGACCATATTCCAAATTGGCCATCACGACACCCCTGCTGTATGCTGAATTAAATAGGTGTGGTCTTTATGATCAAAGATAGAAATTTAATTCAAAAATAGATCACAACACAAATATAAGAGGTTTTAAGTAACATATAATAACAACAACAAGAAAACAACTACAATAGAATTATGATATTGTTAACTAATATAATTATTTATGATTGAAAATGTTTTACATGAGGGTATGTGTCATGGTGTCACTATAGATACATTTAGTGTGTTTATAATTGGACATCGTAAACGAAACAGACTACAAGTAATTATTTCATTTCTTGTTGCTGTATCAGTCAATGCTATTAACGAACACTCACATCTCATCTGTGATTTGGAGAAGACGACATTGGCAGGATCAGTATCACTGATGGTCTGTCCATTTTGAGGAGTGAAACGAAGATTAGAAAGTGGACCATATAAAACAGCTTGATTAACTCCTGTGTTACTAACATGACAGGCTAAATCCAAATTGTAATAACCCTAAAGTATAACAAGACTATTCACTATTTGCTATAAAGTAACTAATTTAGCTAGTATGATATGGATATCAAAAAGTCATTAACAACAGAACTTGTGTTTTCTTAAAGCTTACTAAGAATTGAAATACCATACAGCCATTTTGTTGGAGGCGAAAATATTAAACAGTTTGCCACTAAAACAGTTAAAATAAAAATTACATAATTACTTTAATTAACATTGGATGATACTAGCATGATAAAGGTAGCCAATTCTGAATGTGTCTATCAAAGCATTTGGATATATAATTGTCATTTTTTATACATTCATCTTCCATTTATTGCTTTTTAAAGCAATTTAACATTTTTGTTACTTCCACTTAGAGGTCAGTTTCCATGACAAACATACACAATATTATTAATATCTACACAACTTACATCTACTATGACATTATGGAACTCTGTGGTACAATTAAAGACATGTTGAGGCATAGAACAATTATCCACATATTCATAAATACAACTGTTGAAGACAGCCACATTATGTAGTTCAGCATTAAAATTGAGCCCAGCTATAGAAGCATTTTGAGATGTCACATTGACAAGTGTTTCATAACAAGTATCATTAACATTAGTGATAAATGTGCTGATAGAGTTTGCCTGTAATCTGAGACTGTTATCAGTGGTATTACTCTGAATGTGTGAGTGTGTATGAGAGAGAGAGAGAGAGAGAGAGAGAGAGAGAGAGAGAGAGAGTTAGATCTGAACAGATACTGTTTAATTTGTACCTGAGATACAAATGCATCGATATCACTGTCCAATAATTTTATGAGGTTAGTCAGATTTTCAGTCTCTTCCTGGATTGGGAATGAGACAGAATGGGAATGACGATAAACATAAACATACATACCCCAAGAAACAATCTTACATAAAACAATTACCCAAGAAAAATGATATGTAAAACAATTACCCAAAGAAACAATATTATGTAAAACAATAACAGTATACGGTAAAACAAAAGACCAAAAACTGTGTTTACTAACACTAACACAAGCATCCTTCTCTGTAATCCATCCATCTAGTATCATGAACATATTATCATATACTGTGACAGTTCCCATAGTTCATGATGATACTTGCTATCACCAATGAATACATCTACTATTATTCACACATACACAGGTAGAATTAACTTAAATATTTCACCTCAATACGTATTATTATAGAAGATAGATTTGGAGCTAGAGAAGGAAGAGAATACATAAAAATCAAAGAATTAATACATCCTGTCTGGTTTTTACATTATGTGCTCATGTTGGTACACATTACAACACATGTCATATTTATCACACACTATTACTACAAGAGGGGTGGTTTTTGGTCAGCAATCAATACAATGTTCACAGCCCCAACAGTCAAGACTACAAGAAATCTATTGAAAATTGCCTCTGCATTCAGACTGGATAGTCCTTTATTAGATAAGGTTTGAGTATCAATAAATCTACCACCAACAGTAAGAGATATTGCACATGGCTTGGCTCTTGTATTAACACTAATTGAATAAGTACCAATATGTCAACACTACTCCACACTAGTTACAGTATAAATAACCTTAGTGTTAGATTACACCTGCTCTCAATATATGTATATATATAGACATGGAACCTTACAGCATTTACAATGCCATTGATATAAGATGTGTCCATGAACAAGCTGCTCACTAATTAATAACAATTGACTAAATAAAATCCTGTCCACCTCAAACATAACAATATTATGTTGTATTATGTAGTTTAAAGGACCAAGTATGCTTGAAATGCTAGCTAATTTGAGATGCCCTTTTAAGGCATTTCTTTGCTATCTGCTTGTTAACATAATAAAGGTGTAAAATAAACCCTCCTCCTTTTAGAATGGGGCTCCCTGTCAACAAAAGACTATTGACTATCAATGACTATGAAAACAATTAGCATGAAATCATAACTATATATACTATTACCATTGATAAAGCTTTGTCTAGAACAGGAACTTAAGTCTAACTTCATTGATAGTACAAATTCAGGACAAATACCATTAGTGAATACACATGTAAGTATTAGTAGACGAGAAACCAAACCACAACAGCCAAATTGGACCTCCCCCTCCTCTACATCTACTGTTATACCTCCTAGTGGTCATGTGGTTTGTTTGCATAAAGATAGTAATTCTAAACAGCTATCATCATGGGAATAGGTTCTAGACCAACCATTTGGATGCTTAGTAAGCAAACAAGTACAAGAGACAACAAATGTTGTGCACAGCTGGGAGGAATTAGCACACAATTAAAATGATGTGGGGATTACACATAATTTTAAGAATATGTAAGCTCAAGAAAACAGGTAAATGCACACAAGTAACAAAACAAGTATACAAAACAAGTATACAAAGACTCACCTGGACACGTACAGGTTATAGGAGATTCACTAGGAGATTCACTAGGCTGTGTACTACCTGTTTGAGGTTGTGTAGTAGGAGAAGAAATGGTAGGACAAGTATAATCAGGTGTATATACACCAAACCAAAGTAACATCACCAAGACAACGGCCACAATAGCTAAGAAGAGACTCACGACTACTAAGATGGACAAGCACAAGACACGTAAGCATTTGGATGATACATAATCAACATCTACTTCAGCTGCATTATCTGTAGAATATGGTTGCATCTCCAGGGTAGCTGTGGGGTGAGAAAGTGTTTCTCCACGAGAAGCGTAAAGCGTGTTTGGTGTGGTCTGTCGTGCATCTGGGAGGCGTGGTGGTTTTTCCCCTGGGACAACGTCATACATTCTGTCATTGGAGGTTGGGTCTACAACATCATTAGGTTTGTTTTGATGGTTATATGATTGATATGAAGGATTACTTCCAGAAGTCTAGAGGATGCAAAAATATAGATTTTTAGTAAATTAAAGAATGTTTTTTAGTAAATTCATAATAGTTGATGATAAACAACATATAGCAAGAAACCATAACTCTTGTCACAGTTTACTGCCATAAAATTAAATAACAGCGTTGGTAACCTGCAAACTTGACATTGTCATTGTTAAGCTATTAAAACTACACTTTAGACTCTAATCTAGTAATAACATGTTCAAAGAAAGCTGTTCAAACAAATTCATATTAAAATTGTAATATATGAGCAATGAAAAAGTTCCCTTGATTATTATCAGCACATAACGAGTAACCACATGGTAGACATGTGCCCATACTACCCAACCTCCTAATACTTGCATCGTATATAATATTTCCCATTTAAACAAACAGTATTCAACATAATTATAGTAATTTTTTTATCCTCAAAATTCACCATATGGGCCTTTAAGCTTATCAAAAATATTAACAGTGTAATGGACATCACAGCAATATTGAATAAATCACAAATTTAAAGGTATTAACCATTATTACTGTACACCCATTCATCTATCATTGTACACACAATATACACATGTGCACGGTTATTATCTTACGTGGTCCCATGAACTTGTTTGTGGATTATAACTCGCGAAACGTCGCAACTCCACTTCTGAATTCATACCTTAGGGTTAACTTGATAAAATGTGTAGGCTTAATTCTTACGTATTGTATCCAGTCTTTCGTGGATATGATTCCTGGTTTACAATATTTCGCAAACAAATCGTAACAGCAAAACCTTCTTGATGAGAGACGTCGGGTGTGGATTAATCAAATCAATCATATAGCTGTAGTTTAATATCCTTTAGATCACGTGGTATAACGAATTGCCCACTGTAGACTATGTGTTATTGTAAACGTGAATATTAACTTGACTTCAAATATCTACTCTCTCTACTTTCACAGTCTATAGTGTATTAATAGTGGAAGTAAAACCTCATTCTAAAGAAATTAATACCGTTAAATGGTAAGTGTATACCAGCGAAGGAATTTGTTTGTCGTTGTACCTTGTACTATGAAGACTTGTTAATTCTTGCTCAAATTAAGTAAGGTAGTAAAGTAAGTAAGTGTTTGAGTATCTACCAATCTTAACCACTCCTTATCATTTTTTTCAAGAGGGTGTGACATATACTGATTACCTCATCTTAAGCTTAGAATGATGGCATTGGACAGTTTGTTTGCATCATACAATTTAAGAAAAATGAATTTGATTCCTTGCAATTGATTAAACATCATGTTATGAATATAATAATCGATAGTACTGTGGTCATACAACAATTGTGAGCTCTTGGTCTCATCTTATAGCTGTTGAGGTTGCCAGTTAGGGATTTTAAAAGGATTATAATATTCATAATTTTATAATATTTGTGGTTTGAGATATATGTTGTCAACTAATAATGAGTTAAATAAGTTATTCTGTTACTGAAATTCATATCTTAAATTTCCCTAATTCATTGAAGAGCAAAGCCATTCATTCATTACATTAACATACAATCAATGGCCTATTGGCTTTAAACAAACAGTAGTACAGGTTGATGATGACTTTGCTTCTTGAGTTTTGAAAAGAGTACATGCCCTCTAAACTATTATTAAGATTTGTTATGAGCAATTACATAGTATATATGAGATTACATCACCTACAATAATTAAGTAAGTCAATACATCAATACGCATACTCTTTCTTTCACTTAGATTTAATAGCAATGAGTGCTACTGGAAGTTTTATTAGTAGAGATCATTGGTCGAATCCAGATGATGGAGGGCTCAATCCCATGTATCAGTCATTACAAACAGCTACTGTTGTAGAACAAAGTGAATATGATGAAATTAAAGGTAGTCGTTCTGTCCTCTTGACTCCATCCAGTCACAAGACAACAGTGACCTCAAATGCCATTTATGCTTCATGTGGAGGAGGAGACACTTTGAAACACCCCACATTAAATTCAAATGAACCTTGTGAATTTTCTCCCTTGCCTGATTCTAATTTTGATGATCGAGAGTCTTGTTGTAAATGCTCAGCAGATGCTACATTGTGTGTTTTTTCTTTACTTGTTATATTATTGTCAGGTTTGTTTTACAAAAGAGAACATATGAATTTGTAAACCTCTACACACACTCTCCTCACCTTTTAGTTGCAGCAATTGTGTTAGTGCTGTTGTTATCATTTGGTATTGTCAAGCCTAATGGCTTTACACGACCTACTATAGCTCCTATCACAGCATCACCAACTACTCCAACTACTCCAGCTACTTCATCTACTCCATCTACTTCATATGAGTGTAATTGTTCACGTGAGTAATCCAACTAATCAATACTATACCTGTATATGTTTCATATACCTCAAATATGATTGGAATTTATTAGATATTAACTATTATGGTCTGATATACATAGTTAGTTGTAATAAGTAGAAAAACATGTATACTTTCATAATTATGTCTTTTATTATTTATCTACCTTTCTTTTCAGTCCAACCATTTCCTGAAAACTTGACAGTAAGTCATCAGACAACTACATTGTACATGTATTTATGAGTTTTTACAAGACAACATCATCTGTAGTATCATAATTGTAATATATTTTTGGTATGTAGTTATCTTTACAAGAACTTGAGGGCAGATTGTTAAATATTTCAAAAGAACTACAGCAATTGAAAATTAATGAAGTGAGTTTTAGCATATGGAGAGTACAATCTAGTGTATAATGTATACGTTGTGTATATATGTGTATTCATATATATATATAATTATTGTATATATATATATATATATATATATATATATATATATATATATATATATATATATAAAGAGAGAGAGAGAGTATGTGTGTGTGTGTGTATATACTGTATGACTTTAGGGAGACCATCCAGACTTGGACACTGCAATGCATTTTATATCATGTTCTAAATGCTGCTATATGGGGATATGTTTCACAAGGGGTGTGGTCAAGATGCTCATACAACATGATGCTATCTGAGTGTTGTATGAGCATCTTAACCACACCCCTTGTGCAATATATTCATCCGGTAATCGTATGGCAAGGCTATAGAGAAGTGTGAAAGTTGTTTTAGCAGTTCATAATCATCATAATATAATATGAATGACCACCCATCTGACCTATGCAGTGCTATATAAGTTTTCATATAGCACATTTGTATCAGTACAGATATTGTTCAATTTGGGCATATATAGTATTATAGACCATGCACCACACTATAAGTATGTAATATAAATATACATTAAAGTTATTGGTATTCATCAAATAAAGTAATAAAACATTACGATATATTTAAACTCATTACAGAATACATCAGTGATTGATACTCGTCAACAACTACATAACTTACTGTCTCAGATTAAAGCTATTAATAACTCCATTGAACAAATCAGACCACTTTCTAATCAACCTCGATCACCTCATATTACTGGAATAGATTTACTATCAAGTGTTTCTATTAATATCATTGATAGATGTACTATCACTGGAGAAAATCCTTGTGTTGTTAATGTTCCTGAGTTTGCTGAAATTGCATCATGTATCGGTGGAACTGCACCAATTATTAATGATGTAAGTTATAACAAATTGATAACAATTGATTTATAATGTTTAATATATCTATACTTATTTCTATTTACATTCTACAGGAAGGTATTGTTGTTGATTTTAGTTGTCAAACAAGGCCTCTTCAAAATAGTGCTAACATTACTATAAATACTAGTACGTCAATTGATAGACGTGTTAATTCAGGTGAAACAATATCTAATCCTGATGACATAATGGAAGTATTTAAAAAATCTAATTTTCGTTGTTATTGTTTTAATTTTGGTACAGTCCAAACACGTTGTCAGTTATTTGTAACTCGTTGTCCATTTATTTATGGAACACTCAATGCAACAATACAGACATAATGTAAATGATAAAATACAATATTATATTAATTACTTAAAATGATAGATTTGTCAATAATTTTTGTTATAACTTCATTCGATCAATTGTATACCTATTCATTATAGTCCTTGCTATTGAATTTAATAATATTAATTATATGTATTTAGCAAATAAATTTACCAAGATGCTTATATTATATTTGCTTCGAGATGACCTCATGATCAAAGAACTCCAGAAAATATTACTGATGGCGACATTATTATGAGCAAAATAAATAGTTTGGATGCATGTCTCTTTTCCCATCATGACAATGAACCTATATAGTCAAGCATTAATTATGTTTGATTTATGGTTTATATTATATTACAAGGTATTCAACTGTTTGATGAAATGCACCTGTTCTACCACAAAATTGTAAACATGTTAGAAGTTTAGTATTCCTTACAAGTTGGTATCACCATCATCAAAGCACTTTGGCCTCCTACATTGATTGGAGAAACAAAACCACAAAAAATAACCTCTAAATGTCAAAGGTAGAAAGCATGACTGTTTTGACTATAGCGTAAGTATGCTTTAATCTTTTAGCATTGTTGCTCCATTGTGCCTGCAAAGTGGAACTTTGACATCTGGATGCAAGCATATTTTGTCTGTCTTGTTTTTTGCTGCTTATAGAGTGATTGCTTGTGATCATGTAATGTTATGAAAGCCTCATATCAAATGTTCATTATTATGATGTCTGTAGTAAATGTTATGTCAATCAGATTGCACATATATTTAAGTCAACATACAGGAGCTAGCTAAGAGATCAACTGGAATCAAGCTATATATGAGATTTTCTGTAGTAAGTTGAACCAAAAATATTTGAATTCTATATAGACAACTAAAAGTTACTATATTATATTTAAAGCCTTAATCATTTAATGCACACTGGGTATACTGTTATGATCTTCCTTGTCTACTGCCATCTGTTTCCAAAGCAAGCCTTGCATTTTTAACATTATAATACTCACTGTATGAGTGAGTACTCAATGAGATCTGGTGTCATGAGAATACAAATGTCTTATGGTGTGTCTCATAATACCTGGTTACATTACCTTATAGGAGACCAATATTGCTAAAACCACAGAAAGCAACCGGCAATGATCAGTCAACGAGGAAAATTCAAAACTGCAATGGAGTGCATGCACTGCAAATATTGGATTGTGATTCTACTAGTCATTGCATATGGTGAGTCTAAAGTGACATAACACAATATAACACTATTGTTTTTTAGCTATATCTACTGTAGTGCATAGTGCATGTCCTGGTGATGTTTGTGAGGCAGCCTACAATCAGAGAGGTGCAATACTGAGAGCTGATGATGGAGACCTCTTTCTTCCAAAAACAGACAATAGTAATTACAACTGTAGCAATCATAGTGCACATTGCCTTGGTAATGACTGTCATGTTTGTAAATGCAAGACACAGCAAGACACTTGGGTAGATAGTCACCAATCTTGTAAAAATATCAATAGTAAGTGATTCAATAAAATACTTTATTATAACTCCTCGCTTTTCATGGAGGCTGTTATTACATGTTCTCAAGAGATGGCTTGGAAGTTGATACTACCATTAGTACTGTGTACTTTGTTCAGAACAGTGATAACAATTATGAACTTCAGTCTACAGCTACTGGTAATGTATTACCAATTGTGAAAAGAGCTAATGGTGAAGATATGCCAAGTGGCTGTTCTGTATCAGGACTGGAGGTGATGACTGAGAGTGGCTGGATAGAGATTGATGATAACGGATTCTCTTTGACAACATCTAATGGAAAACGATATATTGAAGTATGAAAAAAGACATTAATGGACACATCTAGATATCACATCTTTTATAACAGATAATTTCTGATCATATGAGATTTGAGCCTTATCATCTCCAAGGAAGACTTCTTAAATTAAAAGTTAAATGTCCTCAGAAACGATATCTATGCTTTAAAGTAAAAGGAAAATCAATCAATTTAAGTGAGCAAATTATAAACTTGCAAGGAAATTATTGAAATGCCCTTTTTTAGATACATGTCTTGAGTGTTGTGGTAATTTTAAGTATCTTGATTTTTTGAGTAAGTTCTTATCTTCTATATATTCTTATGTTACTATATCATCAAAGGTATTCCTGAATTTCCATACTTGACACACAATGACTTAAATCAATTGCAAGCGAATGGAAAAGGTGATATTTAAAAAAAAGTACCAGTGTTTTAATGATTTCTCATCATTAGATATGCAAGGTTGTGTTATTGATTATATATATGGTTATAACTACAATATGAGGACAAAAACATGTTCTCTCTCCTTGTTGCCTAATGTAATTCAAATAAAGTGAGTTGTCATTGCATCTGCAATTGAAGTGTCTGCCTTATTACATTAGCATTGACAAATGTTTTGTGTAATATTTAAACCTCACTTGTCAATCCTTTAGTTGGCAACACATTGAAGACAAAGCTCTTCAAATTTTTGTTAATTGTCAGAATCAAAAAACCTTTTGTGTTGCTGTGAGAATTAGTAATTCTAGCTATGGTAAGATAAGATTAGCCAAGGATTATATAAATTAATGATGCTTCTAAGGTCATTGCTCAGGTAATCCCTGTCAAAATGAAGGAGTGTGGACTGAAAAAGGTATTTCTAGTTGTGTCTGTCAGTGTCAAAGTGGCTACCTTGGGGATGTTTGTAGTATATACAATGACCTTTGTTCATCTAATCCATGTTGTAATGGAGCTACATGCAATAATGATGGACAGTCATATCAATGTACTTGCCCACCTGGTAAAACTGGCTCAACCTGTTGTACAGATATTGACTATTGTGAGAGTAATCCATGCTGTGAAAATGCTACCTGTACTAGTGACAATGTAGTCAACACTTACCAATGTAACTGTCCACCTGGTAAAACTGGTTCCACCTGTTGTTCAGATATTGACTATTGTGAAAGTAATCCATGCTGTGGTAATGCTACCTGTACTAGTGATAATGTACTTAACAAATACCAATGTGCCTGTCCACCTGGTAAAACAGGTTCTACCTGTTGTTCAGATATTGACTATTGTGAGAGTAATCCATGCTGTGGTAATGCTACCTGTACTAGTGACAATGTACTTAACAAATACCAATGTACCTGTCCACCTGGTAAAACAGGTTCTACCTGTTGTTCAGATATTGACTATTGTGAGAGTAATCCATGCTGTGGTGATGCTACCTGTACAAGTGACAACGTCCTTAGCACTTACCAATGTACTTGTCCACCTGGTAAAACAGGTTCTACCTGTTGTATTAACATTGATTACTGTGAGAATAATCCATGTTGTAGTGATGCTACCTGTACTAATGACAATATATTCAACACTTACCAATGTACCTGTCCACCTGGTAAAACTGGTTCCACATGTTGTTCAGATATTGACTATTGTGAAAGAAATCCATGCTGTGAAGATGCTACCTGTACTAGTGACAATATACTTAACACTTACCAATGTACATGTCCACCTGGTAAAACAGGTTCTACCTGTTGTTCAGATATTGACTATTGTGAGAGTAATCCATGCTGTGGTAATTCTACCTGTACTAGTGACAATGTCCTCGACACTTACCAATGTACTTGTCCACCTGGTAAAACAGGGTCTACCTGTTGTGTTAACGTTGATTACTGTGAGAATAATCCATGCTGTGGTGATGCTACCTGTACAAGTGACAATGTACTTAACAAATACAAATGTACTTGTCGACCTGGTAAAACTGGTTCATCCTGCTGTTCAGATATTGACTATTGTGAGAGTAATCCATGCTGTACTAATGCTACCTGTACTAGTGAAAATGTCCTCAACGCTTACCAATGTACCTGTCCACCTGGTAAAACAGGTTCTACCTGTTGTATTAACATTGATTACTGTGAGAATAATCCATGTTGTGGTGATGCTACCTGTACTATTAACAATGTACTTAACAAATACCAATGTACTTGTCCACCTGGTAAAACTGGTTCCATGTGTTGTTTAGATATTGACTATTGTGAAAGTAATCCATGCTGTGGTAATGCTACCTGTACTAGTGAAAATGTCCTCAACACTTACCAATGTACCTGTCCACCTGGTAAAACTGGTTCTACCTGTTGTGATCCTATTAGTTATTTCATTAGTGATTCACAAACACATACTGCACATGATACATTGTTGTCAATGATACTTAGCTCTAATTTATTTTATATTCCTCATCTTCCTAATGGTAGGTATTATATATGATATACAAAATGACTTTATCATTCTAGAATCCAGTTATCATGGTCTTAACATTTTACTTATTCTACTTATGATCATAGTGTTACTTGTTCTTTTAGGGTGTACCATTTGCATTTTTTTCATTTATAAAAAGTGAGTTGTGTAGTCTTCCTTTTTAATGAGTTTTGTCACATGACTCTAGGATTCAAAATAAGAAATTAAAAAATAGCATTGAGAACGTGCAGATACATAATGTAGTATTTGATAATGGAATCCTCTCTGTCAACCCACTTTATGTGGATGTAGAGACCGCTCTGAATTGTGAAGATATTGATGCAGAGACTGCTCTGAGTACTGAAGAGAAGAGTGCACAAAGTGAGAATCACTTAGTTTGTCTAGATTATCCTGTTAGCATTGTATTTATTACTTGTAGATGGAGATTGTACTTTGTCCTTGCAAAGTTAAATGTCTGCAGTGTTACAACGATAGCACAGATTCTGAACAGTGCAAAGTCTTGTTTATACTAAAAATCTATTTTTTAAAAATTTGCTTAAAATGATTTTTCTATAGTTAAATTGATTTCTTGTGATTATCATGCAAGCTTTGTGGGTGGGGATGAGACAAAAATCTGATGTTTGGATGAGTACTATAGACAGAGAGATTGAAGACTGATTGACACCACCCAGCATATCACTTATGAATGCGTTGACAGATAGAAAATACGTGTACATTTTGGGCAAAACTAGCTACCTCTTAATTAGAATATGTTACAAGAATAAGATTTAATCATGTATTATGAGCTGCAATTGTAAATGTATAATTATTCCACCTAACAGCTGACATGGTGTGTGAGTTGTACCAGCTGACTATAAACAGTTTGTACAATATTTTATATCATAGTAGTGTTTATATATCAGAGTTTTTGGAATTGATCAGTCACTTTGAGCAAAGATGAAATCCAACAATGTAGGGATAGCATTTGTATTCTTGCTCTGTGGTAAGTTAAGTTAGCCAGAAATCTTTCATCTTAAAATATAATTCCTCATAATTATATAGCTACTGCAGTCCTGTGTGTTTGTCCTGGTGAAACTTGTGAGGCAGCCTACAATGAGAAGGGTGTGATACTGAGAGCTGATGATGGAGATATCTTTCTTCCAAAAACAGACAATAGTAATTACAGCTGTAGCAATCATAATGCATATTGCCTTGGTAATGACTGTCATGTTTGTAAATGCAAGACACAGCAAGACACTTGGGTAGATAGTCACCAATCTTGTAAAAATATCAATAGTAAGTGATTCAATAAAATGCTTTATTATAACTTCTCGCTTTTCATGGAGGCTGTTTTTACATGTTCTCAAGAGATGGCTTGGAAGTTGATACTACCATTAGTACTGTGTACTTTGTTCAGAACAGTGATAACAATTATAAACTTCAGTCTACAGCTACTGGTAACGTATTACCAATTGTGAAAAGAGCTAATGGTGAAGATATGCCAAGTGGCTGTTCTGTATCAGGACTGGAGGTGATGACTGAGGGTGGTTGGATAGAGATTGATGATAACGGATTCTCTTTGACAACATCTAATGGAAAAAGTCATATTGAGGTATTAAAATTGTTTGTGACCTATTGTATAGAATAAAAAAAACTGTCATGTTCTAAATGGTAGAAACAGTTTGCTTAACGGTAGAAACAGAATTTGCTTATTATAATGATGTGGACTTGTTATAATAATGAAGCACCTTTTAAGCATCTTGTTACTCATGTCAAAGTTCACAGGTTTGCTTAATCACCTTGCTATCATGGAATTTTGTTGATATAACATTTTTTCAATTCTTTTTTGCACTTTTAAATGCAGATATTGTCAAATGAACTCACTATTCAACCAGAACATTTCCAGGGAAGACTTCTTCGATTAAAAATCAAATGTAAACAAAATAAGAAACTGTGTTTCAAAGTACAAGGCAAATCTGTCAGCCTAAGTAAGAGAATTTGTGGCATTTGTGTAATGATACAAACTTTATGCAGACAACTCCTGTAACAACTGCCATGGTAATTTCAAATACCTGGATTATCTAGGTAGATGATTTGTTGTATACATACATATGATATGATTAATAATTAATTTAAAATTCATTTAAGGAATTCCTGAATTCTCACGCCCAACACAAAGTGATACACCTATTCACCCTCCATTAAATATACTCCAAATGAATGGAGAAGGTAGTTATAGTTGATTACAAATAATAATATCAATTATTCATCATTTTTAGATGTGCAAGGATGTAATGAAGACCAAAATAATGAGTACTATTACAATGAGACTTGCTCTTTATTGCAAATTCCAGGAGATAATATTATCTACTCAACACAAGCAAAGTGAGTTAGTCATGTCGTGAAATTGCATACATGCTAAAGACCAGTTAATCATTATATTATAACTTCTTCTGTAACATCACAGTAGAAATGTGCTTGTTTATAATAGTTCATTTTAGGGTGCAGGGTAGGAACTTAGAAACTGGTAATTCAAATATTGAACATTGGGACACAATCACTGAAAAAGTCATCAACATTACTGTTAATTGCCAAAACAATAAGAATTTTTGTGTGCTCTTTAAACTAATTAATTCTACAAGTATGTTGATAATTTTCTTTTGTTTTAAACATTTAAATCTTTGCTAGGTCATTGCTCAGGTAATCCTTGTCAAAATGGAGGCATATGGACCGGAAAAGGTCTTTCTAGTTGTGTCTGTCAGTGTCAAAATGGTTACCTTGGGGATGTATGCAGTGTATATAATGACCTTTGTTCATCTAATCCATGTTGTAATGGAGCTACATGCAATAATGATGGACAGTTATATCAATGTGCATGTCCACTGGGTAAAACTGGTTCAACCTGTTGTTCAGATATTGACTATTGTGAAAGTAATCCATGCTGTGGCAATGCTACCTGTACAAGTGACAATGTACTTAACAAATACCAATGTACTTGTCCATCTGGTAAAACTGGTTCAACCTGTTGTTTAGATATTGACTATTGTGAAAGTAATCCATGCTGTGGTAACGCTACTTGTACAAGTGACAATGTACTTAACAAATACCAATGTACCTGTCCACCTGGTAAAATTGGTTTTACCTGTTGTTCAGATATTGACTATTGTGAAAGTAATCCATGCTGTGGCAATGCTACCTGTACAAGTGACAATGTACTTAACAAATACCAATGCACCTGTCCACCTGGTAAATCTGGTTCTACCTGTTGTTTAGATATTGACTATTGTGAAAGTAATCCATGCTGTGGCAATGCTACCTGTACAAGTGACAATGTACTTAACAAATACCAATGTACTTGTCCATCTGGTAAAACTGGTTCAACCTGTTGTTTAGATATTGACTATTGTGAAAGTAATCCATGCTGTGGTAACGCTACTTGTACAAGTGACAATGTACTTAACAAATACCAATGTACTTGTCCATCTGGTAAAACTGGTTCTACCTGTTGTTCAGATATTGACTATTGTGAAAGTAATCCATGCTGTGGCAATGCTACCTGTACTAGTGACAATGTACTTAACAAATACCAATGTACCTGTCCACCTGGTAAAATTGGTTCTACCTGTTGTTCAGATATTGACTATTGTGAAAGTAATCCATGCTGTGGCAATGCTACCTGTACAAGTGACAATGTACTTAACAAATACCAATGCACCTGTCCACCTGGTAAATCTGGTTCTACCTGTTGTTTAGATATTGACTATTGTGAAAGTAATCCATGCTGTGGCAATGCTACCTGTACAAGTGACAATGTACTTAACAAATACCAATGTACTTGTCCATCTGGTAAAACTGGTTCAACCTGTTGTTTAGATATTGACTATTGTGAAAGTAATCCATGCTGTGGTAACGCTACTTGTACAAGTGACAATGTACTTAACAAATACCAATGTACTTGTCCATCTGGTAAAACTGGTTCAACCTGTTGTTCAGATATTGACTATTGTGAAAGTAATCCATGCTGTGGCAATGCTACCTGTACAAGTGACAATGTACTTAACAAATACCAATGTACTTGTCCAACTGGTAAAACTGGTTCAACCTGTTGTTTAGATATTGACTATTGTGAAAGTAATCCATGCTGTGGTAACGCTACCTGTACAAGTGACAATGTACTTAACAAATACCAATGTACTTGTCCATCTGGTAAAACTGGTTCAACCTGTTGTTTAGATATTGACTATTGTGAAAGTAATCCATGCTGTGGTAACGCTACCTGTACAAGTGACAATGTACTTAACAAATACCAATGTACTTGTCCATCTGGTAAAACTGGTTCAACCTGTTGTTTAGATATTGACTATTGTGAAAGTAATCCATGCTGTGGTAACGCTACTTGTACAAGTGACAATGTACTTAACAAATACCGATGTACATGTTCACCTGGTAAAACTGGTTCTACATGTTGTTCAGATATTGACTATTGTGAAAGTAATCCATGCTGTGGCAATGCTACCTGTACAAGTGACAATGTACTTAACAAATACCAATGCACCTGTCCGTCTGGTAAAACAGGTTCTACCTGTTGTTCAGATATTGACTATTGTGAAAGTAATCCATGCTGTGGCAATGCTACCTGTACAAGTGACAATGTACTTAACAAATACCGATGTACCTGTCCACCTGGTAAATCTGGTTCTACCTGTTGTTCAGATATTGACTATTGTGAAAGTAATCCATGCTGTGGCAATGCTACCTGTACAAGTGACAATGTACTTAACAAATACCAATGTACTTGTCCATCTGGTAAAACTGGTTCTACCTGTTGTTCAGATATTGACTATTGTGAAAGTAATCCATGCTGTGGCAATGCTACCTGTACAAGTGACAATGTACTTAACAAATACCAATGTACTTGTCCATCTGGTAAAACTGGTTTAACCTGTTGTTTAGATATTGACTATTGTGAAAGTAATCCATGCTGTGGTAACGCTACTTGTACAAGTGACAATGTACTTAACAAATACCGATGTACCTGTTCACCTGGTAAAACTGGTTTTACATGTTGTTCAGATATTAACTATTGTGAAAGTAATCCATGCTGTGGCAATGCTACCTGTACAAGTGACAATGTACTTAACAAATACCAATGCACCTGTCCATCTGGTAAAACTGGTTCTACCTGTTGTTCAGATATTGACTATTGTGAAAGTAATCCATGCTGTGGCAATGCTACCTGTACAAGTGACAATGTACTTAACAAATACCGATGTACCTGTCCACCTGGTAAATCTGGTTCTACCTGTTGTTTAGATATTGACTATTGTGAAAGTAATCCATGCTGTGGCAATGCTACCTGTACAAGTGACAATGTACTTAACAAATACCAATGTACCTGTCCACCTGGTAAAACTGGTTCTACCTGTTGTTCAGATATTGACTATTGTGAAAGTAATCCATGCAGTGGTAACGCTACCTGTACAAGTGACAATGTACTTAACAAATACCAATGTACCTGTCCACCTGGTAAAACTGGTTCTACCTGTTGTTCAGATATTGACTATTGTGAGAGTAATCCATGCTGTGGTAACGCTACTTGTACAAGTGACAATGTACTTTACAAATACCAATGTACCTGTCCACCTGGTAAAACTGGTTCTACCTGTTGTTCAGATATTGACTATTGTGAAAGTAATCCATGCTGTGGCAATGCTACCTGTACAAGTGACAATGTACTTAACAAATACCAATGTACTTGTCCATCTGGTAAAACTGGTTCAACCTGTTGTTTAGATATTGACTATTGTGAAAGTAATCCATGCTGTGGTAACGCTACTTGTACAAGTGACAATGTACTTAACAAATACCGATGTACCTGTTCACCTGGTAAAACTGGTTCTACCTGTTGTTCAGATATTGACTATTGTGAAAGTAATCCATGCTGTGGCAATGCTACCTGTACAAGTGACAATGTACTTAACAAATACCGATGTACCTGTCCACCTGGTAAATCTGGTTCAACCTGTTGTTCAGATATTGACTATTGTGAAAGTAATCCATGCTGTGGTAACGCTACTTGTACAAGTGACAATGTACTTAACAAATACCAATGTACCTGTCCACCTGGTAAAACTGGTTCTACCTGTTGTTCAGATATTGACTATTGTGAAAGTAATCCATGCTGTGGCAATGCTACCTGTACAAGTGACAATGTATTTAACAAATACCAATGTACTTGTCCACCTGGTAAAACTGGTTCTACCTGTTGTTTAGATATTGACTATTGTGAAAGTAATCCATGCTGTGGTAATGCTACCTGTACAAGTGACAATGTACTTAACAAATACCACTGTACCTGTCCAGCTGGTAAATCTGGTTCTACCTGTTGTTCAGATATTGACTATTGTGAAAGTAATCCATGCTGTGGTAACGCTACTTGTACAAGTGACAATGTACTTAACAAATACCAATGTACTTGTCCACCTGGAAAAACTGGTTCTATCTGTTGTGATGATAGTTGTGCTACAAATCCTTGTTGTAATGGAGGAAGATGTTCAATAGAGAATAATTCTGTAAAGTGCTTATGTTTACCTGGTTTTATTGGTGACAAGTGTTGTAATATTGTAGTTTTATCCAAGTGTGGGGAAGGACGATGTCTAAATGGTGGGACATGTGCACAGATAGAGACTGAGGCAGAATGCACATGTTCTCAAGGATTTATTGGAGTTTACTGTGAGGAAGATATTGATGAATGTGTAGAGAATATATGTAAGAATGGTGGAACTTGTAGTAACACTTATGGTAGCTATGAGTGTACTTGCCCTCCAAACTTCTTTGGATTGAACTGTGAAATTGGTAAGGCAATTTTAGCAATATCTTATTTATTACAACAATTGCATCTTTTCACAGTCACTTGTGGTGTCACTCAATGCCAAAATGGTGGAACATGTAATCGTGATGTTTGTACCTGTCCCTCTGGGTTTACTGGTAGCTACTGTGAAAGGATACTAAACCCTGTTGCATCAGTGATACCTGATTCACGAGGGGGTGATAGTTCAGGTTAGATGTGATTAAAACATTAATATCTGGTCATAAATATGTACCTTTTACATTTCATTTTTCACATATAGATACTCAAAGTAGTTTTATTCCTATTTCTGCTGGTGTGACAATAGGTGTTGTGGCCACACTGGCAATAGTTGTAATATCTGTTATCATTTTCCAAAGGTATGAATGTGTTATATATACATGATACTATGTATGGACTCAAGGGAGTATTCTATGAATTATGTCAATTAAACATATTCACATACAAAAATGGTCAAAGTAGATAATGCTACAACTATATATAGATATAACCAGTGGACTATATGACACTATTGCACTATGTATGGTCAGCTTGTCTTGCAAGCCATCTGTCATTACTGTTAAGTATTTTGAAACTTATACAGAATAGCCATGTGCACTAAATTATTTCTAATAAGTGTATCAAAGATATAATAATTACTGTGATTCTTTTTGTGACAGATGTAGAAACAGGATACAGTTAGCCAATGCTAAACCACATAATCCATTTGCTGACTCAGAGAGAAATATTTATAATCCAATGTACATTGATGAAGATAAAGCACTACATATAAGTAATGAATTTGCTACTGACAATGAAGGTGTTTCTGAAGCTGCTAGCAATACTACAGTGGCTGATATAAAACATTTTGATAACCCTCTTTACCATGAGACTGAATTGTCAAGTTCTCCAATCAAAGAAGAGGATCATGTTTACGAGATGATTCCTGCATTTGTAGCAGTTAACCAAACTAAAGACTCAAATTATGACTTCTTGGATCAAAAGTATGATTCTCTTGACCACCCCAAATATGATACCCTTCCACCTAATTCAAATAATATTTATGACTCCCTAAATATGTCAATATAGACACATATGAGCCAATATGCCTTGATAACTGACTTATATCTATTATTTAATAATTTTTTATATGTATACAACGTGCATGCATGTTTTGTAGAGAGGGCAGGTCCCAATTTGTTTGTTTGAAATTATTCATAATTATTATTATTATTATTATCTAATAGTTATTATTAATTAGTTAATTAATTGGATTCGTTAGACACACCCACAAGAGCATGTCACTGCATGACTTTATTCTCAATGTCACTATGGAGGTGTCCTGTGCTCTATACAATAACGTATTACCAATTAAGAAGACATATCACTTTACCAAACGTCCAAATAACGTCACTAGCTCTTAAGTGTAAAGAAAAATCGACAGCTGACAAGGAGAGACCTATAATGAGTGATAAGACGAAATTAGACCAATTGCCAAATTGGACACTAACCAAACGTAAATTGTCACCCAAACAACTCTCTCTAGCTTTAAAGAAAAGAAGACAAGCCACAAGAGTGAAAGAGGAGGGAGAGACAGCTAGTACTGAGATACCAAAGACCTCCACTCAGGTAAAAAAGAAACGTCAAAGTATCTTAACTAAAACCCAACATCTCAACATTGAGGAACCATTTGTTATGCGGTATGATAGATTTTCATTACCAGAACAAGATGAATTGTTAAGCCATATTCAAACAAAGTTTGGTCATGATGCCAAGGCTGATCTTACACCATTCAAAGACATTTTTACAGCTCCTTCAGTAATAGGAGTGGCCCCTAGTGATATCGATTCTAGAATACAACAGATGTCTGATGTTGGATTCACTCGAGAAGAAATTGCTCTTTTGATTCCTGGGCTTCCTTACTGTGTGGAAATAGATTTCAAATCATTGCACAATCTTTGTCGACTTTTAGAAAAGTACAATATTAAATGGCGACATTTTCTATCAGGAGACTATATTCATTGTTTAATACAAGGAGCATCATCAGTAGAAACAGTTAGTGATCTTTAATATTCTAACTTATATCTTGTGTAGTCTATAACTTTGCTTGTAATGTTTCATGATTTACTTACACATAGAGATATTAATTTTTTATTTTATATAGGTAGAAAAGAATCTTAGTTTGTTAACTAAATTTGGTCTCCAAGGTGTAAAGCTAAAATCAATGTTAATGTATCATTGTATCTTGTTTGTGTGTCCCTTATCACCAGAGACAGTTCAGACAATAATGGAGACAGAGGTATTATATATTATAGTGCATTAAAGTATTTTAACAAAATATATTCTGAAAATTTATTTTGTATATAATGTTCTGTTAGCTTTCAATGCTTAAAACAGTGATATGGGTATTCAAGAAGTGTCAATGTTCATTAGTCATTACTGTAACATACTTCAATTAAGTTAATATGTAGTTCTTAACTGTATTTATAATACACTTCAATAGTAACTGTGAACATATTTATATAGCAGATATCCCATTAGTAGAAGAGCATAAAGGATATAAGTAATTAATTAAAACACAACAATAAGACTCGTTTAACTGCTTTAAGAATTTGTATTAATTTTAATAATTTAGTTAATAATAATAATAATAATTGCAATTATTGTATGAGCTGTGATTTAAATTTTCTGTTATTGGTAACAAAGTTGCTAAAAAAATATCAAATGTTAATTTAAACAGGTTATGATCACTATAGTTACTATACATCATTAATGGTAAATTACAAGGTATATAATCTGTTGTATTTAGTATACTATGATATCGTAAAGGATCATATTTATTTATTCCCCTGTATGAGTGAGCATGCTTATTTTTTCAAATAATCACTTTTTTAATAGGCAAAAGGATTTCAAGGGAGATGGATTGAAACTAGTTTGAAAGATGCTTTGGTAAGTTTTTATTTATAATTTTGAGTCTGACAGCAGTGATGTGTTATCACAAGACATTCATGTTACTCTGTTTTAGACTAATAGACCAGTAAAAGTGAAGTTAGGAGAAAACACAAGTGAACTGATCAGCATTTTGAAGCAGTTTGCAATCAATCCTGATTTTATTCTTAGAAGATTCCCTGGGTTCTTTCAAATGAGAGGTATAAATTATATATGTGTGTGTGTGTGTGTGTGTGTGTGTGTGTGTGTGTATGTGTGTAGTGAATACATACTAGTTTCTCTCTCTCTCTTCTCTCTCTAGCCAATCATTTAATTTCACTGCTAGAAGTCCTGAGTGGGAAACCCCTATACTTAGACACTTCATTAATAGCATCCATTATTACCAATCGTCCTCATCATATAATGACCATCACTAACCCAGTAAGTCTTCAATGTTATATATAGCTGTACATTTTGACCACACAGCAGTCAATACATTTCTATTTCAAGTAATATAACAATAGGCATGAGAAAACTAACACATTCTGTCCCATATAATGTACAATACATAATAAAGAGTAAGTAGCTATTTCAACTTGTTATGTTACTTCTTTAGAATAACTTAAGAGCTCATTTAATGGACCTTCACAATCTTTTTTTACCTGCAGTATCAATACAAAAATTTATAAGTTATGTAAGTTCTTATTTTAATAATGTTAGCATGATATATATAACTATTTAATAGTTAAAACGAGTGCCTTGTCTCATTAATCCGGCTATATCAATCAACAAGAAGGTCTCTTTATTAGAGAGTAAAGGTTTTTCACGTGATGAAGTGTGTACTCTTGTTGAAAGGTTACCTTCTCTTTTAATACAAGAACTTGAAGTACTCCAGCAAAGAATCAAGTAAGAGAGTAAGAGTAAGTATTTATATTAATACATTGCACAACTGTTGGTATAACTATTACGTGTCACTGGCTTTTATTTAGAGATAATTGAATAAGATCCTAGGTTTGTATCTAAATTAATAGTTATTAATTTAGATGGTTATTAATTAATAGTTATTAATTTATTAACAAGTATTGATCCTTTGATACTTATTGTTTGATTTTTATTTAGTCTGTTCTTCAGTCTCAAGAATAGTACTCCAGCTGCTGTTACTATTGCCACTTCTAAAGGAATAATGTGAGTCAGTATTATAATACTAATGTCTACCTGGTTTCACTTTGACTTTAATAAGATGTATATGACTTATAAAGTCATATACAACCAATATGAGATGAGCTTGAGTGAGCTAATAATTGAAACATATGATGTTATTCTATTATTTATTCCACCTGGATGATATTGATGTAAGCACATGTGCGGACAATGAGTTACCAATGACATAATAGAGGGAGATGGTGGTGACATTTGTTGTTAAGGGACCACGGTGTAAAATAGTCACATGATTTGTTTTTTGAGACCCAAAAATCAAAAGTCACATGCTAAGTTACTCAAGGAGCAACTAATAAGAATATTACCTAATGATAAAGTCAATCTGGAAGATGTCTTTACTCCAGAATTAATATTATAGCAGTATATTGTTGCTGGACATTTATTTTCAATTTTTATCATAACTGGCAACACCCATATTATATATGAAATAAGTTATATATACTCTGCATACAGATTGTGTCAGTGACCTTTTAAAAAAAGAAGAAAAGAGATGGATATACATGTATAGTATTGGTCAATTCATACTGTTTCATAAATTTGTGACTAAGCTTGCCTTTAAGTTCTCCTCTTGTAGTTAGAACAGTTTTCCTTGATATTACAAGCTTATACTGTGTTGGTATTGTCATCAGCTATGGTTAAGTCTTTGATGTGAAACTTTATGAAACAGCTTTATTTCTCTTCGTGATAATTTTAAACTTAGTAGTACAGATGATGCCATATACATACAATAGCTTCATTTGACCAGTTGTATCAGATGCTAAGATACTTAATATTTATGACATTTTAGCTAATCAAACAGAGACGTTGTCAGTGGATTGATCAGCAAGTAGAGTGTAGTATAAAGAAGTTGAGGTAAGAAATATTGCAATTTTAAAGCTCACTCAGGCTCAAACTTATGTTGTAAACTCTGCTTGAAATAATCAAATAATTGTTGGTGACTTCACGGAAGTTTGTAATTGAGGTCAAAGTGAATCAGGTGGACTTCATATTTAGTGTATGATTGATATTATTACTTGTAATGCAACGTGGCTTTGCTACTGAGAAATGTTGATTTTTAATCTCGCGAAACTAGTATTTGCAAAATACTATTACATCATTGGTCTCTTATTGATCATTACAATCTGTTATTGTTATGTCACTAGTCACTTTCAATTTAGCATTTAATTTCTACTGTTATTAATGTGAACATTATTGGTTTATACCTAAGTATATCAAAATACACTAATACATTTTATGCTGAGGATAATTTCTTGATGATATTTAACATACAAAGATGGCTATTTGTGGATGTTTGTTAAGTTTTAATATTGCTGTGTTGTCAATAGCTTGTACGTAATGTTTAGACGAGCTGTCTGTTATTATTAATAGCAATTTCTAATGTGGGTATATTTGATGTTATAAAAAATATATGAAATGATATATGAACTACCATCTTGATGAGTTAGCTATGATAATGCGTTGTCATGACCATGTGACAGGTAGTTATCAGATGATATAACAAATTACTATAAACCATATCCCATAAATTACTTCAACAATTGTTTTGGTGTTAAGAAAGTAATAAAAAGACAACAAGAGTACTATGTAATACTATTCAACTATTGAACAAATTAATACAATACAAAATTAAATGAACAATGCCATTGACTGTTCAATTTCTATTTAATAAAAAGGATAATTATCAAGGGTTTTATTACATACTTATACAATCATTAGGTCTTTATTAAGGACTTTAGTAATTGTAACAAACTTTCATTCTGTAAACTTCAAGGAGTAGCTGTCACCTTTCCAGTCATACCAAATTATTCCTTTCCACTGAGAATCAGATCATCTATGATAATAAATTGTGTTGGAGTGGATTAAAAACTGGGGTTAAATCTTCTGGCTCATTTGTATATTGTGGTACATGAATCACCATTTTCATTATCATTGCCATTGTCTTTAGTAGAAACTTGATAGCATTGTGTTGAAAAGTTTGAATGCTATGAGTAATTAGTCCATCTCCAGCAGTACTGTTGTATTCTCCTACATTAAGTATGTACTCAGTAGTATTATTTCCAATACTGAATGTAGAGTACTGGGCATAAGCTGTGTTACACTCAAAATCTTTGAGATCCGAGTGTTCATTCTATCTGATACAAGCTGATAGATTTTACTCAAGCCTTACCAAATTCTTACAATTACGAGCTATAGGACATTCTATGGAAGAAGAAATAGTCACAATGTACTATATAAGTATAGGACCTAACTTATGATAGAATTAGCACTGGTATTATGATAAAGTGGAAGAGGTGAATCATCATCATAACAATTTCCATTGACAGTAGAACAGACCAAAGCTATAGCTGTTATAATCAAGAACATGTTATTTACTTCAATTTTTATCTTCTGTTTGTTGTTATGATGACTACTCAATGATTCTTTTTTATATAGCTACTCCATTGAAGATGTATGCATGGAACAACTTACCCACTATATGATAATGGGACAAATTCAGTCTTCATTATTAATTTTTTCCAAAATAGTGTTTATATGTAGTTACATTATGGCAGAAGATGTTTATGTGCAATAGTCTTTAAAATTAGACTGTTGGCAGCTGTGGTGCTAATGGATCATGTTAAGTAAATCAACAAATGCTAATGGTGTCATGTTTGCTAAATATAAATTCACACCCACCTGTCTGATTGAAGTGCTATGTATCAAATTTATGTTAAATTGTCTGTATATAAGTAATAATAATTACTTTTGTAGGTTGTTGAGAACAAAGAAATAAATATATATATATATATATTGGGATATTAACCATCTGCCAGTTTCAGGATAACGTTTATATGGTGATTATGATATATCATATTACATATTAGGAGTATATAGTTTTTGTATGTTACACAGTATTCCCATAATTTGTTAATTTTTAGAAATTTTTGTTTGTTCATTATATTTAAAAAGGAGCAATATTGTGATACTAATAAACAATTAGTTAAGATGATCAAACTGATATTGTATCTTCAATATTCATTTAATTTGATTTAGTATATTTATTAATGTCAAGTCCATAACTGGGTTTGAAAATGTGTTTTCAATGAAGCTGTGTTGATTTAGTTAATTGCGTCGAACTTTCATCTCTGTAAACTTGAGGGAATAAGTGTTACCTTTCCAATCATGCCACAGTATTCCACTCTTTACACTAACTGGTCCTCCATTGGGATGGTAAGGTGCATTGAGATGAGTTTGCATACAATTATTAAACCACCAGGCTCCTTTGTAGTCTATGGCACATGAACCACCACGTTCATGATTATCATTGTCGTTGTCTTTAGTAGAGAATTTCATGCCAATGAGGGGATGACCATACTCTAGGTTATCTCCAGCAGTACCAGAGTATCCTCCTACATTAAGTGTGTACTCAGTAATACAATCTCCAATACTGAATGTAGAGTACTGGGCATAAGCTGTGTTATTTTCAAAGTCTCCAAGATCCACTCGTAGAGTGTTTGTTCCATCTGGTGTAAGATGATGTATTTTACTCAAGCCTAACCAAAATTCTCCATTAAGGTTACCAAAGCCTTCCTCATATTCAACCCAATTACGATAAAAGTCAACAGATCCATCTTGTCTTCTCTGAAAGACAGTCCATCCACCACCATCAGTCTCCATATCACAATAGACCTGTAGAGAGGGATAATTAATTGATTATACAAGTTGTCTAAGCTCTTTACTTGAAAGGCACTGTCTCCATCAGGTTTTATAGAATAAATACCACTCTTGTTAACACCAGCTTCAAACCATTCTTTACAATCACAAGCTATAGGACATTCTATGGAAGAAAAAATAGTCACATTGTACTATAGAAACTAACTTATGATGGAATTAACACTGGTATTGTGATAAAATAGAGGAGGTGAATTATCATGACGACAGTTTCCATTGACAGTAGAACAGAAGATCAAAGCTATAGTTGCTATAATCAAGAACATCTTTGTATTATTTACTTCAGTCATTATCTTCAAAATCTTGTTTTGATGATACTCAATGGTGCTTTCTTTTATATAGCCACTTCAATTGAAAGTGTATAAGTATATATACACTGTACAATGACTCACCCACAATATGAGTCTTCATCATTAAATTTTTTCAAAATAGTTTTATATCTTGTTAACATTATGTCAAAGGTGGTTTTGGAAATAGTCTTTTTGACTGCTATCAACTTTGCCACTAATGGGTATGTTAAATAAATCAACAAATGGTAATGGTGTCATGTTTGTTAAGTACATTGTCACATCCACCTGTCTGATTGAAGTGTTGTTTGTAACTTTTACATGTAACAAATTTGTATTAAATTATATATATTGGTCTGTGTATTGGTAGTAATAATGTATTTAGTTGAGATCAAGGAAAGAGATCTTGTCTTTTTACCGCATTGCTCTCAAAACTTGCCAGGCAGTCCTGTAATCTTTTTGGACCACATGTATATATTCACATTCATTCACTTTGTTTTATATTGTTATATGTAACAATAAAAGTGCTGAACTGTCAATGAACATTAGCCTTAACCACAAGCACTACGATGACCAGTGTGAGTTTACTGTTCATTATTAATTTTTAATCTAATATAATGTTTTTATCTTGTTACATTATGTCAAAAGACATTAATTCAAAATAGTCATTTAAGACTACTAACAACTTTGACACTAATAGATTATGTTTTTAAATAAACAATGCTAATGGTGTCATGTTAGTTAGCTAGTCACGAACCACACCCACATGTCTGATTGAAGTGTCATTTGTAACTTTTATATACTGTATAATGGAAAATACTTATCAAGAATTAATTTTGCCATTTGACCAGTATCAAAGTTGTAAATGTACATTAATTCTGTATATTGGGACTAATTTAGTGTTCATTATTTATAATGTTTTTATCTTGTTACATTATGTCAAAAGACATTAATTTACTACAATCATTTAATACTGCTAAAAGCTTTGGCACTAATGGATCATGTTTTTAAATAAACAAATGCTAATGGTGTTATATTTCTTTTGCTTTTTCTTTTTCAACTGCTTGAAATAATCAAATAATTGTTGGTGACTTACACTGAAGTTTGTAATTGAGGTCAAAGTGAATCAGGTGGACTCCATATTTAGTATATGATTGATATTATTACTTGTAATGCAAGATGGCTTTGTTACTGTGAAATGTTGATTTTTAATCTCGCTAAACTTGTATTACAAAATACTATTACATCATTGGTCTCTTATTGATCAATACAATCTGTTATTGTTATGTCACTAGTCACTTTCAATTTAGTATTTAATTTCTACTGTTATTAATATGAACATTATTGGTTTATACCTAATTATATCAAAATACACTAATACATTTTATGCTGAGGATAATTTCTTGATGATATTTAACATACAAAGATGGCTATTTGTGGGTATTTGTTAAATTTTAATATTGCTGTGTTGTCAATAACTTGTACATAATGTTTAGATGAGCTGTCTGTTATTATTGATAGCAATTTCTAATGTGGGTATATTTGATGTTATAAAAAATATATGAAATGATAATATGTAATATGATCGATAATTAAAATGTTCAATGATGATATATGTAAATCCTCTCAGTTTTGACTACAAACATTTTTACCAGTCAAAATTAAATAATTTACATCTTATCTAATAATCCAGCTGGATTCACTTTAATTTCTTGATAGTATGGTTATTGTACATATGGTCATTTTCTTTAATATATAGAGAAGTTTATTAATAAATATCTAGGTAAAATCTTTAAGCTGACTTTCTAACAATGTAAGGATTATTGAGTCCAAAAAATTTTACTTGGGGTTACGTCATTAGTATGAAATAACTATGATAACAGGTAGTTATCAGATGATATAGCAAATTACTTTAAATGATATTCAAAAAACAACTTCAACTATTGCTTTGGTGTTAAGAAAGTGATTAAATTTTAACTTAAAGGACAACAAGAGTACTGTATAATACTATTGAAAAAATTAATACAATTCAAAATTAAATGAACAATACCATACTGACTGTTCAATTTCTATTTAATATAAAGGATAATTGTCAAGGTTTATATTACATAGTATTACAATCAATAAGTCTAATTTCAGTCGTTATCTTCTAGTTTTTGTTCTGATGATTACTCAACAGTGCTTTTTTTATATAGCCACTTCATTTAAAAGTGTACAAGTATATATAATACAATGTATAATGGACTCAACCACAATATGAGTCTTCATGATTTAATTTTTTGTGTGGTGTTTATATCTTGTTATGTTATGTCAAATATGGTTTTGAACAATAGTCTTTTAAACTACCATCAACTTTGTTACTAATGGATCATGTGTTAAATAAATCGACAGCTAATGGGGTCATGTTTGTTTAATGGAAAGTCACATCCACCTGTCTAATTTAAATGTTGTTTTTAACTTTTATATGTAACAAATTTGTGTTAATTATATGTTGGCTTGTGTATGGCATTAAACATGCCAGGCAGTCCTATAATCAATTTTTTGGACCACATGTATATATTTATGTTCACTCACTTTGTTTAATATTGTTGTATATGACATTAAAAGTGGTAAACTATTGATGAACATAGCCTTAACTGCAAGCACTACAATGATCAGTGTGAATTTAGTGTTCATTATTAATAATTTTTAAAATCTAATATAGTATTTATATCTTGTTACATTATGTCAAAGATTAAATCATGTAAGACTACTAACAGCTTTGGCCCTAATGGATCATGATTTTAAATAAACAAAAGCTCAGAGTATTAAGGCATTAGTCTGACATAGGAATTGTATAGTATTATCATATTAGATCAACTATGGCTACTTTTGTGTTGCTATTTGTAATTAATTGGCATTCCTATAATTCTTTAATTTTTTAGAAATAATAATATGTTCATTATATTTAAAAGGACAGCAATAATGTCATATTAATAAACAATTAAATGAAATAAACAAACTGTTATTGACTGTTTGTTATTAATTATTTTGATTTAGTATAATTATTAATGTCAAATTTCATAACTAGGTTTGTAAATTGTGTGTTCAATGAAGCTATGTTGATTTAGTTAATTCTGGCAAACTTTCATCTCTGTAAACTTGAGGGAGTAGCTGCTACCTTTCCAGTCATACCACAGTACTCCACTCCACTCTTTAACTGGCCCTCCATTGGGATGATAAGGTGCATTGAGATGAGATTCCATACATCTATTAAACCACCAGGTTCCTTTCCAGTCTATGGCACATGAACCACCATAATTATCATTGTCATTGTCTTTAGTAGAAAACTTCATACCACTGTGGTTATGTGCAGCACCATAAATTGCATCATTAATTAATCCATCTCCAGCAGTACCAGAATATCCTCCTACATTAAGTGTGAACTCTGTAATACTGTCTCCAATACGGAATGTAGAGTACTGGGCATAAGCTGTGTTGTTTTCAAAGTCTCCAAGATCCACTAGTAGAGTGTTTGCTCTATCTGGTGTAAGATGGTGGATTTTACTCAAGCCTAGCCAAATTTTCCAGTAAGGTTACCAAATCCTTCCTCATACTTAGCCCAATTACGATTAAAGTCAACAGATCCATCTTGTCTTCTCTGAAAGACAGTCCATCCACCACCATCAGTATCCATATCACAGTAGACCTGTAGAGAAAGATAATTATGATTTATACGAATAGTATGTACTCTTCACTTGAAAGGCACTGTCTCCATCAGGTTTAATAGGATAGATACCACTCTTGTTAACACCAGCTTCAAACCATGCTTTACAATCACGAACTATAGGACATTCTATGGAAGAAGAAACAGTGACAATGTACTATAGAAACTAACTAATGATGGAATTAACACTGGTATTGTGATAAAATAGAGGAGGTGAATCATCATCATGACAGTTTCCATTAACAGTAGAACAAATCAAAGTTATGGTTGTTATAATCAAGAACATATTTACAGTTTTCATTTCAGTCATTATCTTCTAAATGTTGTTTTGATGATTATTCAATGGTGCTTTCTTTTATATAGCCACTTCATTTAGAAGTGTACTGTACAATGACTCACCCACAATATGAGTCTTCATGATTAAATTTTTTTATGTAGTATTATATCTTCTTACATTATGTCAAATATGGTTTTGAACAATAGTCTTTAAACTGGCATCAGCTTTGTTACTAATCAATCATGTCACTAATGATCATATTTGACTAAATCAACAAATGCTAATGGAGTCATGTTTGTTAAGTGGAAGTCACTCTCACCTGTCTGATCAAAGTGTTGTTTTTAACTTTTATATGTAACAAATTTGTATTAAATTATATATATTGGTCTGTGTATTGGTAATAATAATTAATTTGTGTTTAGTTGAAAGAGATCTTGTCTTTTACTGCATGACACTCGAAACATGTCAGGGAGTCCTATAATCAATTTTTTGAACCACATGTATATATTTATGTTCACTCTCTTTGTTTTATATTGTTGTATGTGACAATAAAAGTGGTAAACTGCTGACAAACATTAACCTTAACTACAAGTACTACAATGATCAGTGTGAATTTAGTGTTCATTATTAATTTTTTCCAGTATGGTATTTATATCTTGTTACATTATGTCAAAAAATTAATTTACTATAGTCATTTAAGACTGCTGACAGCTTTGGTACTAATGGATAATGTTTTTAAATAATCAAATGCTAATGGTTAGTCACAAAACCACACCCACATGTCCGATTGAAATATTGTTTGTATTGTTTGTAATTGTTATGTACTGTATAGTGGAAAATACTTATCAAGAATTAATTTGACCATTTGGCCAGTAACAAGGTAATAATAATATTGATAAGTTTATATATATATATATATAGCCACTTCATTTGAAGGCATAAATGTATGTTAATTCTGTATATTGGGACTAATTTAGTGTTCAATATTATTCCAATATAATCTTATTGCTTAAAGATTTTAGAGTTTTACCACTAATGGTTAGCATTAGAAAAGTCAACAGCCACTAATAGAGTCACATTTTGTTTATCACAAATTTACAGCTATTTGTCTGATTGAAGCATTGTTATTAACTAATATTTCTGTACAGTGGAAAATACTGTTGAGGATTTAATTATGCTGGTTGGATAATAAAATATAATTTCCAAAAAAAATACTGGACCTTACAAGTATACAATAATAAACATTGAAACAATTTAGTAGATATGTTTGGATAACAGAGCTTAACAATAACCAATGACAGACTCTATACTTTTTCTTTGTCCTCAATAAATATTCATGATGTAGTTGTAAATCCATAATGTTATGCGTTCAAGTTTTTGTTGTTTAAATAAGTCGGTTAATTGACTTCAATGTTAATAGACTACAAAATATGTTTTATTATAGCACTAAAAGTCAATTGTTTTAATAATTATTATAGCATAACAAACACTAGTAATAAAATATCAAAGATATCAATGTATTAATCAGCTGTTAGAGTTTATACTACTGAGTTATTTGCGACGAACTTTCATCTCTGTAAACGTGAGAGAGTATTTCTCCCCCTTCCAATTATACCAAATAATACCAAACCAATTATTATCAGTGTTACATCCAGGTATGTAAGGACCATTTAAATGTGACCTGTAGCATCTATTAAACCACCAACCACCTCGAGCATTTTGTGCACAATTCCTGTCTTGGTGTATGTCATGATCTTTATCTTTTGTTGAGAAGCTCATGATGTTATGATAATTCAGAGAATCTCCAGCTGTACCAGAGTAACCTTGTACAACAAGTGCATATTTAGCAATGACATCTAATATCTCAAATTCATCATATTGAGCATAAGCTGTGTTATTTTCACAGTCTCCAAGATCCACTCGTAGAGTGTTTTCTCCATCTAGTGTAAGACGATGCATTTTACTCAAGCCTAGCCAAAATTCTTCACTAAGGTCACCAAAACCTCTTTCGTAGTCAATCCAATTACGATTAAAGTCAACAGATCCATCTTGTCTTCTTTGAAAGACAGTCCATCCTCCACCATCAGTCTCCATATCACAGTAGACCTAGTAAGAGAAATAATTAATTAATTGTACAAATTGTCTGTACTCTACTTGAAAGGGACTGTCTTCATCGGGTTTGATAGGATAGATACCACTCTTGTTAACACCAGCTTCAAGCCATGCTTTACAATCACAAGGTATAGGACATTCTATGGAAGAAGAAATAGTGACAATGTACTATAGAAACTAACTTATGATGGAATTAACACGAGTATTGTGATAAAATTGAAGAGGTGAACAACAGTTTCCATTAACAGTAGAACAGACCAAAGCTATCACTGTTATAATCAAGAACATCTTTGTAGTTTTCATTTCAGTCGTTATCTTCTAGTTCTTGTTCTGATGATTACTCAACAGTGCTTCCTTTTATATAGCCACTTCATTTAGAGGTGTATAAGTATATATACACTGTATAATGGACTCAACCACAATATGAGTCTTCATGATTTAATTTTTTGTGTGGTGTTTATATCTTGTTATGTTATGTCAAATATGGTTTTGAACAATAGTCTTTTAAACTACCATCAACTTTGTTACTAATGGATCATGTTAAATAAATCAACAGCTAATGGGGTCATGTTTGTTTAATACAAAGTCACACCCACCTGT
Source organism: Xestospongia bergquistia (assembly GCA_963965975.1). NCBI lineage: Eukaryota > Metazoa > Porifera > Demospongiae > Haplosclerida > Petrosiidae > Xestospongia > Xestospongia bergquistia. Next base: position 4,200,276 of record OZ014425.1, read on the forward strand.
CTAATTTAAATGTTGTTTTAAACTTTTATATGTAACAAATTTGTGTTAATTATATGTTGGCTTGTGTATGACACTAAAACATGTCAGGCAGTCCTATAATCAATTTTTTGGACCACATGTATATATTTATGTTCACTCCCTTTGTTTAATATTGTTGTATGTGACATTAAAAGTGGTAAACTATTGATGAACATAGTCTTAACTGCAAGCACTACGATGATCAGTGTGAATTTGATATTCATTATTAATTTTTAATCCAATATATTATTTATATCGTGTTACATTATGTCAAAAGACATTAATTTACTACAGTCATTTAAGACTGCTAACAACTTTGGTACTAATAGATCATGTTTTTAAATAAACAAATGCTAATGGTGTTATGTTAGCTAATTAGTCACAAAATCACACTCACAGTATTATTTACTTCAGTCATTATCTTCTAAATGTTGATTACTCAATGGTACTTTCTTTATACAATCACTTTATTTGAAGGTATATATATATAAAACAACTCACCCACGTTATGAATAGTGGGACAAGTTTAGTGTTCATTATTTAATGTGACATTTTCTTCTTGTTAGTTACTTTATATCAAATAACATTAATGTACAATAGTCTTTAAGACTAGTCTATTATTAACTTTGTCGCTAATGGATCACATTAAGTAAACAGCAAATGTTAATGGGTCAAGTTTGTTAAGCACAAATTCAAACCCACTTGTCTGATAGAAGTGCTTTTTGTAACTTTTTGTATGTAACAATTTTTTTCAAAATTTTCCGTGTATAGGTAATAATAATTACTTTTGTGGTTGGTTGAGAACAAAGAAAGAGTTGTTTTCTTTTTACTGCCATGCCCTCAAAATGTTCCAGCAGCCCTATAATCTTTTTGAACCACATGTTATGTATATATATGTGTATGTGTGTGTGTGTGTGTGTGTGCATTCCACTTGTTTTATATTGTTATGTGTAGCAATAAAAGTGCTGAACATTAACTGCCAAAGAACATTACCCTTAACCATGAGTCCGACAATGATGGGTGTGGCTGATTGAGTTTTGAAGCTTCTTCTATATAACTAGCTTGCTTTTAGCTTTTATATTCTCTCTACTTTATTAACTAGAGAGGCATCAGGGAATTGTCTTAATGCATTGCCCTTTGCTGGTATACTCCATATGAATAACAGACAGTGAGATTCTTTACCATTTGTTATGACCAATCTTTTTCAAAGTTTTAGAAAAGATGTGTTTGGCTTCAAATTTTATTCAATAACTTGTTAAAGGAACCTAGCTTTTACTACAGTTTGCATGAAACTTTCTCTGTAATGAACACATTAATACTGTAGAAGCTGTTCTTACTATTAAGTTGGTTAGTAAACCATATGATTATAATAAGTGTATCATACCAGGTATTTGTGCTATTATTAGGGATAATTCTATATAAGGTAATGATATATGATATTGGAAGTACAATAGGAAGTAGTGCAATTTAAGTACTTAAGCACTTTTATGTAGCAAAATAAATGAAGTATAGCAATGGAAAACATCTCAGAGTAGGAATGATAATCAAGGCTCAAAGTAGTAAGAATTGTATACTATTATCATATTAGAGTAACTGTGGCTACTTTTATATTGCTATTTGTAATTTATTGGCATTCCTATAATTCTTTAATTTTTTAGAAATATTAATATGTTCATTATATTTAAAAGGACAGCAATAATGTCATATTAATAAACAATTAAATGAAATAAACAAACTGTTATTGACTGTTCATTATTAATTATTTTGATTTAGTATAATTATTAATGTCAATTTCATAACTAGGTTTGTAAATTGTGTGTTCAATGAAGCGCCACAGTACTCCACTCCACTTTTTAATAGGTCCTCCATTGGGATGATAAGGTCCATTGACATGAAATTGCATGCATGAATTAAGCCACCAAGCTCCTTTTCTGACCTCCATTATCATTGTAATTGTCTTTAGTAGAAAACTTCATATTTTATATATATTTTATATTTTCCCAAATGATGAACTAACTTTTGAACTGAAATTTTAATGTGTGAATGTATTACAGTATATAATAATTGATCTGATAATGAAGAATATTTACAATATCACTAATACAGAATTGGAATTTACCAATTAGTTGACAGTTGATACTTAATTGACTAATGTTTTATTTCTACTAGCAAGTTTATTACATTTAACTAATACCTTAATCACTAATATAAAAAATCATATCAATTAGTAATATTATATTTGAAATTGTTATCATTCATTGAACATATAGTTCAATGAAATCTATTGGTACTGCCTCATCATGATAACCTTGATCATCACATACCCTCAGCTCAATACTGTCTTGAGTCATGTCATCAAGTTCTCGATAAAACCAAGGCTGTTTGGTGTTAGTACAACAGGGAGCTTCAGAACCTGGACAATCCTTTCCATCCCAGAGGACATCACCACCTGCTTCACAGTAGTAATGATTGCCCACAAAGGAAGGAGGTGGAGGGTTAAAATTATGTATAGATGGAGTTTCACAGGGACAACGACCAGGATTACCGCCATGACCAGCTGCATAAGACCAGATATGTTGACGAGTACTTTGACCATGAGTGATAGATATTCCATCAACATAGGGACCACTAATGTTTTGGTTGTTGTAGTAACAATAAAATCCATCAGGACTATTAACTTGATATCCTCTAACTTGTCCAAACACCTTGTAATAGTTAAGACCAATTGTTGAGAATATAGATAAGCTACAACGACCTACATAAGAAGTAGATCGACTTTGACCACACGCATCATCAATGTTTAAATGATAGGATTTTGTCAGTCCAGTAGGACTGGTAATACCAGACTCAGACATATTAAGATAACCCACTGTAGTCCAACCACCTTTGTCATCACAATAGGTACCCTTCATATCACAATAGACCTATAATAATAACTTGAATATTGATCCTCTTAGTAAATCTCACTTACCATCTGTTGAGTCATTCCATCAGGATATATTGTATAGACACAGGTCTTCCTTATACCCAAATCATACCAATCCTTACAATTACGAGGTAGAAAACATTCTGTAAAAGATATGATACATAATTCATGTATGTACAAGCTAGTTTTAAATATAATATGTGTGAACCTTCATTAAGAGGAGAAGAAGTGAGTGGTGATGGAGTTGGTGAGGATGAAGGTGACAATGTATTGTCCTTGACAGATGATGACTTAAGGTAGTATTGTTGTCTTCCTATCATCTAGAACAGATGTAGAAGAAAGCAAGGTAGACGACTCATCATCAGGAGACAGTTTCCATTGACAAGAGTAGTAGAGTAGAACAGAGTTACTACTACACACAGGAGTATGGACATTGTGTTCATGATGAATAGTAGTAGTTAGTAGTTGATGTAACGTTGAACAAAAGATATAATAGTTGAGGAGGTATTTATCTCTGAGGTAGAGGTATCTTATTGTTATTGTCTACAAGCGAGTGTAGTCCTCTTTTATAGGCTGTAGTAGATAAATGTCAACAAGAGTTAGTCAGATATGTAAGAAATATAGAACATGTGTTGACATAAATGTTAGTAACTATCAAGACAGTTATTTTAGTTAACAATGATCACATGTTCCAAATATAATATTATTGTTGTATATGTTTTTTAAAGGAGACAGACTAACAATTAGGATTGTAAGTTAACCCACTTTACTTCTACTGTATAGGTAATAATTTTGAGGGAAAATATATTGGCAAATTTGGCAAATTGTGTTTAATTTGCCAAAATTTTTCCTCCAATATTTTAATTAGTGGTATAGTAGTAGATGTAAGAAGCATTCATCAAATTAATTTCAGCAAAGTCTATTTTATATTGTTTTGCCAATATTTTTCCCTCCAAAATTACCCACTATATGGTATATCACAATTCAGTGGGAGTGGCTAGCAATTTACCTTGTTAAAACTATTTGTGACATCACTCTATTGTTTTTTATCTCATTATTTTTTTGATCACATGCTCTACTTTATCCAAGGAAATTGTCAGTGGAGGACCATGTGTAAGCATAACATAATGATAAATTTTAATTTGACTTTTTTCTTCAGACATTCGAAACACCAAATGAAATTCATTGCCAATCAAACCAGCTATATGATATGTAACTTTAGATTAGTCATGTGTGTTAACCTTGTTGTAAAGATAATTGAATTTATAACTTGTCAAGAATAACATAATGGTGTAGTTCTGTTAATTTGTTATATTGTTTACAAACTTTGTCAACACCACTCTCTTGTGCTATTTTACTGTACTGTTTCTAGTGTGTCGTATCTAAGTTACAAAGTGAGCTATTGTGTTTGTGAAAATACTTATTTAGCACTAGAAATAATTTTATAGGATGTTGGCTGATGGAAGTCAATTTGTGTCAAATTTTTAGAAAATTTCTACATGATTACTTTCCTTAAGTTATGAGAGTTTATTATAGATGACTAATAACAATATTTAGTTAATAAAGCCAAATTTTAGTTTACAATATATTCCCTGAACCATCATAATTTATCTACTTACGTGAATTGTGTCATACACTAAACATTACATTGCATTTTTTGAAAGACACAGACATTTAAAAATCAACTAAGTTTATTATAAAGTCCTGTAGTTCAGATAAATGTACTTTCTAAGTTCACTGAACATATAGTTCAATAATATCTAAAGGTATGTCTTCATTGCCAATGACTTCATCACCACACACCCTCAACTCAATGTCATCTTGAGTCTTATCATCAAACACTCGGAAGAACCAAGGCATCTTAGAGTTAGTACAGCAGGAAGCTTCAAGACTGTCACAATTTTTACCATCCCACAGAGTATCATTGGCATAGAGAACATACTCCCAACTCTTACCAGGGTCAAGACCAGACTCACAGTAATAATGTTCAGCTAATGTAGAAGTAATTTTTATTTTTGGATAACCTGAATTACAAGGACAACCAAAACTAACTGCATCTTCTCTCCATCCACCAGCATATGTCCATATGTGTATATGGGGGTCTTGTCCATGGGTGATAGAAACACCATCAACATATGGAGTATCAATATTTGCATTGTTTCTATATTCAAAAGCATCAGGACTGGCATATTGATAGCCTCTAACTTGTCCACAGACTTTATTATAACTAACTCCCAATGTTAAAAACATAGTTGAAACACAGCTAGCACCAGAAGAGTTTGTCCGTCCACACACTCCATGATCAATATTGTTATATTGGCGTTTTGTCAGTCCAGTAGGACAGGTAGCACCAGACTCAGTCATATTAAGATAAGCCACTCTAGTCCAACCACCTTTCCCATCACAGTGAGTACCCTTCATATCACAATAGACCTATAATAATAACTTGAATATTGATCCTCTTAGTAAATATCACTTACCATCTGTTGAGTCTTTCCATCAGGATATATTGGATAGACACAGGTCTTCCTTATCCCCAAATCATACCAATCCTTACAATTATGAGGTAGAGGGCATTCTGTAAAAGATATGACTCATAATTCATATATGTACAAGTTAGTTGTAAATATAATATGTGTGAACCTTCATTAAGAGGAGAAGTGAGTGGTGATGGAGATGGTGATGGTGAAGATGATCGAGTAATATCCTTTGGAGTTGGTGAGGATGAAGGTGACATTGTATTGTCCTTGACAGATGATGAAGGTAGTATTGTTGTCCTCCTATCATCTAGAACAGATATAGAAGAAGGCAAGGTAGATGACTCATCATCAGGACAGTTTCCATTGACAGTAGTAGTAGAGTAGAACAGAGTTACTACTACACACAGGAGTATGGACATTGTGTTCATGATGAATAGTAGTAGTTAGTAGTTGATGTAACGTTGAACAAAAGATATAACAGATGAGGATGTATTTATCTCTGAGGTAGAGGTATCTTATTGTTATTGTCTACAAGCGAGTGTAGTCCTCTTTTATAGGCTGTAGTAGATAAATGTCAACAAGAGTTAGTCAGATATGTAAGAAATATAGAACATGCGTTGACATAAATGTTAGTAACTATCAAGACAGTTATTTTAGTTAACAATGATCACATGTTCCAAATATAATATTATTGTTGTATATGTTTTTTAAAGGAGACAGACTAACAATTAGGATTGTAAGTTAACCCACTTTACTTCTACTGTATAGGTAGTAATTTTGAGGGAAAATATATTGGCAAATTTGGCAAATTGTGTTTAATTTGCCAAAATTTTCCTCCAATATTTTAATTAGTGGTATAGTAGTAGATGTAAGAAGCATTCATCAAATTAATTTCAGCAAAGTCTATTTTATATTGTTTTGCCAATATTTGTCCCTCCAAAATTACCCACTATATGGTATATCACAATTCAGTGGGAGTGGCTAGCAATTTACCTTGTTAAAACTATTTGTGACATCACTCTATTGTTTTTTATCTCATTATTTTTTTGATCACATGCTCTACTTCATCCAAGGAAATCGTCAGTGAGGGACCATGTGTAGACATAACATAATGATAATTTGATTTTTTTCTTCAGACATTCAAAATACCAAATGAAATTCACTACCAATAAAACCAGCTATATGATATGTAACTTTAGATTAGTCATGTGTGTTCACCTTGTTGTAAAGATAATTGAATTTATAACTTGTCAAGAATAACATAATGGTGTAGTTCTGTTAATTTGTTATATTGTTTACGAACTTTGTCAACATCACTCTCTCGTGCTATTTTACTGTAATGTTTCTAGTGTATCATGTCTAAGTTACAAAATGAGCTATTGTGTTTGTGAAAATACTTATTTAGCACTAGAAATAATTTTATAGGATGTTGGCTGATGGAAGTCAATTTGTGTCAAATTTTTAGAAAATTTCTACATGATTACTTTCCTTAAGTTATGAGAGTTTATTATAGATGATTAATAACAATATTTAGTTAATAAAGCCAAATTTTAGTTTACAATATATTCCCTGATCCATCATAATTTATCTACTTACGTGAATTGTGTCATACACTAAACATTACATTGCATTTTTTGAAAGACACAGACATTTAAAAATCAACTAAGTTTATTATAAAGTCCTGTAGTTCAGATAAATGTACTTTCTAAGTTCACTGAACATATAGTTCAATAATATCTAAAGGTGTGTCTTCATCATCAATGACTTCATCAGCACACACCCTCAACTCAATGTCATCTTGAGTCTTATCATCAAGCACTCAGTAGAACCAAGGCATCTTAGAGTTAGTACAGCAGGAAGCTTCAAGACTGTCACAGTTTTTACCATTCCACAGAGTATCATTGGCATAGAGAACATGCTCCCAAATCTTACCAGGATCAAGACCAGACTCACAGTAATAATGTTCAGCTAATGTAGAAGTAATTTTTTTATTTTTGGATAACCTGAATTACAAGGACAACCATGATAAACTGTATCTTCTCTCCATCCACCAACATATGTCCATATGTGTATATGGGGATCTTGTCCATGAATGATGGAAATACCATCAACATGTGGAGTATCAATATTTGCATTACTTCTAAATTGAAAACCATCTGGACTACCATATTGATAGCCTCTAACTTGTCCACAGACTTTGTTATAACTTACTCTTAATGTTAAAAACATAGTTGAAGCACGCTAGCACCAGAAGAGTTTGTCCGTCCACACACTCCATGATCAATGTTGTTATATTGACGTTTTGTCAGTCCAAGAGGACAGGTAGCACCAGACTCAGACATATTAAGATAACCCACTCTAGTCCAACCACCTTTTTTTAGAAGAAAGCAAGGTAGACGACTCATCATCAGGACAGTTTCCATTGACAAGAGTAGGACAGAGTTACTACTACACACAGGAGGAAAGACATTGTGTTCATGATGAGGAGTAGTAGTTAGTAGTTTATTTGACATTCAATGAAAGATATGATAGTTGAAGAGGAGGTATTTATCTCTGAGGCAGAGGAATCTGATTTGTTAGTGTCTATGAGTGAGTGTAATCCTCTTTTTATAGACTGTAGTAATGGGTGTCTATATAAATAGTCAGATATGTAAGAAACATAGAACATGTGTTGACATAAGAGTTTGTAACTATCATAGAATTTCAGAACATGTTATTTTAGATAACAATTATCACATGTTTCTCACATAAGATCATCATTTTATTTATATTTTCCCATGTGACAAAGTAACAATTGGAATTAGATCATTAATAATGTGTTACTTTAAAAATATAATAAAATCATCTCATTACTTACTATATTTGAGCTATTAAGTTATTGTTTATGCTGAATTACATTTTAAATTAGTTTATATGTCTTTTTTTTGACTTTTTGCATGGACATTATATCACAATGCTATTATACTGTGTCCAAGTTTTAATTCCGACATAAAAGTGGTAGGATAATCAGTACTTAATGATAACATTGTATGTGATGTTGAATAGAAAAGATGATTGTTGAAAAGGTAGAGGTATCTTATTTGCTAATGTCTATGAATGAATGTAACCCTCTTCTTATAGACTGTAGTAGATGGGTGTCTGCAGGAGGTAGTCAGATATGTAAGAAATGTAGAATTACAGGACATGTTGCTATAGTTAATAATGTGACACATTGTAAACATAATGTTGTCATTAAATTTTGTCTTTTTCCAAATGACAAACTAACATCATAAGATGTTTTATATTACATTCATATGACAATATTAATAAGATATATATCTATCCAAGATTATTTGCCCTCAAGTTAACTATATAAATTGACATCATGTTCTATTAATTTGGTGCCAGGATAATACAAAGCCAAATGTACACCTAATACTAGAGCAGACAAAAATTGGAATTGACCAAAGGGGCAACTATATTGTAGAGATGCCTCTATTAAAATCTTTGGTAAATATCTAAGCTCATGTAAATTTGAAAGATTATTTTTTCAAAAATATAACTGTTTTTTAATTTTAATAAATAACTACATTTGTAAAGATATTGACAATTACTAATACACAAAAATCAACTCAGCTCACTACAATATTTAGTATAATAGTATAACTCGAGTTTACTGAATGTACAGTTCAATCATTTCTAAAGGTGTGTCTTCATCAGGAACAGTTTGATCAATACACACCCTCAGCTCAATATCATCTTGAGTGGTATCATCAAGTACTCGATAGAACCAAGGCATCTTACGGTTAGTACAACATGAACTTTCAAGACTATCACAGTTCTTACCATCCCAAAGGGGATCGCTAACATAGAGGACATTTGTCCAGCTTGTACTAGGATCAAGACCAGATTCACAATAGTAATGGTTGCCAAAAAAGGACAAGCTAGGATTCCTTACACCATTACCATAATAATCCTTATTGCATGGACATCCTAAAGCATCTCTTCTATCTTCTCGCAGTCCACCAGCATATGTCCAGATATGTTTACGAGGATTTTTTCCATGAGTGATTGAAATACCATCAACATAATAACTGTCTATACCTATACCACTTGCCAGAAAAGGATGAAATGCATCAGGGCTATTAAATTGATATCCTCTAACTTGTCCACACACTTTGTAATAGCTAAGACCAAGAGTAGAAAATGTAGTTGAACTACAACCAGCTGAAGAGGGATTAGGCCGACCACAAAGTTTATGATCAATGTTGTTATATTGGAGTTGTGTCAGCCCAGTAGGACAGGTAGCACCAGACTCAGTCATATTAAGATAACCCACTCTAGTCCAACCACCTTTTCCATCACAATAGGTACCTTTCATATCACAATAGACCTATAATAATAACTTGAATATTGATCCTCTTAGTAAATATCACTTACCATCTGTTGAGTCTTTCCATCAGGATATATTGGATAGACACAGCTCTTCCTTATACCCAAATCATACCAATCCTTACAATTACGAGGTAGAAAACACTCTGTGAAAGATATGACACATAATTTATAAATGAGCAAGTTAGTTGTAAATATAATATGTGTGAACCTTCATTAAGAGGAGAGGAAGTGAGTGGTGATGGAGATGGTGATGGTGAAGATGATCGAGTAATATCCTTTGGAGTTGGTGAGGATGAAGGTGACATTGTATTGTCCTTGACAGATGTTGAAGGTAGTATTGTTGTCTTCCTATCATCTAGAACAGATGTAGAAGAAAGCAAGGTAGATGACTCATCATCAGGACAGTTTCCATTGACAATTGTAGTAGAGTAGAACAGAGTTACTACTACACACAGGAGTAGGGACATTGTGTTCATGATGAATAGTAGTTAGTAGTTGATGTGACGTTGAACAAAAAATATGATAGTTGAGGAGGAGATATTAATCTCTTAGGTAGAAGTATCTTATTTGGTATTGTCTACAAGTGTTGTAGATCTCTTTTTATAGACTATAGTAATGTGTAGTCAGATATGTAAGAAACGTAAAACACGTGTTATTGTTGACATAAGAGTTAGTAAATGTCATAGATTTACAGGACATGATACTTTAGATAACAATTATCACATATTTCAAACATAACGTCATCATTGTATTCGTATCTTCCCATGAGACAAAGTAACAATGTTAAAGTAATTATTCAACACCACTAGACCACTCCCCTCATTTTCTTCATTATTGTTATTGTATGTTATTATAATGAGAAGAAACTGTTAATTTTATTATTTTATTACAGTCTAATAGACTAAGAACCAAATGACAATTATATATCATTTGGTGAATATCTCAAACTTAAAATATTATTTAAATTATTCTCATTATAAATCAGTGAACATAAAATATTCAGAACTGTATTCTTTAAACATCTCAAATGTTGTATTCATTCATTGTCAATGTAATCACTTTGTATATATGGTTGAAGAGGAATAACTATGTTGTCTAAATAGTTAATTTAATGTTTGTTAGTTAAATAATAATGTTATCACTTCTTGTTTTGTCTTCAATTGATATAGTTGATGTGATATTAAATAGAAGATATGATAGTTGAGTTTTAATAATGATTACTGGATATGATGTTAACTTCTTTATGTGCACAATTAAAGAATGATACCAGAGCTGTAATGGGAAGTGTATGTAGTAATATTGTGTTAGTTTACTAATAAATTAACATACTATGGAACAAACTAACATTTATTTAAGGATGTGTTACTCAAAGAATGCACCAACAATGTATGAGTATTCTGTTATCTGAACTGTAGTAGTTTAGAAGGCTATATAAGAAATTTGTATGTTTTTGAACAAAATATTATTTCTTTAAAAGATATTTTACTGAAAGAATATACTAATTGTATGAGTGTCTTATCTGAGAGAGTATGTAAAAATTATGTTAGTTTACTAATAAACTCATTTATTTAAGTGATGAATTACTCAAAGAATGAACTATTACAACATTTCATTTACTACATATCAACTATATATGAGCTGTTAGTTGAAAATAACTGATCTTGTGCTGTGTGTGTGTGTAATTAACAGTGGCTCTTGTTGTGATGTTTAGGTTGCTGGGGTTTTTTAATTATCTTATTAATTATTTTTTTAGAATTATAATAAGATGTTCTGTTATGTAACACTATTTGTTACTAATGCACACAATTTATCAAGTTTAGTTAACAAATTGATACATGTTGTTGTATCAACATAAGCCGTGGGAAATAAAGAAGAGAAGGAGACACAAGTCCAAGACATACTGGGTGGGGTATAATCAGTTAGTCATTCCAACCTATCCACCCTTAGCAACAAACATTCTCTATGAAACCTGTACACTGTTCAACTAATTTACAAACTAGTCCTTGCATTGTTTTTATAATCTCCTGTCTGTGGATGAACCATGTATCACTTAGAAATTAATAAGTTAATTTAACCAACAAATTTGTAGTCTAATCCTTCCTCTCCCTTCAAAACCTAGTTATATTTCTGAACTATAATAAAAACAATGGAATAAATTATTTCAGTTAACCAATTTATTGGTCACATTAGTCATCATGTGAAATCGTTGAATTTGACCACTCTCTTAAGAAATAACTTTCATTTGATTTCCTTGTTTTAAGGAAATATGAATATCAATTTATGGTTTGTGACTATAAGAAAGGAAATGATGCACTCAATTTCCTTTTTATCAAAATAAAGTTCTTGAACTATATCAAGTATATTAATTAAACTAATGTATCTTTAAAAAGGAACAGTACAAAACATGTAAATAATTATATTATTAGTTTTTCAGTTTTATTCAATGAAATCTATAGGTATGTCTTTATCAATATATGATTGATCAGTACACACCCTCAGCTCAATATCATCTTGAAGCTTACCATCAAATACTCGATAGAATCAAGGCATCTTGGAGTTAGTACAACAGGGAGCTTCAGAACTTGAACAACACTTTCCATCCCAGAGGACATCATCACCTGATTCACAGTAGTAATGATTACCCACAAAGGAAGGAGGTGGAGGGTTTTTACTTGTAGACACAGTTGCACAGGGACAAGTACCAGGATTACCACCATAACCAGCTACGTAAGTCCAGATATGTTGGCGAGGACTTTGACCACGTGTGATAGATATACCATCAACATAGTTAGTGTCAACAATGCCTTCATTCTTCCAATATGATCATATTCAAATGCATCAGTAGAAATATATCCATACCCTCTAACTTGGCTGCATATTTTGTAGTATGTTATACCTAGAAGAGAAAACATGGTTGAGACACAACCAGCACCATAAGCAGTTGGTCGACCACATACTCCATGATCAAAATAAGAGTTTGTTGATATTATTATGTTAATAATCATGGCTATACCTGTTGTCATTCTGATAATACTCTTTGCACTTATTGGTATAGTGTCAGTTCATGTACATAAATTTTGATTGTATAATTTTAATAATATAAATAAACTAGCACTAGATACATTTCATGTCATTTTGAGTGAGTATATACTTAACAGATATTACTTACAAAACCATAATGTTGTGTGTTGTAATTTTGTTGTATAAATTATAGGGTTAATTGACTTTAATCTTAATACACTACAAAATATGTTTTAATATAACACAAAAAGTAAATTGTTTTAATAACTATTATAACATAACAAACACTAGTAATAAAATATCAAAGATATCAATGTATTAATCAGTTGTTATAGTTTTATACTACTGAGTTATTTGCGACGAACTTTCATCTCAGTAAACTTGAGAGAGTATTTCTTCCCCTTCCAATTATACCAAATAATACCAACCCAATCATTAGTGTTACACCCAGGTACATAAGGACCATTTAAGTGTGAGGTGTAGCAGCTATGAAACCACCAACCACCTTGAGCATCTTGTGCACAATGCCAGTCTTGGTAAGTGTCATGATCTTTATCTTTTGTTGAGAACCTCATGATGTTATGATAATTCAGAGAATCTCCAGCTGTACCAGAGTAACCTTGTACAATAAGTGCATATTTAGCAGTGGCATCTAATATCTCAAATTCATTATATTGAGCATAAGTTGTGTTATTTTCACAGTCTCCAAGATCCACTCGTAGAGTGTTTTCTCCATCTGATGTAAGACCATGCATTTTACTTAAGCCTAACCAAAATTCTCCAGTGAGGTTACCAAACCCTTCCTCATAGTAAACCCAGTTACGATTAAAGTCAACAGATCCATCTTGTCTCCTCTGAAAGACAGTCCATCCACCACCATCAGTCTCCATATCACAATAGACCTGTAGAGAGAGACCTTTAAGAGTACATACCATAATTGTGTAGTGTTACTTGAAAGGCACTCCCTTTATTATCAGGTTTGATAGGATAGATACCACTCTTGTTAACTCCAGCTTCAAGCCATGCTTTACAATCACGAGCTATAGGACATTCTATTAAAATAAACATAATGTCACACTTGGAGACAAGAGATAACTGACCTATAGCTGCATTAACATTGACACTTTTATAGAAAGGTGGATCATCATTAGGACAGTTTCCATTGACAATAGTAGTAGAGTATAACAGAGTTACTACTACACACGGGAGTAGGGACATCGTGTTCATGATGAGGAGTAATAATTAGTAGTTGATGTGACGTTGAACAAGAGATATAATAGTTGAGGAAGAGATATTTATCTCTGAGATAGAAGTTTCTTTATTAGTGTCTACAAATGAGTGTAGTCCTCTTTTATAGTCTGTAGTAGATGGGTGTCTATAGGAGGTAGTCAGATATGTAAGAAACGTAGAACATGTGTTGACATAAAAATTAGTAACTATCATAGATTTACAGGACATGTTACTTTAGATAACAATTATCACATGTTTCAAACATAATGTCATCATTGTATTCGTATCTTCCCATGAGACAAAGTAACAATCTTAATTATGTAATATACAACTATAAACACCACTAGACCACTCCCTTCGAGTTTTGAAGTGATACGATAAAGAGAATTTATTATTATAACATCACTCTTTATTCTAATTTAGTGCTTCTTCTTCATTTTTTAATTATTGTTATTGTATGTTATTATAATGAGAAGAGACTGTTAATTTTATTATTTTATCACAGTCTGATAGACTGAGAACGAAATGACAGTTATATCCCAATCTTAATGTATTATTTAATTTATTCACATAATTAATTAATATAAAATATTCACAATTACATTCTTGAATAAAGAACATTTCAAGAAAACACAAATGGTAACAACTCAACTAAAATTAACTGAGTTCTCTATTACATTTCACTACAAAGAGTTCTATATAATAATAAAGTATATTATGTTCTTAACATCTCAAATGTTCTTATTTGTTGTCAATGTAATCTCTTTGTGTACATGATTGAAGAGGAATAACTATGTTGTCTAAATAGATAATTTAATGTTTGTTAGTTAAACAATTCTTGTTTTGTCTTCTATTGATATAGTTGATATGACATTGAACAGAGGATATAATAATTGAGTTTTATTAATGATTATTAGCTGTGATGTTAACTTCTTTATGTACACAATTAAAGAATGATATCTGAACTGTGACAAGAAGAATATGTAAAGGTTGTGTTAGTTCACTAATAAATTAACATTCTATGGAACAAACTAACATTTATTTAAGAATGTTTCACTCAATGAATGCACTAACAATATATGAGTATCTTGTTATCTGAACTGTAGTAGTTAAGAAGAATATAGATACCACTCTTGTTAACATCAGCTTCAAAGCCATACTTTACAATCACGAGCTATAGGACATTCTATTAGAAATAAATATGATGTCACACTTGGAGACAAGAAATAACTGACTTATAGTAGCACTAACATTGACACTTTTATAGAAAGGCAATGAGAATGGATCATCATCAGGACAGTTTCCATTGACAATAGTAGTAGAGTAGAACAGAGTTACTACTACACACAGGAATAGGGGTACTGTGTTCATGATGATGAGGAATAGTAGTTTGTAGTTGATGTGACATTGAACAGAATATATGATAGTTGAGGAGGGGGTACCATATTTCCTAGTTCCTACAAGTGAGTGCAGTCCTCTTTTTATAGACTATAGTAGATGGGTGTCTACAGAGAGATATGTAAGAAACATAGAATATGTGTTGACATAAGAGTTAGTAACTATCAAGACAGTTAATTTAGTTAACAATGATCATACTTTCTAAATGTAATGTAATCATTATTATTATATATACCTAGCAGATGAGCTAACAATTACAATATTTTAGTATTTTATGATGTCCAATATTATTATTTACTTGTTGTCAACACCACTATGATCAGTTGTTATAGAAATGTTCTGAATTGTAGTAAGAAGAGCACGTAAGAAATTTGTATGCTTTTGAACAAAATATTATTTCTTTAAGAGATATTTACTCGAAGAATATACTAATTGTATGAGTGTCTTATCTGAGAGAGTATGTAAATGTTAGTTTCCACATTGTGTATATGATGAGTAGTAGTAGTTAGTAGTTGATGTGATGTTGAACAGAAGATGTAATAATTGAGGAGGAGGAGGTATGTATCTTTGAGGTAGTAGTATCTTATTTGCTAGTGTCTATAAGTGAGTGCAGTCCTTTATAGTCTTTAGTAAATGGATGTCTACAGGAGTCTTTAGTATGAAGTTACTATGATAACAAGTCATGTGACAGGTAGTTATCAGATGATAACAAATTACTGTAAATCATATCCCAAAAATAACTTCAACTATTGTTTTGGTGTTAAGAAAGCAATTAAATTTGAATATAAAGGGACAACAAGAGTACTGTGTAATACTATTGAACAAATTAATACAATAGAAAATTAAATGAACAATGCCATTGACTGTTCAATTTCTATTTAATTTAAAGTATAGTTATCAAGGTTTGTATTACATAGTATTACAATCAATAAGACTTTATTAAGGAATTTGTGTTAGTTGCGACGAACTTTCATCTCAGTAAACTTCAGGGAGTAGCTAGAACCTTTCCAGTCTAACCACAGTATTCCAGTCCAGCCAGCACCAGATCCTCCATGATGATAGACTGCATTTAGGTGGGATTGTGCACATGCATTAAACCACCAAGCTCCTTTCCAGTTTATGGCACATGAATTACTACTCCATTTATCATTGTCATTATCTTTAGTAGAAAATTTCATATTATGGTGGATGCGCTCTGGATGATTATTAGTAGTAATAAATGCATCTCCAGCAGTACCAGAGTATCCTCCTACACTAAGTGTGTATTTAGTAATATCATCTCCAATAGTGAATGTAGAGTACTGGGCATAAGCTGTGTTACTTTCAAAATCACCAAGATCAATTCGTAGAGTGTTTGTTCCATCTGGTGTAATACGATGTACTTTACTCAAACCTAGCCAAAATTCTCCAGTAAGGTCACCAAATCCTTCCTCATAGTCAACCCAGTTACGATTAAAATCAATAGATCCATCTTTTCTCCTCTGAAAGACAGTCCATCCACCACCATCAGTCTCCATATCACAGTAGACCTAGAAAGATATTTAAGGACATGTCAGTGGTCTGTAGTTTTTACTTGAAAGGCACTGTCTCGATCAGGTTTGATAGGATAGATACCACTCTTGTTAACACCAGCTTCAAGCCATTCTTTACAATCACGAGCTATAGGACATTCTATTAAAGTAAATATGATGTCACACTTGGAGACAAGAAATAACTAACCTATAGCAGCACTAACATTGACACTTTTATAGAAAGGTGATGAGAATAGATCATCATCAGGACAGTTTCCATTGACAATAGTAGTAGAGTAGAACAGAGTTACTACTACACACAGGAGTAGGGACACTGTGTTCATGATGAGGAGTAGTAGTTAGTAGTTGATGTGACGTTGAACAAAAGATATGATAGTTGAGGAGGAGATATTAATCTCTGAGGTAGAGGTATCTTATTGTTATTGTCTACAAGCGAGTGTAGTCCTCTTTTTATAGACTGTAGTAATGGGTGTCCACAAGAGGCAGTCAGATATGTAAGAAACGTAGAACATGTGTTGACATGTTACTTTAGATAACAATTATCACATGTTTCAAACATAACGTCATCATTGTATTCGTAATTATAATAACGTCACTCCTTATTCTAGTTTAACACTGCTTCTTCGTTTTCTTAATTATTGTTATTGTATGTTATTATAATGAGAAGAGACTGTTAACTTTATTATTTTACCACAGTTTAATAGACTAAGAACCAAATGACAATTATATATCATTTGGTGAATATCTCAAACTTAAAGTATATTAAATTATTCTCATTATTGATCAATGAACATAAAATATTCACAATTATGTTCTTTAATTAACAACATTTCTAGAAAACACAAATGTTAACTACTCAGCTAAAATTAACTCAGTTCTCCATGACATTTCACTACAAGAAATTTATGTAATAATAATAAAGTATAATATGTTCTTAACATCTCAAATTTTCTTATTTGTTGTCAATATAATCTCTTTGTGTACATGATTAAAGAAGAATAACTATGTTGTCTAAATAGTTAATGTTTGTTAGTTAAACAATAATATTACCACCTCTTGTCTTGTCTTTAATTAACATAGTTGATGTGACATTAAATAGAAGATATGATAGTTGAGTTTTAACAATGATTATTGGATGTGATGTTAACTTCTTTATGTACACAATAAAAGAATGATACCAGAGCTGTGATGGGAAGTGTATGTAGTAATATTGTGTTAGTTTACTAATAAATTAACATACTATGGAACAAACTAACATTTATTTAAGAATGTGTTACTCAAAGAATGCACCAACAATATATGAGTATCTTGTTATCTGAACTGTAGTTGAGAAGAGTATATAAGAAATTTGTATGCTTTTGAACATAATAACATTTCTTTAAGAGATATTTTACTCAAAGAATATACTAATTGTATGAATGTCTTATTTGAGATAGTATGTAAAAATTATGTTAGTTTACTAATAAACTTATTTATTTTTGAACAAACTAACATTTATTTAAGTGATGAGTTACTCAAAGAATGAACTATTATAATATTTCGTTTACTACATATCAACTATATATGAGCTGTTAGTTGAAAATAACTGATGTTGCGCTTGTATGTGTGTGTGTTTGTGTGTCTGTGTCTGTGTGTCTGTATGTGTAATTAACAGTGATTCTTGTTGTGATGTTAAGGTTGCTGGGGGGTTTTAATTATCTTATTAATTATTTTTTTAGAATTATAATAAGATGTTATGTTATGTAACACTATTTGTTACTAATGCACACAATTTGTCAAATTTAGTTAACAAATTGATACATGTTGTTGTATCAACATAAGCCGTGGGAAATAAAGAAGAGAAGGAGACACTAGTCCGAGACATATTGGGTGGGGTATAATCAATTTGTCATTCCAGCCTATCCACCCTTAGCAACAAACATTCTCCATGAAACCTGAACAGTGTGGTAATGTTGACATCAATTTAATTGAGGGGAATGCATGGTTGCTTTACTATGGTAATATATAGATAGTTAGTAAATTGTAAGGACTTGAAAGGCTTTACCTTCTTGCCCTGAGCATTGTCTACTTTATTAAATATTCATAGCAAAAGTTGATTATTAATATATTATTATTCAAATTAAATTGTATTGTATATTAGCTGGTACATAAGGGTTAAAATTAGGGTGCAGTTATTATTGTTTAATGTTGGACCTTCCCTATGGATATGAATAAATAATGAGCTGTTTGTATTGCATATGTTTTATATATTACTAATTATGAATTATAGTATTGTTCTTAAATTTATATTGCTAAAGAATGTAGTCCTTTTATGTTTTCATGAATATATGTACATGTACATTTACATGTATGGATATAGACATGTCCATGTCTATTTACATGTACATGTATATACGTCATTTTACCTATTGTGTACAATTAATCATATTAGTTTGATGGCAAACAATGATGTACAATATCATATTTATTTCATAATATTATGATATATTTATATGGCTGTTAATATCATTATATGGTATGTACATTTATATATTAAATAGTTCAATACTGTTACTAGTTAGCTGCAATACTTACGCTGTGTGTCTTGTTGTTTGATAAGAGAGGGAAGGTTGCAACTTATTGGACAAGAATGGTAGTTTTATAAATTGTGTGTCATTTCACACGATTAAATTAGAAGACAATCTAGATAAGCCTGTTTGAATATAAGGTTCATTGTTACGTAACAATGTTGATATTACACATGATATTGTATTGTGTTGTAAAGTTCAATTATTGTCATTGTTATGTCATAACATAAAACGAGTAATTCATATCTTATTCATTAGAACATTTTTAACAACTCTTGTTGATTAAAAGATAATAACAATGTACGCAAATTACTAATTAACTCTTAGTTGTTTTTAATTTATTGTTTTCATTCCTTGATATCAAGACTTGATAAAGAACATGTAATCAAAGCAATGCCTTTATTATCTTGTGAACAAATGAAGAGTATGTACTCTTGATAAACTATTAATAAACAAGGCATTAATTTAATGATAAGAGACCTTGATTATTGTATGCATTAATACCAATACATTATTGGGTTTATTATAGTAATTATTTTTAGTTTTCTCTTTAGTTATTTGAATTAGCTATAATTTATTTGAATTAACTATATGGAATGGACTACTGTATAATGTAAGACCATTTTATATTGATTCAGTTGTGAGGACTTGTGTATTTGAAAGTACATCATTTGGGACAAAAATAAAATATAGTTTCTTGAACTACAAGTCTTCTATAAAATGATCACTCACTTGAGAATTATTGTGAAACTTTTAATTTACTAGAATCTTACACTGTTAATTACTGTTCAGGAAAGAATGCTTACTATTTTTTATGTTATTTTAACTAACCACAAACTCAGTGACAAACTTGTTTATTCCCTGACACTGTGGTAACTGTCATCACTAACCAATTAATACACTAGAAGTGTACTATATACACTCTATATTACATATAATAATACTATATTCCGATATAACACTGAAAATAATATTATTATAGTAATGGTTTATGTTAAATACTATACATTATGTATATGTGACCACACAGATAAGTACTTGAGGTTGTGCAATAACTGACCATCTGGTCAGATATTTTGAGGTTCCTGTGTTGTGTCTGTTAAGCTCTTTCTACTGGTCACAAGACCAGCCTACTGTGGCTAATGACCAGAACTGTTCAGAGGCTTCTGTTATAAAATCTTAGTGTTATTCACTATTGATGATTAATCTTGATTTTCTCTTTAAATGTCTTTTGACCTTATGTCTGAGAACTTTTAATTCAATTTTAGTATCAGGTATGGCATGAAATTTCAGCGTATCATTTGATACGAAGTCTAAGATATGTAACACCGTGTGACCGAATAGTTGAGTCTAAGTAAAGAATAAAAACTGGAAGAGTAATATATCATTTGATATCTAATGCATATCGTTAGATATGACAACAAGGATGTTGTTAAATTGATAGTGATGTTGTCTTGAAATATGAGACAGCAATATTGATATAAAATCTAACCACAATCTTGAACGTAACTATTAACGTTGATACTGTAGAACAAGTCAATGTAATTATGATTAAATTATATATCTACATTTAAATGAATTATCAGAGAAGAAGTTAAATTTATAAATGATGTAAATGTGATGCTTCTTTTGTGACAAAGACCACCCCACATTTGCATCAAATGGGGAGATTACATGACACTAATATATTGAACATTTTTTGCCAATATTAGTCACATGGACTCCTTACAGCTGGAAGTTATAATCCAATGTTGTTTATGTTTGTGGTTTGTTGCCACAGGTCAACTAGGTTGCTGTATTTCAGTGTGTGGGTTTAACCTATCTATCATCATAATGCATAAGATCAAACTCCTCTTGTATTTCAACAAGTTATTATAAATATATTTATATAAAGTTTGTATTACTATCAATATATATTGAATTTACATTTGAAGTTTTAACGTAATTGCGTAAATGTTGAAGTATTTACACTTCCAATATAGACAAGATGAGTAGTTTATAATGTTAAATGAAATAAGATTAGACTAATTAGGATTAGACAGTATTACCAAATAAGTATAATTGACTGAGTTGAGGTATTTCTTAAAGTATTCATGTCGACATAGTTGCTAAAATCACACCATCTTTTGAACAAGTCACCTGATCAATCGTACAGTGCTACACATAAATCATAATTACATATAACATAAATATATTTTTAATACTTGATGTTATTATTAATTACATGTTCGTGGTTTTAATGAGGACAATGTTGGCGTGCCAATCATGTGTTTATAATTGACACTAATTGACAAATGTCTCTGACATCTTGTAACTCTTGGCTTGTTCTCAATATATTGTAATCCCCCTGTGTGTATGTGTGTGTAGAAGGGTTTGATGGATGTTGTAATGATGCCACATATTGTGTGATGTAACTGTTGTTAATGTTTACTGTTTTCTTAAGCCCATATTCAAATCAACCACTGCACTTGTATATTATATATCTTAATTGGACAACACACACATTGTGGTTAGATAATTCTTGATATCTTGTCCATAAATGAAGGATGTTTTTAAACTACAAATTTCAGTTATACTTGAAAATGAACGAGTATCTTTTTTGGGTTATTCACTCGAGTAAATTAATGCATTTTAATTATCTGTAAATTGTGAGCTGACCTACATGAGTAATATTTCAATTTATGGAAATCATTATAATGGTTTGTTTTTAATACACAAATTTATATGTGTCTTTATGACAATACTTTGGTTATGTACAACACAGTTAACTTGGGAACCATCAAACATAGTAATTGTAGATTTACAATATATTAATGGGAAGTACTATTGAAGTAACTTGACACCTTATAATTAGAAATTAAACAATAAAATACAGACCTATGATAGAAAAACACAGTTCATATTTATTTAATGCAAACAGACATTAGGATGGAATTAAAAGAACAATTGTCTTAATCTTTAAAGAAGTGTGTAACTATTGTTTTTGTAGCAATGATGATGTGTTGTTTATTATTTTATTATTGCATTCTCTTTCATTATCTTTTGTGTTTGTTGTTATAATCAAATCACTCGATAATGACTCTAACGCAAACAAACATTTATAGTTTCGTATTACAAACCAGTTTGCCTAACCTGTTTGTACAAGTTAAAAGGACAACACTGTCATATATTGGATTATAAAAAAAATTCATTAAGTATCAATTTTTGGTTTCTATTTTCTACTGAGTATGTTCATGGAATCTTAAAAACCTGCTTTATTAGAGAAATCGCTCAATGCTGTCTGTCAAGTTTGTGAAATCGCTCAATTCTGTCAAGTTTGCGAAAGTTAATGTACTGGGATGTACACTTAATCAAGAGTCACTATACATAGGAACTTGTTATTAATTGCGACTAACCCACATTGTTCTCCTGCCTATGTTAAGAATTGATATAACAAATAATAATAATTATTAAATACAGCTGCAAGGCATATATTATTTCTTGACGAATGGTGCAAGCTTTCAAAGTTATCTGAAAGAAAGCCTGCTTGGATCATTTCAGCATCTATGGTAGCAGATGTGTTATATATGATTAATTAATTTATAAATGATATTTAATGTATATTTTGTAAACCTTCAAACAAGTATTCAACAATCACAATATTTCTATATTCCTTACTATTTTACTAAAATATCAAGCAACCATATAACCTGTTAGTATAACTTGTTATAATAACAGGTTATGTATTCATCATTATCAGGTCATCAAGTTGTATGTAGTGTATCATATGCTAACTAAAACAATATTGAACGTAAAAACTGAGTTGTTTGTTGTAATTTAACTTTCTCAATGTCATCATATGATGTTAAGCAACATCACAGTGACATCACATGACATTATAATGATATCATGTGATATTTATGATATCTCATAATATTACAATGACATTATGTGATATTTCAATGGATTCATTATTATAGTAACATTACTATGACATCTGTGGCAATCTAAGCTTTCACAGAGTATGCTCACAATAAATTCATTTTCTTAGTAATATGATAAGAGGTTTTCAGAATTGTTTTAATACTCAATTATTCATACTACCTCTCTCCCCCACACTGGTTACTGAGGTAGTGCCACAAACTGAAACCAGGCATCTATTACAATGGATTCCCTCCTACCTTTCAACATAGTGGCCTAGAGGCTTTAGGCTAATGAGTTTCAAAGTTATGATAGAAGAGTTAGTTAGAATATGCTGACACTCTCCTGGCACCACACACACTAAGAATTATTTATAGAACAATACTTTCATATCAATAACATTTAAATAGAATTTTTAATAGAGCTAATTCTCCAAATAATCCTTTCTTATAATTTGTTAACTTTATATGATCATTAACTATATAAGTAGATACAACACAGTTTATGAATTATTAAGTCCTATATCTAAAGATGTCATTGCTTTGCTATGATGATATGGAGTATTGCTATAGGTTTTTTGAACATATTTATCAATAAATAAAAATGTTAACAAACACTCTAATGTTTATATAGAAACAATTATTACAAACTATAATTCTTTAGTCCCTTTATCAAGGACAGTATCCTCTTGATTGTTTAATACATTATGTCATTATGATGTAAGGGTAGTGTCACATATACTAAGACGTATGTATGTGTGTGTGCATGCATTGTGGCCATGGTTGTTAAGGTTAGCTTATTAAGGGACGTATGTATGTGTGTGTGTGTGTGTGCATTGTGGCCATGGTTGTTAAGGTTAGCTTATTAAGGGACGTATGTATGTGTGTGTGTGTGTGCATTGTGGCCATGGTTGTTAAGGTTAGCTATTAAGGGCTATCAGTTAATTGTTATTGAGAGCCCTACCAGTTAATATTGTGGGTTTTGTCAATATTTAGATGTTGTTACTACCATTGATATCAATAACCACAATTCAGAACTAATAAATAATGTTTATAATAATACCTTAAAAACACTGTAATATTGACTACAATAATCAGTTTTACATAACAACTATTATTACATAAATTTGTTTATTGTTCGTTATAACAATGGCTAATATTATTTTAACTTACTACTCTTATTACTAGACCGCTCTATTAATTTAATCAACAGTCTTAATCAACAAAGCTTCAAGTGCTCATTTACCATTAGATAATTTGCAATGTCATAGCTCTTAGAAGACTAGAATTAGTCTGGAATGTACTAACACTTTATCAGTTGGATCTAACTGACAATGGTAGTAGCTTTGATGTTAAGCTGTATGTGCATACTGAAGTCTATCTAGTGGCCTTTTGTTGAGGTTTCATTAGAGTTGACTAACAGCTGGTCCTCTCTGTGTATCATGTGATGTTTAAGGTTTCCATCTTATGACCAGCAAATGGTAATGAGCTTGAAATAGTTGCTAGGAAATACTATTAGAGTGGGTTCATTGACCTATATACAGACTTTGAGCCACCTACACGACTTGATATCTGTGTGACACTGTGGTTTCTTATTTCATTTTTATTTCTTCATACAGTTAGGTAAGATTACTAAGACTATTTTAGTAGACATTCATACAATATGTACACACATCATGTCTACATGTTATTGTTATTAAGTCACTGCCTACTATGTAAGAAGAGACTGTCTTATCATTTATTGTGGTGTCTGTGGTCTCCTCCTCTTATGCTTACCTTATCTTTGTGTATTGATTGCCTCATCTATACTATTGAAAATGATATTTTTAGTATCGTTTACCAGCTGTTATAGTTTAAAGGTGATAATCCTGTTGTACTTAATCCCACTCCACTTACTACCTATTATAGTTTGGGTTCTGATAAATGTGTTGTGAAATATTTAACTAATAGAGAAGATGACATGAAAGCTTAGTTGACTATGATGACTCTTGTTCATATAGTAATAAGTCCTATTTATTAAACAATATTCATTTAAAATATAATATAATTTAAGAAAATTATAAAGTATATAGTCAGTATTGATACCAGGAGCCCTGGAACATGTAACTAACTACCTAATTTGATTATTGTGGTGTGTTTGATGTTGGTTTAACTTACAAATAAGAACTGTACTTCCTTTCTCCTTTGTGAGGCTTTTGATAGTACATTATAATGTTATTGAATACCACAGTAATGATGAAACATTTCTTTTAAACTAACTGGTTAAATACACAATTATATGCAATTACATATTTAGGGATATTAGTTACTCGCTATAAAGTAATTGTGTATCATTTGAAGCGTGTGTACTTTGAGTGGACTTTTTTTGTAACAAGATGGCCTGTTTATATTAGAGACTGGTATCTTGTCTTATACTATCGATGAGTAATGGACCAGAACTATATCAGTAATGGTTATAAATTCTTTTAGAATGAACTAGAGTGTACATCAGCAGCTGTTGACATAAGAACAGTATTGGTACTAAACGCTGACCACAAAACTGCATAGTACATTCATTAATAAATGCCATGCTATGCACACTTAGTGGAGTAATAACTGAACAACCATAGCTCCATTGTGATAGTGAAAGATGGCAGATTTATAGTCACATGTATATAGAGACAGACTGTCTTCATATTGTGGTTTCAATGTGTTCATATTGTACGTGTATTGTATTCCTAGAAATGTAACCACATCATGATGAGGTAATAACCTGGGTAGTTCCCTAAATGGATATATACCCATCTGCTTATCCTTTATCTATCTGTCCATCCATCCATCTATCTATTCAGCAGTATTACATTTAGTATAATTAAATCTATAGAATAATTGTCTTCTACACAAACCTAATTATAGAAAGCTATAACATTTCTACATATACTATTATTATACATGTAGCATAAATACACTATGACAACCAATGCATTGCTATTTATTTTACAAGTTGATTTAATGTTTAGTTAGTGTAGGGGGAGATGTAGGAGAGACGAAAGTTATTTACGGGTAATCAAGCTGTCCTCTACGTACAATGTCATACTAATATAGAGTTCAAAGTATAATAAATATTGAGTTCATTTAAGTGTTTCAATACCAGATATTTGCATATTTTGAGGTTACTATTGACACCTGTCATTATTAATAATGAACTCAGCTATTTGTTGATCAACTTTTATAGAATTATTACATGTAATTATCTCAACACTGTCTGTCTGTCTGTTTATCTATTACGTATAAGGTTTTCTATATTCAGTATTATCTACAATATATATAACTGGAAATGTGTACATGTACATGAGATTATATTGTAATTAGATAGTCTTTGTTGTTTTTAGTAAATTATCAGTTTGTTAAGTGATGTTTGTTTGTTAGTGTTTTGTTTGTCAACAAGTAACAAACAAATTATGTGTAGTAAGTTTGTCTCCTATTCTTGCATCATTAGTAGTATCATAATTATTTATGGGACTGAGAGGAACCTGTTTATCGTGCCCTCCTTCTGTCTCCCGCCTTCATACCATCCCCGCAACTGTTTTATTGTGCCCTCCTTCTGTCTCCTGCCTTCATACCATATCCACTACTGTTTTATTAGGCTCTCCTTCTGTCTCCTGCCTTTATATATAATGCATTGTTATATCATACCCTCCCTTCTAACAAGTCAATAGTTATGTAATGTATAATAGTGCGCTCTATTCCATACTATTTCTATATTATATATTCAATGATATATTTTACATTATCTGTATTGTTTTCTATTGTAATTTGAGCTGTCGATAGTAATTCTATCTTGATTTTATACCTAGGTGTTGGCCAGTATTGAATTGCTATGTGTGTTCATTAATAGTAGGATAAAGAAAAAATGACAGAAAAATTTAAAGTATTAAATGCCATTAATTCATAGTGGTTTTGTGGGATAGAGAGAGGCAATAATATGAACATAGTTAAATAGGAGGTAATGTGTACGTGATGTCATGATGACAATCTCATTTAGCAATTACAATATAACTGCCAGACAGACAGTATGTCTCTTCAGATGCCAACTAACCCCCTGTTAGTTGTAATTTGATCAGTGTTTGTAATAATGAATTTTTAAAGTGTTAGATCATAACATAACTCTCTCTTTCTTTCTCTTTCTTTCTCTCTCTCTCTCTTTGCACATTATTAGGTTCCTGTCAAGAAGAATTGAAGACATCTTAGCTCGCTACAATTATACAAAGAAATTCAATGTAAGCTCTTTCTTTTTTCATTCCATAATTGGGTATCTATCCAATATTCAAATCATGTTCATCCATCTGTTCACCTTCCCACGTATCACCTATTTCACATTACCCTACACAGATGCAAAAACAATTTCCCTAATGCTGTTTTCGACACGGATACAGCTCATTGCCATTCTAGGCTGTTATAGCATTACTTTGTCCATATATGCTCAAATTACACACACCTTAATATTATATATACATGTGTACACTACACTACTAAACTAAAATAATAGAAGAGAATGTTTTAACATCCAATTGATTAGACACATTTCTATATGCCCTCAAAAATGACAAGTTCATAAATGCTTCTTATTATATGCATTTCCTGACACTGTGGTGGGGCAAGAGGGGTATTTTCCTGAATTATCGTTTTTCGTATTGTGTTGACCATACTAGGTTACGATAACAGCTGCTATGAGTAATCTTCTTTATCAACTGAGACATATTATTGACATTCCATGGGTTTTGTGCATTGATAATCAGGACACAACTAGTGATAGTTTTAGACAAACTTTCAAAATATTAATATCAACTATCTTGATTGTTTTTGTAGCATTACTTTGAGATTAAGAAGTGTTTTCATTGATTTGCTTAATTCAAGCCTATATTATAAGATATAGACATGTTTCTTTATCAGTATAACATTCACATATTCACTCTTTCTCGTGTTTAAATTGATTCACCAAAGCTTCAGTGTTAATAGAGATAAGTTAGTTATCTTTGATATATAGTGTCAATAGGGATTGGTGTGAATGGTTGTCTATCAATCTCTCAAGAGAGATCAATTTACCTTTTCTATCAAGTTACCAATCTAACAGTATTGTTCTAATGTTCAGTACGTTTATACAGTATGTAATAATTAGATGATTTATATTGGTTCTAGTTTATATAGTACATGCACATAGTGTAGTACTATCAGTGTAAATATTATATAAGACTTATGTGATGTTCCTTTGTTCTTGTCTTCACTTGTGGGTGTAAGAAGGTGATAGACACCACCATTAGACTGTGGTATGTACCTACCACCTACATGTGGTGATACCCTGCATGACCTAGATATTGTGTTGTGACTTGTATATGTTTCGCCCTTCCTCTTTCTCTCTCTCTCTCTCTCTCTCTCTCTCTCTCTCTCTCTTTCTCTCTCTCTCTCTCTCTCTCTCTCTCTCTCTCTCTCTCTCTAATAATCTATGACTAGTAACACCACTTATATCATTTGTACATATATAAACAAATGTTCCACTAAATAGACTATGTTCTATCATTTGGTTTAGTTTACTACATAAAACTATAGTGATGTGAATTTTAATTCAGTTATGCACTAAAGACTGTCAATTAAGCTGACCACAACATTCCACCATTACTCTTAACACAGTAAAGTTGTTTAGTTTACAGCTGTTTACTGTTAGTCAGTAAGTCTCTGCTGACCAGATGGACTGGATGGACAGATTGATGGATTGATGAATGAACTGATGAAAGGATGGATGAATGGCTAGATCGATAGATGGATAGATATGGAGTTTGTTTACACACATGAAGCATCATTGTAGTAGAAACCTGCTAACTTCTACTATAACACAAGTACATATACAAGTACATATATTGCACTAAATAAATTCTCACTATCATTATTTGATATTGTAACTGTTCAAACAAGGACTTCTGGTTAGTCTGAATCATTTGATTCATTTAATTGATGTTAATAGATTTGTATAGTATTTATTAACTATCTTAACAACATTAGTTCTAATGTTGGTATTATAATAAACATTATAAGGTCATATAAACATATATTATAACTGAATGATCTTACATGGTTGTGAGGTGAGTGAGACTTCCTTCATCTTTCTTGTAGTAGACATACACAGTTAATTTGTATAATATATCTTTATATCTTGTTGGTTGTAATGGTATATTGTCTTGAACAAGATATAGACAAACAAATGACATCAGTATCATGTAGTCAACAAATCTCATGTCTTGTTAAATTATTATTCAAATTGGACTTTAAGTGTATGCTGTGTGCATTCATACATATGTACATGACCATATGTATACTGCTAGAAAAGTTCTATTTTGATAACGAAACTTGTTCTATGCACTGTCTGTGTGAACTAGAGAAACCTTTCAATTGTGTCTATAGTAGTGAGTAGTAACTATATACTAGTATAGTTGAATAGACATTGTAACAACATGCTGACCTCATATACTAACTATCACACAGCTTTACAATACAGCTTGACAACCTTATCAGATGTCCCTATCTCTATATATCCGTTAGCCTATTGCTGTCTATTATTATCAGTATCAGTATGACGGTGCCCTCTGTAACTTCCTACCATTCACTCTCCTATTAGTATCTATAGATACCATTTGGATAGTAATTGTAGCTGCAACTCAATAGTTAATATATTTTTAGTATATTATTACTTTGAATATTAATGTTTATTGTAGGTTTATATCTTACAATTGTTTGTATAATTATAATATTATTAATACATTAATTAGAATGTTATAATTTGATGTTAATTGTTAACTTACCAATCAAATAACAAACTACCCTTATTAAAACATTACAAACTACCCTTATTAAAACATTATATCCTTATTACACATCATCGTTGTGCAACAAACCAATAACTAATTTAATTTCCAGTTCACCGACCATTAATTACATATTTTAAGAGGATTGTTGTTTCCAGAGAAGCCCATTTAATGGTCTCCTGTGTGTCTGACTCTTCCTCTATCAACAGAGGAGACACTCCTGTGTGCAAACAAATCAACATGGCACTATCAAACTAGGATGTGTTGCTTATGCTACCATATAAGTGTTGCATTCCGTAGTCCTTTCTGTTGATGGGAGGTAGTCAGTGTGACAATGAAGTAGTTAAAGTTAGATCATACATTAACTGATGTCTTGTTGATAATATTTATAATAATAGATTGTCAATACTCTAATATACAATGTGTTTGTTAGCTCTACTTTAGTTACTTATTCGTATCATCCACACCTTTAAATTAACATCCAGGCTGTCTCTATTACGTTTAAAATCATCTACACTTGACAATAAGTTAGTCAATTTTCTGCTTGTCTATACTAGTCCACCCATTATTGTCTTGATATTCAATTCTTATTGTTATATCTTTAGAATTTAACACTTTGAGATAACAGATTGCAATTTGTTATCTCTCAAAGGACATGGTGTCTATCAAACTAAACTACTTATAAATTACAAGGATATTATGTCCATGTATAGCTATGAGATTATAGCTGTTTAATAAGATAAGGTACTTCTAGTTGAATTATACTAGAAGATTAGATGTTGTATTGTGTTGTGTTAAACTTGATTGTACTAGTTAACAAATACCAAGACTAATTAAATAGACAATTAGATTGAAGTTATTATGTATATTAAGATATATAGGTCTATTACAACGACATCACTTTGTAGGCTCAAGCTTACAAAGAGTATCGGTACGCCAATTACACACGCATGCACCTAAATTGATTGTAAACATTACTCTAGGAGTGGTAATTGATATCATATTGTATAAATACTTTCACTCCGTTAAAAGTGTGTAGCACAAACACGCACGCACACCAATTGTGTGCTAATAATGACCACAATCATCCTACCACCTAAATTTAGTCACTCCTTTTTATCTCACAATACAACATCAATCGTACCGAACCTTCTATCGAACATTCTTGACTTTGGAGGTAGGTACGCACATTAAACTCCTTTCTTCTCAGCTAGAACAATATACATTCCTGATCCCATATGTTTAGTATCCCAGACTCATACTACATCCTGGATCTCATTTTGTACAGTATTCACTTAAGTATCCTGGATCCCATTCTGTACAATATTCACTTAAGTATCCTAGATCCCATTCTGTATAGTATCCACTTAAGTATCCTAGATCCCATTCTGTACAATATTCACTTGAGTATCCTAGATCCCATTCTGTACAATATTCACTTAAGTATCCTAGATCCCATTCTGTACAATATTCACTTAAGTATCCTAGATCCCATTCTGTACAATATTCACTTGAGTATCCTAGATCCCATTCTGTACAATATTCACTTAAGTATCCTGGATCCCATTCTGTACAATATTCACTTAAGTATCCTGGATCCCATTCTGTACAATATTCACTTAAGTATCCTAGATCCCATTCTGTACAATATTCACTTAAGTATCCTAGATCCCATTCTGTACAGTATCCACTTAAGTATCCTGGATCCCATTCTGTACAGTATTCACTTAAGTATCCTGGATCCCATTCTGTACAGTATTCACTTAAGTATCCTGGATCCCCTTCTATATGCATATGCCTCGAGTTTGTTTGTTTTATCCCTCTTATTCATTCCATACAAACTACATGTTCTATTCAGATAGACTGACATACTAGTACTATTTATCATGTTACTCCACACTTTTAGATCCCTGTCTCCTCTACTGGTGTATAGAATTTCCTAACCTTTTCTTAAATAAAGATTTCTTTTGACTACAATATGAATTGGTATATTGTTAGAGGACAATGTTGACAGTTTGTTTGAAATGACATCACAACACTTACCAGTACATTTTTTAGGTCATTGTGGCTAGTCATTACAAGAGACTAAATATTACCAATGAGATCTGAAGGCAAATTTGTGCCTTGTTGCTAAGTGTGTAATATTACAGTGCCTTGTTGCTAAGTATGTCATATCACAAGTTAGTAATGATGTGAGATCACAATTGTATGAGCTCAGTGTGATATGTGACAATGAGACATAAGAGAGACATTCTCTTCCTTGGAGACAG
Source organism: Xestospongia bergquistia (assembly GCA_963965975.1). Lineage (NCBI taxonomy): Eukaryota > Metazoa > Porifera > Demospongiae > Haplosclerida > Petrosiidae > Xestospongia > Xestospongia bergquistia. Next base: position 4,232,827 of record OZ014425.1, read on the forward strand.
TGTTTGGATACTTGGTGTCCTAAAATAATTACACCAATTATTGTGGAAATATTATAGCAATGAAGTAATGCACTGTTAATTCCTAGTCACTTGACTTAGACTACTGTATCAGAATAGTTTGTCAGTGACTGAAAATTAGGAAGCAAGGAGAGTTCTCAGAGACTCGCTTTAACATGTACTTATTATTTGCATATCACTAACTATAGTCAGTGTCCCTGGCTAGGTGGTATACATTATAGTATGTGTGTTTGACTACTAGTTTTTACTTGTTAACACATCCACTGTATTTAGTGAATTGACCTTGAGGTATGTTTATATGAATAGTGTTTTATTGTAATGGGGTTAATTGTCTTGATAAAGGAGATATCCTCTAGGGAAACTCCAAACAAAGTAAGGTATTAAAGCCACCTCTATCACCATAATCTTACAACGTGAATTTATAATAGAATTATCATTCTTATCTACTGTTAGTAGTGGTATTTGTCATAACTAGTAATTTGTAGTAATTAACTATATAAACAACGACTCTAGTTGTTTCTCTATTTATCTTATCAATAGTCAATTAATACACTGGCCACACCTAAAGGAGATATTGTACACAGAAGCCTTACAAATTATATTAAGAAATTCTTTTTTTGATAAGATAACTTTTGTGGTGAATAATTGATTTGATAAATTTGATGATCAGTATTGTCATATTGAATACGTTATCTACCCAACCATCTATGTACACTTACACATCTGTCTGGCCATCTATCCATCCATCTGTCCACTCGTTCATTCATCCATCCATCATTACACATTCATTACATATAGTTAACATACATTTATTATTCCTGATAATAAAGTAGAGTTATAAATTATGTGGTTACTAAGTATAGACTATAAAACCTTGTAGCATAAAACCACATCTGTCTTGTAAATTATATCCTATATATAAATAAACATTAATTCTACATGATATCATAACCACAAAGTTGGCAAAGTACTGAAGCTTCTCAAACTCTGTATTTCCCACAAATTGAATAGTGAGTAACAGTGAGGTCACTTCATACCATCAGAGGTCATATTACTCTAGAACAAAGCCAACAAAACATTACTATGTGGTGTGTTTGCTTTATAAGAAAGGAGAAATGGATAGGTAGATTTACTAGAACTGAATAGAACATGGTGGGCTCTTAGATAAGTGTTTTATTCATTTGTTACAATACTGTAACTCAGTATTGTTATAGTATGAAGTAATTAGTTGATTCTTATCAGCATTTGCTACTATATAAGTTTTTGTATGAGCCAGCTAAATATGAAAACAGTCCTTTACTCATTTAGTTAAGTTGTCTAATTGGGGAAATATTTTCAGTACAATGTTATAATTAAGTAAAGTCTTTATTGTTTCAATATTTTCATGAATGTACAAACATTGGCATCTCTGCCATAACACGTAGTTATTTTATCTGTTACCACAGTGATTTATGTCACCAAGACATCACAAGCTAATGTACATACAATCCATTAGTTCGTATGACTGATCTAACTGCATTATATATAACAAATTATTATCGTACCACTTACACAAACATTTATGGCACATGTCCAATAAATGCACTCTAAGTGATACCTACCTAATTGAATTATAAACTTGTAGCTTATGGCATTTTTCTATGTGTTACAAGAGCCTGAGTGACTATGTCAGGTGCTCTTGAATATGGTTAGTCTATTTGTATAACACATCAAAATCACTAGACTTGTCAGTGTCACATTAATTGGCATCATTATTATCAACTATTGGCACAACAGTACTATCATCACATGTACAAGAAATGGCTACTGGATTAATATGTATACACACTTGTTGGTAATCTCCTTGCAGCTGGAAAAATGTAATTGAATTAGAGCTTTTTGGAGTAGTAAGAAAGCCGTCGTGTGTCTTAGTATTGATACTTTAATATTATATGTAATGATATACTGTTGATACACATAGAATTTAATATATTATACAATATATATAGTGGTATTATATTACTGTGGATCTTATGAAATGTCTATTATATTGTTTGTGCTATCAAATGATATTTCAATTATTATTACATTTTGTGAGTGTAGTTCATTTTTCTTTCTAGCTATTTATAACATGTGTTACCTTTTTATCCAATAGTTGACGTGGATACTGTTGTAAAAACTTCGAAAATGAATGGCAATTGTTTTTGTATCAATAGAATTGAAACACTGGGAGACTACCTCTAAAATGTATTGTATTGTGTTTATCTATTTATTCTAAAATGGACTAGTGTCAGTTTGTGCATGGAACAATGTAAAGAGAGAGAGAGAAACAACACTTGTGGAACAATGGACTGTCTATGTTTAATAATTAACTGTTAGACTTTTGTCTTGATTCAGTAAATTCTCACATCAAATGAAAGAGACAGTATGTCTGTCATAGAGCTATGTCTTCTCTCTTGACATTATTTGGTTTAAGTAGAAGTAGTTAACTATAATTAAAGGGAGACTATGTCAGTAATTTGAACACACAACTAAGCTAATTGGAATATACATTCATAGTAAGGTGGAATTAGCCTCCTCTGCCTGCCTTGACAACAATAGAAACCAATAAAAGACCATGCTCTCTCTCTCTCTCTCTCTCTCTCTCTCTCTCTCTCTCTCTCTCTCTCTCTCTCTCTCTCTCTCTTTTCCATTCAAAGTATCTACTATACCATAATAGTGTCATATCATGTGACTATAATGTTACACTATGTGGTTTTCCATTGGAACTAATTCACATAGTCTCATTGTCAAAAGAGGAAACTATAGTTTCTTATAAGAACTGTACAACTATATCATTTCCTATTAGTTAAATTAACTCTACCTGTTATTAGTACATAGTAATATTTTAACTAGTTTATGATAATCCATCCAAAATATGGATACACTATTGAGATATCATTGCTTATTAACAGAGATAGAACATATAACATAATTTGAGATTGAAGTATGAAGTAATCCATCCAAAGTGTGGATATATTCCAAGTGTGAACATACTAATTATTAATAGATTATAAGTTTATAATAATCCAAGTGTAATATATATACCACAGTTGTCATAACAAATATTACATAGACAATAAGTCAAGTAAACCATCAACTACTATATATATCATTAGTAATCAGGGAGAGTAGATTTAAACAAACCTACCATGATAAACATTTGTAATTATTTATCCATAGTTTAAGATTAGGAGAAACAAACCTACATGCTAAACGATGTATACTTAATATGACTCATTGACTAAAGGTAGTCAACTATTAATTAACAGATAGTATATACTATGTTTGCACACAACATAGGGTAAATACCTGATGTCACTAGACAGTCCGTCTCCGTTCCACCCACTTCTATAATTAGGATATTAATAATGCATATTAATTAATATGGTCCAGTATTGTATATAATCTAGTATTGTTTATTATGAAGTATTGGTTTTTATATAATACATTGTATTGAATTTAGCTGTATATAATCTAACATAACTAATCCATTAAAACTATTACCTGTGTAGGTGGTAGTAATTCTTATAGCCAACTTTGTTCACTGACATGCTAGTAAACATTTAAGCCTTGCTTTGCCCCCATACACTGGTACTCTCTCCTGTACTGTACAATACAAGAGTACATCATAAGCACATTATCAACTTCTTAGCCAGGACTGTATGTTTGACAATACAAGCTAATCAATGCCTAATAGAGAGAGAGTTTAGTGACCTTCTCCCACTCACCAACAAACTACACCCTGACCAATTACATCTACATGTGTTAAGCATATAGTACGTGTGTAATATTAATTGGCGCTTGTTCCATATGGCTCTATAGAATTAGCTGCAATTAAAATGTTCATAATAACTGAGACGATTCGTGCTACAAGCTGTTTTCAGTTTAATTGATTAAAGTATGTCTTGTTGGTTGTATATAGTATGGATTATGTCAAAGTTATTGTCCATAAAAGTGATTGTGTTTGCTGTGTTCAATTAGTGGTGATGTGTCATCATCATTATCTGTTGAATTTAGCTATGCTTAATATGTCATTACATTTGAGCTACATGATATGACATGACAGACTCTATGCTATCTTATGCATGTGTCATAGTCACCTTGGCTTCTCATCTAAGCAGGAACAAACAATTAGTACAATTAAGTATGCTATTGCACTTATTAGTAACTAAAAGTTCTAATATATTTCACAAGACACACTCTATACCTGACTTCCTTTTAGTCATGCTCCTTTGTTTGCTCCTATCCATTGTATTTATTAATCAACACTCATTGGATCTGATTATCCTTCCATCTCTCTATCCGTTCATCCATCTATCTTTCTATGCGTCCATCTATCTATTCTATCCACATATTCATCTATCTACGTGTATTCATTCTTTTATGTGCTTTACAGGAGGATCTCTTAGTGATTGATAAAGTTCACGACATATTTGGAAGTTCTGATGAACAGTTTGCATCATTGGTATGTGAACAGAATTACACTTTTACATTAATACTTTAATGCTGTGTGTACACAGTTCAATCATAGTATGATTCAGTATCTTAAAGAGGCAGAAAATTTACAATGGCTAGACAAAAGAGTTGTCTCTGAAAGAATATCTAAAGATAAACAGAAAAACCCGGCAACAAAAAGAAGGAAAAAGAGAAAAGATATAGACAATACTGACCCAAAAAATAACAAGGTATAATTTTAATAATACTCAGTAACATCATTGGTTAACGACTATATTGAATGAAATACACAATTGAGTAGTCAACAATTATTTATATCCTTTACTTCTATATAAGGAAGGTATACTATACAAGTGCATGCTGTTAATATACTATGTTATTTAGTATTATATTCCCCTTATCAAGCATGTGATAATGTGAAGCTTCCTGTGGTTTGTCATATCAGATATCTTTCCTGCAACTGATGCCTTCCTTATATGGAAAAAAGGATATAACCAGTTGTTGACTCCTCCCAACACTTTGTGGTGTGAATATGAAAGAGTCATCAATAACTTATAGCTCATAATAGGTGTATCAGATAATGGTATAAAAATTGACTTTTAAACCTCATGTTAATAGTATCATTACTCTTGTTTAGTCTACAAGTTGAATGGCTTTATATTAGTGCGGTTTGTTTAGGAACTAAGTCAGCTCAATACAATATTAGTGAGCTAAGTATTAGGTTTTTGTGTCCTAGTAACATTGATAGCAGTAGACAGCTATAACTATTTTCCTTTCCTGTGGTTTCTTCTTGATAATGGTATCATTTCATTCCCATAGATCCTATATCCATACATCCTTACATCTTTAGTTCCTATATCCAGGAATGTAGGAGCTAAGGATGTAAAGCATACATCCTTAGCTCCTATATTAATGCATCGTTATATTGCCTTATATCATTAGCTCCTACATTCATAAATCCTTATATTGCCATATATCATACATCCTGATATCATTAGCTCCTACATTCATAAATCCTTATATTGCCATATATCATACATCCTTATATCATTAGTTCCTACATTCATAAATCCATCCATACATTATCATAGATCCTACATCCTTACATCCCATTCTTTGCTCTTACATCACACATCCTTACATTGTCATAGTTCTCATATACCTTGACTATACATCCACACATTCTTATATTACTTGTATGCATAAACTGTAATACAAATCACTACATGTTAATTACCATATATGGTATTAACTATGACATGTGAGTGAGTTTTTATAGAGAAATGACTCTGTCTAGATGTGTGTCTTTTAGTAACTTGATTACTTTCCTGTACAGAATCTATTACAATAATAAGAGAACAGCCTTTATAGTAGTTCCTTAACAAATAAACTAATATTTCGTGTTGACAAATTGTGAGGTTAGTTAGTAACTTTGAGCTTATAAACAGGTTAATCAAAAACGTTAGTTTTATTTCTCACCCTCTTGAAGCTCTTCAGAGCTCCACCACAAGGGGGCTGGATGAACATTCCAGAGCCACCCTCTTCCCAACTTCATAGGCTTACAACTCCTCCTTGAGGTTTGAGGCCTAGGTAGAAGGGCAAGTCTTATGTCTCCACACCCTTAGGTAAGAGGTGACTTTGAGGTCTGTGGGGGGCAATGTCACTTGCTTGCCTACTTTCTGTTTGAGCTTAAAATTAATGTTTGAAATCAATAAATTCTTGGCATAATATTACACGTCATGATGAGTTTTTATGTACTATATTGATGAGTAAAGGTGTGGTAGATATTGCTGCCATTATTTTCACAACTCTACTACTCACCTCATCCTACTCACATTAACACCCAACCATCGCTAATAAAATATGTGGTATCATTGCTGTTCTTTTGTAGTATTCTATGTTGTCACTTAAAACAATAATAACAAACACATTCTTAATGTAACTAGAGGATAGAATGCTAAGTTAATCTATGAATACTTTAATCACATTAAGTAAGCATTAAAGAATTATAGTACTATTTAATGCATAGTTATTAATATCTATCTATTCTTTGGTCGTTGGTTAATATTTGGTTATACTTCCACTGAACAATTGATGCAGATGTTATTGTCACCAAAGATGACTTCATTGGTATGATGATGAGCTGTACCTTACAAATAAATCAATTATCTCTGAACTTGTGGTCCATTTGATATTGTGGTTTCATGCTCTATTCAAACACATACTTGTGGTGACTGTAAGATCACATTTCAATCTCTCTAGACTGTACACTAGTATTATATTTGATTTTTATTCAATATTACATAAATTGTGATCACTGTCAAACTTCAGTAGTATATTATGTCAAATATCATAACATCCAATGTGATATTATCATGTGTTATATTATTCATTATATAAATGGCATTACAATATAAATTGTGTGTATTATTATATCACTATGTCCTATATAAACTAGGACACAATTTTACTATAAAGTTAAATCTCTGCATATGACACAAATTACTAAATTGTTATACTTACTATATCAACAAGTTAGATCTGTTGACTGATTTTCCCATGGATAATATTATTCATGAGTTCAATTTTTAAACATTGGAGTAAATGAAAATATAGTTTTACAATTCAAATCAGGTCTCAAATTAATGTTGTGACTAGATTTGTTGTGATCATGTCTTTTTGGTCTCTAAACAAATCTGGGAAAGGGGCATTTTTGCCTTGTGATCAAACCTTTTGTTTGTATTGAAAAGAGGATACAGAAATCAAAACATGAATGAAAACGTCATCAACATTACTTATTCCTTTTTTATAGTACATAAACACACACACACATACATACACACACACATCACTATAATAAACTACCAAACATCCTGAAACAAACACTTTCGTTGTTAATAGTAGTTTCAACCAATGTGTTGTACACCTTGTTGCTGTATGTATTATTTCTACTACTCTATCATAGTTTCAGCAATAGAGTATATTTATTTCTGTATCCATTGGGTTTCCTATACTAGTATCATTTGATAGGCTGTGACAAAGTAAACAGAGTCCACAAGAATGTTGTTATTAATATTTGTTTGGAGTTTGTGTCGCCTTCTTTGTTGCATGATTTTTGTTCTCTTTAACTTATGGAATGTAAACAGGATAGGCCGTAGTTATTGATCAGTTCTATAGCATCACTCTGAGTCAATATTACACAGAATGGAAACTAGATTGAATTGATAGATGCCCGGGATAATGCATGAACAAATGCATGGATGTACGATCAAACAGATGGATGATGGATGGATGAAAAGATGCAACGGATGAATGAATGGATAGATATATTGGATTAGATGGATAGATGCCAAATGTGAGGTATGAATGAATGATAAATTTGTGTGCATGGTGATGATTGAATAGATAGTGGGTGTATACTGGGCATTCTAACTCTTATAGTTATGAATATTGAGTTAATATATTCCATAGTGTTTCTGGATTCTGTTTATTTGCATTTTGTGGGAGGACAAAAACAAAACATTGTCAAATAACCACACGCTATTAGCTAACAGTGATGTTGAACAATAAACATTTTACCCACAATGTATAACAATCTTGTGCCAAATGTTTTGTAACAGTGTTGTCTCCATTTGTAATACGACAGCCTCTCACAATATCAATTGGAATGGCAAACTTGTGTTATAAGTCTACTTCGTAGTTTTGCTATGTGAGGGGGAGACTGTCAATATTATTAAATGGACAATTGGTTATGATATTTGAGATTTACTCATTGTTGGCTATTGTTCTCATCGGATACGTTGGTATAGTGTTAACCGAGTATTGAAAAATGCAGTTTATTAATTGAAGTCTTTACCATGCTCGATTGAATTGATCTTCTTTTGTTAGTTCAATGCATCATTCCATATTAACTTAATGAGACCATATTTGGTCATTTACTATAGCAGTTTTACACCCATGGCTATAATTACATTGTCCATTGTCTCTGTAATGCAGTGTTTTTTTTGTGAGTAAGCAAATGTAATAAGTCTTCTAGTATTATTATTGTCATAACAATCATCACATGTTTCTCACATGCTATGAGAAGGATATAGCACTAGCATTATACAAGGTATTAAAGGAACTATGTTTAAATGCTTATTATGTTAACACTTATTCAGTATAAGGTAACGATAATCATATCCTCTTCATATTAAATCCATTATTAACTGATGGTTCATATACTGTACTCATAATGAGGATTTATTGGAAACAACTAATCACCTAGTAGTTATCTACAAATACATCTATAATTGATTTACTTTATGGCTTGACCTAACTGCATACCAGAGCTGGGTATAGTTGATTTATCAAACCTTACTAATTAGCTTAACACAACCTTAGTATATTTAGTTAGTAATTTTGTGGTGAGTTCAGACTATTTATGAATCCTTTCAACTACACTAACATGGAGGCTTACTATGTGGGAAAGGGGAGCAACTTTTACCACTGATAAACCTTGGTATAATGTATGGGTTGTATGACTGCAGTTAACAGTTGATCAAAGTAGGTACATATCATAACAGTCAGTGTTGGTAGCATCACAGAGAACTTTGTGTTTAACATATAATAATATGTTTAATATAATTCTGAATGGGTAATATTACTATTTTTGTATTACCACAAGATGTATTACCATTATTACTATGTTTTGTAACTTGAATTAGAAAATACTCTTTTATGTCAACCTTCTCATCATTTCATAATAGTTTATTATCACACAGACAAGTACTTATCCTCACATAACTTTCAATTCTCACAAGACTATGAATATTATAAATATATTATAACACTGGACTTTAAGTAACTACTAGATGTGAGATACCATTTGTATAGGGAGTTAGATCAATTGGATTGTGTTACAATACGCTCTTTGATGTAAGGTCTTGTAAATGATGACATGGCAAGTTTCATGTTATGTCACATGGCTGTATATGTAATGATACATGTACATGTATATGTGTTTACATGCTATGCTAGCAGGAAATAACACCAATAACTTATGATACAGTTTAATATAGCAATCAAAACTATGCATCAACAGTGTAATGCCATTAGTAGTAAATATATTACCACTTCAAAAAAATTCCCACTCTTGCTCCAAGTCTTGAAATTTTAACTCAAGTAATAACCAATTAATAACCAAGTAATGATAGAGAATTACCCTATACATTTCCTCAAACATAACACCATTATGTGGATACATTTACTTCCCTGGATCACTTATATTTGCTAATAATATTTGTTAAAGTGTTATTCATTATCAGTATTACTGTCATGTTAACACACACAAACAGCCTTCTCACATGCCTTATAAGGTCTCACCATATAACAGCTATAAGCAGGACTGTATGTTAATGTGTGGAATCTTCAATTGCCATTCTATCTTGTTGTCATTTTGTCTAATGGAAAAGTGCATTAAAGAGCTAGTTAACATATTCCAACTATAGTCTTATCTCCTTATTTTTATGGCCAGGATGGAATCAACATATTATAAATAAGCCCTTATCTGTACAAATTCAGTATAACCTTGGTATATAGTATTAATATGCTAAATGTGTACTTATTCTTGAAAATGAATGCTGAAAAGTTTGTGCCTTGTATCTTTTATTAATAAACATAGTCAGTAATGTTGACATGTTGTCTATAGTTCTGTTAGTTGATAACAATGAGTACACCACAATGTTTACTCAAGTAAAAGCCTTACATTAAGTAAATATTTGGTAAACTCTTGATTTCCAAATAATTCCAAAATTATCAATTAGTCGCTCGTTGCCTTAAGTATCCCTTTACTATTGCTGTGTTAGCAGGAGAAGCTATACAATATTAGTCTGTTAGACTGGTCATTAGAGACACAAATCTCATGAAATCATCATAGCAGCTGAGATAGCTGGAGTATTAGTTGGCTTCTTCCTTCCAAGATACAATCTCCCCTTTATATTAGATAATAGGATCACATGTATCTATAGTAAATAAAGTGTGTTAGTATATATTTATGATTGTTCTAACTTTACTTTGTTAAAATCCCCTCTTGTGTTTCACTATGTACTAATGGGATATAGTGTAGTCTGGGGTGTAGTAAGGCACTCTCTCTCTTCCCTTCCCTTCACTGGCTAGACATCACCTATGTCAAAAAGTGCATAGACAGACAAACAACTGTTGTGAATTAATGAAAATTTAAATTATGGTCTTACTGGAATGATGCCAATTAAACATATTAAGGATTTTAACAATTCATAAATATCACTACATAATTATGAATACAATAATAGCAGTATATAATAATATTAAGTGTTAGATGTATTTTATATTTTAATAGTCCTAAGAGTATTGGTTTATTATACTAATAGTTAATATAAATTCATACATTGCTTATTGGGGCTATGTTTCAACTCTTTTTACTCCCTTAAGACTTGAATTAGCATGTCTTGACTCGTCTGATCTCAAGGGGTGTACTGGAAAGAAGAGTCTTACAACCTGATTGGTCGAATGTCATTATACATCATAATATTATAATAAATATCATTAGCGGTACATTATAATGTAGACAGGTATGTTTGTGGTTATATAATTGTCTAGAATTAAAGTTTGTACCATCTGCTTCTTATGTTATTGGTGCAGATATAGTTACAAGTTACTACTAATTTAACTTTACTTCTTCCTGAGGAATGATAAAGCATTTCATTACAATTAAGCCATTAACGTGGCTATAGAGACTGTATATATTGTGCTCCAAAATGTACGCGTGCATGTTGCAATAGTCATCTGTTTGTTTACATTTACTAAGGTTTGAATTTTCGTGCTTTTGTACAAATTGGGCATTAATTTATTTTCAAATATGGAACGTTACCTCAATTCATACAAAGCTAATGCCATATTGATTTAAAATAATTGACAGTAATACATAGTGTTTTGTAGACACCCTGTTCTTTACTGTCACAGTCTGTCAGGTATACAATAAAATTGAAATAGCAATTTTAACTAAGGTCTTTGTACTGGTACCTGGTTAGTTGTTCTGCAACAATCTGTGGCCAACCTTCTGTCTCAGAGGACATATCGTTGACACTGTTCCAAGTGTCCTTATTAAACCTCTCTTTAATCTATACAGGTTGCTTAAATGTTTATTTTTGGAGTGTTAACATACAGGGCTAGACATGTGCCTCTTTTTAGTTCAACATAATTTCATTTAAGTTACAACTGGAGATCTTTTTCCCAGTACATCATCACATTTGTCCATCCTCTTGTTAATTCTTATAGTTGTTGATTAGAGTAGTCATTTTTACAACTAATAATGGATTTAACAGTAAGTGTCTATTTTGGTTGTTATGATGGTAGTTCTATGTCAATTCTGGGTAGTTAAGGTTTACACTGACACCTCCAAGAATATAGATACCTCTTGTAGAAGTAAGAGTAGTGCTTCTTTCATTGGGTCACATCTGTATCATTATTCAATTAACACATTCATATAATAACAAATCATATTACTTATGAGATTGTGTAAAGAAGCCTTGTTGGTTCTCTCTGATTGAGAGGGGGCAATTATTTCTCTGCTGACTCTGTCAGTTTCAATATTAGGCCAAAAGACACATAGTTCCAGCTATATATATATATATATATATATATATAATTATGACAACATTGATATTTTACATCATGTATGGACATCACATTATGTTTACTCTAACAATAATAACAAAGATTTTTTTCTACATCAACAACAGTGATACAAAACCAAACATGTAATCGAGTGCCTGAAGTGTTAACAGAATTGTCTTGAATTATTGTTTTCAATTATTGTAAATTTAATAATTTAAGCTTTATTAATTACTTTTTTGTATTTATAGTTGTCCAGAGTAATGTTTCAAAACTTTTTTTTTTGTTTTTCAATGTTCAAATTCATGTATATTATATATAATTATATAAACACAATAATAATTATAAGAGGGGAATATTTCACAAATAAAAAATTCAATAATAATATACCAGTGTCAGAAATGAATATAATACAACAATAAGAGCTGGTGTGCCATGTTATTAACCCAAAAAACAGAAAAAACAAACAAGAAAAACAAACAAAACATTTACGCTGCAAGAATACAGTGTCTTACAAAATTAGGAGAAGATAGATTGGTAGAAGAAGAGTTGAAGACGTCTAAACTACAATGACCATCGATTGGACTGGATGACTCGGAGTCAATCCCAGAGTCAGAAGGACTTGGTCGTAAAGTACATTCAAATTGAAGAAGTTGATTGAGAAAACTGAAGTTTGGAGAAATGTTTGATTTCTTTTGTCGTACATAATCATATGCACTGTTAAGTGTGTGTCCGTAAAATTTCATAAGATAACCAATAACTACAGTGACAGATCTTGACATACCAGCATGACAGTGAACTAATACTTTCTCGTTTGATAAACGAGCCTCCTCGATGAAGGCAAATGCTCTGGGCAGATATTGTAGCATATCAACCTCGTGTGAATCTTCGACAGGTATTTGGAAGTACGCGAAGTTGTCCAAATGTTGATACTCGCTGGCCTCTGAAGTAACATTGAGAATTCTGGAAATGCTGTTTTCCTGAAGGCTTTGCTTGTTCGAAGCAGCCCCTCTACAGCCAAGGTAGAGATGTGAAAGAATCTCGAATGGTTGAGGATTTCTAGATTGTATTGGACTCGAGGGATTGCTGTCATCGCTCTCAGACGATTGACAGGAATCACTGTCACACGCCATTGTAAGGTTGTTGAGTTGAAGAACGAGACTGCTCGGTCTTGACTGTAGTTGTGGTAGATCATCACTGCATGCGTTTTCTGGTTGACAGCAGAGAACAGGACATTGTTCATGAAAGTTTCTGTAACCACCTTCCAAGAAAGAGAGGCTTTTCACTTCTCTGGAAAGTTTCTTGAGTAGAAGAGAAGTGAGGCAGTCTGTTGGGAGATCACTATACTGTGTAGTATCTTGATCATAAACCACTACAGATACAAATTCACTCTCTTTGGCTTTGGTGTATTTGTCCTTGTCTTCGTCACAACCTAGAAGTGACTCCACACTAACGTTGCCTTTCTTGAGGCGTCTAAGGATCAGTGCTCCGCTGCAGTAAACGCTGACAGCACCAGCAATGCAGCCAGCATTGAACTCGTCACAGCATCTTGTATCTAATAGCAGAACATTGGTTGCTTGAGAGGAAAGCAACTCGTAAAGAACTTGAGATGTAATAGTCTTCATAACTGATTTCTCGGAGTAAAGTAAAGTAAACTGATTCTACTGTGTATTCGCTTAGGCCTTTTTATAGTCAATTGCTCGTCGTGGCTATGGAAACCACGTAATAATATTCATTAGACACGCTAAGTCAGCAGACTGCCTAATTTACTGTAGGAATGTTGCGGTTAGCCTCGGTGGCGCCAGCGGTAGATATATTTTTAAAAGATTTTGTCAAAATTAAATTCGATATCCCATCAGATTTTTAGAGTATTCTTTCTCCTTGTCCACGTGCTTTAAAGAGAAGAAGGTGAACAAAGTAGAATCATTGGTTTTCTATTTTATTGTTATGCTCCATTGTTTTATATAGGTAATACCTGTTGACAATGGCTAAATCTAAGAATCACACATCACACAATCAATGTAAGTAAGAGAATATTATACATTAATAGTATGATCTCTAATATAGCACGTAAAAATCATCGTAATGGTATCAAGAAACCAAAACGTTTCAAGCAGCCATCAATGAGAGGGGTAAGATAAAGACCATTATTTTGTAAAAATACTGCTGTATTACTCTTTGACTTAATGATTTGGCATATTTGGAAATTATTAACAATAAGTCATTAACTATTAGGTTGTTATGTATTTGTAATTCTTGTGACAATTCTCTTGTCAATATGTCTAGGTTGACCCCAAGTTTTTAAGAAACCTCAAGTTTGTAAAGAAGGGCAATGAAAAAGTATTACGGAAGAAGAAGTTAGCAGCAAAGGAGGCTGCAAAGGCTCAAACAACACCAATAGAAAAGATGGAACAATGAATTAATAATAGTTAACCCATTTTACTCACATCTGATTTTCCCTCAAAAGGGTGTGGCAGTAGTTGTCATGGAAATTATTTTTTTAACAAACAAGATGTTTGTGCATTAATTGGAATTTATATGGCGAAAAGCGAGAAAACTCGTAGCCTCGAGGAATCTTTGGTTAAACAACTAGCAGAACTAAGAAATGGTTTCTCTGAAGAGCGTGTAGAAAGAATCATAAGCAAAACCCAGTATGTACTAATGCATACACCACCTGACCTTTAAAATTGACATTGTAGTGATGTAATCCTAAAGTGACTACATGCTGTTTCACAATTGTACGTTTTAAACAGTTCTATAGGTCGTTTGAAGACACCAGAAGAGTACAAAAGGGACAGAGATTTTGCTTTACATTCCTTACAACAGGTACACTGTTATCAAAATGTTCAATTTGTTCCCCAGAATGCTCTACCTTCTGTCGATCATTTTTCCACACTACAAGTCTCAATTCAAAGTATACAGATAAAAAACTAGTGTATGCTTGTTATCTCTTGCTAATACACATACCACTCATAGCAGACTCTATTGAAACTTTTGATAACACACAATACACATCTACATTACTTTAGCACTGGGATGAAAACAACTAATCAATGGTTTATTGACATCTACAATATGTAGCTGTTTATATCAAATCTTCTTATTACGAATTTTTTATTAAGGACATCTCTATATTTGAGGCTTTAATCCAATACTAATATCTTCTTTATATCGATGGTTTCTAATCTCCTCTAGTAGTGTTGACTTAATTTAAGTTTTAGTCAGTAATAATTATTATTTTTAGTATTGGTCTCTGCATGTTTACTTTTAGTTATAGTTAACTAAAGTCACACTATCTCCAAACATCCATTATACAACTTGTTCACACGTACATAAACTGCGGTCGCAAAAACTAACACATTAATTACATTAAGTTATACAATAAATGACACATGCTTTGTCTTTTAAAAAAGGACAATTATATAAACATCAAATGATATCACATCTCCGTTTTGGTGTTTGTTTTTCAAGACAATAATTTTGTTTACTATTACATATCACTCTAAATGGATACATATAATAATAGATATAAAGACTGACAGTAAATAGATCAAATTGGTCATTATTAATTGTTGTACTCAGGTGTCACTACCAAAAACTATAACCATTCAATGGAAAGGCATGCAAGATGAAGTGGACTGTTGTGTCCTACCAGAATATACTCCTAACAATTTAGCTTTTCATTTACATCAGGTACTGTTATTGTTGTTAACTTGACAATATTACATTCTACACTGGTATTATATCAAAACACTGTGTATCACTCTTAACATGTCACTATATTATAATACAAGGGACGTAATATCAATGTACTCTCTATTTTAGTACTTAAGAGTTAGTCTTGTTTTTTTTTTCACTTACACTAAACTTTATGTTATGATTATTACTGCTTCTATAACTCCTTTTATTTATCTTCTCAATTTGTTTTTTTGGGTTTGGCAGTTTTTTTGCGATCGTGCGTGTCAGTTAGTTCAACTCAAACATAATCTTCAAGTAAGATGGTCTCGGTTTGCTTTGACAGAGCCCAAAACATTCAACCAATTACATACCCATTATCAACAAACCATTGAGTAAGTTATTGATATCAACTAAGTGAGAATTGGTAATATTTATATGTAATACAATAGAGAGTGGCTTAGTTTTTATTGTATCAATTGAGCTATTGAGTTTCTAATTGTAATACTATATAGTAATTTTACGAATTCTTACTCACACTGTGAGCTACTAATTTTAAAGTGATAGCTACTGTGTCATGTGTACACACATGTTCCTCCTATTTACCATGAAGTTATTGGTAATATATGTGTATTGTAATACCAAGGATTGGATTGGATGTTTGACTGACCAATCTTTTCATCTCTCTCTCTCTCTCTCTCTCTCTTGCTCTTGTAGACATATTCTTAAGGAATATACACACTGTATTGATAAAGCTAGAAAGTTCTCTCTAGCTGTAGACCTCCATCTAGCTGGTAAGCCTTGTCCCCTCACACTCATTAACAAAGAAGAGGTGACAATGTGCCTTCGTTGGTTGACACATATCTTTTATACTACAAAGACAATTACTACATTTATTACAGTGAGTGCTAATGTATAGTTTACTTAAACTGACATAGTCCCATCAAATCTATAGTTGATATAGATACTCATATGTGGGCACGTAATTATAGTTGAGTTTTCTTATCTACTCCAGATTGTTTACTTTGAGTTAAAATTACCCACAATCTTGTTCCCATTACATCTACATGTAACCGCAGTTTCTTTTTGCTATTGTTCAAAAATCAATTGCTATTCACTCTCTCTTTATGCACTTCTTTGACACACCCAATCCAAACCCGCTATAGTCACGAGTCATTTGTGGTAATGATGAAAATAAAAGCTTTCATTGTTTTTGTTTTGCTGTTTGCTTGTTTGTTTTTGTGGTAGTGTATGGAAGTGAAAATCAAGCTAGTGTTTTGTGCTTCGCTAATTAGTTGACAGTCAATGACGCAATACTCGCTGGTAGTCAACACTTTTATACTACAGCAACAATTATGATGGTTAGAGACACAATTTACTAACATGAAACCACCTTATGAATGCAAAATCCACTATCTTTTCATGCATAGTACAGACATATACATGTACGCACACATACCACAATTATAATATGTTAATCCTATGAGAGTTGTGTTCAGAAATTACTTTGTTTTGTATACTGTGGATATAGTTTTGACAAGGCATTACTCCATAAGTCCCCCATGAGATGTTAACAATTGAGAATGCTAAGACATACATTTTTGTTAAGGAAGTTAGTACTGATTTGAATCTCTACAGTTTATACAAAATAGCCGAAAGTCAATTCTCTTGAGAGTTTAGTCATAGCAACAGCTAACATATATGGAGCCAAGTTTTGAGAAGCTCCACATTTAATTGTATGCACACACAGTTAATTACTCTCTGTAACATTTGTATAAGCAAGTTTTAGAGATGATATCATAGTTGTGTTGAGTATATGTGGAGCTTACAATCAAGTTAGTAACACTAACTCTACTCTCAGCGCCATGCCATCTGGCTTTGTGTGTAGATAACGCATTATGTCGGCTGTTTATAGGGAATGATGTCACTTTCAATAATACTATAACAATTTGTATGTTTTTTCCTTCTTGTGTTATTTCAATTAATTACTCCTCCATTGACGTGTGCTGTCCACTCATGTATTTATTGATTTTTTATTGATTGATTTCCTTTTCCATTTGTCCATTTAATTAAGCTCTCCATCCATCTGTACATCCATTAGTTTTATCTATTTAATCACCTATTAATCCATACTATATCTATAAGATTATGATTATGGTCACTACTATAACAACTTACCCACCATTAAAATGAGTGAGTGTAACCTAGTTGTTTACAATTTGACATCCATTGCCACAAAACCTACTGTAATCACTACAGGTGGTCTTCAACTGGACCACAGTTTCCTGACAATATGTTTATGAAAGGAGTTATACCACTACTGTGTTTATATATGTACAAAGTTAGCATAGTAGATTGTATTACTGACCACAGACTCATAATGCAATTAGGTCAAACCCCAGAACACCTGGTCTTAATTATTTACCTTATACTATACTACAATCACAGCACTGTATGATAGACATACACTGAATGGAACATAATGTATTTTATTAAATTAAAGTGGTTGTCTACATACATCACTGTTATTCTACTGAACTCCACCTGACATATTCTTTCTATCAATACAATAATATATTATATTATGTACGTTATATTGTCTTACTGGTGTCTTCTACAATAATATTGTGTAATATTGTCAATGTACACTTTATTTTGTTTTCGTTCCTTGCAATATTTGGCATTGTTATGTATCTCAAACCGTAACCACAAAATTCTTATAATAGCACAACAGAACAACGTCATTTCAAGTACATACATAAGTACATGTGCATAACCTTTAAGAAAAGTACCGAATGAATAGAATCATTTAAAATATGAGTGGATTCTATTGTCATTTTACATTCAAGCTATGTCTTTTGTAAAGGATTTTTTTAATTTAATGTAATAAAGAATACTTAATTTTAACTCTCTGTTTTAGCAAATCCAGCTACTACCTCTAATGACACAGCGACAACCTGATGCTCCCACTTACAAACCAGTAAGTATGTTATAAATATACTATAATAATTGTTAATGATTATGCATCTGAAATGCCAATATTATAACATGGTCATTTAATATGTAATGTACTGAAAGGATTATACCCACATATAATCCCAAATATATATAACAAAAATTTTATTTACTCACATGTACATGTATATTATGAATATGCTGTTGTAAGCGCTCCCTATTGTCTTCTGCCAGCCACAAAACATCATCTAACATTTTGTCTACAAACCACAAACACCAAATTAACAATATACATGCATACCGGTAAAGTTGATGGACATTGGTATCGAACACACTAGCCAAGGTTGTAATGGTCTCACTGCCTCACCTTGTCTATAATGTGTCCTTTTATGCACTATAACAATACATGGCTCATGTTAACACTGGCTAAAATAATTCAATCATGTACTGTTTGCAGACATTTTAATAGATTGTCTTTCTATGAATTGATATTTTTGGATAAACTATTATTTGCAACAACTTTATACACTAAAAAGACACATTCTGTGCCCTTTGTTAGAATTAACATTGTACCGTCATAACAAACATGCCTAAGAGCCAGAATACTGGTAATAATACTACCCACTACAGACTTATTACTCAACCTCAACTAAATGCTAATCACACTGTCTCAAAATTGAATTCCTGTAATATATACAGGATGGTCATTAGCTAAGAAGCTCCAAACATACATCTCTAATACTTTATTTTTCATTACTAGGCATTTGTTAGTCAGTTGTATACTGGCTTATTATTGCTTGTATTCTTTTTATGCATGTTTGTAGCTTGTTAAAGTATACGTACACTTTTATAAACTATTGTATTTCTCATGTCAATTCCATTTATCAGAAATAACAAATGCAATGTTGATATTGCGGTACTATTATCGGGCATGACATGTTTGGAGTTGGGGAATTGGATTTTGAAAAGTGATTTGCCAACTCTGTACAACAATTTGTACATTGGTTATCATTGTGGTCTTTTATTATTTTATGGATATATAATTATATTCTATGATAAATTCCATTGGATAACCGCATTAACCTATATTTTAAGTGTCAAGAAACCACAATAACAGGAAGCTATTTAGACAGCATAGAAGTACTATGGCTTAGTAGCCATAAATACTCACCTACTAGTTTATTTGTTTAGCTATCCACCTATCCATTCTCAAATCCATCCATCTATATATTTATCTATTGGTTCAGTGTGGTTTCATAGTTACATTATGTTTCAGACCATGTTGTTTCTTTTGTAGCCTTCTCTTACTAAACATCAAATCAAATGGGGCAATTTACGTACCAGTATGAGACGTCTCTCTCAGACTGTCTCACCTAGCCATTCCAGATTAAGTGTTGGTCAGTCTCCTTCTCCAGTAACAACCAGTCAAGTCTCTCTAACTGAGTCTTCTTCAGCTTTGGGTACTATACAGAAAACGGATGTACCCACGTCTGCCCTCCCATTGATTAAAACTGATAAAGTGACAGCTAGAGACAATTTACATTCTCTCATGATGATATATTCCATACCTGGGGTATGTATTTAATATCATCAATAAATATAATTGTTTTATGACAGAATTTCTGTGACATCACATGAATTCTGTTTTGCTGTTCTTTGAGCTATTTGCTAATCTCTCTCTTTCTCTCTCTCTCTCTCTCTCTCTCTCTCTCTCTCTCTCTCTCAGTCTTCAAATACAGAAAGCTCATCAGAACAGCTCAAGCTTTTCTATTTGGTCCTGGGCCAATTTCGTACTTTATTCCAACATCAAGTGCATGCCAAGACACTCCAAACTTATGATATCAATACTAAGGTATGATACTATGACAACAAAACTGATGTGTCATCATTACAAAATAAAACAGGCATATCTCCTATAGAAACAAATCAACTCTTTAATTTGGCTCAATGATTACACAATTTGATTTCAATCACTAAACACAATACTTGCTATACATGTGTGCATGTGACTAGTCATGCCTCATTAGATGCAACAGCTCCAGGCTACAAAGGAGAGACTCAAAAACACTCAGTACAATCTTTAGTTGTGACCAGATGTAATAGAGTGGAACACATCAGGCACTCTCAAATTACATACTCCTAGTATATTTATCGATAGTAACCACAAGGTAAATTAATAAAGAATGCAGGAAAATGAATTAGTGCTTGCTGTGACGTTGTTGGTCAGTGGTATGTTGACTATAGAATGCAATTATATCAACTGATCTCACTGCATCTTTTTATGAGTCTTAATGGTTGCTATAGTTAATAATTTATAAGTCCCTGACACGACAGACGCACGAGACACACACACTGAGATAATATATATTGTGTTAGTCTTTACTCTAATCTACTCTTATTTACATCATGTGATGTCATGTCTGTTACTATGTTAGTTGTTGCTTCTCTCCTCTATGTTAATGGATCACAGGGGTCAGATAGGAGAGGTCAAGGGACTAGTATTCTAATCTATAGAAAATCCTCTAATTGGTTGGAATATATAAAGTTCAGGTCAGCAGTATTTACTCATGAATCAAGTGTTATGTACACAATAGAGTTTGTAGATTTATTCAATATTTTATTGTAATCCTCCAATGGTTATTCTTAGAATGTAGCCACTATTTGATCGATGTGGTTATAGTACACATACCTTTATACCTAATATCTGGTTGGTATGGTTATGTACCTAATATCTGGTTTGTATGGTTAATATACTTAATATCTGGTTGGTATAGTTATGTACCTAATATCCGGTTTGTATGGTTAATATGTCTAATATCTGGTTGGTATAGTAGTTGTATGTATGCCCAATGTCTGGTTGGTATGGTTATGTACCCATTATCTGTTTGGTGTTGTTATATACCCAATATCTGGTTGGTATGGTTATGTATCCAATATCTGGTTGGTGTGGTTATATTCCCAATATGTCTGGGTTGTTATGGTTATATATGCGGTTGGTTTGAGTTGCATGTTTGGTTTCTATAATTCTAATATCCAATAAATATGGTCATGGTCATGTTATATAAGGTCAATGTGGTTATATGTACCTAACAAGTGACTACATACCTAATACCATAAAATATGTATTATAAATTTACATTATTAATAAAATATAATGATAATTATATTAAATTAATTAAGTTATCTGTAATCCAGAGACTATCACACCCACAGGAGACTGACTGTTAACTTTAATAAATAATGCCTTGGTGATTATCCATAAAACTTTTGGATACTGTATTAATTCATTAGAAACATATAAACAATATCTGTCTTAAGAGGATGTTGACAGTCAAATAGAATACTGACAGAAATAGTGGATAATAATTATGGTAGTCTTCAGTTGGCACAAGACAGTTTGTTATTATAGAGGTCACAGATCTGTTGCTAAACACATGATATAAAAGTTTAGTATATTCGTGTCTTAGAATTTAAATCCTGTGATAACAATGGCTTAGTAAGCATAATATAATATATATAATGCACTTGTCAAATGTTAAACTGTTTACAATAGGACAATAGGAGACAGTGCATGTCTCAGCAATACCAAAACATATTCAGTTCAGTTTCAATTTATAGAATTTATTTTACAAAGCTTTTGGTGCCCCATTGTTCATTCAATAGTAGTCAATTACTTTGAAATGTATGTACATTAATTATAAAGTCAGAGGGAGTGGAATTATTGGAAATATTTGACATGATTTACAATCTCTTGTCCATGTTTAAGGAAATACCAGGTGACGTAACGTAAATATTACATACCAACTACACAAAATGATTCGTGGAAGGTTTCAAATGTCAATGCAATTTAAGTGATTCCTTGAATTTGATGTAATTGTTTGTGTACATACTGTTTACAAACCTTCATTTGCTTCTTGAATTAGGGAATTACACTTACATTATTTTTGTTGGTTCAACAATATGAGTGTCCTCTGTTCTCTTGTTTTTGTAGGCCTGAACCAGTCACACTGCAAGTGACTACTTACATAGAAATTAAAGATACTGTTCAAGATATTGATCCAGTAAGTACAACTATTATTAAAAAATCGAAAAAAAAAAAGGTAGAGTCTCCCATGCGGGGAATCGAACCCCGGCCACGGCGGTGAGAGCGCCGGATCCTAACCACTAGACCACATGGGATGATCTATCTAACACTGTTTACAAACATTCTATTTTTTCTACAGCTTCTGCTTCTTTGCAGTGAATGTACCCATATTGACAATCAAGAAAAGGTCCTTTATGCGTTGAGTCAACATTACGAAACAGTCCATCATCCCCCACCTATCACATCTATCTCAGTCTCTGCCCACAAAACAGGGACAGATCCTATGCTACTATGGAAATGCATTTATACTGCAGTTGACATGAGAAAGTAAGGAGGATACAGCCCATTGTAAAAAAAATGACACAAAGAAAGATCATATCATGATTCCAGTTAATTTTTGAACCTTATATTCACAAGGAAGACTGTAATAATGTTTATACATCCTCCCTCTAATACAAATACTACTCTCACTATATAAACAATGACATTAATTGGAACTGACATTATAATGATTATGATAATGATAAAGCAGTTATATGCTAATAAAGTAATGGGATAGTTTCCATCTAACCACAGGAAACTGATAAAGCACATGATAATATTATAAGTATCAAATACAATATGTAGGGACTATCATTCCCTAGTATATTAGAGTAATTTGATCATTACACATTGAAACAATGTGACAGGCATCTGTAAGACTTCATGGAATAGATAAATGATAGATGGATGGATAGATGGATGAAAGATGGATGGATAGATGGACAGACAAAGGGTTGATGGGTAGATGAATGATCCTGCTCTCTATTTATCTAGTCCTATGAATACCGAACAACCCACAACTAAATTCTCTCTTGAGGAAGAAGATGACAGCACTCAAGCAGATACTCGTGGCAGTATTGAGATAACTGACGCTCTAAAACTATTGAATGTAGATGAAGGTCGTAAAATCAGCACCAAAGCTGATAATTTACCTCGTGATGCTTTCTTTGCTTATCTCCTTCTCCGTCATCTTCGTATACGAGACATCAGACACAAGGTAATGAAGAATTTCTCATAAGAACCTACTAGTGATTTCTCGGTATTATTTCAATAGTGTATGGAATCTGATTATACACTATATTTCTTCTGTTAATGGCTATGTGATTATATCTTCTGTTTGGTATCTTTTACTACAGTGTTTTTGTATTATAAATTATTTATGTTCTGTGGAAAGAACACTGACCCTTAATGCTGTGGGTTTCTCTCAAGAACCTGACTCCACCCAATTTAACATGGGCATCAGTGCTCACCTGTTCAAAACACCTGTTGATTTTATGTAAGATAAATTTGATCAATTCAACTTTTAACTAACCATCCATTAAAAGCCCTATGTATCCATAATATCACTATATATGTGTGTGTGTATGTGTATGTATCCATTTTTATACCTGTCCATCTATCATGTCCTTAGAATCCAAGAGTCTGAGTTTATGCAATATCCTGAAGTAGAAAACCATGATGATTTTTATAGTTTTGAAGATATGTCTAATGTCCGTGTCTGGGATCAAAATGGTAAAGCTATTGTCTATGATATTGTACAAGAGAGACTAAATGAACTGGAGGAACAACTTCTAACTATTGCTACTTACTATATTCAAAAGGACACTCTAGCCACACAATCTAAGGTTAGCAAGTTAAAAAGATCTAACAAACATAATGTCTTTTTTCAAAGTCTTCAAGTCATAGTGATGAAGTTGGTATTGCTGCCTTCTCACAGCCTAAAGTAGACAGATTTACTATCTTGCTTGATCTCTGGACATGTCAAGCCCAGTTCTTAGAAGAGAAGATTAAAGTAAAGAGAACATTAGAAAGAGAGAGAGAGAAAGTCTGTCATTTTTCTCCATTTTTTAGTTGATCAATCTCTATTTGGAGGCTTACCATAGTAGCTATGATAAGAAAGAAAAAGAAAAATTGGCCCAGGTATTGTTTAAATGGCAAATATTCATACATTGTATATCGTCTTTATATTATAGGTTATCACTAATCTTATGGCATTACAGCCTCGACTTGATCTTCAAGATAACTACTTCACTAAATCATTTCAAGAAGAAACTAGTTGTGTGAAAGCTCACTACAATGCCCTAAAACCTATACTTCAGAAGGTATGGATTGACAAATAAGGATGGAGGGAGGGAGAGAGGGATGGATGGATGGATGAATAGAGGGATGAATGGGTGGTCACACAAATGAACTGATGGATGGATCACAGCCTTGCTCTAGTTCAGGTTAATATTGTCTGAATCATCTATCCTGAGTTCCTCATTTTCAATTCTTACCTTTAGTTACTGGAGACTGAGAGAAGTTATAACAAAACAATAAGTGGTCAAGGAGAGAAATATTTTGGATTGCCTCCATTAGTTAAAGAAAAGAAATCCATTTCTCTTACTGGAGATCTTAAAACTGAGATCAACCATTACTTACTAGAGTGTTTTAATTCTCTTTCAGTGATTGCTGTTATACCTGGTATAGTACAAGAAACATTAGCAATATCTGTAAGAGTTTATATATATGCTTACCAGAGTAGTCCTTTACTGACTCATTTTTAAGGTTGGGTTAGGAGATATTCATACAGTCCCCGGTATAGTAGCTACTCATATTCAGCTCTGGAATAATGTCAAAGAATCATGGACAAAAATGAAACCGCTGGGATCTGATTTTAGCGATGATGTTCAACAACAGGTACATATATAAAATATTAATTTCTAATACTGTATTTACTACTATATTTTATTTATTCTCTCTTGTAGTTCTTCACATCTCTTTATATTGATAATCCTCACAATGTAGTTGATTTATTGGAGTTTCATTTAAAACAGACTGCTAGCCAACATGAAAACTCTTCTCCTGATGATAAACAAAAAAACACATTACAAGCTCACTGTGATGTAATTCAGGTAACTGAAACTTGAGAGTCATCAAATTTTAATATTCTCTCTCTCTCTCTCTCTCTCTCTCTCTCTCTCTCTCTCCCTCCCTCTCCCTCTGTAGTTAATTACTTCTCGATATAACCTTGTAGTATCATGTCAACAAACAGCTTCACTTTATCAACTTCATAAGAAACAACTCATTCAATTAGAGCAAGAAGATTCAAATCTATTTTTACGACATGTTCCTTTCAACAAGTCTGCTCTACTCCCCACTGAAAAGACACTAGATGATTATGTATTAGAAGCCAGAGATCCTAAAAATAGCTCAACTCTTGACAGGTAAGGAGTACTCAGTAAAGAATTTCTGTTAGTATTTTGCCATTCACAATAAATTAATTAATATATTTTTAGGTATATTCCAGAGTCTATTCCAAAAGCAGTACAGGAACTAGATGATCAACATGTAGGACGGTTTAGTTTCCATACTAAAGATGACATTATTAGAGTAAGAACTATCACAATTGTATTTTAAGAGTATTATTGGACACTGAACCATTGTGATTGTACTATAACTGTAATATAAGACATTGTATATTGTAATGTATAATATATTACTAACAACTGTAGATATTGATAAGTAAAATGGGTTTGTTGAATTTGATGGTGACATTGCAAACTCAAGTAAGTTCCTATTACTTGTATCTTTAATCATAATTATATTCTATATCCTTACAGGTAGCTACTAGAAATGCTTTATTGATAGTCTGTCAACAGTGTGCTGCTATTATTAGGTTCACAGCACCATTGGTTAAGGCAAGGTCAGTAAAGGAGAGAGAGAGAGAGAGAGAGGAGAATCTATCTATATCTATCTGTTTGAATAATCATTGGATCTTTCTCTCTAGGAAGTTCTCTGATTTCTCTCAGTTAACATCAGCTGCTACTGAACATGCTGAACACATTCGACTCATAAATCTTCTTAATGACTCTTTTATTTCCTTCCAAAAAGAAAAAGTAAAAAAGTCATTTAAAAAAGCAATTATCAATTATCCATCCAATGTCCATCATACCATACATTATCTAAACACTATACATCCTGTCACATACAATTCATGTTCAAACATCCACTATAAGTATCAAGTTTATTTACTACATTTTGTTATCTCATTACACATGACATCCTTTCCTTGTCATATCATTTTTTCTTCATTATATAGAGAGCTGTACGAGATCACATGTTGGCACAATTCACAACATTACCTTCTACTGTAGAAAAAAGCCAAGAGGAATTAGAGAAAGCAAAATGGTATGATCTGCAATATGTAAAGCTCATGATCATTGAAGTCTCTCTCCAGTTCTCTTATTAAGAGCTACTGTAACAATCTTATCACATCTATTGCAAATTTCTCACTACGACATCAAGTATTGTTATTATTAGTAATGAATTATTAAACTTCTCTTGCTCATCAGATCAGTATAGTATACATGAAGATGACTACATTACTTAAGGAGTACCCTAGTACAAGGTACTTGGGCGAATATAGGAAGTGATGTCTTTAGTATTAAAATTTTGTTTAGAGATTCCTTCTTTATTATTGGAGGAGTGACCATACCATCTCTTGCACACACCAGTGAACAAACTAAGTATGTGTTCACTGTTTTGGTGTGTACATAGCAATATTGCCTTGTAGGCTCACTAGAGGACGTGTCAAAGCTTTTCTCTCTCCAGATGGCAAGCAACTACTTAATCTTTTTTATGTACCTCATATTTCAGAGGTAGTTTGTCCTATATTGATGATAAAGTAATATTTTAATAATAAATTATTATAGATATTGACTATGTACCAAAATCTACCACTTGAAGAACAGAAAGACATACTTACAATGAATCTGGTAATGACAATACTTGTACATTCTATTCACACACACACTCTCTCTCTCTCTCTTTCTCTCTAGCAATTAGCCTCCTGTCTATTGAATTGCCTTATGTATTCAAGTGCTACAGCTAAGTTAGGACAGATGTGTGACAATATTGGTGTAGTAGCCACAGGGACTGAAAGCATTGGTAAGTAATTGGAACATTTTACACTCAATACACTAAACAATGCAATGTCATTGTGTTTAGGTGGAGATATTTATCAACTTCAAATTCAAATGAGTCAACTTAAGAACCCATCAGATCCTAAAGAGGTATACAAAGGATTGTTTCTGTACCTCGTGTTTTTTATGATTTTTAACCATTCTACTAATAAAATCTTAATATTAAGTCTCATTTTATATTGAGAAACTCATCTGAAGTATAATGTAGTTAATTACTGTATATCGTATAGGTTTTATCTTACCTCAATCTCCACTGTACCTGTACAATACTTTCACATGATATAGCAGTACGTCATTACTTGAAAAGGACTATACTGACTAATGGAGATGAGAAAATGATAAAGGTACAATAATATAACATTGTTCATGTAACAAAGACATTAAACTATTGTTATGTTAATTACTATTCACCTATGCTAGCAGTATATTTTCTCTTGCCTGTATAGACTATTACAACAATATGTCTACCAGGATTGGATAGACTCTTGACAAATGATAGACCTCATCCTTTTTCTCATCCCTTTCTCTCTCTCCCATTCCCTTTATCCCTCAGCACAGGCTCTGAGATGACACCTCAGAGACATTACTGGGATAGGTAAGCTAGTAACTCTCTTATTAAGAAAGAAGCAATATAGACATAATTTGACACTAAATAAATGTGTTTTTAATAGCTATGGATTAGGTATCATTGGAGCTGGTCCATTAACTGATGTCTTTTCTAATGTATATATTTCTATAGCTCCACTCAACCCTACTGGAAGGTAATAAGAAGTCTACTTATACATGATTCAGTTCTTTTTCTCCTTCCCTTCCACACACAGACAAGCTGCCAGTGGTGAACTCTTAGCAATGTCGCTTCTTCTTGAAGACACTCTCTTTACTAGTGACTTAGCTCACCAAGTAAAGACACTCCAAAGAGCTCCTTCAACTATTTCCCGTCTTTCAAGACTATCACATACTTTTCAATTGACTCGTCAGTCCAGTCAATGGGGTATGGGGCGACAAAATCGTACCCAACCTCCATCTGCTCCTCTCCCTCCAATCCCTCCCATTCCTGCTTATCAATTACTTTATCGCTTTCTAATAGTGACTGCCCAAGTGGAGCAGTTACGTGATGCATGGGGTTGCAGTCTGTTGGGTGTGCCTATGATAAAATCTCAGAAAGAGGTTACTCATTTGGATGAGTTGTATACCAGTAGAGTAATGATGGTTGCTAGGAGACTGGTAGCTCGACAAGAAGCAAAATCTATGATGAAAATGCAAATGGAAAATGTTGGTAAAAATAAGTCTACATTACAGACTGGCTTGATATTTTTTATCAGTGATTTCTTCTCCTTAGGAAACTCTTGGTGGTGGTTCAGGATCATTAGCTACAATGTTGACTGAAACAGACTTGAGCTGGGAGTCACTGGAACAATCTGAGAGCCTCAATGAGCATCTGCTAAGAGAAACACAGGTTATATAATGCAACAAGCTTGCTAGCAATGATTCTATGATTTCTATTGTCCAGTTGATGCGACTAAGAGACCTTCTTGGTCAGCAGTTCTTGCAGGATGAAATCCGCTTTGTAAATCACCTCTTACAGCTGAGTATTCAAGAGTATCAAAGAGACACTGATACGCTTCCCTTAGATTTATGGAAAAAGGCTGTAAGCATTGTCAATGTATCATTTCTTCATTATTGTATTCTATTTAGTCTATGAAAGACATCCCCGGGATTCCTAGACCACATATTGTAGAGGATTTCTTGCAGACATTACAAAGTGGCATGTCAACTCTTCCTGGTAATTCTGTGATAGAACTACCTCAGGTAATCAGAGAGATAGAGAAAAATTGAGATAAGGAGGAGAGAGTATTACAAAGGAAGCAGCTGTGTGATAGTAGCTACTTGACTTTGTTTAAATTTGGTTCATTTATGATATCCTTCTTTTACAAATAGAATCACTTTGACAAGTGTGTCAATCAGCTTTGTTCTGCAGTCCTCTCTCGGGAAAGAGAATGCTACCAAATGTGAGTATTATGCAAACAAAGTTAACTATATCATTCCTTGTGCAGTTATGCCTCCTTTTATGAGTCCACCATCCAAAGCCTATACCATCAACTCTATCTCAAGAATCAGGTAAACTTTTAATTCTGGCTTGTACATATACACACTTGACATGTTATTTGCTTTTAGGAAATTGAAAGTGTTAATTCATTGGTCCAATCATTGACAACTCAGTCTAGTAAAGAAAGTCTTGCATCAGTAGCTGAATACACTCATGGCTTGTTACTAGGTAACAGTAATAGAAATAAGAGAATAAAATTTACTTATTTACAGAGATTACTGCACTGAGAATTAAGATTGCTCAAATGAAAATGCAACTGGAGAAACAGGTTTGAGTAATAGTTTTTAGTGAATTCATACTATTTCCAAAATATTACGCTAACCTTTTAAACCCGTTTCAATGCCCTGTTTGCCTTCTGTAGGAGAAAGAAGTTCGCAAACAAGTTCACAAGGAGTATCAATCTTTAGTTCACGAACTACATGGATCTAGTGTAACAATGAAGGACAAATATGAGCAATACAGGTAAGTGACAGTGCTCTATATGTCTTCATATTCTTTAATATTTAGACATAAACTCTACAATGAGACCATAGATAACTTATACATGACTAGAGAAACTGTCGCAAGCAAAATTGCTGCACTTCAGGAGAAGCTCTCCTCAACCACACAAGGTACCACAGTAGAACATCTCATAAAGGATATTTAGTTTTATTACTTTCTGTATGTAGCTGTTGATGAGGAAACTATAGCTAATTTAAAAGCCACTGAACATAAAAAGATACAAAAAGAGAATGCACTGCTTGGGAATACAGTAAGAACATCATTGAGCTTGTGGTATAAGTCTTGTTGCTTGCTTATTAAAGGTATCAATATTACAATCTCTGCATCAGTGGGAAAAAAGACAAACTGACACAGCATCGGCAGAACAGGTAAATAAGTACTCATTGTGAATGATGCAGTATTTATGACTGGGAACTTTTTTCTAGGTGTTGTCCTTGAGAAAGGAGCTTGACAATGCTCACTGTGACTATCTAGAATTGAAGATGAACTCTGAACAGGAGATCATTTCACTCAAACAACAAGTCCAATCACTTCAGAGAGTAAGTCATTGTATCATTAATAACTTTAATAACTAATAAATATATGATCAATAGAGTCTAGCTAATGAAGAGATGAAAACAGAAGTACTGCAAAAAACACTGGAAGAAGAGGTAGACTTAAGCTCTAGTCAATTTGCTTTAGTTATCCATCTGATAAATGTCTTCACTTCAGAGACACAAGAAGGTTACAGCTCATAAAACAGGCAACAAAGACAAGGTAAAAAAATTCAGATAGTTAAAGATAGAGACATAATGTATGTATTTCATACAGGACAAAGTGGTATCTAAATTAGAGAGAATGCAAGATGCAAAGATTGAAGAATTGGTGAGAGAATAGCAACTATTATAATATTCAACAGCATTGCTTTCTTAATGAACTCTTAGTTTCCTGTATCTTTATAAAGTAATAAATTAACATTCTTTTATAGGAACTTAAATTAGAAGATAAGGAATATCAACTGACTACACTATTAGGTAAATTATCACAGTTGAACTGAAATTTGAAGTTGTATATTTTGTAGATCAACAAGAAAAAGAGAAGAAATCACTCGAGTGGGACAAGATTAAGACTACAAAAGTAACTATTAGTTGTTTTAATGTTCTTCATCTTATCTTTTCATGTAGGCTTTAAAACAAACTAAACATCAACTCTCGCATGAGCGACATTTGAAAATAGATGCATTCCACCAAGTTGAAGGACTCATTCAACAGGTAAGTACGGTGGTATCTAATATTTGCATAATCCTCTATATCTTTTAGGTTCATGATTTTGAGAACCAACAGACCACCAAATCACCAAGTCTTTACTCAGGTAAGCCCAGCAACACCAGTTATTGATTTAATGGACTTTTCTATTTAAAGGATCACTATTCACCATAGCAAGACCATTGACAACATCAGCAATTCGTTCTACTACACCAGGGATACGATCAGAAATTAGTATGTCATCAAATACCTAACTACTGGCCATTAAATTACACTC
Source organism: Xestospongia bergquistia (assembly GCA_963965975.1). Lineage (NCBI taxonomy): Eukaryota > Metazoa > Porifera > Demospongiae > Haplosclerida > Petrosiidae > Xestospongia > Xestospongia bergquistia. The sequence goes on from OZ014425.1 coordinate 4,264,802, forward strand.
TTTTTTTGTGCTGTAGCATCAACTCATTCTCTTAAATTGCAAAGACCTAAATCAGTAAGCTCTAAAACAATAGTATAAACTATGGACAATAATATGTTATATTTTTACAGGTACAGGGTCGACTACGTACAGCCACACCCAGTGAAGTGACCTCCATAACACAGGAGATTGGTGGAGCATTGAAACTCATCTAGTTTCTTATAGTATGATATAATAAAATATTTGCAATTGTTTTAGTTCAATGAAATATGACCACAACCATTTTCACTTAATTAGTATTGAATATTAAAATGTTTTATTTGTGACTAATATTATTTATTTTGCTGTAAATGAAAAATGGAAATATACTTTTAATACACAAAATTCAATAATTTTCAGTATTTACATTATTTGATCATGCATGCTCCCACTGCAGAGTCCATGTTCTCTTTTGATTTAACAAATGCAAAATTTAGTTCTGAAAATAAACATCATTGTGGAGACCCTCCTATAACTAACACTGAACAACTATTTCTCAGACCAGTACTTATTCTTAGCAATCTCAGACCAAATACTTATCCTAGTTAGTGAGTGATCAGCAGTCTGAGACTGATATTACTCATCCTCAGACTGATACTTTTAAGGAAGTGGAATTGAGTGACAGGATGTCTCAAATCCAGGATCAGTATAATTATCATTAGGCGGATGTTCAAAGTAGTTTATTATACCACGAAAAAATATGTGTATTCTTTCCTTTTATATGTCTTTCAGGTTTTCTTCAGGCTGTTGTGGGTTGTGACGGGTGCTTATGAATTTTATTAATAATAGTTATGACTAATTGAGAACATTAAGGAACTAAAAAGGATGTTAACTGTATTTTTAAGGGTCAAGAAAAAAATTAGTCCCCTTTAAGCAAACTTGAACAACATAAGGTAAACACCCCTAACTCCAGACAGGGTGTAACTCTGGACACTTGTAATTAATTATTTTATATTTATTATTTTAAAATGATTTTAATAAAACAGTGAACTATTAGAGCTATCTGAATTCAACATGCCAAATATAACATCTTACTGCAACAGGAACAGTTATTACCAGGAGTTATTCTAGAACAGTTCATCAAAGAGTGCAGAACAACTTCTTTTTTTGAGTCTCATAACTTCTATCAAGTTAAATTGCAGCTCATAAAAGTGTAACAACATGTAAAACAACAGACTGATACCAACACTACCACGAGTACCAGCCAGTCCTGAGTCTTCTGGCAAGTTAAGACAAAAAGGGGTGGGGCTGCATAAATTAAACACGTGGTTTCTCGTGGTACCATTACAAATGTGCTGATTTTAAGAGAAAGCCATCAACCAAACAAGTTTACAAATGTCTGTACTGTAAACAAAAAAAATATTGATCTATATACTAGTCTGGCACTGCAAGTAGCCACTTTAATAGTTTTAAGGTATTCTTATCATTTTATCTTACATTTTACAACTCAAAAATCATTTACTTTATTTTATGTAATGTATTCACACACTTAAACTCTGGCTCTTCGACAACAGCCACGTGAAAATTACAGAAGTGTCCGGAGTAAGGAACATAATAATTTCTGACAATTAATAATAATCAAATGATATCTTTGCAATTCCTCGATGAATTTTATCAAATTTTCAGCGGAAAAAAATTTGAAGCGAAATGCACTCTTATAACCAAAAACAGAGGGAAAAAGCAAAGAGTGTCCGGAGTTAGGGGCGTTTACCTTACTAATTATATTAATTTTTATCATTATTTAATTTTATAGGTACCACAAAGAAATAAAATCTCACAAGCAGTAAGTTAAATTCTTTTAAGCCACACACAATAAATTACATGTTTATGCTAGATCACTTGATAAGCTATCACTTTCAAAATGGTTAAAAAATAATACAACACTGTAAATGTTACCTGGATACTTTGGGACCCATGCCTGTTCCACATGATCCTGTACATGTACCCATTTTAACTAAATATGAACTTGGTCTTGGAAAGTGTTACCTACAGTTGGTATTGCCTATAAGCATTTTTAAAGGTGATATATCACAACCACTATCGGATATCAATTTAGATCAAATTGATAGAATTTTCAATTCTAATGGGGTATATTAAGTGATTCAAAGTATGTACGTTCACAAGTCAAAATTGTGAAACTTTTACTACTGTTGCTGATATGTGACTACTGGTCAGTTGCAAACGCTTTGTTGTTCATTATGGTCATAGATTCAATTATTAGACAATCCATAACAAATTATTTTTTTGATTTTTCAATTGTCTTTATGCCTTAGACTACACTTGTTTGGCTTTGTGAGTTACTTAGTATTGGGCTGGACTGTCTTTCAAAGGAGACAAATTGATCTGTTGGTTTTTCATTAAAACTGGGTTGACTATGAGAAAGGTTTTGGTAACCTTAGTAGAAAATTTGACTAAGCTAAAGTAAAGTACATTAATTCACACCAAATGGATTAAGCACTACATTAAATATTTTATGCCAGATTAGTCAACAATTCAATAAAGTAACTGATCACTTTGTAATAATCAATCAAATTTCTACATATATATAGTACAATATAATACATTAACATATAGTAAAATACTGACATAATGTAATTATAATATTATAGAAATACTCCAATTTTAACAGTTTCCAATCAACCCACATGCTAGTTACAATGGCAGCTCTCTTGTTGTTAGTGTTTTTAACTCCTGATGTTACTAGTATAGGAGAGGGATCCTCTCATTGTATGGCTGAATGTAACTTGGGACAACATGGACCCTCTCTTTATGAACAATACTGTTGTATATTCAGTAACAAGGGAAAGACAATTTGTTTAACAGAAGATGGTCAAAAAAAGATCATCTTCTGTCCATCTACAAGACCTAGTTCTTGTCCACGTAAGATAAATATCTATTGTCTATATTTTATTACTATATCTACATCTGTCAGCTCTACTAACAGATTGTAAGGAATGGTTTGAGTCAGGTAATACTACCAGTGGTATATATATTATTAACCCTGATGGACAGACACCATTTGAGGTAATAAATGATATATGTATTGTATCCTATACTGTCCTCTACTAGGTCTACTGTGATATGGAGACTGATGGTGGTGGATGGACTGTCTTTCAGAGAAGACAAGATGGATCTGTTGACTTTTATCGTAACTGGACTGACTACGAGAAAGGGTTTGGTGACCTTAGTGGAGAATTTTGGTTAGGTTTAAGTAAAGTAAACCACCTTACACAAGATGGAACAAACACACTACGAGTGGACCTTGGAGACTTTGAAAACAACACAGCTTATGCCCAGTACTCTACATTCAGTATTGGAGACAGTACTACTGAGTACACACTTAATGTAGGAGGATACTCTGGTACTGCTGGAGATGGACTAATTAGTGATGCGACTTATGGTGCTGCACATAACCACAGTGGTATGAAGTTTTCTACTAAAGACAATGACAATGATAATTATGGTGGTTCATGTGCCATAGCCTGGAAAGGAGCCTGGTGGTTTAATCGTTGTATGCAATCTCACCTCAATGCACCTTACCATCCCAATGGAGGACCGGTTAGTAGTTGGAGTGGAGTACTGTGGTATGACTGGAAAGGTAACAGTTATTCTCTCAATTTTACAGAGATGAAAGTTCGTCGTAATTAACAGTCACTCAATATTATACACTATATATTTAATACAATCAGATAATCATTGCTTTTTGTTTACAAGTTTAACAACTATGTTGTTTTTCAAATGACACCCTTTATTACAAATTGTTTGATATGTCCAACTAACAACAGTATATGTCTTTTTATATTATAGTTATTATTGTAATGTTTACTGTGTAATATTGTGAGTACTACATGTGCTGTAATGCATATTTTTTGATCTTTCTCTAGCAACTGATTTTATATTAGACTATCTTTCAACATAGTACTGAATACTTAAGATAATAAACTAAAACACTCAGATGATTTTCACCAGATTTATTTCTGAGGTGAGGTATTTTGGGATCACAGTGACTATGTTCATGGGTGTGGTTGTAATTAACTTAGCCCTCCAAATCAGGACACTATATCTGGCAGCACATAAATCATAAAAATAAACTCTAAATGAACATTACACAATTATTACATTAAGTTATAACATGAATTACATTCAGTATTGGAGACAATACTACTGAGTACACACTTAATGTAGGAGGATACTCTGGTACTGCTGGAGATGGACTAACTGATAATCAAGGGTCTAACAACCTTCATAATGGCATGAAGTTTTCTACTAAAGACAATGACAACGAAAATAAATTAGATGGTCCATGTGCTGTAATCTTTAAAGGAGCATGGAGGTTTAATTCCTGTCATGAATCTCACCTCAATGCACCTTATCATCATACTGGAAATGTTACAAAATGGAGCGGAATAGCATGGTATGAGTGGAAAGGTAGATACTACTCTCTCAAGTTTACAGAGATGAAAGTTCGTCGTAATTAACAGTCACTCATTATTATATACACTGTATATTTGATACAATCAGATAATAACTATTGTTCTTTATTTACAAATTTAACAACTATGTTGTTTTTTAATTACATACTTTATTACAAATTGTTTGATATGAGATATGTCCAACTAACAACAGTATATGTCTTTTTATATTATAGTTATTATTGTAATGTTTACGTGTCATATTGTGAGTACTACTATATTACTAATATTATTTTAAATATAAACTTTGTTATGTTGTTAAATATAAAGAACAAGTTATGTAAATAACAATGCAGAGAGAGAGGGAGGGGAGAGGAGAGGGAGGGGAGATTACCTGTACTGTACTGTATATTAAGTATTGTACATATGTACCTAACTGGTAGACCTGCTGGTAGTATGATAAGTACATGATATGATAAACAATGATATTGTCTACCTATAGTGACTCTAATAGTAACTGCTGTAATAAATGAGTGAAGTTTAATGAGTATATGTTATGAATAATAAAATGTTTTAAATAAGAAATAATTTTATTATTAACCATTTGTTTATCTGTCAGTCTATTCATCCATTCTTTAGTACATCTGTTCATCCATTCGTATTTTTATTAATCCATCAACTTATACATCGTTGAGGATAACCCTGATTGTTAAGTTCATTCATTGAAAATTGTTTATAGGTAATGATCCATCATTTAATATATACTAGTAAATATCATTATAGTACAACATAATACATTAAAGTATAGTAAAGTATTGACATAATATAACTATAATATGACATAAAGAAATACTCCAGTTTTTAACATTTAATCCACAAGTTAGTCACAATGGCTGCTCTCTTGTTGTTGTTAGTGTTACTAACTCATGATATTACTAGTGTAGGACAGGGATCCTCTCACTGTATGGCAATTTTAATCTAATAGACTACATGATAAAACAAATAAGCTAGTAAGTCATGTCCAGCAATGTGGTATGAGTAATTAAATTCATTAGTTGAGTTCACTTAATATGTGATAAAGGCTGATTATAACAGGGCACAACATAGACCCTCTCTTTATGAACAATACCACTGTATGTCCAGTAATAGTCAATACAGATTGTACCCCAACTGTCCTCTACAGGTATACTGTGATATATAGAAAGTGATGGTGGTGGATGGACTCTCTTTCAAAGGAGACAAGATGGATCTGTGATTTTTATCATAACTAGGTTGACAATGAGGAAGTTTTAATAACCTTCCTAGAGAATTTTGACTAGGCTTGAGTAAAGTACATCAATTTACACCAGATGGATTAAAGGCTACATTAAACATTTTACACCAGCCTATTCAACAATTCAATAAGGTAACTGATTAGTTTGTAATGATCTATCAAATTAATAATTACAATATAATACATTAACATATAGTAAAGTACTGACATAATGTAACTACTAACTATATACAAATATATATTTCTATATACAAAGTATATATATAGACTTTATATACTAGTAAGTACATGTGTATATAGGTATATATTACTCATTTCTATACTACTACATCAATCACTAACATTATTAAATAAAATATAAGCAGCTTTGAACAAAATAGTTAAGTGTTACTTATAAACCTTTTCAAGGTGATATATCATAACCACAATAAGATATTAATTGGGATCATATTGAAATAATTTTTAATTCAAATGGATATATAAAGTGATTTTGATCTAATAGACTACATGAGTTGTCCTAATATCTAACATTGAAGAATTGACAGAAGCTACATATATTCCTGATAAGAAAGAAACACCTTATAGAAAAACAAAGAAGCTGGTCAGTCATGTCCAGCATTTTTAGATTTTGTGATACGAGTGTGACGGTCAGGGTTAATAAAAGAGTATTATAAGTTATAATAGAGAGGATAAACCAAGCTAATAATAATAATGAATAATTAATATATATATATATACATATAATATAATTAATAATTAATAATCTGATTGATCAATTCCGAAATGATCCATACATGTGTGATTTGATTGGCCAATTCATAAGTGATCCTCTCGTTTGATCCAATAGCTCATGCTCAACTTCTTTCTAAATTGTTACAACGAGTAATTAAATTAATTGGTTGCAATGTGTGATTACAATCAATAGTTCAGTCATTATTTAGATAATTGATTTAGTAAAAATACTACCAAGTGTTAAGACTTTCTGTTCATTCCTAGACAAGATAGTTACTGCTCTTTTCTATCACATTTTAATGAAATATCTGGATTATTGGTTCCCATATATATACAGTGCTATTACCTACCTAGTATAGGACAAAGTTTATAAATTCACCATAAGTCAAAACAGTGAAATATTTACTACAGTGTTGCTGATCAATTGTAAATGCTTTGTTGTTCATTGTGGTCATGGCTTCAATTATTAGACAATACACTACAAAATTTACTTAAACAAATTATCTTTCCCTTGTTACTGGATATACAGCAGTATTATTGATTTTTCAATTGGATTTATGTATTGAACCTACACTTGTTTTGGTTTTGTGGATTACCCAGTATAACAGTGGACAATTTGAGAAACCAGTGCAGTTCACTACCACATGCCAAATTCTGTAGTGTAGACAATAGTAAAAATTTACTATCCTATTACAATACAATTAAGTATGATGTTACTACAATTACTCAGAATAAAGCTACATTCCTTGCACAGCAGAGCATTTAGTTTGCAATTCTTGTAGATAGTTACAATGGCAGTTCTCTTGTTGTTAGTGTTACTAACTCCTGATATTACTAGTGTAGGACAGGGATTCTCTCAAAGTATAGCTGACTGTAACATAGTACAACATGGACACTCTCTTTATAAACAATACTGCTGTATATCCAGTAACAAGGGAAAGATAATTTGTTTAACTGAAAATGGTCGAAAAAAGATCATCTTATGTCCATCTACAAGACCTAGTTCTTGTCCACGTAAGATAAGTATCTATTGCCTATATTTATTACTATATCTACATCTATCAGCTCTGGTAATTCTAACAGATTGTAAGAAATGGTTTGAGTCAGGTAATACTACTAGTGGTATATATATTATTAACCCTGATGGACAGACACCATTTGAGGTAATAAATGATATATGTATTGTATCCTATACTGTCCTCTACTAGGTCTACTGTGATATGGAGACTGATGGTGGTGGATGGACTGTCTTTCAGAGAAGACAGGATGGATCTGTTGACTTTTATCGTAACTGGATTGACTATGAGGAAGGGTTTGGTGACCTTAGTGGAGAATTTTGGCTAGGCTTGAGTAAATTACATCGTCTTACATCAGATGGAACAAACAGTCTACGAGTGGATCTTGGAGACTTTGAAAGTAACACAGCTTATGCCCAGTACTCTACATTCAGTATTGGAGACAGTACTACTGAGTACACACTTAATGTAGGAGGATATTCTGGTACTGCTGGAGATGGACTTAATGAAGACAATCACAATCGTATAAAGTTCTCTACTAAAGATAATGACAATGATAACTGGATTTATGGGTCAGATGCTGCATATTATTATGGAGCTTGGTGGTATAACTATTGGGCACATTCCAACCTCAATGGACGCTACTACCTTAAAGGACAATCCGTTAGTTACGATGGTAGAATAATGTGGTTACAGTGGAAAGGATACGGCTACTCCCTCAAGTTTACAGAGATGAAACTTCGTCACAACTAACATGTATCAAGTTCCTTGATTGCAATTTATAAACCAGAACATTAATAATTATACTTTATGCTAAGTAGATTTTGAACGATTGATATGTTCATTTCACTTGTACTACTTTTGTTGATTAGAATTACATGGTATTCTTGTTGTCATTTTAAATTCAAGCCACTGTTTGATAACCTGATGGAGACAGTGCATTTCAAAAGTAGCGTTATTTACAATGACATATCTCTTTAGAGGTCTCTTTGATTGGTGTTGGTGAGTGGATTGTCTTTCAAAGACAACTCCCATATAAATTGAAGGTTGATGTTCACTAATGATAACTATTATGTCATCTACATTTTATACTCATGATATCAATAATGAGGACAAACTTTGAGAGAAGGACTATAACACTTTTAACAGCAACCATTATAATATAAATTCAATTATTAATTATTGATAATTTACTTACAAATTTTAACAACTATATTGTTTTTTAACTAGATAATTTATTACAAATTGTTTGTTATGAGATATGTCCAACATTTACAGAGATGAAATTTTGTCGTAATTAACAGTCACTCATTATTTTATACACCATATATTTGATATAATCAGATAATAATTATTACTTTTTATTTACAATTTTAACAACTATGCTGTTTTTTAATTACATACTTTATAAAATATGTGTCCAACTAATAACATTATGTGTCTTCTATGTTATAGTTATTATTGTAATGTTTACTGAGTTACCTTTATGTGTACTAGACCCTCTTTTTATGAACAATATTGCTGTAAATTCAGTAACAAGGGAAAAAGATTTTATAGTTATATTAATACAATAATTATTTTAATTTCATTCCATTGTAATTATGCACACTAGTCCCAAGTTGTATAAGTGATAATTTCATCTCCAATAATATAAGAGTACTCTCCTACATTAAGTGTGTACTCTATAGATTACTAGTAACAATAATATAAGAGTACTCTCCTACATTAAGTATATACTCAATAGTTAATTAGTATCAATCATTATAACTAATATTAATAATTGAATACTATTAATATTCAAGAGTACCATTACTATCTATTAAGTAGCTATTAAGTATAAAGATATATGACCAGTTTATCTAGTGAGTGACCAACTATAACATGCTATCTAGTGAGTGAGCAACTATAACATTAAGTAGCTATTAAGTATAAAGATATATGGCCCGTTTATCTAGTGAATGAGCAACTATAACATGCTAATATTATACATTATAATACATTAGAGTACATCATATTATATTGTCATAATGTCGTTACAATGATGTGGTATACAAAAATCCTAAGTATTCATACATCTATTACAACACAGCATATATATTTCTTACAGAGGGTAGTTAAAATGGCAGCTATTTTCTTTTTGTTAGTGTTACTAACTTCTGGTATAGGGCAGGCATTCTCTCACTGTATGGCTGACTGTAACATAGGACAACATGGACCCTCTCTTTATGAACAATACTGCTGTATATTCAGTAACAAGGGAAAGAGATTTCATTTGAAAGATAATGACCTCACTAGGTTTATCCTCTGTCCATCTACAAGACCTACTTCTTGTCCATGTAAGATAAGTATCTATTATCTATATTTTATTACTATATCTACATCTGTCAGCTCTGGTAATTCTAACAGATTGTAAGGAATGGTTTGAGTCAGGTAATACTACCAGTGGTATATATATTATTAACCCTGATGGACAGACACCATTTGAGGTAATGATATATGTATTGTATCCTATACTGTCCTCTACTAGGTCTACTGTGATATGGAGACTGATGGTGGTGGATGGACTGTCTTTCAAAGGAGACAAGATGGATCTGTTGACTTTTATCGTAGCTGGACTGACTATGAGGAAGGGTTTGGTGACCTTACTGGAGAATTTTGGTTAGGCTTGAGTAAAGTAAATCGTCTTACATCAAATGGAACAAACATTCTACAAGTGGATCTTGGAGACTTTGAAAATAACACAGCTTATGCCCAGTACTCTACATTCAGTATTGGAGACAATACTACTGAGTACACACTTAATGTAGGAGGATACTCTGGTACTGCTGGAGATGCATTGAATGGAGTTGGTGTACATTACCTCAATGGTATGAAATTCTCTACTAAAGATAATGACAATGATAATGATGAAGGCAATGATTATTGTGCCATTCATTATAAAGGAGCCTGGTGGTTTAATCGTTGTATGCAATCTCATCTCAATGCACCTTATCATCCCAATGGAGGACCAGTTAATAGTTGGACTGGAATATTGTGGTATAACTGGAAAGGTAAATACTACTCTCTCAAGTTTACAGAGATGAAAGTTCGTCGTAATTAACAGTCACTCAATATTATACACTATATATTTGATACAATCAGATAATAATTATTGCTTTATATTTACAAGTTTAACAACTATATTGTTTTTTTTAAATTACACCCTTTATTACAAATTGTTTGATATGTCCAACTAACAACAGTATATGTCTTTTTATATTATAGTTATTATTGTAATGTTTACTGTGTAATATTGTGAGTACTACTATACTATTAATATTACCTTCAACACACACACAGAGAGAAAGGAAGATTGCATGTGCTGTAATGCATATTTTTTGATCTTTCTCTAGCAACTGATTTTATATTAGACTATCTTTCAACATAGTACTGAATACTTAAGATAATAAACTAAAACACTCATGGGTGTGGTTGTGATTAAGTATATTAGCTTAACATTCCAAATCAGGACATTATATCTGGCAGCACATAAATCATAAAAATAAACTCTAAATGGACATTACACAATTATTACATTAAGTTATAACATGAATTACATGAGATGTCATGATGAGGATGAATATGGTGTCAAATATGATATTGCCTGTGCATTGTCTGGAGTTGACATACCAAATGAGCCAGTCGGAGTACTTGACTGACTAGACATTTGAGTAGATGTGGAAGGTGGCCGATGACTTATAGGTGGCACAATAGCTGCCCTACGAGGAGAGGAAAGAGATACTCCACTTGTATACTGTTGTAAACTATTGACAAATGCATACAATGGAGCAGAGATGGAAGAACCCATGGAAATTTGGCCTACATTGTTGCTACACGGTGTCATGACAGTTTGACTAGAACAATTATAAAGTGGAAAACTAGTTTGACTGGTTTGAAGAACTGGTTTTACAGGTAACTGAGGAATTGTTGTGTTTGGTTTGTGGATACTAGGAGATATAGTGGGTGCAGCAGTCACTACAGTAGAATGAGAAAAAGGTTCTGCACAAGAGCTTGACAAACTAGATATGTTAGTAGCTGCAGTTAAAGTTGGGTTTACTTGACTTTGCAGTTGCAGCTGTGACATAGCTGGAGATTTTAGCATGCTTGGACTTTGAGTTATTGTTCCTGGTGGGTCTTGTAGTTGTTTACATAATTGTCGTTGAAACTGGACAAAACCAGCTAAAGCCTGAGCTACTGCAGCTTCAGAAGGGGTGTGGCCTTGCTGAGAGGCATCAGAGGTAGGTTTGATCAAAGAGGCAACACCAGGTAACATTGGAGGGGGAGCCATGGTTTGAGTTGAGATTGGATGTGGAGTAGTAAGTTGGGTAGATAGTGTTGAATATGATGAACTAGTTGTATTTACTTGAGTCTGAGGATTATTAGAAATTGGTTTAGAACTATTTCATCTCCATATTGTATGTTTAAATTCCTTCCTGTGATATTACTAGACAATTTGTCATTAGTGTTAAACTATGAGGCTGGTTCTGAGATTGCGGAACAGAATTATTTGATTCTGAGTCTGAGTCTGAATCCAAACATATCACTTCCATTTCATTGCTTTGTTTTTCAGTAGAATTGGGAATGCTAACATGAGAAGGTCGTGCTAAATTTAAGTGAATATTAGATTGTCCCAGCAATATGTTTTGAAATCCTTGATGAGTGAGTCTAACAGTTGGATGTAATACAGGTTGAGAATGAGGAGAATAGACATGAGAGGTGGACACAATGGGAGGTCCCTTTCTCATTGTGATCAGCTCCTGTTGGAAGTTTTTCATTGCGACATATTTCTCAACTTCAGTTAGTTTCTCATCTTCACTGCCAATTAGCAAAGACTCATGTTTGAATGGTAACTATGGTAATAGCAATATTGTATAATATTATGCAAAAGTGACCTATTATTTACTTACTGTTTTATGGTAACTATGGAAACAGTAATGTAATACATATGTGGATATGTGTACAATAATTACATGTCATATTTCACTGTAACATACATTGGTCCAATCTGTATACATGTAATTCAATTGATGTACCATTATGTTATTGATATATAGAAGGGTTGGGTATAAGTAACATGGGAAAACTATGGAGTCAAATACATTACTGACATAATGCAGCAAGTAAAATAGACATGTCCTACATATGATCAACTGTAGTAGATTAGATTTGTATAAAAAATACGAGGCATGTTTGCCACTAAGTAAACACTGCCAACTTATTACATTCATAGATCATATTCTTATCATACAAGGTTGTCTGTACAAGATATAATTATTGATAGATATAATATTACCTTAGTTAGCCATGTACCATACTTCCTTAATATTTGCATCATAACTGGATCAAATAAGTACTTATTAGCATGACTAGATAAGTATGTGGGAGGAGCTTGGTTGCCCTGGAAATATAGAAACTATCACTTGCTGGTGTTTTCCATGTATTAAAACAAAAACAAATTGAGATATGTGTGCCACATACCATTGGAGATAACAGACTAAGAATGTCATTAGCAGTGAAATGTCTCTCTGGATTAAGTTCATCTACTACACAATCTATATAGAAAGTGTATAGACTTTATATACAATCACATGTATATATGGAAGTATATTACTCATTTCTATATAATCACTAACATTATTAGATAAAATACTAACAGCTTAGAACAATATAGTGTTATCTATAAACATTTTCCAGGTGATATATTCACAAACACAATCAGAAATCAAATGGATTCTAATATAACAAACTACATCAGTTGCCCGAATATTTAAGATTGAAGAGTTAGTAGAAGCTTCATATATTTATGCAAAGAAATAAACACCTTATAGAAAAACAAACAAGTTAGTCAGTCATGTCCAGAATTTTAGACTTTGTGATATGAGTAATTAAATTCATTGATTGCAATGTACAAATGCAGTAAATATGTGATAAAGTCTATATAATTCAGTCATTATTTAGATAATTGATTTAAAAAGAAATATTACCAAGTGTTAAGACTTTTTGTTTGGTTCTGGAGAAGATATTTACTGTTCTTTTCTCTTATTGGTCCCCATACATAGACAGTGCTATTACCTGTCTAATACAGGGCAGAGAATGCATGCTCAAAACTGTGAAACAATTACTACAGTGTTGGTGATATATGAATACTGGTCAGTTGTAAATGCTCTGTTGTTCCTTGTGGTGATATCTTCAATTATTGGACAATACACTACTAAAATTACTTTTTAATTTTTATTTGGCTTTATGTATTGAACAACACTTGTTTTGGTTTTGTAGATTACCCAGTATACTCTAACATATTGTATGATGAAACTATAGCAACTAAGACTTGACACAATGTTTTTATAAGCTTACTGTTATAATCTAAATGTCTCTAGTACAACACAGAATTGGAAACTAGTTACAATGAGAGTTCTCTTGTTGCTAGTGTTACTAATATTACTGGTATATAGGACAGGGATCCTCTCACTGTATGACCAACTGTAGCATAGGACAAACATGGACCATCTCTTTATGAACAGTACTGCTGTATATCAAGTAATAGTCAATAGAGATTGGGGTTGCAGTGGGTACTTCATAAACAAAAGTAAATTTACTATCTATATCATATTACAGTACAGTAAAGTATGATGTTACTAAAATAACTCAGAGTGAAGCTGCAATCCTTGTCCAACAGATCACATGAGTTAATTTACATTTCCTGTAGATAAGTACAAAAAGAGTTCTCTTGTTGTTAGTGTTACTAACTCCTGATATTACTAGTGTAGGACAGGGATCCTTTCACTGTATGGCTGACTGTAACATAGTACAACATGGACCCTCTCTTTATAAACAATACTGCTGTATATTCAGTAACAAGGGAAAGGCAATTTATTTGGTCAAAAAAAGATCATCTGTCCATTTACAAGATCTAGTTCTTGTCCATGTAAGATAAGTATCTATTGTCTATATTTTATTACTATATCTACATCTGTCAGCTCTACTAACAGATTGTTTTTGATAACTTGAGTGAAAATTTTGACTAAGATTGAGTAATGTACATCACCAAATAAATTAAGTGTTACGTTAAACATTTTACACCAGACTAGTCAACAATTCAATCAAGTAACTTATCACTTTGTAATGATCTATCAAATTTCTACATATAATAATAGTACAATATAATACATTAACATATAGTAAAATACTGACATAATGTAACTATACTTTGATATATAAAAATACTCCAGTTTTTAACAGTTTACAATCAATCCACATGCTAGTTACAATGGCAGTTCTCTTGTTGTTTGTGTTACTAACTCCTGATATTACTAGTGTAGGACAAGGATCCTTTCACTGTATGGCTGACTGTAACATAGTACAACATGGACCCTCTCTTTATAAACAATACTGCTATATATTCAAAAAAAGATCATCTTCTGCCCATTTACAAGATCTAGTTCTTGTCCATGTAAGATAAGTATCTATTGTCTATATTTTATTACTATATCTACATCTGTCAGCTCCACTAACAGATTGTTTTTGATAACTTGAGTCAAAATTTTGACTAAGATTGAGTAATGTACATCACCAAATGAATTAAGTGTTACGTTAAACATTTTACACCAGACTAGTCAACAATTCAATCAAGTAACTGATCACTTTGTAATAATGATCTATCAAATTTCTACATATAATAATAGTACAATATAATACATTAACATATAGTAAATGCTGACATAATGTAACTATATTTTGATATATAAAAATACTCCAGTTTTTAACAGTTTACAATCAATCCACATGCTAGTTACAATGGCAGTTCTCTTGTTGTTGGTGTTACTAACTCCTGATATTACTAGTGTAGGACAAGGATCCTCTCACTGTATGGCTGACTGTAACATAGGACAACATGGACCCTCTCTTTATGAACAATACTGCTGTATATCCAGTAACAAGGGAAAGGCAATTCGTTTAACAGAAGATGGTCAAAAAAAGATCATCTTCTGTCCATCTACAAGACCTAATTCTTGTCCATGTAAGATAAGTATATATCTATTATCTATATTTTATTACTATTATATCTACATCTGTCAGCTCTGGTAAATCTAACAGATTGTAAGGAATGGTTTGAGTCAGGTAATACTACTAGTGGTATATATATTATTAACCCTGATGGACAGACACCATTTGAGGTAATAAATGATATATGTATTGTATCTTATACTGTCCTCTACTAGGTCTACTGTGATATGGAGACTGATGGTGGTGGATGGACTGTCTTTCAGAGAAGACAAGATGGATCTGTTGACTTTTATCGTAACTGGACTGACTATGAGGAAGGGTTTGGTAACCTTAGTGGAGAATTTTGGCTAGGCTTGAGTAAAGTACATCATCTTAAATCAAATGGAACAAACAGTCTACGAGTGGATCTTGGAGACTTTGAAGGTAACACAGCTTATGCCCAGTACTCCACATTCAGTATTGGAGACAGTACTACTGAGTACACACTTAATGTAGGAGGATACTCTGGTACTGCTGGAGATGGACTAATTAGTGATGCGACTTATGGTGCTGCACATAACCACAGTGGTATGAAGTTTTCTACTAAAGACAATGACAATGATAATTTGGGTGGTTCATGTGCCATAGCCTGGAAAGGAGCCTGGTGGTTTAATCGTTGTATGCAATCTCACCTCAATGCACCTTACCATCCCAATGGAGGACCGGTTAGTAGTTGGAGTGGAGTACTGTGGTATGACTGGAAAGGTAACAGTTATTCTCTCAATTTTACAGAGATGAAAGTTCGTCGTAATTAACAGTCACTCAATATTATACACTATATATTTAATACAATCAGATAATCATTGCTTTTTGTTTACAAGTTTAACAACTATGTTGTTTTCCAAATGACACCCTTTATTACAAATTGTTTGATATGTCCAACTAACAACAGTATATGTCTTTTTATATTATAGTTATTATTGTAATGTTTACTGTGTAATATTGTGAGTACTACATGTGCTGTAATGCATATTTTTTGATCTTTCTCTAGCAACTGATTTTATATTAGACTATCTTTCAACATAGTACTGAATACTTAAGATAATAAACTAAAACACTCAGATGATTTTCACCAGATTTATTTCTGAGGTGAGGTATTTTGGGATCACAGTGACCATGTTCATGGGTGTGGTTGTGATTAACTTAACCCTCCAAATCAGGACACTATATCTGGCAGCACATAAATCATAAAAATAAACTCTAAATGAACATTACACAATTATTACATTAAGTTATAACATGAATTACATGAAAGGTCATGACGAGGATGAATATGGTGTCAAATATGATATTGCCTGTGCATTGTCTGGAGTTGACATACCAAATGAGCCAGTCAGAGTACTTGACTGACTAGACATTTGAGTAGATGTGGAAGGTGGCCGATGACTTATAGGTGGCACAATAGCTGCCTTACGAGGAGAGGAAAGAGATACTCCACTTGTATACTGTTGTAAACTATTGACAAATGCATACAATGGAGCAGAGGTAGAAGAACCCATGGAAATTTGGCCTACATTGCTGCTACACGGTGTCATGACAGTTTGACTAGAACAATTATGAAGTGGAAAATTAGTTTGACTGGTTTGAAGAACTGGTTTTACAGGTAACTGAGGAATTGTTGTGTTTGGTTTGTGGATACCAGGAGATATAGTGGGTGCAGCAGTCACTACAGTAGAATGAGAAAAAGGTTCTGCACAAGAGCTTGACAAACTAGATATGTTAGTAGCTGTAGTTAAAGTTGGGTTTACTTGACTTTGCAGTTGTAGCTGTGACATAGCTGGAGATTTTAGCATGGTTGGACTTTGAGCTATTGTTCCTGGTGGGTCTTGTAGTTGTTTACATAATTGTCGTTGAAACTGGACAAAACCAGCTAAAGCCTGAGCCACTGCAGCTTCAGAAGGGGTGTGGCCTTGCTGAGAGGCATCAGAGGTAGGTTTGATCAAAGAGGCAACACCAGGTAACATTGGAGGGGGAGCCATGGTTTGAATGGAGATTGGATGTGGAGTAGTAAGTTGGGTAGATAGTGTTGAATATGATGAACTAGCTGTATTTACTTCAGTCTGAGGATTATTAGAAATTGGTTTAGAACTAACTATTTCATCTCCATATCGTGTGTTTAAACTCCTTCCCATTATATTACTAGACAATGGAGAATCTACTGCTGATGTTAAACTATGAGGCTGGTTCTGAGATTGCAGAACAGAATTATTTGATTCTGAGTCTGAGTCTGAATCCAAACATATCACTTCCATTTCATTGTTTTGTTTTTCAGTAGAATTGGGAACGTTGACATGAGAAGGTCGTGCTAAATTTAAGTGAACATTAGATTGTCCTGGCAATATGTTTTGAAATCCTTGATGAGTGGGTCTAACAGTTGGATGTAATATAGACTGAGAATGAGGAGGATAGACATGAGAGCTGGACACAATGGGAGGCCCCTTTCTCATTGTGATCAGCTGCTGTTGGAAGTTCTTCATTGCAACATATTTCTCAACTTCAGTTAGTTTTTCATCTTCACTGTCAATCAGCAATGACTCATGTTTAAATGGTAACTATGGTAATAGTATATTGTATAATATTATGCAAAAGTAAACTATTATTTACTTGTATGCTTCATGGTAACTATGGAAACAGTAATGTAATACATGTGTGGATATATGTACAATAATTACATGTCATATTTCACTGTAACATATGTTGGTTTAATCTGTATACCTGTAATTCAATCAATATACCATTATGTCGTTGATATATAGAAGGGTTGGGTATGAGTAACATGGGAAAACTACAATAGATAAGTAGTCAAAGACATTACTGACATAATGCAGTAAGCAAGTATAGACATGTCCTACATATGGGTAACTGTAGTAGTTTATGTTTGTATAAAAATATGAGGCATGTTTCCCACTAATGTGTGGAGTAAGTGGCAATTTCTCTGCCAACCTATTACATTTATAGACCATGTTCCTTACATCAAATGACTTATCATACAAGACTGTCTGTACAAGATATAATTAATGATAGATATAATATTACCTTAGTTAGCCATGTACCATACTTCCTTAATATTTGCATCATAACTGGATCAAATAAGTACTCATTAGCATGACTAGATAAGTCTGTGGGAGGAGCTTGGTTGCCCTGGAAACAAAGGAAACTATCACTTGCTGCTGTTGTGATGTGTAAAAGCAAAAAACAAATTGAGATATGTGTGTCACGTACCATTGGAGATAACAGACTAAGAATGTCATTAGCAGTGAAATGTCTCTCTGGATTAAGTTCATCTACTACACGATCTATATACAAAGTATACAGACTTTATATACAATACACATGTACATAGATAAATATATTACTCATTTATATATACTCCATCAATCACTAACATTTTAGATAAAATACTAACAGCTTTGTATTATCAACAAACATTTTCCAGGTGATATGTTCACAACCATAATCAGATATCAAAATGGATTCTAATATAATAAACTGCACGAGTGTCTTAATATTTAACATTGAAGAGTTGGTAGAATCTACATAATATTATATTTATGTAAAAAAACACCTTATAGAAAAACAAATAAGTTAGTCAGTCATAAAAGAAATACTACCAAGTGTTAAGACTTTTTGTTTGGTTCTAGAGAAGATATTTACTGTTCTTTTCTATTATTGGTCTTCATACATAGACAGTGCTATTACCTGTCTAATATAGAGGAGAGAATGTATGTTCACAAGTCAAAAAAGTGAAACATTTACTACAGTGTTGGTGATATATGAATACTGGTCAGTTGTAAATGCTTTGTTGTTCCTTGTGGTCATGGCTTCAATTATTAGACAATACATTATAAAAATTACTTTTTGATTTTTCAATTGGATTTATGTATTGAACCTACACTTGTTTTGATTTTGTGGATTACCCAGTATACTCTAACATATTATATGATGAAACTATAGCAACCAAGAATTGACACAATGTTTTTATAAGCTGCTGTTATAATCTAGATGTCTCTAGTATATCACAGAATTGGAAACTAGTTACGATGAGAGTTCTTTTGTTGCTAATGTTACTAATATTACTAGTACTAGTGTAAGACAGGGATACTCTCATTGTAGGACTGTCCCTCTCTTTATGAACAATACTACTGTATATCAAGTAATAGTCAATAGAGATTGGGGTTGCAGTGGGTACTTCAAAGACAAGAGTAAAATTTACTATCTACATAATATTACAGTACAATAAAGTAGGATGTCACTAAAATAACTCAGAGCGAAGCTGCAATCCTTCCACAACAGATCACATGATTTAAATTACATTCCTGTAGATAACTAGAATGGCAGTTCTCTTATTTTTAGTGTTACTACTAACTCCTGATATTACTAGTATACGAGAAGGATCCTCTCACTGTATGACTGACTGTAACATAGTACAACATGACCCTCTCTTTATGAACAATACTGCTGTATATTCAGTAACAAGGGAAAGACAATTCGTTTAACAGAAGATAATCGAAAAAAGATCATCTTCTGTCCATCTACAAGACCTAGTTCTTGTCCATGTAAGATAAGTATCTATTATCTATATTTTATTACTATATCTACATATATCAGCTCTGGTAAATCTAACAGATTGTAAGGAATGGTTTGAGTCAGGTAATACTACTAGTGGTATATATATTATTAACCCTGATGGACAGACACCATTTGAGGTAATAAATGATATATGTATTGTACCCTATACTGTCCTCTACTAGGTCTATTGTGATATGGAGACTGATGGTGGTGGATGGACTGTCTTTCAGAGAAGACAAGATGGATCTGTTGACTTTTATCGTAACTGGACTGACTATGAGGAAGGGTTTGGTAACCTTAGTGGAGAATTTTGGCTAGGCTTGAGTAAAGTACATCGTCTTACATCAAATGGAACAAACAGTCTACGAGTGGATCTTGGAGACTTTGAAGGTAACACAGCTTATGCCCAGTACTCTACATTCAGTATTGGAGACAATACTACTGAGTACACACTTAATGTAGGAGGATACTCTGGTACTGCTGGAGATGCATTAAATCTTAATGGACATTACCTCAATGGTATGAAATTCTCTACTAAAGATAATGACAATGATAATGATGAAGGCAATGGTTATTGTGCCATTTATTATAAAGGAGCCTGGTGGTTTAATGCCTGTATGCAATCTCATCTCAATGCACCTTATCATCCCAATGGAGGACCAGTTAATAGTTGGACTGGAATATTGTGGTATGACTGGAAAGGAATTACTTACTCTCTCAAGTTTACAGAGATGAAAGTTCGTCGTAATTAACAGTCACTCAATATTATATACTATATATTTAATACAATCAGATAATCATTGCTTTTTATTTACAAGTTTAACAACTACCTTGTTTTTTTAATAACATACTTTATTACAAATTGTTTTATATGTCCAACTAACAACAGTATATGTCTTTTTATATTAAAGTTATTATTGTAATGTTTACTGTATCCTTTTGTGTGTACACAGAGAGAGGAAGATTTCATGTGCAGTACTGCATACTTTTTTAATATAGCAACTGATTTTATATTAGACTATCTTTCAACATAGTACTGAATACTTAAGATAATAATCTAAAACACTCAGATGATTTTCACCAGATTTATTTCTGAGGTGAGGTATTTGGGGATCACAGTGACCATGTTCATGGGTATGGTTGTGATTAACTTAACCCTCCAAATCAGGACATTATATCTGACAGCACATAAATCATAAAAATAAACTCTAAACCAACATTACACAATTATTACATTAAGTTATAACATGAATTACATGAGATGTCATGACGAGGATGAATATGGTGTCAAATATGATATTGCCTGTGCATTGTCTGGAGTTGACATATCAAATGAGCCAGTCAGAGTACTTGACTGACTAGACATTTGAGTAGATATGGAAGGTGGCCGATGACTTATAGGTGGCACAATAGCTGCCATATGAGGAGAGGAAAGAGATACTCCACTAATATAAAGGTAACACTTGATCTCTCAAGTTTACAAAGATGAAAGTTTGTCGTAATTAACAATCACTCATTATTATATACACTGTATATTTGATACAATCAGATAACAATTATTGTTCTTTATTTACAAGTTTAACAACTATGTTGTTTTTTAATTACATACTTTATTACAAATTGTTTGATATGAGGCATGTCCAACTAACAACAGTATATGTCTTTTTATATTACAGTTATTATTGTAATGTTTACTGTGTCATATTGTGAGTACTATAATACTATATACTGCTCATAATGAGAATGACTACTAACTCATTGTCATAACTTTGGCTAATGAATGACCTAGAGAGAAATAGGCTGCACAATTCAAAAGTCCACAAATTTAATTAAAAAACTAGAGCATAGACTATTTAGTAAAGTTGCAAATCATAAATCATTATAATTTGCGTATAATTAACAAATGTTCTTGTAAGTGTTCTTTACCATAAACATCCAGAAAAAATTGACAATGACAAAGAATCATTAAAAGCTTCAATACGAGTCAAAAAACTCTGCAATACAACACCATCCCCAAGTTAGGTTGATGATGTTGTAATTAGAAGAACTTAAGACAATGTCATTTAATTAAAATCAGTTATAAAAAGGTTACTATTGACTCCATTTATCATCTGTTTATTGGTCTGTCTATTTATCAATTCTTCGATACATCTGTTCAACACATACTACAAGGAATAGTATGGTGTGAGTGGAAAGGTATATACTACTCCTTCAAGTTCAAGTTCACTGTAATTAATTCAATGAAAACTAAATTCAACACCTACAATTGTTATTATAACTACAAAATATATTATCAAGATTGTGATTATCAAAATTGTTTTCAAAGAGTAGTTTAATACAATTAATTTGGATACAACATTTGGCTTATTAATATAGTTAGCATTTCTTGATAACAGATTAAAGAGTATTCACTATTTTATACCAGTAGTACTTGTAAATGTGCTCATACATAATACTTATTAATATTTCTAATATATCAGTCATACACAAAATAAAGGATAGCGCATTCAGTCTTGGAAATATTGCTATTTCAACTTTTTTACAACAAGAGATAGATGTTGCATATGTAATTTTGCACTAAACCTCACGTGACCACCGCATAACTATCACATGAATATCACATGACTCACCTGCCATGCCTTGTTTAGAGACTTGTCTGTCATACATTTTCTTCTCCATTGTACAGTCTGATACTAGCCGGTATATGTAACAAGGTTTAGTCTGACCATAACGATATACTCTATATAGGATCAGATTTACACAAGTAATACAAGTAGCATAGAGCTAGTGTGTTAATATTGTCAATATAATGTATATATAATACATAAATTATATTGTATTATTGTATTATATTGTGTGTATATATATATATTATATATATTATTAATTCATTATATACTATTAACATTATACACACGCGTATTTTATTATTTAGATGTATTGTTGATTTTACCTGCAAACAGCTTGTGAGTCATAGCAAGGGTTCCAAGACACATCAACAACAATAACACGATTAGCTCCAACTAAATTAACCCCCAGACAACCAGCTCTATAGAAAGGAGTTATTATAATATTAACCCCAAAACAATCAGTTCAATAAAAATATTATTAGTTATATTAATCTACAGTTATAAATTAGTAAACTATTAGTAAATAAATCTCAAAACACCAGAAATAAATAAAAACATTTTAAATAATGAAGAAGGATGTAGGGATGACAATGCTAAAAAGGAAGTAAACATGTTATAATTATGATGAATGTATGTGCAAAGTTAATAGCCAATCAATATCAGTGTTATATCTTTGTTATATCAGTGTTATATCTATGTTATATTGGTGTTATATTTGTGTTATATCAGTGTTATATCAGTGTTATACTTAACTATTTTAGTGAAATGTGACTAGAAATTGAACAAGGATGTGAACTTTGTTACTTGTTATATTTTGACATTGTTTATGATGAAATTAGAATAGTTGTGGCAATAAATAGTTTCCTCCAAAATCAGAAGAAATGGTCAAAGTGACCATGTAAGAATGTTGTTTATTATTACTCTATTATCTTTTGCATCTGTATTACATTTTTTAAAGCTGCCACAAAAAGACTAGCAAATTTAATGTTTAATTTGTACCTAACAGCCCTTCCATAGTTTAGTAAAGACCTGACTACACATACATACATTCATAATTGCCCCAATATTATTGTAATAGCTCTAATATATAAAAAAGGTTTTAATATACAATGTACATAATAGTCTAATATACTACATCACATTGTCAGCTGTAATAAATGAATATGACAGCTGTTTTTCCAGAACCACCCCTACATATCAAGCATTACAATCCTCAATAATATATGCACTCACTGATCAGTATTATTAAAATTACTTATGTATCTTACTTTGTGGAGAGTAGGAATGCCCAGCAGATAAGGTTACTAGGAGAATTAAATTGACTAATTAAACGATCTCGTTCAGAGCTACTAGTACTGCCATCTAGTCCTATGATGTCATACTTATTCCTGTAACTATGGCAACAAATATTTACTCACTGTAATAATGTCTTCCTTTAGACCATCTTACGTCAGACATTCTATAAGACCCAGTGATGTCACCAGAATTAGGGAGGGGCATAACTCGTTCAGAAAGAACTTTCTCTATATATGACAGTGCAGGTAAACTTTGACTAAGAGGAGGAAGGGAGAGAGAAAGATGAAAGAAGATTGAAGCACAAAATAAATATTTTTGATACCTGAATATTAATACTTTGTCACCAAAAGCAACAGACAACTCCAATAAAGCTAACAAAATCACCATCTTAGGTCCATTCTCCAGAATTCCAGTCTCATATCCAATCAGAGAGGATTGAGGCTGAGGATGAATACAAACATTTATCATATCATAATGTAGTTACATTGGTCTATCCACTAACCCATTCTAACTTGCACGATGTATCAGATGAAAGCGAAGGAGGTAGTCCTTCCTCAGCTAACCACAATAAATTGGCCTGCTGCATCTTTTGGTTAATAGATTGTTCATAATAAATATCAGGATGATTCCAGATCTGGTGAGATAAACAGACATGACACCATGAAGATTTTACATGTTGTAATTACTTTAGTGCACACAGCAAATGCTTTAAGGGGTCCAATACTGGTGTTAAGAGAATTTCCAGGGTGATTCTGGGTCTGGACCACATTGAAATCATACAGTACATTTTGTGTGTGAGAAGAACGAAGCAAAAGCACATGCTCAAACTTTGGAGGGAGAACAGAATGAAGAATTTCATGACCACGTCTTAAAGGAAGGAGGAGAAAAATATAAACAAATACGGGAGGAGTATATTATACACAATACTATAGTATATAATGTTTATGTCATGTACCTTAATACAAATCCTTCTAATAATCTATGTAGTACATGAGAACGATATCTCATCAGCCGTACATCCTATAAACGAAAGATAATGTATTTCAAAACATTCAGACATTAACAGTATTATACTATGTCCAAGTTGAGAAGAGCCACCCAGACATGTGAATAACTTTGCCGTTTTACGTGCTATTGACATGGGACTTGCACCAATTGATTCAGCTTGCAAACGCGCATTTTATATATAAAATTTGGCTCTCTAGCGCTATGAGAAAGTAGCAAACTAGAAAACTCCATACATTTTCAATGGCATACCTTATAATATTATTGTATAATCACTATTATATATGTATTACCACCTTGATAATTATTATATACATGGCTAGCATCATAATTATAATAAACAATATTAAGTTATAACATATTACACTGACCGCTGGTGTGCTATCAATACATTGTCCATTAGTAATAGGTCTTTCAAACAAGTCCAAAAATTCTTGTTTAGTTCCAAGATACTTAGGACGGACAAAATCCACCATACACCAATACTCCAAGAGGTTGTTTTGTAATGGATAGCCTGTCATCACTATACGACGTCTAAGGGGTGGAGTCAGGAAATCATTTGTACACACTACTTTTATGTACCTTGTTCTGATCCTTTTTAAAGCCTGTGAGAGGTTAGTAGCATCATTTTTAATTCTGTGGCCTTCATCACATATCACCATATCTGGTCCAGGCTTGCATAGAGCTTGTTGAATCTCTATATATAGAAGTGTATGTCGTGTGACAATCACATGTATCTAACCAATCAAATTATCCATTTCTTTTTCAGTCTCATCCAAGTCAATTGTAGTGGGAATAATGTCAGAAATCTTTTTCTTTTTCTTTCTTTTTATAGCCATCTTGTTTCCTACGGAGAAGAGAAATATATAAATATTAAATTTAGCAAAGTTACTATATTGTTACCTCCAATGGATGGCACAGAGAGAGCTAGAAGACGATACATTTCATAACCAATTAACAAAACTCCACCCATTTTGTACCAACGAGTAATAATTTCATAACGATTCTCCATAGATCTCACATTTTCATTTAACATATAGAGAGTAAAGTTACGAGGAAAAACCTAAAACATAGAAACCAATCGCTACAACTAAATTAGCCATCCCCTTACCTCTCCTTCCTCTGTCATACCTCCACTAACAGGTAGCCATTTGTCAAACTCTTGTAGCCAATTTTGTAATGTATTAACAGGTACTATACAGAGGACAAGTTTTGCTGAAGTCATACGTAAAAAGACTTCAATAAATGCGATAACTTGTAGGGTTTTCCCCAATCCCATCGAGTGAGCTAGGATACAACCAAACCCATCAGAGGTCTCATATCGAGTCAAAGACTCTATAATGTTATCATAGAGGAAGCGAATACCTCCAATCTACACGTAGACAAGTGTTACAATTAAAAAACATTATAAAGCAAGTTTTTTCTCTTTGTGAATATGAGCTAGCATGTACTTAACAAATTTGTAATGAATGGTGCATGAGGTTTTACCTGGTGAAGCTTAATGGCTCGAGCAATTTGAGGAGCTAGTAACACATCCACTTCATAAGGAGGATGATTATAGTTGACAAGTACTTGGCCATCTTCTCGAGTATCATAGACATCATATTTCCTTATAAGTTCAATAAAATACAGCTGTTCATTGTTATATTTGTCTGCTATTTTACCTAAGGACTTTCCGAGCTTGTCCAGACCTCTCAGAAGGGGTCTGAGTGGTTTCATCTAAAATAACTGTCTCTTGATTAGTAGGTGTGCCTTCATCCTCTTCAGTGAGATCAACAATCACAACATCAGAACTAAATGAGTTGAAATTACAAAAAATGACTCAAACACCACTATTGCATTATAAAGTATACTCAAGTACATATGAAGTTATTGGTAACAGACCTTTCGTTTGATGAGGAGCTGTTCACTCTACTATTTGACATCGTATCATGTGAGGTCACCGGAATGTCATGTGATGTATCATGTGTCATTGATGAAATTAGACTTTGTTGGAGTTCCAGTCGTCTAATACGTTCTAATTCTTCAGTTTGTGCTGATAGAGCTTCTGGATTTAAATCTTCAATGGTATCATATTTGGTTTTGATGTTACGCCTGTGCCCTGGTGGCTTGTGCTTTCTCTTTCTCTTTGCTTTATTAGAGCTCTGAGGCTTTGTTTCATCTTTAACTGTCTCTTCTTCTTCTTCGTATTCTTCCTCCTCTTCCTCATCACTAGAACTGCTTGAGTACTCTGCTGTTTGTTTGTCATCCATTTTTCCCGCTGGCGGCAACCACCATGCATGTGGGCAGTGCATGTAATCGAAATACAGTATTTGAAGACGCGTAGTAATGCGCATGCTCATAATTACCGAGAACGCCGATTCGCAAACATAAACATGGCTGTCATTACGAAGATTTACTTTATTTCGATATTTGTGATATTATTTTCTCTGCATTTTACAAATAGCGAGAGCGTAAATGATAGTAAGTTGTATACAATTATTTCTCAATGACTGATTTGTTATTGTTGTTATAGATGTCATTTCGTGCAGTGACACACTTCCATGTCCTGACAGTTATAAATGCTCCAAGGAAGGTGTTTGTATTCTTGAAGAAGATGATATGTTAACAACTCCAGAAAGAACTTATAAACCTGATGACACCACATTGTATGAAGATGATATTGCTAGCAATGATCTTGATGTAGGAAGCGATCCATTGGAAGAAGACGATGATGCTGACAGCAGATATACAAGAAGTTTAAAATATCCTGACAATAATTATTATGATGACAATGAAGAAGAAGATGATGATGATGATGATAGCAATCCATCTGATGAATTGGATAATAACTCTGAAGAAGAAACTGAGTCTAAACAACTTCTCCAAGAAATTGAGAAAGATGAAAACTTACTTGACTCAAAGCAATTGCAAGATGATAAAGATGAAGAAGAAGAAGAGCAAGAAGATCAAGAAGAAGACAAAATCAACAATGACACCGATGATCAGGAATACAAAGAAAGCAAGGATGATGACGTTTATAGTAAGATAGAGGAAGAATATTCAAATGTACAAGATGATGAACCAGAAGTTCGAAAACACAAGTTTGAACAAGTTCGCAAGATGGTGGAGTCATACATCCATATCAGCAAGCACCCTTTAGACGTCCTACATTACTTGTACCAGTTTGAAGAAGGGGACAAAAAAGCTTTAAAGCAACTTCGCTTAATGGTGGAGACACGAGACCTGATACTTGATGCTAAAAGGGATAACTATGAAGAACTTGATCGACCTAAAGTTGTTTTACAAAACCTTAAAAATGCTTTTTCCGACATTACTGACTATGGTTTGACCTCCTTTTTAAACAAGTATTACAAAGGTGATGAGACTACCCTAAAACTATATCGTAAAATTTCCACCGATGATGAAGATGAAATAACGAAAAGATCACTCTCTGATAAAGACTGCAAGTCAAGTCTCTCTTCAAAAAAAAAATTGAAAATGAATAAACCAACAAAGACGATTCATAAGAATGTGTCAAAACAGCATAACAAAAAAAATACTCCAAAGAAACCCAAGCATCTGCTAAAGCCAAAAGTTAAACCAAACCATCATTTTAAGAAACCATTGGCCTCAAAAATGAGCAAAACATTGCATATAAAAAAGCAAAAACAACTCCTAACAAACAAACCAAGAAAGAATCAAAATGTTCATAAGATTAATAATGGAAGACCTAAACACTTTAGAAAGCACAACCATAAAGCAATGGCATTTGCCAAGTCAAAATTGACAACAGTCTTAAAAGAAGCAAATACAGCATTAGACATGCTCAATCAGGCAAAAATACGTAGAAGACGACATGTGAATGAAGGTCTGGAAAATATACTCTCAACATATCAGGGGTTTCAACCATCTTTGTCAAAGCCACAAGAGGAGCACTTAAGACCCAAAAGTAAACGTAACATTGGGAGTATTCTTGCTGTTATGGATGGTGCAAACAAGGTGAATCGGTTGGGAAACAAGGCTACAGAAACCGTCGACGATATGGTCTCCAGTGGAGCCATGTCATCAAGTAGAGCTACCATTATAGCAGTTATTACATTATTGCTGTTCTCCCTAACTGTCTTTATTGTTTCATGACTATTGTACTATCACAAAGTCCCTGTAGTTTAGTTACTTAGATATGAAAACATAAATATTATTACTATTATAGAAAATAAATTATTATTATTAATGAATCTTAATAAAAAAAGTTCTTTAACTGTCAAATGGAAGCTCATTGAACCCTAATACTGCATGATCACTATTAATGGAATCTTCAGTGTTAGTTCCAGCATCTTTTGATAAGTAAACATGACTATCTTGTGGAATATACAAGTTGGCATGAAGCTTAGATTTGATAGATAGATAATCCAGAATAGTTCTAGTTTTTCTGAAAGCCATGCAATGAAGGTGAGTGTCCTTAACATACTTCCATCTATGGAATCCAATATTCTCTATAGCAAATGTCCATGACTTCATCATATCTACATGTCTATTTTGATGAGAACTGTCAGCAGTTATTACAAGGAGAATGCCATGATGACACAAAACCTTATGAGCATTAATACAACATTGCATTCGTTGTTCAGTAGATGGAAAGTAAGAAAGAAGAAGAGAAAATACAACAACATCAAAGCTTTCTTTAGTCAGACTTTGTAGAACAATTGAGTTATCAGAGTCATAAGAATTTAAGGGTACAATTTTAATTTCACTCTTTAAGATTATAGGAACTTGAAGAAAATCACACTGGAACACATTCTAAGATAGAAGAGAACTATATTATTGCCATTCTATGTGACTAAGTGACTACATTGACTCTACAAAAAGTCAAGTAAACAAAACATACTTTTGTAGCAGGAGCAATGTCAATAGCAGTAACACAAAACTCTTCATAAACTTCAAAAGGATTATAACAACTGCCAACATCCAATAAAGAAAGTTGTCTATATTGAAATGACTTGACAATCCTCTCTACATCTTCCTCGTGTTGAGGTAATAAACCTATTTCTAATTGGGTTGGATTGCCATGAGCCAGACGCCGTAAATCTTTCTTCAATAAATTCTCTAAAGTTCCATGTAGAAAGTATTCTTTGCATGCATCTACACACCATTGTATCCGCCCGTGTCCATGTTTCATCCAGGGACCTGTTGCCAAAGAATACATGGCTGCTGCATAATGATGTAATTTAGTTGTGTCACTGAGATGATTAGACCACACTATTTCTTTAGGAATACCTAATGATGAGAACAGTAGTTATTAAACTTACTTAAAGCACTTTCCTCACCCTCTGCTAATTGAGCTCTAAGATGTGAATGAACACCCTTCACTATTGAGGAGAGAGAGTCTTGTTTTAGTTTATCATCGACATCATTATTAGTAGGCTTCGATTTGGCAACAGCCATTAGGTTCACATCAAGATAGTGTTAAGTGAAATCAAAATAGCATCATTCTCAATGGATAAATTGTGTAAGGACGTGTCAATAGAAATCAAATCTAGTCACGTGCTGACAATTAAAGGAAAGCCCTGCTGTAAAAAGTGCTGGCTCATTGGCTGCTAAGACTTCGTCATTCTTTGTCTTTATCTCACGCAGTTCTAAATACATATACCAGTCTAATTTCTACTTTAAGTAAGTTGTTATCTTACAAAAGAAGAGAAGTGGAAATAAGCTTAGTACTCTCATATCAAAAATGAGGTTATAATTGTGTTAAAATGTTTGAAGATCTAGTTCATAGTTTGTTATTAATATCTACAATGGCTACCATAATAATAAATGTATATATAGTGTTGTTGAATGAATTGGTATATAGCAAGTACTGAAGTAGTCATTGCAATCCATAGTGGGTTGGGCTAGTACACTCAGCAAAAGCATAAATATTGTTGTTTACATAAGTGTTTACAGCATATAACCATATTCACTGAGAGGAGTGAATTCATCATCATGTAAACACTCGTATGTCATAGCAAAAATGTTCTTATCCAAAAGTGGTTCCAAGACCACATTTAGCTGATCCCCAGACCAATTTCGTCTGCTAAAATGGTCCCATGTTGTCATAAATGGTCCCCCAGACCACTTACCAGGATTATCACGATAGATATATCATTTAAACCAATAGAAATACTAATAAAGGTTGTGTTATCACTCTCTCTCTCTCTCTCTTTAGCGATGGCAAAACAGCTTGTGGATGGCATCATTGCTGACAATAAAGTGGCAGTCTTCTCAAAGACATACTGCCCTTTTTGTAAGATGGCCAAGGAAGCATTGGATTCGACTGGAGTGAAATATTTTGTTCTTGAGCTAGATGAGAGAGGTGAGTACTCAAATGAAATGTAACGATAAGAAGTGGTTGAGGGACATGCATATTTTACTGTCTGGCTACTGGTAATATGTGCCAGGTTGCTCTATGTTAGTTTGAATGATGTGCTATTTATATCCCCTTTCTATTGTTTTGTTCTACTTTCATACACTGATATTTAAACAATTAATGAATTAAATCATGTCAGCTGAGCATCAATACTCGTTGTAACTAATGGATTTCATTTGTTTCTATCTCAACTGCTATTACAATGAGATAAACTGATAAATATTGAAACAACTGAATTCAGAAGATTGGCTCCTGAACTGTTTCTGGTGACAATTAAAATCTTTTAGAATATCATTTTTATTATCTCGGGATGATTTTTGTTATTATAATCTTGTTATTAAGATATAGTACTTTTATCAATGATGTTTTATGATGGCTGCCCATAGTTTTGTACTTGTAACAATGTTCATATCTCATGTTTCTGTTGTGTCGTCTCTTGGTTTGTTAACTAGCGATATTTTTGCCAAAACTAGACCAATGCTGTCTTTATTGCATTTCGAATATTAAAATTACATCCAAACATTATTATTTGTCACCCAAGCTTTGTATGGCAACTATTTTGCATTTTTGAAAAGTTTTTGTCTATTAGAAAGCGAAATATGCACAATTTGTATCAAATGATATCATATGGCTTGTCTCCTCCCCCAGATATAACAATGCTTGCTTACTTTTGTAACGTAGTTAGATATAGTAACATAGAAATATTATGAAAGTCTCTCTCTCTCCCTCTCCTCTCTCTCTCTCTCTCTCTCTCTCTCTCTCTCTCTCTCTCTCTCTCTCTCTCTCTCTCTCTCTCTCTCTCTCTCTCTCTCTCTCTCTCTCTCTCTCTCTCTCTCTCTCTCTCTCTCTCTCTCTCTCTCCATTGTTATTGAAACACACACTGTTAGTATAAAAGTATTTAATTATCTAATAGAAACCTACAAGAGATTATGTAATAGACTTCAAGTATTATGAAATGTGACATAGAGGTCATTAGTGATATCCTTAATTAGCTAAGAGATTATGTAATAAAAAAATGTTTGTTATCAATGGGTTCAGTGAGAATTCAGATAGTAAACCCAAAACTATGTAATTCACTTTTTTGTAACCCAATATTATATAAGAGGTCATATATCAGTTTAACAGGTTCATTCAATATTTCTTATCTCTCATATGTAATCTGTTTGCACACAAACTAATTAGAAGTGTTAATACAATAAAATTAGGTTGTACCACCCTTTGATATATACAGTAATATATGCTAGCCATAAATAAAGAACTTATTGTTTTTGTATTTGTGCGTCAATTGTTGTTTGCATATTTTAATTTAGCAAGAGTATTAGTTATGGTTTTTGTTTCGGAGATTTGTTTTTAGTTTATGCCATCTTGGGGGCATTGTGTGTTTGTGTTGCCTATTATCACCTTGGCTAGGTTTGTTCTTATGTTGCTGTTATGGTCTTGGCAAGGTGAGATATTTGTTGTTCAATGTGGTCCATGTTTGTTGTTGTTGTGGGCTTATGTGTTACTTTAGCATCCTGAGTATGTCATCCTTTTTGTGTATCTTTCTATAAGAGTGTGACTTGTTTGTTGTGATGATGTGTATGTACAGGTGCACCCAGTGATAAAGATAATGAAATATTTAGCTGTTGTGATGGAGATGTTGTTCTAATACTTTGTAGTATTGTGTGCATTCTCTAATTGTATTTCCTGTTGTTGTGCTTTTGTTTACTCTAAAGCTCATGTTGTTGGTTACACTAATAATGGAGGAGTTGTTGATTAGTTTTCTCTCTCTCTCACACACACACACACACACACACAGATGATGGCAATACTATTCAGGATTATCTCCTGTCTATTACTGGTGGTCGATCTGTTCCTCGTGTATTTATTGGACAAAAGTTTATTGGTGGAGGAAGTGAAACCAAAGCTTTTAATGAGTCAGGAAAATTGACAACTATGCTCAAAGAAGCTGGAGCTCTGTAATACTAATGAACTAATCAACTATTGTTTTTAACTACATTGGTAGTGTGTCCTTAGAGAGATATACTAAATTTTCAATACTATATAATTATCTAATTTTATATAGTATAAATAAAATCAAAGAGTGCTATATCAGTTTGCGATTATTGGGTCATGCTTGAAAGCACCCAATTGCATAACAATGTCTAGCAGTTGTAGTACTACCTATCTTTATGCTTTGATGTGGCTTTGACATGCAGCAAAAATGTGACTTGTAATGTATACGTCCGTAATTCTCCGTAATCTGTTTGTTGAAGTGTATTCATAATGAAGGCAGGGCGTTGCATGTGGTGCATGGAAGCTGTGTTGTTGTTCTTTATTATTATAATATAGTGTGTATTGCTGTATACACATAATAAAGGCGCTTGCGTTTATCAATGAATCTATAAAAAGACACCATATTTAGCACCAAACAACAGGTGCCCAGTTATCGAGTTTGCTGTTGTAGAAAGTGATAGTCTTCGTGCTCTCTAGACTGAAAGGCTAGCAAAGATCCTGAACTGTAGACTTTTGTAGAGATCATGTAAGTTTGTCTATTTAGAAAGAAGCAATATGATTGTATCAATGATTGTTACTTTTAATACGTTTGCGATAGTATTGTAGATTCTTTATCTAATACCTAATCAAGGTAGCATTGTTTATCTTTGAATAAACAACCTGCGCAGCGCTTTGGCTATTTGCAGATATTCAGGTTTGCACTTTGCACGGGTGCTAATTATCTATAACCCTCATAGTGGAGACCTTCCTTGCACTTGCATGGCCTATCAGCTGGTTTGCCATCATGTTTATCTCTCCAATATTTGTCTATGAACCAATTTCTCCATAAGCCTCAGAAATTTAACCTATCTATAAAATATAGTATTATTGAGTCTCCCATTTTGTTTAAAGAGAGCATACAAATATGTCTAATATACATTTAGTTACCTATGATTGACCACAGCCATGTTCGTCACTCTAATTACCTTTAATCAGTTTCTTTTTCTTTGCAATCCACAGCTTGACAGAGCATGGTCAGTGAAATGGCTATGAATGCAGTCATTCAAAAACATCCCAACATATCAGGTAGTAGCTCTATTACATTGACAACCAAAAACACACCCCAACAAATCATAATCCCTCGAGGATCTGAGGGTATTCAAGTAGCGTCAGCTATGGCCGCTGGGACTCCAAACTATATTACAGTAAACCAGCTTGCAACAACACAAGCTGGTTCAAGTGGAACAGTGCCGCTTCTTGCCACAGGAGGTCAGGTGATACAGGGTACGCCGTTTGCATTCTCCCAACTGCAAGCTAGTGATTTTTCACAAGCAGGTAATGCAGAACATGGAATTATTTTTATACATTCTAAACTTTTATATGAGACATTGAAATTTGGTTCTTTCAGCACGTTGCGTGCTTATATATTAACATCTTACTCTTAATGTAGTACCGAATAGTAAGGTATTAAAAAGTCAGTTAGGCATACATCGTATGAAATACATGCAGGACAGAACTTATTTTCTAGTCTTGTTGTTATTGATGGAAATTTGTTGATAGTTCTACTGTTTTTGTTAAGAGTATTTACTCTGATGTGTTGTTGTTCTTGTGGTGACTTTTGCTATTGCTCTGTGAATTATTAACAGTCTACATGTAAATAATTACTGGAAGCAAGAACTTAGCTATATAATAATAAGTATTAAATTTAATATTTTTGACAGAAGACTTAGTATTATTATTATAATCTCTTTGTTGCATGTTTTACTTGTAAGAATTTAAAGTTCTTTTATCATTTGCCAATGTATGACTAAAAGGCAGCCAACATTCAACCTACACAACAATGGCTTGCTCAAAGAAAGGAAGTTTTGTCTGCACTCTAATACATTTAACTTAGTTTTCAGAATGAATACAAAGCAAATATCTCTCCTTCTCCCCCCCCCCTCTTTCTATCTCTCTCCTAGTTAAAAGAAACAAAATTTGTTTAAGAACTTAGCATACAAGTATTCTCTTCTTTCTTACTAGGTTCTGTTGTTCAGTTGACACCCACACCAGTAGGCTATGCTACCCAGGTCAACACACCCCACAATGCTGTCTCAGTTGCAATGACCAGTCAAAATGAGGGTGCTCTAAATCTTCAACAAGCACCTCAATTTCTTGGAAGGTAAGGAGAAACAGAAAAAATAAGTATTATATTTTTTATATTGAGCTATACATAATCATCACTCCACTCTCTTATAACTGTGTTAGTATGTCATCAATATTATAAAACATTTTGTCCGATCATTACATTTCTGTTTGCTCTTGTCTTGCTTATTCGCTATAAACTTAAAAACAATGTTGTCGACACACTATTCAACATGATTGGTTTTAGTTTGCAACAACAGACGACTCACAAACTGTTAACCATGTTGTCTGACAGACTGGTTTTGTTGTCGTATCCGTTGTATGCTCTCTCAATTGTTGTCTAATATGTTTTATTGGCACCACACATCCTATCCTATAAGATTAATCAGAATTGCTATGTACTGTGTATTTAGCCTGTGATCTCTTTTGATTTGTGGTTGTGCATCTTTGATCTGACTCCTCCAATTATAAATGAATCTTTTAAGTTAATGAAGTTCCATAACAGTTTGTTAGTTAAGAATAATTGACTTTATAGTATTAGTTGGTATTTGATAACTGATAGGATTGTGCGTTACTGAAATGAATAATTGGATTAGACTGTTGTTGTTTCAACATAAAAACTTGATATGTGTTTCTGAAATTACAAGCATGGGGGTAGAGTTGTGAGTTAGTCAACAAGCAACTTGAAAGAGTAATATCACACAAGGTATTGCCATCTCTTAGTCTTAGTCAATAACTGTGTACTTAGAAAATATTATATTAAAAAAATAGCGGAGGAAGACAAATTTGCAAGTCTGCAATTTTGTCTGTGTCTGTTTGTTTATGAGTGTTTTTAAAGCTACGTGTTATTTGTGTTTGGTGTTTAGATTTGTTAATTGTAAACCAATAGACAGATATATATTACAATAGATAAATTATTATTGATGAATGGATGGACAACGAGTGGATAGATGGACATATAGATGATCAATAGATTGACAATGGATGGATGAAAGTTTTTTTCTTTATGACTACTATCCATCTAATTATGTATGAATCTATTTTATTAACACAACTGCCGCTACTACAGCCAACATGATGTTTAGAGAACACAAAATTATTTATAGTGTATTTGTGTGTATATGCATGATGTGATTTCACATCAGAAATCTCC
Organism: Xestospongia bergquistia; assembly: GCA_963965975.1. NCBI lineage: Eukaryota > Metazoa > Porifera > Demospongiae > Haplosclerida > Petrosiidae > Xestospongia > Xestospongia bergquistia. The sequence goes on from OZ014425.1 coordinate 4,301,471, forward strand.
CTAGTAACAAGGGTGACTTCCTATTATCCTTACCATATCATCATTTTATCTTTAAAATCTTGCCACCTGGTTCCTTCTCAAATTCCATTCACACCTGTATAGTATGATGTATTGTTGTATTCAGTTAGTGTTGTTAGTGATTATTAGTTGTGTTCACACTTAAGACAGTTCTCAAACTAACTGAAGTGTTATATTCCCTGCTGTGAATGCATGAATATAGACTCAATACATTTATGTACATTTAATTGGTACAAGGGAATACTTGATGTTTTTCTTTGTGTACAGAAATAGTTGTTAATATAACATTTGTGTTTTCTCATTTTTCCTGACAAAAGAACATTAGCCTTCTTTTTGTCTCATAATGTACTTCTCAAGTCATAAGCTAGCAGTTATTACTTGTTCTTATATCTTAGACCTAGTACATGTACTTGTTTGAACAAGACACGTTACTGTTGAGCATGTGTGACAAGATTTGTTGAGCAAATGCATTTGTGTTGAAGGTTTAAAGATCCATACAATATGACATTTACATTCATTGTGCCACAGATATGTGAAAGAAATCAACATACAGAACAGTCCAATAAAATGGATTGAATAATGGTCCACCTGGTAATTTCTTGTGGTTGATTTCTATCCAGCAAAATCTCTAAAGCAGGCATCATTCTACTTCTTATCAGCAGTCATCTCTCAATATACACAGATGAGATAACAAATAACAAGTTGATGCCTACGTATAACATAAAGGAATTGACATTAATTCTTTAAGAAGGTTGAGATCATCAAGTTTAAGATGATACCACACTAGCGCTTCTCAAGCAAATGATCACTTTCTTTCTAAGAATCATTCTGACTATCAATACAATGTAAAATTGATTACTAAAACTACAAAAGCTAATAGCCTATCAAATGAATGACTACATTATAATGGAATGAACACTTATTGCACAATTGTGCTTGTATTTACACAATAATAGAGTGAGATAGTTGTGATATATGTTTGTGTTTAGGTAACTCCTACACTTCAGACAAGGAGTAGTATTACCCATCTAAGCAGTGCTCACACACGCACTCTGCAAGAGAGAGTTATTATTACCTGATGCATTATCTTGTATTGTATGTATCCAGATACAACCCCGCAGAAATAACATTACTACTGCGTTTATTGTTTAGATTCTTTGTTCTCCACCTGCAATTTAATAAGTTGTTCTTTCTTTAAATGGACTGATTGGAAAATTCATAGATTGCTAACACTTCCATTTCAACATTCACCCTCTCTTGTTGCTAATGTCTTTTGACCTTATAAAACTTACTTCAATTAAAGATATGTTTCCTTGTTGCTTCAAAGTGTGTATATCTGTTTATGAAATATGGATTAAACCAGTAATGGTACTATTATAATCATGACTTATACAATTAATGCATATACTATATTTGTAGATAATATGTGCCTTATACAGACTGTAGTACTGAAATGGTATTAGATGTACTTCTCATGTCCATATTTGTGACACTTAGATGGCAATGAGAATTAGCATGTATACTGTGTAAATGGATATGGTTTCAGAACACATAGAAGATGAATTCATGAATGCCTGAACAGACTAGAATTAATAATACATGACCACTCTCTACCTGGTACATACTTAATGTTTAGTACAGACCTTATAGAAATAGAATTTACGTCAACTTACTATTGTAGTGTATTGTTGCTCATTCACTCAACCATCCAATTATCAATTATGTATCAATATGACATTATCATGTATTAAAACATTATTTACATTAAATAGTACTGTAATTTATTAATACATTTCATAAAAATATAAACTTAACAACTCGTTACACAGCTGGCATCTTGTTCATCTGAATGTATTCAAGTTTAGTCTCCTTTAAATGTTTTATTGCTGTTGACAACATTGACAACATGTCCTCCTTTTCAATAGTCCAAGTCATCATTACATACTACATCCTTTTATAAAAATAATAAGCTACACTGTATGCCTACATGTGTATGCAATGTGTTGATTGGTCTATTCATGTGCTAATTATGTTTTGTACAGAGCTGGCATCTTTTTTTGTAGAAGTACTTGTGTTATGCTGTGTATGAAATAGCCAATATTTTGTTTGCCATTTTTGAAATTAGTGTTGGATTTTAGTAGGAATTGACAAACAACCTGTGATCTGATAAAATTACTGATTTAGTCTCTTAATCCAAAATTATGGACTTACCCTAGCTCATATATGTAATGCCATAACATTGAGATGAAAGTGAATATGACTTCAAGTATTTGGTGGTATCCAAGTTTACTTGAGAGTTGATGATAATTGGTAGCCATTTAAAGCCTACAAACTGGTCTGATGAGGTGATAGGTGTAATAGGATATCTTTGAAGGAAATATCAAAAGTGCTTATTTCTGAACTCAAGGCCTTTATAGTTGATGGACCATCTGTTTCTTAATACACCACATCCACATGTGATGTTTAGTGTGAGGTTTCTGTAATGCAAATACTCATCTCTCTCTCTCTTTCTCTCTCTCTCTCTCTCTCTCTCTCTCTCTCTCTCTCTCTCTCTCTCTCCTCTCCTCTCCACAGTATGCTAGTGCCAACAGCTGCTCACAGCAATTCTATCACTATCCCCACTCACACAGGTATGTCTTCTAATGAAATAGTTTGTTTTGTTGTGGCCTTGCTGTTTATTTTTTTGTTTTGTGGCTATGTTTGGGGGGGACAAGATAGAGTGTGGGATTGGCTTAGACTATGTATTATTGATCATCTACAAAGTATGTTATTGTCACAGTACACTTTGTAGTCTAATATACTGTCTTCACCATGCATGAGTAAGGTTGCCCATAGTGTTGTTAGTATTTACTCCACTAACTGTGTAAGATCACTATATCATGTAATCCCAGCCTACTCCCTTATCTGTTTGTGTAGTGGACATGCCTACAGCCCTTATGATCAGGCCTTGAGGTCGCTGTGATCATATTCATTGATTTGTGTTGCTTTTAATTATCACTTGTGGCATCTAGAACTATCTGTTTACTTGAGTATACTCACTCTGTTGTTTACTGTCATCACAACCAATGGGAGTAGACAGATAACACAAGCTACCATATAGTGAAGCTTATAATGCAGCTGCTTTACAATAGAATTTGTAGTTAGCTTTTAATACATATTTGTTTATTAGTCAAAGCAATGTGTTTATGTCTATGGTACATATTATTTACACCACAACATGCATAGCTATGGCAATTATCATGCAAATGATAGTGTGATAGTGACATTATATAAACTACTATGGAGTTAGTTCTATTAAGAGCATGGATGTAATTCGATCATTCGCTATGCATTTCTCTGGGTAGATTTTATTGCTTTAGTAGACAAATTGTCGCAATCACATCTGTTGGAGACTTAGAGTATAAATTTTTTTGACTTCTATTGCTTTTAAAAGATTTACCACTACAAACATATTCCTAGAGATAAAGTACACACAATAACATATTGGTAATATTATCCTTGTGTCTACTATAGTTCACCAATGAGACTGTTTTGGTAATAATCCTATATTAATACATTCAGAATGGTAATATACCCCTTTATTAGGTATTGGTATTATTCCTCATACATGCGGTAATGTTCTCACTGATAGGCTATTTAAGGTAGTGACAAGAAAACAAAACTGACATAGTAGCCCATTTCCTACTTGTTGTTTTGTCAGACACTTGTCGCAAGTCACTTATAGCCACAAATGCATGTGCTTTCAGACTACTTTCAGACTACTTTCTTACAGTATCTATGTTGTGTCTTGTCTTCCTGGTTGCCTAGGGCCAGTCATTGTCCAATTAGTCTTGCCCTTAACTTGATTATATCCTCAACAAACTGGCCAGTTGTTAGAGAGCACACTTTGAACTCTGTATGCATAGAGTAATCATATGGCCCTGAAGCCAAAAACTGTTTCTTAGCAAACAACAAGATGGGATGTCAGGATTTTTTCTGTTTTGCTTTCTTGCAATTGCACATGTTCATACATGAAATATTTTGTAGACCTGTTAAAAGTAGGAGGGAATGATAGCTATGTTAGGGGTGGGTTAAAGAAGTGGAACCTGTACACACCTTGTCTTTTGTTTACCATTTTTGACAGGCTTCTAGCATGCCTTAGGGGAGACTTTTGTCAGTTACAAAACCACTGTATTAAATTTGGGACATTGTCCAACGCCAACAAACAACATTGGTTTGGCTCTTTTGTTATATACATTGCACTTCAATCAGTCATCATAGACATGAGAAATCTATCTGACAGTGTACAGTCATAAGAGACTGGTAATAAATCTATTGGCAATAGTAATGGTTTCTTTACTCACATTGCCCTAATGTTATGGGATGTAATTTGTGTAATGTGTATTAAGGCTATAATCAGGCATCATAATAACTGTTGTATACAATGATTGATATGTCTAAAATTGTCTTGTTTATTGTTGTGGTGTTGTTGTTTACATCTCTGTTTACTGTTGTCTTCATTGTTTATCAAATCACTCTTAATCATAGTTTTGACCATATTTGGGCAAAAGCCCACCATCTAATTTTGATTACTTGTGCATTTAGCCCACAAATACATGTAATAACTATTAATAACCACTTGTAGCCTCGATAGAGTGCTATAACACGTTTGCCTGTATATCAGGTGGTAAGCTATCTGAAGAAGCTCTTTGTTCTTTATATAGCTGTAATATTTTAAGTATCATAAATAACTGGTGTGTGTGTGTGTGTGTGTGTTTGTGTGTGTGTGTGTGTGTGTGTGTGTGTGTGTGTGTGTGTGTGTGTGTGTAGTGAGTAATAAGATATAAAAGTTTAAACATGTAAAGTATATCAAATAAAACATATTAATCTACAAGTCTTCATGTTGTCTCTTTCTCTCACGCACACATGCAGAAAATCTAAAAGTTTTATGGGATGGATCAGTTTGTAGGTGGCCAGAGTGCTCAGCCAATATGAAGTCTCAAGAAGAATTAGTCATGTAAGCAACAGTTTATAATATTACCTGATTGACTAACAAAACTTATTATAAACTATTTACAACACAAACCATTAAGATAGCTATTCTAAGTATTGTGAACTACACTTATACCTAACTGTTTTGTTTCACATGAATATACTTAGTCTCACAGTTATTTTGGATTGAGGCAGAGTTGAATGTGAAACAGAAGTTATAATGATTCTATTGATTGTTTTATTACATAAAATATTATAGTCATTAAATTTATTTGGAGGGACTTTACCATCTCTTAATTATTAACAGTTGCTTAATCCTTCTGGGAAGTTAAGTCAGATAGTGTATTATTATATAAAAGAACAGAACGCAACTTTCATGTTATCTGTAGTGCCAGCCTACACTGACTTCTATTCTATGTACTTGTAGACACACTGTGTGGGTTGTGGAATGACTTTTCATTGAATACACCACTAATTATATTATTTGTTGTTCCATTATTATGATATCCTCCAGGTGTGTTGCATCTAATACACACACCTAGTATGAAAGATGTTTTTTAACTGAAGCTTATATTGTGATTCATGGACCAATTATGTTAGTCTTAATGAGACCACACACAGTAACAATTTTGCTATTGTTGTATTTGAAACTACGCAATTGTTGTTTTTAATGTGGTTATTGACAGCTGCAATCTCACTAGTTTTGACCATGGATGCCAACTTGTACATTGACTCTCTCTCTCTCTCTCTCTCTCTCTCTCTCTCTCTCTCTCTCTCTCTCTCTCTCTCTCTCTCTCTCTCTCTCTCTCTCTCTCTAGTCATTTAAGTACAGAGCATGTACTAAACAGCAAAACTCAAATGCAAGTAAAAATGCAATCAATGATGGTTGAACAGATAGAAAAACTGGTAAGCTAAATACTCCTATTAACTTAACCTGTCAAACATAGTTACCATGACAATAGTGATATCAACACTGTTATTGGTATTGTTATTACATCTCACAATAATGTTGTATTCTAACAGTAAACACTCCCTCAATGCTACTCTACAAGGCATAAAATAACATAATAGTAATGACCATAGTTTGTTGGGTCATTTCTTTCTTCTGACACCTGGCAGCTGTGACTGTCTACCTCTGTTATGACAACAGTAGTATACTCTTACTCCACAACAAAAGAAATCTCTGAATTTTATTCCTTTAACATTTTTTTCTTGTTGGACATGAGAGCAATTGGTTTGTGCCCACAGTGTCTGTAACAGACCTTGTCTTAGTTCATTTGTGGCTAACAAACTATAATTCTCTTTGTCTGTGTCTGCTAACATATCATTTGATTCCATTATATATATGGATTCATCGTCATCTTACCTAATATGGTTCCTTTGTGACATGTATTATTATACTTTTGATACTAGCCCACATGGATTATGAAACAGAGCGTATTTCTGGCTGCTTCTCAGTGCTATGATATAATATTATATAACTACTTTGTAACCCATTAACTTTGTAAGGCATTACAAAGTACTTTGTACCATTAACCATTTATCTGTATTCACTCTCTCTTCCACCTCAATTCCTAGAAGTGTAAATATAATGCAAGGATTGTAATGATATCTAACACCAACACTTAGTAATTAGGGGACTTTGATAACCATGACGAGTATAGTGATAAGTTAAATATATGCCTTTTATGGTGCCTTACATTGTCTATAGATATACATGTGTGGTGGTGGCGTGATTGATATTCATGTTAAGTAGTATTACTTCTTTATTGTCATTGTTGTTGTACATTGCCAATTGGCTTTACCTAATATGTAACATCATAGACATCTGGTAATTAAATAGATATAATTAACTCTTCAATATGGACTCATAAAGGAGAGTAGAAGTCATGCGGTGACCAAATTTTGTACTTTGAGTTTGAACTCTTGTACTACAGTGGTTAATTTAGTGACCTAGGATAGATAGAGTTCATAGTAGTTATAAAGCAACAAATTGTAGCTGTTACAAATATCTGATGTCTGTTGCTAGCTGTATGGAGTCAAAAACTAACCCACCATTACATAATTACATGTTGAACTGCAGATAGTGTGGCATGAGATACAGTAATTCTTGTTTTTATAGAGATATATCAGCAAACATCAGTAAATAAGAAATATGAAAATATGTCCATGTAATGTTAAAGTGTATTATTAAATGCAATGATTTGTTTAGTATAACGGACATTGCTGGAAGTGATAGCACCACAAGGATAAATGTTAGTATTTTGCCTCAAGTGTCTTCTCTTTTTATCCTTCCAAAGTGTCTAGACTGTTTCCTTTTCCAGGAAAGAAACATCACCTTAAAAGGCCAAACTCTAGCTTTATTGTGTGTTCTAAAAGCCTATGGGTCGGTAAAATCTTACCACATGAAACAATCTTTCTTTTAATTTGCTAGTAATACTTGAACAGGCAAGGCTTCCTTGAGGTCTTTTGTTTATTGTCTTGTGATTGTTTGGCTTTGATAGAATGTTACTCCTTTGGGAAGCACAACTGACAGCATAAACCACAACAAACATTCCCAAAAGAAGCTGTTGTTTTTTTTGTTAGTGGTCAATTTCTGGTGAACTAATGGTTTTGGTATTGTATCAGTATTATCTCCAAGGTGGGTTCCTTGCATGCCACAACATTGTGTTGTGTGTCTTCACTTTCATCTTTCCTCCCTCAACATCTGTTTGAAACATGCTTTAACTGAATGTAGTGCTTGTTTGTGGCACACACTAAGTTTATATAACTCACCACAATGGCTGTTGTCATATACAGAACAATTGTATTTATCTGATTTCCACCCACTACAGCTATTGAATGAGAAGCAAAAATTACAAGCAATGAAAAAACACTTAAACATTTCGTCAAGTGACCAAGACGATCTCATCTACAAATCTGAACTCTCATCAGTTAATGTGACTACTCCGCCCACTCCTTCCTCCTCTTCTTCGTCTTCGTCTGCCTTCCAAGTAGCCAGCTTAGGTAAGCCCCTCCCACTTCAAAGCAATATACTTACAAATACAACTGATTATGCCATTTGTTCTCATAGGTTCTAAATCTCAACCAGCCACTCCCATTGGTGCCACTCCCAGTACAGGACCTGTCTTTCAAGCTGTGTATACAGACACGAGTGGACAACCAGTTTACATTGTAAACCCTCAACCTACTCTGATACCATTGCAGCTACAACAGTCACCATTACCAGTGGCTCAACCAACAACACCACAGGTATTTTATGTCAACATGTACAGATTCATTAGAACATATCTATTGTTTATCAAATAGTTATATAACTATAATAATGTAACTGTTTTACTTATTACTAACCAGTATGATAATATAATTTGTGATGAAATAGGACCAGCTGCTCAACTATGAGCTACTATTACAACACAAACTTGTCTTTACTCTAGGCTACGCCCACTACTTTAAAATTAGATTCATCAGGAACAGTCATGTCATCTTTGTACACGCCCACTAATCAAGGCTCAAGGAGCATTGCTGTTGCACAAACATACAATCCTCCCAAACTGGATGGTCTTCTTCAACCAGCTACCAGTATGAAACTGCCGCTAGGAAATGGCGGCACTCAGCCAAGTGAAGTTGGTCCTATTAGACACAGACAGAGCAGACCAGCTAGTGAGAGACCATCACCTGTTGCTTTTGATGGTAATCATTTGAAGCTTTCTTTAATGTTAATATGTATATAGGCACATTGAAGTTAGTGATTAAAGCTTTTGGTTCATCTAAATGAATTTTTCATCGTTTCTCTTAGTTGACATTACCTCTTTATCAATTTCTAGAGACACAAGAAGCATTGCGTAAAGCAATACCAAGATACTCAAAGATTGATCAAAGACCTCCGTTTACTTACGCTAGTCTCATTCGTCAGGCTATTTTAGAATCACCTGATCAATGTTTAACTTTGTGTGAAATCTATGCTTGGTTCATGAAGAATTTTATCTACTTTAAAGAGAATAATCCCACATGGAAGGTACAATATGTTATACCATCACTGAGAATTTTGCTTGGATAATAACTACCTTAATAATAAGAGTATTAATTAGTGGAATCTTTATGGTTATCATTTTCAAGTTAAACTAAGCAACTTATTTCAATCCTGTCATTTCGTTGCATGTGATGTTTGAAGTGAAGACTTGTGTAATTTTTTCTTATAACTTAGCAGCTGTTTATTATAGTATTGTCAAACTGAATGTGACGTGTACATGTACTTTCATGTCATGTGATTTGAAAGTGTACATTAATGTAGGTTATGTAGTAAATACAACATTTGTGGTTACATGGTTAATACAATAATGATGTCACATATGACTAGTGTGTGTGTGTGTGTGTGTGTGTGTGTGTGTGTGTGTGTGTGTGTGTGTGTGTGTGTGTGTGTGTGTGTGTGTGTGTGTGTGCATTTGATCTCACCTTTGATTTGTCTTCTCTTTATTTAGAATGCTATTCGACACAATCTCTCCTTACACAAATGTTTTGTTCGTGTTGAGCTGAACAAGAGTCGTGGAGCTGTGTGGACTGTTGACGATACTCTCTATAAGAAAAAGAGACACATGAAATTGTAAGAACATCAAGAATGATAACTTGGAGAGAGAGAGAGAGAGAGAGAGAGAGCTTTTATGTCATGCTTTTATAAAAAATAATTCTATTGTAATGTTAATAGTATAGTTATTAACTTTATATTATTATTTTAAGATATTTGACTTAAACATTTCCTCTTTTTTTTCATTTTCCAGAGTCACTGCCGAAGGTGAACCATCAGTTCATTTTGATTCCAATGGTTTAACTCCTGATGGTGACATGAGTAAGTAAAAGTACATGTATCACATGACTCTTATACATGTATCACATGACTTCTGAATTACAAAATTTACCTTTTGTCATTAGCAATTGGTGAAGAAGATAACATTAAACTTTTGAGTTCCATTGACGAAAGAGGAGATGGAACTTCAATGATTCCAACACTTCAAACATTACCTCCAGATGATGACATGAGTGACCATACGCCCCATAACAGACTCAATGAAGGAGAGGAAATTTATGTGGATGAAGATGAAGAGGAAGATGAGGATGATGAGGACGATGATGAGGAAACAAATAGTTATGACAACAGACACAACAGGTATGCGTTACAACTATGATGTAGTTAAAGCAGGACAGACTATTTAAGAGCATTCTGAAATCTGATTGGTTGCCCTTAAACATTCTGTAATCTGATTGGCTGCTTAGTAAGTTTGAAGCATACTGTAGTCTGATTGGTTGTTTTGAAATATTCTGTAATCTGATTGGCTGCTTGGTAGTTTGAAGCACAGTGTAATTTGATTGGCTACTTATGAACAAAATATTCACTGATATGCCAGATCCATTGAGAGTCTGCCTCTGTCTGACCAATCAGATTGCTCTAATATGTTATTTGAGCTATCAATGCAACTATTGACTGAATTGTCAACACTAATGTTAACCATTTAAACTAGAGCTCAAAGAAATATATAGTACTAGTTTATTTATTAATGAACTCGATTATCAATTGTTATTCTTTTAGATCTGTTAGTCCTCATGATTTGATGATAAGAGCTGATGTCTCATCTCCTGGCAATGGTAGCAGTCGATCAGATTCAACTCTTGGCTACGGAAACAATTATTCGTCCATTCCATCTCAAGGTGCTTATACTGTGTCCATCAACTACCCTCGGACTGACTAAAAGTATTATTAATATGGGAGGTGGGTGTAGTTTAGTGGGTATTAGCTATTTGGTTGTTTCCATAGTAGCAAAATAATACTGCCTTGTTGATTTTTATTTCAAATTTGAAAAGTCCCTCTCTTCTTTCTTTAGGTCACTTACATTAGCTAATAAGACTATTAGGATTTGGAACAAAACTAATCATTTTAAAGACGACCTTTAGCGATATTATCGAGTGTTCGTGCACTTTATTATTATAAAAAATCAAAGACATTATTTTCTAGACTATAATAATCAATAATAAATTAATATGTCTCTCTTGGAAGGTATATGTATAATGTACAGTACTTACAATGATATTTAGTGTGTTGTATATTTTTGTTGATTTCCTCTACTGCCAATAATGAATTATTATCTTTTCCAGTTAAAAATGCTAATTTTTGGTTTGTATTATCTGTAATACAGTCTTTTCCTCTTCTTTGAAATACTTCCATTCAATTTTCTATCTACTAATTATAACATTTGATATTAAATTTACTTTCTCAAAATTAAATTGTTGCAGTTATAATAATAGGTTATCATTAAAAGTACATGCTAATTAAATTATTGTATCAGTCCAGAACCTATTAGTATGAAACCCATAACCTTAGAGCTGTTAATACTTCTAACAGAAAGTATTAATAATGAAGCCAAACATATTGATAATGAACTTAAGCATTATTGTTTATTATTGTCAATCCTCATTTTAATAATTTATATTTTTATTTTTTACGTATAATTGGAAAGAAACACCAGAAGCCTTTGATACAGCTAAAATTTTTATAATTATTAATATTATCATCTTTTAATAAAAGTATAATAGTTATAATTGTACATCTATACATGTACTAATTACATGTAATAGAGAATCCATACTAACTAATTACATGTAATAGAATGTTATTACTATAATTAAGTACATGTACTAATTACATGTACTTATACTAACAATTAGTGTTCAATAGTTTATAAGAACTGCCACTACAGATAGCACAATAATTATATTGGTTATTACAGGAGCAAGAACGAGAGAGCCACTATTGACATCTTCATTCAATGTTTCGTCTCCATTTATTGATGTAGTGTTACTAGCACTAGTGTTAACATTATTTGACACATTCTTCTGAACTGATTTTTTTCCTGCAGGTCCTAAGTTCTTTGTTATGGTATCTGTCTCTAGAGCTTTCGGAGGATTGTTAATCAATTCCACTAATTCCTTGCTTGCAGCAATACATTGAGTGTCATGTGCACCACCGACAGCTTCCAGTACAATAGAAAGGTCACCTTTGTCAGTCATTGTTGTAGTCAAGTGACAATTCTTGCTGGCAGACTCTGGGACAAGTTTACGTATGAAATTTTCCACCACGTACATGTGATTGGATTCTTTCATATCAGCTAATCCTTTAGCATTTGGATGTATACTAACAGCTGCACCTATTGTAATAAGTAATAATAATAATACTGTACTAAGAAAATGCATATATGAAGGTTCTTACCACATACAGGACAACATGAGTCTTCTGGTATAACAGTGTTTTTACACTTAAGTTGAGCACATCGCTTGGCTTTTCTTACTTCTTCACAAGACTTCTCTCGTGAGAGGCTGATAGATGGATAGATAAATGGATCGATAAATGGATAGATGGATGGATGGATAGATGGATGGATGGATGGATGGGGTCAGCTTACTCATCAGCAAAACATTTTCCATAGTAGTCAATTCGTACAGAGTGAGTTTTTGCATGACAGCTAGATTTATATGTAACCCCTGTACTTCCACACACTTCTCCTTTACACTGATCAGGTCGACAGGGTCCAGTGTAGGCCAACTTCACTTTTGCTTTATGAAGATAGCAAGGAGAGGGATAGGTTTCCCCATCACTCCCACAGACTTCAGCATTGTTAGTTTTTGGACAATTCTTTGTAGCAACTATAGATGAATTGAAGAAATAAAATAACATGGCATTCATTTGTAATCTTACTGCACATAAATTGTTCACAAGGTACTTTCTTTCCTGCAGTGTTGTACAAAGCAAAACATGGACCATTTGTTGTAGGTACACATGTTTCATCTTTTCCACAATTGTTGAGTTTACATGGATCCTAACATTCACAATAATTATCTTTAATATGTATTAATTAATTTTGTCTTTACCTTCTTTTCACAGGGTCCCATTGTGATATCCGTCTCCTTAAGGCCAGCACAATTTACAGCATGACAAAGAGAGTTATAGGTCTTACCATTAGCTCCACATACCTCTTCTCCTTTCTTCTTTTCACATCTGCAACAAAGAATTATAAGACACCATATATAAAATGCCTTATGTCATGTGCTATTCACTCTCTCACCTGCTGCATGGATCAAGATTAGTTGGAAGTTGAGTTGGAGAAGATTTATCTGTTTTATCACCAGAATCTGTTGATGAAAGAATAATAATGTCCATCTGGTTATTGTGTTATATAAAATTACCATTTATATTAGCAGGAGCATTGTCAGTGCATTTGAATTGTGTACACTCAAGACGACCATTCCTACATTCACATGTGTTACATTTGATTTTGATTTTATCTCCTGGTTGAACTATACTACCATCTGGACTGGTACATGATTTATCTAATAAAACAAAGTTAACTGATGTTATTGATCTGAGATAATACCTTGGATTGTTTGTGTTGGTTCTGTCACCATTGGTTCACTAGTTGAAGGAAAAGGAGATGTGATTAGGTGTGAAGGAGGAAGAGGAGGTGTAGTTGGGGGAGAGTGTGGTCGATAATACTTTCGTCGTGGAGGCACTGGAGGAGAAGGAGGTGTATTTGGGGGAGAGTGTGGTCGGTAATACTTTCGTCGTGGAGGAGGAGTTGAAATCAAAGGACGACGATTCTTGGGCCTGTATGTGGGACGATATCTTTGTGGTGGAGTTGTGGTTGGAGGAGAAGTTGTAGTCGGTGATGTAGCAGTAGTTGCTCCAGATTTTAGGAAGTTGTAGTGGGCAACTGCATTGGAATTTCCAGAGTAATAGAGTTGCAAGAACTTGTGGTAATTTTTTCTCTCTCTCTCAGGCTCCTTTTCCTTTATTAGCTGAACAACCTCCCTTGGGTTATCTCTTCCAGCATAACCTGTCTTCATACTATTGTCAATAGCTTTGGAAGCTCGTACAATAAACTTATACTCCCTGCTTTTTTGTCGGTCCCGAAGTAGGTTGTTTACAAAATTTTCAATATTAAACTCTAATCCTGTCAACTGTGAGTACTTCTTGAGTACAATTCTGTGATAATGCCATCGATCCTTTCGATTCTGACTTCCTCGATTGTAATTTCCCTTTTGACTTCCCCGATTTCTGTTATGATATGAACTGGTAGGTCTGCGATAACTATTTCGTGAGCCATATCCTGAAAACAGATAACAAAGTTAAAAAATATAATACCAGTAACAAATCACTCACGTCTGTAAGCACGTTTCATTCTCATTTTGTATTCTTCAACAAATAGATCTTCTAGAGCATGTTTAGCTTCCTCCTCACTCATTATTGGGTCCATATCATCATCATCATTCTTGTCATCAATTTCTTGGTTCATATTCTCTTGCTTATCTTCAAAAGTATGGTGTGAGTTTCGCTTGAAACTGTTTGATTTTACATTGGGTTGATCCAATGAGTCCACTGTTTGCTTTTTATCACTTGAACTTTCAAAATCAGCTAGAACTTGTTCATGACTTGTATGACCTCTGTTAGGGAGATTTGTGCTTGGATTGGGTACACCTTGAGAATGGTCCCAATTGACTTCTCTTTTAAAAGTATGAGAGTTGATGACAGCATTATGTTGTTGATTAGTATTGAGATCATCCCATTGACTTGGACCTGGTGCCATACCAAAAGACAATTTTAAAAACTCATGTGCTATGTCTCTTTTCTGTCTTGTTCCAGCTTTATTAAGGGCATCAAGAGCAGCACTAGCTTCTTTAACTACTGTATTGAGTTTCTCTTTTGTTGTTGACATAATTTGACTGGTTGGTGTTTTATGTGTAGTTTTCGTTTCATGCTTCATATTTGGTTCAGGTTTTGGAGTTGAGGTTTGAATGAGATGCTGTATCTTTTGTTCATGATTAACTAAGGGTTGTGAATGTTGCTTAACAGGTTTGCTTCTTATTTTATTATGGACTAGTGGTTTCTTTAAATGGTTACCATGGTGCTTTCTAAAGAAATGTTTTTGAGAATTAGCTTTTTTTCTTTGTTCAGGTTTCTGTTTTGTCGATGGTGGTGAACAACAGCCTTTAGTGCTTGCTTTAGTATTAGTGATACGTGCTTTGAAAAGTTGGTATTTTCTTTTAGTATATCTTTGACCATTGTAGTAATTGTACAAGAACTTGAAAATGAAGTTATCACTATTGCGAGGCGAAGCCTTCTTCAGAACCTCTACAATTGTTTCTGGTTTGTCACTTCCCTTGAATCCTGTTTTTTCTGCTTTGAGAATAGCATCTCGTGTTTTTGTTAATTGTTCCACTTCTCTAATAGTCTTGATATTTCCCCTTCTGTATTGATTAAGATAGTGAGCAACATCTAGTTTGTAGTGGTATTTAGTGAGATGCATGAATGATTTTAAGATCCTTCGAACAGTAGGCAAGTCCTTTTTCTTTATAGCTACCTTGTTAACACGGCCATGATTCCTGTAAGGATGTCTGTGATGTCCTCTTCTTCCATTAAATCTGTGACGATAGCGATATCGGCCTCTCCTAGGTACTCGTTTAAGACCACGAACTGATCTTGTTGTTACTTTTAATTCCTCCATATCATTATCTTCAATGTTAGCCATAGAGTTTTCATTGGTTTCCTCATCAATCTTTTCTTCAGTATAAATGTTATCATCATCTTTAGGTTCATTTTCAGGTTTTATCTTCTCTTCTACTTCACCAACTTCAGATTCACTGTTAGCCATGGAGTTTTCATTGGTTTCCTCATCAATCTTTTCTTCATTCTCATCAGTATAAATATTACCATCATCTTTAGGTTCATTTTCAGGTTTTGTCTTCTCTTCTAATTCACCAACTTCAGATTCACTGTTAGCCATGGAGTTTTGATTGATTTCCTCATCAATCTTTTCTTCATTCTCATCAGTATAAATATTATTGTCATCTTTAGGTTCATTTTCAGGTTTTGTCTTCTCTTCTACTTCATCACCTTCAGACTCATCTTTGGTTGTCATATCATCTTCTATTACTTGTACATCATCATTTTCTGTCACAACATTTGTTTCTGCATCTTCAAAATCATCAATAGCAGGTCCTTCATCTTCATTAACATTTCTGGTAATCCGGTCAGTGGTGTCTAAATCTTTGTCATCATCTTGGTCTTCTTCGTATTCCTCTTTGTCATCTTCCTCTTCATTAAGCTCCTCCTCTTCTTGATCATTTTCTTCCTTATCATTCTCAATAATTTCTTCATCTGGTTCATCTAAGTCGTCTATTGGTTCCACTCTACCCTCCTCTTCTTCATCATCTTCTTGCTTCTCCATTTGTTTCTCCTTTTTATCATCTTCCTCTTCCTCTTGTTCTTGCTCCTCCCTCTCCTTTTCTTCTTGCTTTTTGTCCAATTCATTTTCATCTTCTTTTTCATCTTTTTTCTCTTCTCTTTCTCCCTTATCTTGTCTCTCTTCAATGTCATTTTCCTCTTCCTCTTCAGAGTTTTCATCTTTAAGTCCTTGGAATTCCTTTTCTGTTAGAGGAAGAAAGGGCCCTATAGGTGCAGGTTCATCCTTTCCTGTGTCATCACTCTCTAGGAGTCTGTTAGTTTCATCATCAGTATGTAACATTTTGTCATTCGATTTAGTGTTCTCCACAAGACATATCCCTTCCTCACGAAAGTAAGTAGCACAGTAGTATCCATCAGGACAAGGTTCTGTATCGCTGCATTGTATAACATCTATAACAAGGTAACATGCATTTAATAAATACCCTATGTATATAATATTATATATATACAACTGATTCCCTATAGAAAAAATAAATAAACTTACTGCTAACTCTATCGAAGTCTTCCGAGACTACACAATGCAAAGACAGCAACAAAATCATTCCATAAGAACATAAAATTCGTTGAAAACTAGGAGTCATCATTCTCTTCTTCGCAAAAAGTAGACAGCTATGTAATAGTTGCGTCGTAGTGATGCTAATGCGCATGCGCAGAAAGTAAACATACGTGACCTCAGGGAAACGTAAGCGTACACGAAAAATGACTGAGCATGCGCAATGTTGTTACATAATTTTAATAATTATTAATTGTAATAGGCTTAGCAAGAGGAGGAACTATCACACAGACTTATGGATGGTAAGCTTTGATATTGTAGTATCTCTCAACTTAATTCCTAGATAACTACCCTATGTGATTTACTATCTATCTAGAAAATATCCTGCCCTCACCAAGTAGTGATCATGAAGATGATACTCTTGGACCAGAAGACCTTAATAAACTAGCTAGTTCACCACGATCTTATCTCACAGCCTCAGGTCCAGCTCCCTCACCTACTGGAGGATTTGAATCAGCACTCTCAGATAACAATGGTAGGCCTAGAGATATAAATAATGAAATTGTATTTAAAGAGATGGAGCATGTAGACTCTGGTAGTCGTTATTGAGCCTAATGTAGAAAATCACTTTATTTTCCTACTCTATAGATAATTATGCTCCCAGTCCAACTGAAACAAGTAGTTTTCATACTGCAGATAGTCTTGATAGTCATGATGGTGACCATTCAAGCACAGAGATTGAAGAGGAAGATGTTGATATAAGTTTACGACGAGTGAGTCAACTTTACACTAAATTGTATACCTGAGATATCTTCATCACTGTAAGTCCAGTGGTGAGTAGCCAGCTCCTCCCTCAAAGAAAATGGAAAAACATTCTTTTGAAGGAGGGGCTTGTAATGCAGTAATTTGTAAATATTGACGTGTTTATTTAATTACATCACTGATAATTCTTTTACAATGAAAATAAATTGTGTATATAGCCGTGAACACATACAAGCTCGCAAACCAAATACCATTAGCTTGCTTATTCACATCTTAAAGAGCTACAAACACAGTATATGAAATAGTCTCGTGGTTTGATTTTTTTTGACCCCAAAATTGAAAGTCACCTTTAAAGCTACTTTTAGAACGAGCTCAAGGAACACTAAAAATGATATTACCTAAATTTATTAAATTTGACCTTGTGATATCTTCATCACACACACACACATGTACACACAAAAGCCTTTCGACTCTCTTTTGATGCTATAAACCAATAAACTAAGTAATAGTGAGGCTGTAGTTCTATAATGCTAAACAAAAAACACACTGCTTGCTTTAAATTAAATTCAGTGATTGTGGTGTGTATCAACATTCAATGCTTTCAGAGTAATTTTTCATCACATCCAATAGTTGAATACAACAATATAATAAAACAACAAAAACAAACATGGCTGTATCTATTGTCATCTATTGTTAATATGTGGCTCAAAATAATGTTAAAACTGCCTGGCATACAAAGAATGCCAGGTGGGAAAAGGTCAAAATTAAAGTGACCAGACTTTAGTTCACAATTGCAAACTGATATACTGTTTATTCTCTTTATGTTGCTAGGAAACCCATCATAACTCTAAATCATCTGCTAGTGGTCAAGCTCGTGGTACTAGACCTGTATATCATTTACCCCCTGGGTACGAGAATCAACCAAAGCTAGCTGTAGTGGATGACTCAGTACCAGCTCTTAATGAAAAACCACCTTTGCCAGAGGAGAGCCGTAAGTATTCATTTATTAACAGCATTGCTAATGTAGCAACTAATCAAGGAATAATTCTAGATGATAAAATGATAAAATATATTTTTATTTGCCTCATTCTCAGATATTTTCTTTAGTATTCATCAGCAATTTTGTTCATTCCAAGCTTCCAAGCTCTAAATAATACATCCCTCTCTCTCTCTGTCTCTCTCTGTCTCTGTCTCTCTCTCTCTCTCTCTCTCTCTCTCTCTCTCTCTCTCTCTCTCTCTCTCTCTGTCTCTCTCTCTCTCTCTCTCTCTCTCTCTCTCTTTCAAGTTGCTGAGCGTATTAATCGTGTTCAATGTGATTCTAATGAGCCCTATATAAGACGTAGACCATCAATTGATATTCCTAATGAATCAACACCTCTTATTACTCAAAATTCATATAGATCTGAGGATGGTAGCATAATGGACAAGACAGTTTGTAACTGTTGTATCATACAGTAGATAATAAATATATTTTATATTACATATAATTATATATATATATATAAATATATATATATATAATTATTGATTGTACTGTTTTTTCTTGTAAATAAAGTAATTGTAACAGTACTCAATACTATTAATACTGTTACCATTTTCTATATTATCAAAATGTCTGTATAATTATGTTTTATACAAATCATTTCAATTTTGTCATAATTGTATTTCACTTAATAGAAAAGTAATTATTTAAACTGTCTATACTAGTCTACACTGTTGACTGTTGCAGGAAATTGTACATATAATATATAGTATCAATGGAAGTAGTGTCAAAAGTAAAACGTTAAGAACATTGTGTTCTTAAGAGTTAAGTTTTGCATGTACTGATTGTTGCATCCAATTCCAATGATAAAAATTAATTGTACAAAAACAAGTCTTGTTGTTGTACATGCTTTTATAAATCAGTTGAGCGAGCTATTGTTATAACTATTCAGAATAACTCAAACATACCAATAGGTAAAAAATTAAAACATACAAATTAAACACATCACATAATTATAAAAATCACATAATAGCAAGTAAAACAAACAAAACGACAATAAATTGATAATCATTTCTGCAAAAACTAATACAGTTAATAAAAAATTGACAACAACTATTAAATGTTATTAATATTATTGAAATAAAGTGTGATTTTTTCTGCAGCAAATAACTAGAGAACATGTACATGTACACAAAACAGGAATTTACTAATATTAACAGGAACATATTCAACAATGGCTTACAGTAGTTCATAAGAGTGGCCAATAGTGCACAAGAATATCCTGACTAATCATCCCAATCATCATCCACTTCCTCGATATCAGTGTCCTCGTCATCCGATGTTGTCATGGCACTTCGTATGCTAGTCAACCTCTGATCCAAAGCATTTGAAAAAACATCATGCAAACCACCACCTGACGACTTAGGGTGAGTAATTTCCTCTTCTTCCTTTCTTTTCAATAAAGTCTTGGCAAGTTGGAGGTCATTAGCTGAGAAAGGGCGCCCCCCTGCTGCCGGAGGAGGGGTTTCTTTCTGTGGTAATGACACTGTGTTACTACGTCTTGATTGAGAGGGAGAGTGACCATCTGACGGGAGGGCAGGTGGAGGAGGGGGAGGAGCCGGAATACCTAGAGTTCAAAATATAGTATACCACTTTCATTTGATGTGGTTGTACTATAACAAAACTAATATAAGTTTGCTTGTCTCTGCTATGCACTCTCAACTGTTCTTTGTTCTTATTGGAAGAGAACGCAATAAACAACTGTTTTACAGTTAATACAAATGATACTGGCTCACTATCTATCCATTAATAGTTGATCTATTCATTCAATCACCCATCACTAAATACATTCTTGTCTATTCATTCCTATACTTCATATATTAATCTTACCTCCAGGTGGAATAGGGGGAGGGGGTGGAGGACCACCTCCAGTGCTAATAACAGGAGGAGGAGGAATCTCCTTTGCAGGTAAAGGAGGAGTGGGTGGAGCTAATTTAATCACAGTATCCATGTATTCCACAGGACGATTTTTTTTCTTGAGGACTTCAGGAGTTTGAGAAGCATGGCCATTTGCTGTTGGTTCTTTAGGGGGAAGAGGTGGAATAGGATTTTGATCTTTAGGAGGCAATGGTGGAAAACTATTGGATGTAGGAGGAGGTATGTCATTTTTAGGAGGGAGAGGAGGAATTGAGTTGTTCTCTATCTTTGAAGGTAAAGGGGGTAGATTTGTAGACGAGAGTTGTTGTGGTTGTTGTGGTTGGTTAGGAAGAGGGAGAGGGATATTGTGACGGTCTGGCTTGGGTGATGGCTGTTTTGACGGAAGAGGAGGTAATGGGTTGGGTGTGGTAGAGAGAGGGAAATTGTGACAATCTGGTGTGGGTGATGGCTGCTTTGAAGGGAGAGGAGGTGGAGCTGAAAAGTCACGATGCTCAAGTCTTGTTGAGCCTTTTTTGGGAAAATTTGGAGAAAGGATTGATTTATCTTTGGAAGGCAAGTCAGGAAGACCACGAGCATTTGGAAGATGTAATTCTCCTTTTCCAGGCAATTGGGGAAGAGGTCGACTGGAGAGACCAGTATTTTTCTGAGGGAGACCTGGTAGTGGCCGTTGCAACATTGGTTCTGAGCCTTTACGAGCTGTAGGACCTTTACCAGTAAATGATGTTCCTGAGTCAAAACTGAGGCGTGGATTGGAAGTGACAGTTGCTTCACTTTGAGGAATGGAGGGCAAAGGTCGGTTTGTAAAACTTGATTTATTACCAGTTTTAGGACCCATTGTCTGAGATTTAGATATTGGAGGAGGATTAGGTGCTGGTTTGGGTTTTTCCCATACTGACTCTCCAGTTTGTGTGTTGTAATAATAAGGCCTTTTATGGTGATCGTCAAAGAACTCTTGCCATGGAGGTGGCAGTGCATTAATTTGTGACAAAAGACGCTGGATGTCAGTTATGGTTATGGGACGTATCAGAAAGATCTTGGCACCAGTTCGTGCTTTGCTGCGGAGAGGAACAGTTCGATGATGGTCCAGAAGTTCTTGAATGCTGGAGAATTTTTTCTTGGGAGTGATAAAGAATTTGCCATCTGTTGGATCAGTGTTGATTTTAAAGTTCAAAATTGATGATTCACAGCTGGAGAAGGGAAGTTAAAATAATTCTCCTGACATATCCTAGAATGCACTAACATGTCCTAGAATGCACTGACACATCCTAAAATGCACTGACATATACTAGAGTTCACGGGCATATATCTAGGGTACACAGCACATTGTACATGAGACATCATGAGAACATTTTCTAATCACTAACTGTTCAATATACAAAGGACACAATTATCTCCCCTTGCTATTGTTTGTTGTTAGTAATATTAGCCAAACATAACTAGTCTCATTTGGACTACTTGTGTGCATTAATGAAGCAAAGTTATTTACTAAGATCTCTGCTTCTGAAACAAGTTTCCTAAGAATACTTGTAATAGTGATTTCCCTATTTCAAATGTATACACATGTTCAATACAATTACAAACGAAAGCCTTAAAACTTATCGTTATTATAATTGATGTAGTCCATAATCCAAATAACTAGAGACAAAAGTCTAAAGGTGTGTGGGGTGTTCTCATGTCAGCAATACACTATAATTTGTATGTGCGTCACATAAAGTGGAGACAAAATTCTACCAGTCTGTCGTCATAATAAATCTTACATCAGCTAAAATAGGGTTTGTCTAAAGGTGTTATCATTATGGGGAATACCCTAACGTTTGTATGTATTACATATACGTAGAGACAACAGTCTAAAAACGTAATACTTATGAACTACTCATGCAAATACTCTTACGTCAGTGATATAGTATACTGCCCTTTACTGGAGACACTCGGACGCAGCAAATAGGAGCCATCCTGATCAAGAAAAGCTGACAAGACAACTGGCACCTGTAAAGTACACAGAGAGAAAGAGAGATTAGATAGGGCAGTAACCATAGTATTAGATCATGTTACCAAAACAGAGATCAATTATATTAATTAGCTACTCTACAAATAACTATACAAACAATAGTTAATCAGCTACTCTACAAATAACTATACAAACAATATTTAATTAACTATTCTACAAATAACCATAGAGATACCATTGTGTAAATTAAACAAATGTACTCTCAACATTATAACATAAAGTAGTTTTTGTTGAAGTAAAGTCTTTACTTGACACAACACTGATAGGTTGTATCGTAATAACATTAATATTCTACTAAACAAAAGTCATAATATCCTTTAAATTAACACTTATCTTAACAACTACCCTTCATGTAATGTGTTAAGTCACTACAATACAATTACTATGGTAGTTATAAATACATCAACACATTTCAAATATGGACTGGGCGTAAACAGAATGGGTAAACTTTGTAACTGGAGTAGCAAAGTTGAATGCATAGATACTAGAGGTACTAGGAAAAGCCTTGTGAAAACAATGCACCTTCCTCCATTCATAGCAAAGTTGAATGCATAGATACTAGAGGTACTAGGAAAAGCCTTGTGAAAACAATGCACCTTCCTCCATTCATAGCAAAGTTGAATGCATAGATACTAGAGGTACTAGGAAAAGCCTTGTGAAAACAATGCACCTTCCTCCATTCATAGCAAAGTTGAATGCATAGATACTAGAGGTACTAGGAAAAGCCTTGTGAAAACAATGCACCTTCCTCCATTCATACTTAATGGACGTAAACAGAATGGTTGTAATCCAAGTAAGTCTATCTCTATTCATTGTTAAGTACACCAGTGGTAGTGGGTGGATCTTGTATAAACATTAGTAGTGAATTTTACATTAACAAACACAACAGGGAAATATTTCAGAGGAGGAGTTTTCACAATCTCTTAAGCAAACATAGTCTAAAGGACAAAATGTTGTCAAAACAGATAAGGATTCGAATTATAACTTTTCTACTGTATCAATTGAATAAGCCCGCCCTCTCAAAAAAGGTTTGTTCCGCTTTTCCTTTTTTGTAGAAAATGTATTATCATAAAAGTTATCAATAAAATCTGGCGGTTTCTTTGACTTAATGCCAATGAACTCATCAAAGAGATTTACATTTTGATAGGAAAGTGTGTCATGATGAGATCATATACCTCACAACTGCAATACTATATTAGTATCAAAGAAATAATAACCAATACATCTTTACATGCCAAGTATTAAGCTAACATTATTTAATCAATATATATATATATATATATATATATGCATATATATACAAATACACATTTATATATATATGTATGTATTAATATATATATATATATATATATATATATATAATTATAATTATATATATATATATACAAAACCAAAGATAATAAAGGTATAACAAATTATTACATAGGCCTACACACTCCTAACCACATTCACAACATCTAAATACATACTAGAATATATCTACAAGTCAAATGTACTCCATTACTATCAGGACACAGGATACTATCAGACCACAGGATGGTGTTAGAATGACAAAGGATGTTATGCCAGTAGGGATAATTCTAGTCTTAATAACATACATTAAATGTGTGTATGTACAAATTTATGATACAAGTTGTATAACCACAAAAAAATAGTATAATTTCTAGGTTTGTTAATTTGCTATATATCTGATCATAGATAGTACTAGCCTGAATGGGCTTCCCTCTTTTCCAAAGTAGAATGCTTTTAAAATTTACTTATAAAGTAATTTATAAATTCAGGACATAATGGTTGATATGTGAGTGATGGTTGTAATGAGTTGGTTTAATTATGAGATAGAACCAAATGATATAATGAGTATTAAGTCATAAAACATGGAATAAAAGTTGATATAAAATAAATATACTGTTAGTGATGGATAGATGGATGAATGGATGGATGGATAGATTGCTGAACGAATGGTTGATGTGATGGATGGATGGATGGATGGATAGATAGATGGATTAATGGATGAATAATTAATATATCTATTATTCTAACTCTATGGAGAATATAATATACAAATACAAAAACAATAAATACAATATCTCAATGGGAAGTCTACTATATCTCACGACTTCACAATAGACTTGACAATATCAATAAATTAATCTACAGAAACAAGTCACAATGTACCAACATCACTTGACCCTCTGTTTATATAATTAATTACTTTCTGTTTTTATATGATCATATTCTCTACTTACTACATTATCAGCCAATTATGCAATATCAATATCTTATATCATATCTATGCTTTGTTTCTACAGTTGTGTAAGTACATGTGGTCAAAGATATGTAAAATGATAGTCCATAACTCATATTACAACAGTTATTGTATTAAGTAAAGAAATGCCAACAACACTACAGTATCCTAAGAGAAGCCACTCAATTAACAAGGGACTACACACTGAAACTAAATAAAATATTTTTATAAGATAACACTTCTAACTTACATCATTCTTTGATAAATTTAAATGAACTCCAGGCAAATTTGCAAGGTTGTCACATTTAGGTTCACTTCCTCCCTTTTCTCTTCCTCTCTGAGTGGGTACTCCTCTTTCCCCTCCTCTTGGATTCGACCCCCTTGCTTGAGGTCCTGGTCCATTCGGAGTGGCTCTGCTATTGCTTGTTGAGGGTTCTGAATTAAATAGAGAACAACATTAGATACATGTAAACCTATCTGTGTCTTTAGATGGTAGAGATGACATGAATGGTAGGATAGATAGATGGTTGGAATAACAGACAGAAGGAAGGATGGTTGGAATAACAGACAGAAGGAAGGATGGTTGGAATAACAGACAGACAGATAAACAGAGACATCACCAATACACTATTGTGTTCTGTTATGTTGCAGGACTTGTATGTCTTTCTATATCAGTATTATGTATAATTACAGGATATACATTAAGTAGAAGTATTTGATATTAAAGCTGCTAGAAAAACAGGACATGAGGTTAGGATTACCGTGGGCATGAAAGTTCCAGATATTCAGATGTTGGTCTAGTGTCTCCTTTTAGCTTTAAACAAAAACGACATAAGGATTAATGTGGGCATTTAAGTTCAAGATTCTCATTATGAAACTGAGTAGCCAGCCTATTGTCTTTCACAAACTTTAAATAAATAGAACACAAGGTTCCTCTTAGCCTGGGCAGCTAAGAGATCAAAGGGACACCTATTAACAAATCTAGCCTTTTACTGCATGATATAAGCATTGTCATAGGAAGTTAACCCTGTGTATCTACATACTCCTTCTAGCTGTTCCAAACATCTAGACATAAGAGTAAGCACCCAATGTCTTCCTTTACTATAGTAATCTTTTTGATCTATACCTTGACACTATTATAAAAGCATACTTAATTTTAGATCAAAAAATCTATATCAGTTCTGAAGTTGTAACTATTGCAGGATATAACCACACACACACATGTACATGTACATGTACATGTATACACATGGCACTGGTAAAACTCTAACATCATCAACAACAACAACAACAATAGAGTATGACACAGTATTTTCCCAATTATAGCCATAATGACTACAGACAGTGGGCATAACTGTAATATGCTGTGTCATCATACTCTGTACTGTCTAGGGTTTTTCTAGTGTAGTAAATCATTGTAAAGTATAGTAAAATCTCAGATCAACAAACTATGTTAGTTTTGAAGATATAATGCCCTGGAATTTAGAGAATATCTACTAATTAGATTATTGGGCTGTACTACTGTATAGTATAGTCAACCAGTTCAGCTATTATTAAGCATTTAAGTCTGAGATGTAATAAATAATCCAGCTGCTAACATCATAAAATACAAGAAAACACATTTGGAATGTATTTTGGAAGTACATAGTCAACCAGCTCAGCTATTAATAAGCATTTAATTATGAGATGTGATTTAGTCCAAAAGAATGGATATCAAATAATCCAGCTGCTAACATCATCAAACATATCTACTATGAAAACACATTTGGAATGTATTTTGGAAAGTTACGATATTACAAATATTGTATTGTATAGATAATAACAATAGATTTGAATACTGTAATGACAAACAGACAGACAGACAATGAGTATTACCTCCGTGACCTGTAGGTGGTACCAACGCTACATATTCACTGTTACTGTGATCTTGTGGTACAGGATAGAGTAAAAAAGTTTTGACTTGTTCGTTGAGGGGAAACTTTTTATAATATTGTATAAGTGAACTAATGGATGGGAATTTGCTATCCCTTATGAAATAGTGACCAGTTGTTGTGTCTCTAAAGAGACGGTAATTCATTAGCTTCTGATTGTTACTATAATGTGTGTGTGGGAGAGAGAGAGAGAGAGAGAGAGAGAGAATAAAACTATGCTGGCAATAATAACTGGACACACATACCCCACCCACAATAATATACATGTAATTCATGATGTACCAACGTAATAAGATAACTTTAATTACAAATATTAACTTCTCAATTATTATATAGATTAGTGATTAATATAACTATATCACCTTGAAATATCTACCTAATGAGTTAATAACAGAACATAATACAATTATACTTATCAAAGCTCAATACATTGTTGGTACTGAGTTCAGCATTAAAACTAACACCAAATTTGATCATGTTGAAGTGGATGAATGTAATCATGCTGAACAGTTATTACATAATAATTATTATTATACAATATTCATTAATATTCAAATTACAATAATTGATGATATATTTTTATATCTAGATACAGTAACAAAAATACTAAAGAAAATAACAGTCATTTTTTTATTTCACAACATTATATACTAAATTGCCCAATAAGATGAGTAATGGTTAGCATAGGAAGATCTCCCTAGAATCAATGCATTCATTGGTTGTAAACTAACTCAATTACTCTTTTACTAACAAAGCATAATTTAAATACAATTAATAACAAGATCTACGTTAATACCATTAGATGACTCCCACTTCAATGTGAATGAATTCAACTAGTAAAACCATACTTAATAATAGAGTATTTAGAGGTTTTCTTTAAACATGTAGGACATTGAAAACGTAGTCATATTTCTCTAAGATCTCTTAGAAGTAAGCCATTAAATGAATCGCACACTTAGTCATACTTATGAAAGGAAGTTTATGCCAGTAAAGTAAAAGCGGGAGAGTCCATGAGAGGATTGTACAATGAGATCATTTCTTCAAAGTCAAGTCATGAAAGGAGAGAAAAGAACAATGACAACTCCCCCGTACAGCTTCCATTTCATCCTCCAGGTGGTTAAACTCAAAACTCCATAACAATTTGTTAATTTAATAACAATTAGTTGAAAAGAATTTAATGTAGAACAAAATTTATGACATACTGGATTAATTTAACATAAGACTACTAATTTTGATGAATAATTGTGGGTCATAAATCTCTGTGACAGAATATTAGGTGAATCCTTATAGATACTATGTTGTCTTTTGGTTGTTACAATCAAATGGCCATTACATTAATAGTAATGACAATATGTTATATGTAAGTGTGTGAAGATTTAGTTGAATAGTAAAGTATATAAATAGATTGGTAACATCTTTTAAATAGACCAATAATTTTAATAAAACACAAGTGTGTTTGAAGTCTATGACTCTTTCTTCAGGTGGCAGGAGAGAAGTGAGTGTAAAGATAGTTTGTATATTGTTTAGAAAAATGATTCAAAAAATTAATTACAATTTTAGTTATAGTAATGACAACCAAGTCATATTATTGTATTGAATACATTCATTCACTGTAATGGCTGAGTTTTAAGTTAAAATAATAATATTTTTGTTAAAACCAAATTAGTAGTGCAGTCAAAACAAATCATAATATACTGTCTGGTACAATCATGTGAGTCTGACCTCACTACTAAATGGTATCGAGTAACCAATTCAATTAAAATTGTGGTAAGAGAAGTCTTTATTATGTCGCTAAGTAAAGCAAATTATCAGATATCACAGTCTCAAAATTTGAACATAGTTGATTTTTTTCATCAACTTGTTATTAAAGAGGATAAAGTCAGAGTAAGTAAGTCATATTACTACTTGTGATGTCAGTACACTCACTAATAGTAATATTGTATTATGTCATCAGTTTGTCTTCCTTTATGACATCAATACTCATTTCCGCCCACTTGAAATATTTTTATTTAATAAGACAATATTAATGATTGCTTATAAATAATGACATGATGTATGATCTGAGCATACAAGATAGGTAAGTACTTAAAAGAACTAGATGATACTGGAATCATGATTACCTGACACATATTGTACATACAATACTATATTACATGATACTGGAATCATGATTACCTGACACATATTGTACATACAATACTATATTACATGATACTGGAATCATGATTACCTGACACATATTGTACATACAATACTATATTACATGATACTGGAATCATGATTACCTGACACATATTGTACATACAGTACTATTACATGATACTGGAATCATGATTACCTGACACATATTGTACATACAATACTATATTACATGATACTGGAATCATGATTACCTGACACATATTGTACATATGGCATCTCCATCAGTTGGTCGTAAAAGATAAAAACCATCAGTAGCTAAATGAGGAGCTATGATCTGTTTGGCCTAATGGATGAATGGATGATGGATATAATAGATTAATACATGTTCAGATAGAAGGATTTATGGCAGAAAGAAAGAGAGTCAAAGAATGAATGGATATATTAAGGGACAGACAAGCTATAAAATTTATCATATTATTATTATTTTGTAGACATAACAAAACTTAACAACTATATTGCCGTCCCTATCTTTTACTATGATACAGTAATAATACCCCTATTACTACAGTACCAATGTCCCTATCACTATAATACTAATGTCTCTATTATTACAGTACTAACGTCCCCAACACTATAGTACTAATACCCCTATTACTACAGTACTAATGTCCCCATCACTATAGTACTAATACCCCTATCACTATAGTACTAATGTCCCTATCACTACAGTACTAATATCTCTATTATTACAGTACTAACGTCCCCATTACTACAGTACTAATATCTCCATTATTACAGTACTAACGTCCCCATTACTACAGTACTAATATCCCCATTGATACTAACCTTGTCTTTGGACACAGGAAAGTAGCCAGGAGTGGCTTGCAGTTCAGCTGTGATGAAAGACAATGAAACGAGAGTTAAACAATGATTTCAATATAAGCAAGAGGATTCAGAGATAAACAATACTATTTATTTAATTGAAAGACTAATTTAAAATCACTTTATTATCATTCCATTTGTATTGTTGCAAGTTAGTCATAATTGATGAACAATTAGATAACGAATAGCATCTAACAAGTATCATGATTTAAAAATTTAAAATATGGAAGGAAACTACATTCCAAAACTGTATGTGGTCAACTGTAGGTACTTTTACCAGTTATGATAAGATCTTTACATAACAACCTGGTCAGGTAAATGAACTATGAACAAATTAAATTTTACAATTCCACTAAATGGTACCACAATAAGATGGTGTCACTGTTAGAATAAAGGAAGATATAACATTAATAAGTGCTGAAATGGCAAATACAGAACTAAGCTACTGCTAAGAAAGCAAGCAAAAATCTTTTCAGTGATTAGTAGTCAGTCATTTCTATTGTTATTGACATAGCATAGCACAATAGATCAGAATACACTAGTTTGTAACATCCCTTTGTATACAAATAAATATGTCCATACATGAATGTCCTAGTAGTAATGAAGTAAATCATAGAGTAAATACTAGATAATAGTATTGAGGGGAATTTACTAACAATGACTAAGTCTTCAATAAAATGAAGTAAGTCTAGATTGTGACATTACATCATATATACTGATACTAAATAACATGAGATAACATGTTATCCATCAGTACTATAAAGTGATTTAATTATATTATACAGACACAAACACAGACATTGGAAACAGGCTAAAGATTGATTCAATTACATTTACTAGTCACTAGTACAGTGGTTGATATCACATTTTGAGATCACATCAATCATGCTACACATACATAGTAAAATATGCTGCTGATAGCTAGTTAGGCTTAAATCAATTTTAAAGTGTAGTATGACATGTCAGCAGTGAGGGCATGATGGTCATGTTTGCAATACAACCATTGTAACTTCATTAATAAAGAATGTTTAGGTGGTATGAAGGGATAGTCCCAGGGAAAATTTGCTTCCCCGTTTAAATTGTGAACATCTGTTGATCTTCTTATTTAATATGACATAGAAACAAAGGCAACAATTGTGGGTGTGGCAACAAAATTTCACCAAAATTAACAAACTAAAATCCTTATCAAAATTCCCATTAACACTGATATTAACAATATTTAGATATGATACAAACAAGATACTGTACATCACACCATTGTTAATAAACTCTTATTAAAATTATTAAGGGAAGTCATATACATCCTCTGTTATAACATTCACTTTGCTGTGGATGATCTAGCACGTTATATAACAATATTAAAGTTGTGTAACATATGTTATTACAAGCTATGCTCTGTTAATGACACTTATTAAAACATATTATATTATTACTATTGTTATTATTATTGTTATTATTATTTTATTATTATTATTATTTTATTTTATTTTTTTGACAAATGAAACAATGTTATTATTATTATTATTATTATTATTATTATTATTATTATTATTGCAAAATATGTATAGATCCTTTATGATAAGTACATGAATGAGAAAGCAGAAATAAGTAAAATCATTATTATTATTATTATTATTATTATTATTATTATTATTATTACTATTATTATTAAGAGAAGTCATACTATCATAGCTAGAATATTACTGTCCCAATTAATACAGTAGTTTATTGATCCAATAACAATAACCTACAGTTGCTCTTATTGCCTAAACCAAGTTATGCTATATCATAAAGGAAACACTTCCTAGTATAACATGATAGATGACATACCACAAATTAAATGTAATAGCAGATTATAAGACTATAGTGTCTTAAAGCATGTATCTTGTTAAGTTTCTTGTCAGTTATTTGAATAACTGATAAGAATTTACTGAAAAGCTATATATATATATATATATATATATATATATATATATATACTAGTATTATATGTATAGATAGATGAATAGATGGATGGATGGTTGTTTACAAATTACATATTACTCAAAAATTCAAGTTATTATTCAACATGTTATTAAATAAATCACTTAATATGTACAACATATACACATAGAGCAGAATCCTCATATACAGTTTGACCATAAACCACATGAACTAAATATACTATTACATGTACTATAATATACTACTGTGTGTACAATGATTATAAGGCTTCGAGTACATTTTAGAAAATTGATTGGGGACTATTAGAGGTAATTTCCAGTACAAATCACCTTAATATACTAACACCTGTGAGGGAGGTTGACGTTAGCTAACACTAATATATCTACTCAACACAAAAATAACAAACACAGTCAACACAATAAAGATACATTAAGCTAACGACATTGACATAATATAAATGTTGACAAGAGCAGCCATACATTGTAAGTAACATATGTGGAGAGTTTATTCAAAACATTTATGATTTACTGTTACTTCACTATGGTCTGTTTAGAAGAAGGTATATATATACAAGGTCTGTTCTAATGTGAGCACATGTTAAGCATGTGAGATTACTATAGATAGTAGTGGTTAGTAGTAAGTTATTAAAGAAATTGTGTGGATATGATGTTATTGTGACTGTTCTTTTTATATTCTTGTAAAGTAACGTTTATATCATAGGAAAGTACACACTCACACACACACACACACACACACACACACCTAACACACACACACACTCACTCACTCACACACACACACACACCTCACACAAACACACATCGCTAATGAACATAAGAACAACTCCTTCATTCATGTACACAACTATTTCATAAATTACTACAAACATTGGTCCTAATGGACTCTTTAGAGGTCTATAAAACAACTTTATAATCAAATATGATGTATCCTAGTCTGTACATTAAGAGATAACATTAAGATCAATTATTAGAAATAGTTGTCATTAAATCTTGAGGGATAACTTTTGATTTCACACAAGACAAATCAATTTGGCTATTATTTAAGGTATTGAAGGTTAGCACACTACCATAATGTCAACAAATTACCATATATATATATATATATATATATATATATATATATTATATAGCTAGCTAGCTAGTCTGTGGTACACACCCACTAGGGCCTCTACAGCGACTAGTGAGAGAGATGTATTTACAAGAAATAGCCACACACCTGACATGGTTCTATATCAATATCAGTAGCTCCAGTTGAAGGACGTTCTATATCTTCTGCCTTCTAAGAGAAGCTCCTCTATCACGGAAGAAATTTTCGAGTGACGTTCAGGGGCGTAACGAGCCCCTCCCCCAAAGGCAAGGAGGGAGTTTCCTTAGGGAGAACACCTAGCTTAGTAGAGGATTATTTATTGGTAAGTTTTTACTTTTAGTAATCATTAAGTGACTTCAAGATGATTCTTCTCCTTCAGAGTATAGCTGTTGTTGCTCTCCTGCTGCAGTTTGATCCAGTCCACTCTTTTGGTGTTTCTGTAGTGACTAATTCTGCTAATTGTCAATCTTCTTGCATTGAACTTCAATGCGGAAATTTTGGCACCACCATCATCGACTGGTTTAAAAATGGCGATAGTTTGAATGTTTCTACCAATAGGTTCAGTGTTTCTGGCAATAGTTTGATCATTAATAATATTACAGTAGATGATGAAGGATATTACAGCTGCATCAATACTAGTAATGCAAAATCAGTAACAGGTAATAATAATATAATAATAATACCACTCACCTTTCTTTATTTTCTATGTATTTAGTTGATGCACAACTGATACCTCTCAATACTACAATCAACCTTACTGTTTATCCTGGTGAAACATTTGTTGTAAAATGTGGCATCAAGATTGGCAGTGTGTCTCCAAAAAAAAAAATAATTGTGCTTAAGTTGATGTATAATAAATTTAAGCCATCATTGGAAGATAACCCAAATAATACTAATTGGTTAAATCCAACGTTTACATTGGATTACTCTTCATATAAATATGACGAATTTTTTTGTCTTGTGAGATCATCAAATGGAACATTTTATACTAACAATGACAAATCTCAATCTCAGTATGTTGGACCTCACTATCATATTAAATGTGAGTGTTTAAAATCTCTCATCTTAATAATATTACCATTGCACTGATAATAAGAACATTTATTTTTTAAAATATCCTAGATGCACCCAAGGTGTCTATACATGAAGCAAGAGAAGGATGCAACATGACATTGATTTGCAGGACAAGTCATCCACTTGTTAACAACAGCAATATATCTGTAAGATGGCTAAAGGATGGACAAAACATGGGCTTGAGAGAGCACAACTTAACGATTGTCATTGCTTCGGAACAAGATGCTAACTACACTTGTATAGCTGAAGTTAGTGGAGTCGAAAACAGTGCATCCATCCAACTAAAAGCAGCCCGTGAGTTTGATTATCAAATATATATTATAATCCATAATCTACTCCTCTAAACTGACCTATGTTATGAGGAATAAATTATTATACAGTGATATCTATTACTTTATTCTTTCATTGATATTTTAATTAGTAGTACATATTATACTATAACTCTATAATATAATATAACATCTTTACTATCATTGCTATTACTATATCTATTACTAGTATACTGTAACTCTATAATATAATATAACATCTTTACTATCATTGCTATTACTATATCTATTACTAGTATACTATAACTCTATAATATAATATAACATCTTTACTATCATTGCTATTACTATATCTATTACTACAGTAGTACTTTTATTAGACTCATATTGTATGTATACACTATTGTGGTTGTGGTAATACCATAGAGTTTAGTTACTTACTATTCAAATTGACAGCAAATAAAGCTGTTTGCTGGATCATCAACCAGTTGATTTATTTAAGATTGTGTATCCTTCTTTTTTGTTGTCTTTGCTATTTTAATATTTTGTGTTGATGGTGAGCTTGCAAACTTAGGATCAACAAAGTATTTGTATCACCCACCAATCATGTCTAGTACATGTATACTGTAACTCTCTACTATAATATAACATCATTGCTTTAACTATATCTATTACTACAGTAGTACTTTTTATATTGTATGCATGCACTGTTGTGGTTCTGGTGATACCGTACAGCTTAGTTAATGCTTATTATGCGTATTGACAACAAATAAAGCTGTTTGCTCAATCATCAACCAGTTGATTCATTTAAGACAGTATGTGCTTCTTTTTTGCTGTCTTTGGAATTTTAATATTTTTGTGTTGACGGTGAGCTTGCAAACTTAGGATCAACAAAATGCTTGTATCACCCACCAATCATGTCATAGTCAGCTATAAAGTCAATTAGATATAAACTTATTATAAATATTTTATGAAGCTTCAGTCTACTTCTCCAGTCTAAGTTTCTCAATCTAAGATAATTAAATGATTTATCATAATTAGCTTTAATAATTTTTGCCACATAATAAAACTTGATACTTAAATATTTCTATTTTATTAAGAGTTCAGTATCTTGCCGGCTTTGTTATTTAGATTGTTTTGTTCTCAGTGTAACATCAAAGTCTAATTTACTATATCATTTTAAGTGTTTTTATTGTTTTGTGGAAAGGAGCCACTCATGTGTACAATTAATTGATTCTTATCAGTAGTAATAATATTCATAGTCATATTGTAAGCTCTAGCTGGATAGTGTAAATATGATGATTATTAAACTATTAGTAAGTAGAGAGATCCCTTTTACCAATGTGGCTTTATCAGGGGATAGTTACTCAACTTTTATTTAGTAATAAAAGGTCAACAGGTCATGTAGACACAGGCTTCACATTATATCTGTGCCAAGATGTCATTATATCTTTGTTTGTGGAGAAACAATGGGAATGCTTTATCACTTACTTTATTGGTCTTTATAGTATTTTAAATATGATATCATTATCAATGAATATTATTATAACTATGAACATAATTCTAACTATGAATTATTAACTAGTTGACATCAATTGGTCTAGTTACATCTATGACACAATGCCTTCACAGAGTACTTCAAATGTAATGTACTCTCATTTCAGTTATAAGTTACATTCTGTCAGTTGTTTGTCATTGACATACTCAACAATAGCTGTGATCTTTTGACTATTTTAATAGCTATTACTAACTTTGTATAATTGTTGTTGCACCTTTTGTCCTCTCCATTGGAATTTATGAGTAATAACAGCTGACTGTGTCAGTTGGTCTGTTGCAAACATCTGTTTCGCAGCTAATAGAACAGTGTGTGTAGGCGTGTGATATTCATGCTAATTGTTTTTATTACATTTTTATTACATGACATAACAAAAGAACAAACCACAAAAATGTGCTGATTTTTAAAATTTACATAATTACTTGTATCTATTTTTACATCCTGTAGCTTGTTTCAATGGAACCATTAAATTAATGGATTGTCATACACTAAATGTTATTGGGGCATATCCACATCATGTAGTCATTGGTAACATGAATTCTTCAGAGGATGCTACTTTCAACTTCACAATATCGCCTGATGATCGTTACTTGAACATCTCATATAATGTCAGTGGAATGCTTGGACCAGTCAAGCAAATTATATTAAGATCCTTTCAAAATTGTAAGTTGTTAAATGAGTGAATTTTAACTTGTTGTTTTACAATTGTTAAGCTATTATCTAAAGCTTTACAAATGTTGGCATACGTAGGAGGGATTGTTAACTTGATAAAACTAAGATATAGTACGATAGACTCAAGCATTGATTTAGTGTAGGGGGAAAGGATACACTGTGGTAAACTCTGTTTCCTCCAGGAGATGGAGGAGTGTGTCTAGTGATAAAAATTCCAGTCTTATCTGTGTTTTAGACGTTGTGTGTGTAGTAGAGTAAGGACTTATCTTGAGTTGTGATAGACATTGGAATGTAATGTGAAATAGGAAATTTATTTGGACATAAGACACTTTCAGTACCTGTGGCTTTTGTAAAAATTCAATTGAGTATAGTCATTGTGTAGTAGATAGTGAATCAATGCCTGAGAAGAATGATATGGTTAAGTCCATTCATTCATCTCTCAATCCATGAATGCTATATTCATAGTTACTTATAGCCATTACTATATAGCTAATCCTTATATGCTCACTTCCTGTAAGTTCACTAATAACGTAACACACTTACTCAGCATGAAAAGGCATTAAAATCATCACACCACCAACTATTATACATTTTGCACACTTAAGCAACAGGTCCCTAGGGAAACATTGGGGGTTGCTCAAGGGAATTTTTTTCATATAAAACAAACTGCTAATTATGGAAACAATCATAGTACAGAGTACATTGCTACAAATGTACTAATGTTTCCTGCCCCCAAGGTCTGTTTGATGTTGCATACTCCTTGGATATGGGCATGACATTTTATGCATTGTTTGCAGGATATAGTTGTATTGAGTTATTGTGCTGAATCGATGCAGTGTTAAATAATTAGGATTCTAAAATAGAAAAAGATCGTAACACTATTATAATTTTATAGTTGAGAATACTCCAAACTCGCCTACTCTCAATAACTATCTATTTCAGTCTCACCGCAATATATAACCACAAGAATAAACCACATAGCCGCAAGGCCCACAACCAAATTAATTATATTACAAAAAATGCAATAACAACAAATAGGATAACTTAATAATGACTTCCTGCAAACTTATTACGCAATTGAAAGTCACCTGATTCACAGTTTATGAAGCCTCTATAACCACCTATATTAGTGCTTTTATTGCTATCTTGTCTGTTGAATTGTATTATGATTTATTGAGCTATTTGCCCATTCATTTGCCTGGTTCTTCAATCCATCATAAGAAAAGATAAGGTCTCCTTGATCCCTAAACTATAGAGAGCTTACATATTTTTTGCTTTGGTAAAATTATTGAAACCCTTAACAGATACCTTAGACGAAGTGTATTTGCAAACCAGAAACCTCATAATGAACATACATATCTTGAGAGTGTTTTTGTTAAACATAATTGTGAATGACATAATTTATTGGCCTCTGTTTTAATGGTAGAAGCTTCCTTATCAAAACATAACCGCATAGTGGTTTCATTTTAATAAGATATGACAAGAACAATTGTGGTTGATGAAACATAGCTAGTTGATCAAATGAATTACTAAATGACAACTATAAAATGTTTACTGGATCTCTTGTATGTGTTTAGGAGTTAGGAGTCTTACAATACAAAAGCAACTATTATTCTTTCTTTATTACAGGTACCAGAGAAACAATATCATTCATGATCAATATATCAAAAGTCTGTGAAGAGAGTAAGAGAGACAAGGTACACACTCATTAGCAGCATATTGTAAAATTTGTATCATTTTAACTTCCTATTCAGTAATGAACCAAAAGTATTTAATTCAACATTTAATTCTAACCTCATATCCTACCACTGGTTGACTTTGTGTGGTCATTCCTATGGTTTAAAACCACATATAAAACAATGAAAATGAACTGGTGACTAACAAATATATCATTAATATCTACAATAACTATTGAATTATACAGACCATTCTTCCAAACTGATTGGTTGCCACTTATGACTTGTTAAATTCCCTAGAACTAGTAAAGGAAATTCCCTGGGAGATTCCCCACTCTGTTAAGGGAAAATCCCAAATAATGACCAGCTGTTTGTGTTTTCAGACATATATATTATATATACAATAGTGATTTAATTGTTTGCAATGTTAATGGTATGCAGTTAACTACTATCAAACTATGTAAATGATAAACATGTTATGTTAAGTAGAGATATAGAACTATAAATCTACTCCAAAGGTTAGTTCCAATTTCCCTAAGCCATTTTCCACAGATGCTTTTTGGTAACGTGATATTAAGTTATGATAGATCCACAAACCACATAGTCAAGGTAGAGCAGGGCAGTTTATAACATGATAGCAAAATGTGACATAGTATATATTATATAAACTCTGAGTAACACTTCCTAATATGTACTTATTCGAATTGATACTATCAAGTGATGTCATCAACCAATTAGCTAGTTAGATAGTCTACTATCATACCTATCTGATGAAGTAATGCTTTAGTAGCATTCAAAGACCAGCTTGGCATCTAAGATTCATAGAGGGAAATGCATTGGCTGACTTAACCAGCATAAGACTAAAGTTTTGTCAGTATTACTCACATGAACAGTGCAGCTAATATTGATAGGATATGACTCTCCATAAATTCAATGATATCATTAACTGTTGCTACCATTGTATATTTTATGACTATTTGTAATGCCCAATAGTAAAGAAGAATGTGTAATGAAGTAGGAGTTATTTGGTTTGTAAAATGTTTAGTTAAGCAAGCAAAGAGATATGATTTCATACTAGTTATTAGACCTGAAACTGTTAGTAAATGGCTTTGTTATTAACTGTAGTAAATATACAATGACTTTGTATGGCTGCTGTTTTGAATACTCTCTCTCCTCTCCTAGAATCGTTTAGTGGAAGATTTCTTTCAGAAGTTGGATCATCACTGTAGTGACAAAGTTTGTCCCAAACTCAGATACATCAATGTAGACTTAAAATGTGATAACTCCTCCACCCACAAAGCTATTTTATCAATGACAGTCATTGGACCTAATTCATTACGTTTCCTCAAAGAGTACTGTGACCAATTGAATAGTAGTAATACTACATGCTCTGCAGCACCACTGTCTCCTACTGAAATACCATCTCCAACTCCATCTCCTACTGAAATGAAACCTCACAATGAACGATTTCCACTTGAACATGTTATTATTGCCATTCCATTGGTTGTTTTATTTATAGCATTTATATTGCTATTCATTATTGTAGTCATCTTTTGTCTTGTCAGAGTTAAAGGCAGATCAAAGTCGCGAAAAATCAGTACCAGCAACGAAGAACATCAAAGTGAAGTACCTGGAATCCCTCTTGATACTCTTGATGAAGGAAATCCTGTCACAAATGTATTGACACATACTACCCCTACTGTTCACGACCAAAAAGACCACTCTCATCCTTCGTCTCTATCTAGTTGTACAATTGACTCATACAATACTAGTCATCGGTCTATCCAGTCTGGAACAACAAGATCTATTCATAAAAGAAATCCTCATTGTGCTTCACCTCATCATCATCATCATCACCCTCCTGATCACATGATGCATGATAAAATATGTAAACAATGTTACCCCCCAACTGTGTCTTACCACAGTTGTAGCTATCATCATTGTTGCCAGTGTTATCCAGTATGTTATTGTTCCGGACATTATCCCTGTCATGACGAAAGACCAACTGATTTCCATACATTGAGCAGTAGGCATCAAGGAGACCGATACACACACCCAAGTTTGATCGATGAGTCACAAACGAATCATGATTTAAAAAGTCTGACAGCATCCCATGCTTCTAATGATACTGGTCAT
Organism: Xestospongia bergquistia; assembly: GCA_963965975.1. Lineage (NCBI taxonomy): Eukaryota > Metazoa > Porifera > Demospongiae > Haplosclerida > Petrosiidae > Xestospongia > Xestospongia bergquistia. The sequence continues at coordinate 4,341,566 of OZ014425.1, forward strand.
GGTACACAATACTCTCACACAACCTTTCACTCTCAAGTGTCTGAAAAGTGTTCAAAGCAAGTTACCGATCTGTCATCTGGTTACGGTGGTGATAACTATGCGATTAATCCACATAAAAGAGCCACTGATAAGAGGATCGAACAATTTAAAAAACATGGTCTAGGATTTCAGGATGACGTTCAACCAGTACAACAACTTTCACATAGTTTTTGATTTCTCTCTCTACATCTCTGCCTTTCTATTTCTTAACACTTTTTTCCACATCTGTTTTTATGTTTTTTTTAAAATTATATTAATTAATTAATGTATATTTCTGTTATACATTACTGCCCATATATTGGCTAGTTCATTTTGGCATTGCTTAATTGTTAGAGCTTTTTGTCATTTTTTTTAATAATGAATTATGTGCCCTCTGATTGAAGTAGCCATTTGTTAATATAATTATATTACATTAAACAAACTGGATGGAATACCTTAGTTATATAGTATTAGTATAATGAGGATTCCTATACATTAGGATATGTCTATATATAGTAATATTATTTAATGAGACAATGCAATAAGTCAGTGACTAAGCATGTCTTTATTAAAATATTTGTCATAGATTATTTTTAGTCCAGCATCAACAAAATCATACCATTTTATTTTTGCTATAATACAAATTAATTTGTAATCTTTTAAAGTATGAAAGTGATTAGATTGAGGTTCAAATTTAGTAAAAATTTATTATTTCGTCACAAGTAAAAATACACAAAAGAATAGTGAAAATAAATTTTTATATATCTTGTAAATTAATAAGATGTATGTATTATGCACACACTTAGGTTAGTACTATTAAACTGGTAAATATTGAGTGACTTCATCACTTATCATATAATTAGCAGCTGTCGACAAGCCATTATAGCTAATAGCATTGAGTGACAATATGTAATCATTTTTGGATGATAATCCTGGCTCAGTTATTACAATTCTAGCTCTATCTGTTTCTTGTATAGGTGAAGACCATCTTCGAATGGATGTACTCCCAAGCTGTGAACCAAGGGAGACTTCATAAGTTAGTGGAGAAGGAGAGGTGAAGACATTTGTCCATTCTAATGTTAGTTGGTTAGCTATCCAGGTAGCATTGACACCTATATCTGTGTGAATGAAAAGATACATGAATGAATACATAAGCACATGGCTGGCTGGATTGGTGGCAGCTGGATCATGTGAATGGTCAGTGAAGGAGTGTATGGATGAAACTTACTATTCCAAGTGGGAGCTAATGGTACTATTGAAAACATTTCAGAGACAGCTTCACTCATGAGACCAAAAACAGCATAAGATCTCACTTCCACCATATGTAAAATATTCTTACTGACTGTTACATTTTCCAAAGTTGCTTGTCGGAGTTTGCCAACATTATTCCATCCTTCTTCTTCTCCAAGAATTGTTCCATTTTCTTTTATTCTTACTTGGTAATACAGAGGGGCACCCGAAACATCCTGAAACCCATTCCAGATAAGTTGAAATGAATACGAGGAAAGGTAACCAGACTCAGATTCATACCAAGTCAGAGTGGGGCTGAGGACAGATATTGTTGCTAATTGGTGATTAGGTTTATTAAATAACAGGGTTACACCATCAGATTGAGAGCCAGAGGTTAGTCCAGCATTATTGAGACACACTACAGTACTGTATACAGTAGTCCCATGAGAGACAAGACTAAACAGATCACTGCTATTGACAGCAGTGGAGTTAGAGACAGTGAAGGGTTGAAGATCTGTAGCTCCTGGTGATAAACCTAATTGGAATAAACAGATAATAGACATTACTAATATTATTGAAACTACAATCATAATGGTAGCATTATATTTTAAGCCTAATACAAATCAATTACTTTTAAAAATCAATAAATGCTCAGACTTTAGTAATTAAAAATAATTTAGTGACTGGTGAATTGGCAAGACATCATAATACAGCTGTACCTCTTCTACCAACAGTACTAACACAAACTACTGTACAATTCTACAGTTTATATGATCACATACCTAGTCCCCAGAGGCAATGTTTTATACCACTCTCTTCATCCACAATACCAGACCAATCCAATTGAACAATAGAGGATATTGAATAATCGATATCATCTCCTTCTTCCTCTAAAACCTCTTTCAGACCTCCATCATAAATCTCTGGAGGTGTGGTGTCAATTCGTATAGGTTCTGAGTAAAACTTTTTAGTAAGTTTAGCATAATTGGTTGCAATAACAGAAACATAGAGAGAAGTGTTATGTGCAATATTGAAATTGGTAAGGTCAAAGTAGGCAAAATTTTGATCACCATTTGAAGTGTATGGTAAGATTTGTTGTCCACCTGGTTCAGTACCTAATGCATATTCTAAATTTAATATGCCACTTTGTAAGTCATCAATTGGAAGTGAGAGTGATACTGATGATGAAGAAAAGGCTTTAGGAGTTTCAGAAGAGTCATCACTGTGTCTTTTGAATCTATTGGTGGTGATAGAGAATGCTTTTGTGCAATATTTCAATGACAAATTATCCACAGTTATACTGTCATCACTAGCTGAGATAGTAATGTTCATTGTTGTTGAATTTCTAGTTGTGCATTTAAAGTTTTCAGCTTTCCAACGACAATTATCTGTAGAAGCTGGAATAGTAAAGAGATGATCAATACCAGGACACTCCACCCTAAACTTCGTTTCTTTGTTGCTCTGAATTAATATATCAAATGAGAGGTAATAGTCTGTGTAAGGCATCACATTATCAATCATTTGAGAAATGTAATGTGGTACTTCAAGAGAGAAGCTACCATCAGCAGGCATGACTGCTGAATTATGACATTCATTTTGAAGGTAATGAGTACTTTCAATTCTAACGAGTCCATCAATATTAAAATAAGGAACATAAGAGACATTCTTTACAAATTCAGAAGAGTCTTGACCATCTTCAAAAGACGGGTTCTTGATTAAATTTCCACTAAGATGACAATGTATCAAAGTTGGTGTAGAATTGTCTATAATGTAATCAGTGGACTGTACAGCATGTTCACCACCTGCATTATTAAATGCAGTAATATAACTTGTATAGCGTTCACCATCCTCTAAGAGTAGATCAGCCATAGTAAAATGTGTACTTATTCCAATATCTCTATAATCTAGAGGAGAAAAAGAGGATTTAGACACAGTCATTTGAAAATTCCTTATTGATGACTCAGGATCATGAAAACCAAGAAGACGAACTGAGAAACTAGTTACATCAGACTGGGCTATGCTATCATAGAGGTGACCCCCATTAAATATAACACCTGCTTTAGGTGGAGTTAAGTCCACAAGAAACCCATCAGAGATAGAGGTGGCCATTATACCTAGAGGATTGGTGGCTCTCACTGAGCTGAAATATTTCCGATTGCCTTTCAGATTTAGATCAGTGAGATCAAGTGATGTTAGATTGTTGACGGAAATAAAGCTGAGGACATTATCAGAGCCAGGTGTTTCTCCGATTGCAACTTCAAAATTAAGATATTCTCCAGAAACTATTTTTGAAAAAACATTATTCCATTTGAGATTCAGCTGTGATGTATTTGATATGAAATCAGCATCCATAGGGTCTAAACTTGTGGTCTCTCTTAATCTGAACCCTTGTGAAATTTGAGGGCTGTAGCTGTCAATGGTGACCCCTTCAGACTCAAAGACAGCAAAATGAGTTGAATTATACCATACTCTAGCATAAAAGACATATGTCTTTCCTTGTTCCAGTGGATGTGTTGGTCCTATATTGAATATCGGTGTAGTATCCAGACCCAATGGGAACCAGATCGGGTCTGAAGATAAGTCAAAAACCCCTGTTCCGGGATTTTGACCTTTCTCTCCTACACTCCATTCAATCCATTGGAAACTAGGTGCATCAAACTCAACAAGAGCTGTCAATTTGTCAGTCAGTGCAGTAAATAGGGGAATTGTAGCATTATTGGGTGTAGCCAGCTGTGAAATAAAGTTGGAAATGGATACTTTCATATTTTCAGGCAAAGAAGTAGACTCCAGCTCATGACATATTGAGCCATTGACTGTAACATCACAAAGATGTCCTTGTTTGTTGCAAGTACAATGACCTCTGCAGCTGTATATAGGACAATGTTGTGATCTCAATAGCTTCAAATAACCTGTCTCAGTTGAATTGATATTGAAAAGCACTACCTCAAAGCTGCCCTGAGCAATGATGCTCTGAAGCCCAACACCATTAGTTGCCCATAGCCATATTGAAATCACTTCAGATATACTGAGGTATCGAGAAAGTTGTACTGTGGCGACTGAAACAAGAGGGTTTGAAGAATGTTCTTGGATTATGAGTGGAGATACTGGGTTGTATAAATCTCGGCCACCGTAATAGGACCCTACAGTAGCCCAATATTCTGAGACACCAGAATGAGGGTCTGAGAATCCAGTGAAAGTAAGATTAAGTTCAGATGCAGATAATTTGTTATTGTGATACCACACCATGCCATCAGCTATTGACCAAGGTAAACTAGCTGTTGAGTCAGTAGGCAAAGCAAAGTATCCACTAATAGGTGGACTAGAATCGATCAAGATGTAATCGGTTTTGTTTCTATTGCAGAGACCTATCTGATTACAGGCTATCACTACAGCTGCTAATCTAATCCCATCATGAAGGTTTAAATTAGTAAGGGTAGTATGTAATATGTTATAGTCATAAGATGGTGAAACAGGTTGGTATGATGAATAGTCTGAAAAAAGAGTCCAAAAATATTGATCAACAGTGGTATAGGTATCAGTGAAATTCCAAGTTAAACGTAAGACAGAGTTGGTATATTGAGTGTTACTTATTAATGAACTTGACCATGAAGTATTAATGCTAGCTTTACCTAGCAACTGAGGTGAGGTCTCTGATATGAAAACACCTTTTGACGAGACAAAATGAGAGAGTCCAGCACGATTATAGGCCTCCAATGTTACATAGATTATTCTGTTGACTGGTAGAAGATCAAGAGAACTAAATGGTGAGTGTGCTACAAAGGAGGTCATTGTTGATGGTAGAGTTGTTGGAATAATGTATGACTGATCCCCAGGAGATGTACCTGCATAGTAGATGAAGTGAGATAGACCTGATTCAGAGTCATGGAAACCAGTCCAGTAGCAGGTTAGTGTATGCCTGAAATAGAAAGGAGAAAACATAAAAGAATGCATGGTGTATTAGTTACTTCATCCATTCCCTTAATATACCTGGATGCTTGAAATTGCATTGAAACTCCTGGTGATAAACCATGATGTAATAGTGATGTAATAGGACCAGTGACATCAATGGTAATACCATTAGAGTGTGCTATAATACACCCAGAATAGTAGCTACATCCTTTAACACTGATATAATATGTATGACTATGTTTATATAGGTATCTTCGAACAGCCTCTGCAGAAGGAGAGAGAAAGAGAAATCTTTACTATTTTACTTATAATTATAATCACTGTAAAAATATTAAAACAGATTGTTCCTTGTGTAAAACACAGCAATAGAATCAAAATTAACAGTTAAATGACAACTTAGACTCCAGGTACATGTACATATACTAACCTCTGAATAATCCTATACTGATAAAAGGCATCACATCAATACAACCTGCACAAGACCCTATGGCCCAGTAATATTCAGTGACATGAGTATGAGGATCTGAGAAAGAGTTCCAATGAGCTTGTAAATGGGTGTGGTTTGTTGTATAATCCAGGTCCCAGTATCCTTGTACAGGTTTGGGTCCATCGAAGACTCGAGAGGAGCATGGAGGTGTGGTGTCATAGATAACCCGATAAGAAGAATGGACAGACAGCAAACCAGCATTATTTAATGCCTATAGAAATATAAATGGATTAATAGATTGATGGATGGATGACTGGATGGACAGATGATTAGATTGATGGATGAATGGATAGATGGATGGATAGACTATTACATACCAGTAGAGAGAAAATCACTGGTTGTCCATCAGGAAATGACATATTCACAATTATAGAAGAAGCTATCCTGTTGATTTTTTGCCAAGGAGAAAGATCACTAAGACCAGCTGAAGATCCTAGTGCCCAATATAGTCCTGATATACCACTGTCCTCGTCCATAACAAGATCCCATTTTGGAGTGAGCTGAGTTGGAGATGTGACTGCAATAGTAGTGGGTGTGTCTATCCATACACGACCAAATGTGGGTGGAGTTAAATCAATGGTAAGACCATGTGATGTAACGAGGGTTTGTTGCCCAGTATGATCAGTTGCTACATGTAAAATTAATAATGGTATATAAAATGAATTTACTGATCAAAGGAATAAGTTATATCAACTAGTTCATATTTATTACATAGTGTAAATTACCTCTCACTGTAGCATAATAGGTCAAACCATGTTGCAATGTGAGCCCAGTAACTATAACTTCCTTAACCACACCCACATTTGTAAACCTCACAACATCTGGACAACCTTGTGAAGTACCTATTATAAAAACAACAAAAAACAGTTAATAAATTAATTTTAAAATTAGTGAAATATTATCATACCTATTGAATATTCATAGTATGCCACTCCATATTTATAAGGCCCATTCCCAAACTGTTCTATGTCTTGAAACCAGTCCCACACAATGTGCAACTCAGACGTTGAAGCTTGAGATCCAGAACTATTAACACAGCTATGAGAATTATCCAGATTCAAACTCATACCACCATTGTTATCCTCAATCCCAGATGATTCTCTTTCACCACTAAATAGTTCAGGTATATCTCCAATCTGCAATGAGGGTACAATCTGAACACACCCTGCTTGAGGTGGTGACAAATCTACCACAATACCATCACTACAGACGGTGAGAACTTGAGGAGCAGAAAGACTTGGACTATACAAGTTTTCATGTAATGCTTGAACACAAAAATAATAAATTTCTCCATCCACTAGCTCCAGACTTGTAGCAGTGATGCCGTTAACAATAGTCGAGCCACAAGATATAGGATAAGGTTCCTGACAGGGCACAAACAAAGCACTAGTAGAAATGGAATAGTTGTATTGTGTATATCGAAGATTAGGCCAAACAGCTGACAGACTGCTATTGGATTTTGTATAATCCAAGTCTATATAATTGAAGTAATGAAATTCTATATTCTTCCAGTCATTGACTGTACTGGGTACTAAGGAAGTGTCAACATCATACACTTGAATAGGTAAAAATTCAGCATGTGATATGACCAGCTCTGTGGTAATTCTTCCCTCAATTCCTGCCCTATTAACTCCTCTTACAGTAACGAAATGTGTTGAATGAAATGACAGGGGCACACTCAAAACTGTACTAACATTTGAAATGTCAGGAGTTAGTCTTGTCCAATTGGTTATCAGTTGATTTCCATTTTTACCAGACCCTATACTCCATTCATAATAGTGCATTTCTGGGTCTGAAAAAGGTGTCCATGAGATTTTGAGTTGGCCTTGGTTGCTGTGGCCTAAAGGATCAATCACATCTGTAGGTGTGTAGAAGGCTGAGAGAGACGAAGGAGTCGGGGAAGAAGCTAAACGAAAACCATTTGAATAAACTGCTTGGAGACATTTCAATTGAAAACAGGCTTTTACAGCAGATACATATAGAAGACCTGACTGAAGACGAACTGAACGTGCTGTATAATTTATTGCACCATTATTAGTATATTGTAACACTATTGTAAGATTGTTGATGTCTTCATTCCGTGCTCGATACAATGCCCACTCATAGTGTGAAATATGGCGGGAAATACTACTAGGATAATACCAGTGTGCAGCTGCTAGACTATTAGAGAGTTGATAGTCTTCATCAAAGTTATCTGACCACCCGTCCCATATAAATGCATCCTCATTGTCTGAAATAATGGAGTGAAGAGCTAAAAAGCCATCAGAAGATACAGTCACTGTGTTAAGCATGTTAGCAGCTCGTACTGTACTATAGTAATATGTTCCAGATATCAACATGAGATCAGTGAATGTATGAGTATTGACTCCAGTATTTACAGCTGTAAAATTTATTATATTAGATGAACCAGGTTGAGTGCCAAGTGCAACTGAAAAAGTCACATTAAAATGTTCATCAGTTAATCCTCTCCAACCAACAGATACAGCTGTGTAATTAAATATAATATCTTGATCTTTGGCTTGAATAAAGTAAGTAGAGCCAGGACTATCTTCATATTCAAACACACTCAGACAATTGGTCAGTCGAAAAGGCATGGTGTAAGGATTTATTGGTACAATGGTTGCTAGGTTACCAGTGTTGATGACTTTTACAGTAACATGGTAATTATTGCCAGGAAGGAAACCAATTGTTTCAGTATCAATGACAATGCAATGGTGAGCAGAACAAAGGGGAGAGGGAACAGTGGGGATTGGAGTAAAAGGTAATACATCCTCTCCATATTGTGTTCGACCTATATATAAATAGAGAACAGGGTTAAAAAACAGCTATTTACATGCTAGCTACTACTAGGGCAATGTTGATAGTGTATCTAATATCATGTTAGTTTAGTAACTATTCCTTTTTTCTTTTGACAATCTGATGGGTGGAAGAGGATCTAGAAGCAGGCAGTTATAAAACCTTAAGATCATGCAACACCAGAATTTAATTTTGAGAATTATGTATGATCATTTAAATGTATTAAATTAAAAATGTTTGTGATAAATCATTTCCTCTACCCATCAGATGTGAAAATAGAGGAGGAACTAACCTGGAGTATAATATCATGTTTCATTTAGAACATTATACACTCATTACATACTATATAACTTACCAATAGCATACTGATAATGATCTAATGGGAAGACATCCTCATGATCAGTAAAGGCATGTTTATCCCATGATACAACCATAATCCCTCCATAAATATCAGTTGCTAGGCTACCATTGATCAAAGGAGAAGATGTATCAATAACAATAGGTCCGATAATGGACAAAGACTCATGTAAAGCTAAGTCAATAGCCTTCACAACAACGTAAAACTTGTACCCAGCTATAAATAATGGACTGTGAACTGAAAAGTGGGTGTGGCCTGCAGTACTTTGTAGTGGAATGACATCAGGGTCAGTGGTTGCATTGTATGCACTAGCTATACCAATCTGGTAGTCACGGATACCGTTGTTATCGGTAACAGTCCATGTGATATTAAAGACAGTGTCTATTGGTGTATATATAATTGATGTATATGGTAAAAACTGTGTACATAAATTTGAATGGATGGTAGCAGGAGCAGATCTATAAATGACACATTAATAATGTACATACAGACAAATAGACAAAATATACTTACCCATTATATCGTATAGGAAACGCTACCAATTCTTCCATAGTGATAGATGTGCTGACATTAAGACATAGCTCTGTAGTATCTTTAACATGTGATCTCTCTTGATTACTGTGCACTAACCATACCTCTCCTAAGACGTTGACAAGTCCTTCCCTAGCCACACCTCCAGGAATAACTATACCCTTGAATACTGGGGGTTCAGTATCGATAACAATGCCATCAGAACAGAGAGGCTGTGAAGGTTGGTATGCATTGTTGTAAGCTACAACAGTTGTATAATATTTTCCAGCAATAGGAGCTGACCAGTGAACACTGGTGTGATTGGTATCAATTGCTGGACTGGTTCCCATGTTGGGGTACTGAAATGAGGATGCTGTGGCACATTCAGTATTGATGATATACTGATAGATTAGAATTCCAGTTTCTCGATCAAAGAACCCACTCCACCGAACATTATAATCAAAGTCTTGTGTGTAATCAATGTCCAAAATACCGCTTTCTCCATCTCCTTCAAAAACGGCACCAGAAAGGGAAGGAGTTAAGTCAACAGTAAACTGACGAGTGACAGACGAAGATAATCGTGCATGATTGTAAGCAGTGATGGTGATATAATAGTCTGTGTCATGTTTGGCTTCTGAACCAGAGAGAAAGTTAGCTGATGTAAGTGTAATGGAGTGAGGTATCTTGTGACAATGGTCCACAATATCACATGTACAATCTGGATCAATAGCACACACATCCTGGAATAATAAGACACCCATTATTATACTATCCATTTCCATTATCCATTCATCCATCTGTCCATTTGCCCATTCATCTATCCATTCATTTGTCTACATACCTGATCATAATCTGTAATGACTACTTGTCCACTTGCTATCTCTTGACTATCAGTTTCAATGATCCAGTCAATTTCATACAATCCACTGTGTTTATCAAAAGCCTCAAACACAATATCCAAGTCCAGCAAATCCTCAGACCCATACAATGAGACTAATTCCAAGACCCCTTCCTTTTTAAGTCCCAGACCCTGCACTACAGGTGGACTGGAGTCAATATGTACTAGAACCTTTTCATAAACAGGAGTATTAGCTTTGAAGTCTCGGGCCTCAAACCAAATACTTACGGAGTCCCCGTCATTAACAGTTGGAGTAACTTCAACATTAGATAATGCAAGATCAACTGTACTATAGGGAAACGAACCAGGCTGCATTTGACCATCTGCTGAATTTCCGCCTTGCTGGTCAATAATATATGTATATGACAGTTGAGTGATACCTAAAGCATTAGGTGTACCAGCTCGATCACTATCGTCAAATTGTGATGGGATTGGAGGGGTGTGGTTAGCAACTGGTGCCAACCAATTTGACGTCTTAAGATTAGTGTTATAAAAATGGCCTTCTCCGCCCACAGTAATTGGTGCAGTTGTAGAATTATGCCAGTATGCTCCTCCATCAACAAATCCAGAAGTTATTGCTAATGGAATGTCTGGATTTTCTAAGAGCTGACTGGTTACATCATAAATTATAATTCTTCTGGCATATTGTTTGTTACCAGCATTATCGGTTGCACTAAGAACAATAGAATAAGGGCCCTCATCAGAGAGACTGAAATCCATTGAGTAACTTGTCTTTCCCTCATCATTTATCTCAGGTGCATACTCAAATGAAATGTCTTTGTCTAATAAGCGTGAGACTGAATTATAAATGAGTTTGTACACTTCAATTTTGTACTTCTTCAATCCTGAGGGTGTGTCAGACCAACCACCCCAAACAATAGATAGAGTATTGTGTAAAAGGGTCTCTTCAAGAATTTCTTGGTTAGCTAGACAGATTTCAGAAATTATTTCTGAACAATGAGTAGGAGGGTGTGTATCAATAACAAAGAGAGAGAATGGAGTGATTGGTGTTCCAGTATAATAATGTGTAATGGTTTCATTGACATCAAGATCGCTGATGTTTAAATAGCCTCCATTAGATATGTACACTGCTACCTTGAACCTAATTGATGGATTAATGTAAGGATGGACAATTAATGTTGTCATCTTACCAATCACCATGAAGGAAAGTATGATTGCTCAAATCACTAGCATTAGCTGAGGTCTCACACATGACTAAATTTGACTTAGGATTATCAGGGGAAAGATCAACAGTTGTACACAAGTGTCGAGTAACAGTAGCAGGATCACTAGGATCTTTAAAAAGAATAACATGCTAAATCTTATGTTTAACAGTAATAGGCACTAGTGTTTCAATATAATGCAATAATATTTCAACCAATCAAATAATACAGAACTTACATGAGTCTTGCCTAAAGACACTAGCTTCAACCCAAGACTGACTAATGCCTACACCATAGCTTTCAACATATGCTGGCTTTACCGGAGCAGGTGAAGGACCCATAAACAAGGCCTCCCATTCTCCCAAGAGATTAGTAGGCATGAAATTAATGTAATGAGTAGTAGTAACATTAAGAGAACATGTGGTAGTGAGTGTAGAGAGAATGATAGTACAGGACTCAAGATCAGGTTCGGTATCAACTACATGAGAAGAATGGCAGTATCATGATCATGTACAGTAAGAAAAGTTATCTATCAAATAATGATTACAATATAATGCTGGTTTGTACTTACTTTGAAGACAGTCAGAGCCTGAAAAACCTGCAGAACAATTGCAAGTGGAAGGACCAGCTGTACAAACACCAGGATAACAGAAAGCATCCAGCCAAGAACACAGTGCTATAGAAGTAATAATGCTCAGTACTAACTGTAAAATTTTCACATCATTTAGCTTACGTTCACAGGAAGTATTAAAATTCTCATAGCCTCTTTCTCCTAGTGCTACTCCATTGTCAGAGGCACATTTATAGCAGTAGTGATCAGTGGGATTAGTACAACGAATATCAGCACAATTCTCTATATTTGTACATACTAAACAAAAAAACACAATTATAGGATATACAAGTACTACAGTTGGACTTACATGAGCATATTGGTTGATTTTCACTCCAAAATCCTGTATCTTGACAGATTCTCTCTCCATTTTCTGGCCCACTGGATTGATAGTATCCATCATTACAAGAAAATAGGACAGTGTCCTCATATAGGAAGCTATCTCCTACTCGCATTGCATTATCAGGTACACCAGGATCACCGCAAGTCACTGGATGAGAAGAGAAAGAGGTAATGTGATGCTGCTAACTATGTCCTTTTATTAGTTATAATATTTATACAAACATGGTATGTTCCTTTTACAAAATGAGTTCAGACTGTGTTAAAAACCACAAGGTTCTTCACCTGTGCTTCCTTACATAACCAGTGGGTTCTGCCAAATTACTGGCACTGGATGTAAGAGAGCTCTGATATAAATGTACATCATCACTCACACACACACATACAACACCCTCTTACAATATAACCCTTTTATATACTCTGAAGACACTACTATCAACTTCTTGTGGGTTCAATGCTGTTAACAGTATTCATTACCTTGTAGCTCACACTGTCTAAATCTCCACCTTCGATCCCTGAAGAGAAACACAAAAAACTATAACTTTTGTGTACATATAGAATATGCTTTCTGCAATAAACTCTAATATATATATCTGTAATTACCTGTTAAAAGAAGAGAAAAAACTAAATATTCCAGCAAGTATACGATCATTAGATGCTGTCCAATTTAATGGGCCTTCTAGAATATTCTCCCAATTAGAACTCAGTGTGTGGCAATTGACTAATGTAGAATTAGGTCTTGTGCAGCAATAAGGTGACCAATATCTGTCTTCATCTGAAGAAGAGTATACAGTAGAAAACCCTGCTATATAACCATCATTAGGACAATTGAATGTGATATCATCCCTAATTACATGAACTGCACTCTACAGAAGAACAAAAACAAGGTTGGTCGGGGATGTACGTATTAATAATATAATTATTGAAATAAAAATTCTGGCAGTCTGATTTGTTGTACCTGTAGAACACATGTTGAGCTGACGTTGGCTAAGTTCCCTCCACTTGCACACTGAAATTCCCATCTTCTATCATTGTTTGTGTCACTGGGAAAGAATACACAAACAGTATATAATATCATGAATTGGAGATACGTATTATTATATCATATTAACTGTTGTGGATAATATACAATCTGTCAACTGGATGCTTCTAAAGTGTAGCTATGCATGAACAATAACACTAATAGAATGTACATTATTGTAACTTGTGTTATTCTGATCAAGTCAGTATTAAAATTATATATTACAGCAACACTTCTTAAAACGCCCCTCCATCAAACTTACTCAAACAAACTGGCTACTCCTGTCACAGCAAAGTCATCTGGACACTTGTAATCAAAAGAGCTCAAAAGTGTATTCACAATTCCACTCCACTGGTATTCTGCAGAGGTCAGCGAGACAAGCACCAAGGCAACGCAAACAAACAAACACTGGCAGCCACAACTTATCTGCATAATTTGTATATGGATTCCAGGAAGTTTTCACAAGGTTGGAAAGAACATAGCAATAATACAGCAACACTTTACTTGCAATACTATTAGAAATTAGTTAAAATTTATCACAGTTGATAGTTCAGCCTGCAATAGTGGAATCCGCCTCATTAAAACACCACCTTTCTACTAAGCTATGATTATCACTCTCAAGTGAAAAGGTGGAGCTCGAGCCTGCAACTTTTATTTACTTTTGAGCATGCGCAGTTAAAAATTATATTCACAGCTAAACCGTAAAAATTAACGGTTATTCTAATTATCCACTTCAACCAACACGAGGTAAAATATTGAAGCAGCTTCTAGGGACCAGCCAAAGCCCTAACGGTTAAAGCTGAATCGAGAGTCTTGAACGTCTCTCTATGCCTTCATATAAGCTTGTTTAATAGATTAAATACCTGTAAACTAAAGTTTATGTCTTGTCGAGAGTGAAACGTAATTATTTATAAAGTGTGGCAGTAAATATTTTATCTTAAGATTTTTAACTGTATGAATCTACGTGTGTTGAATGTGACTAGATGGACTTTGTTGAATTGTTTTCCTTTTAGACAAACAAGGTAAGAATTAAATATGTTAGCTACATTACCACTACTTTCTCATCACCCCTAGCTCTTCTCAGTGCTTCTTATGAATGGCAGAATGTCACATCTTGAAGAAGATTATGGTGATTACGTCACTCGATGTATCTGTACATTCACTCATGATGATGGCTACATGATCTGTTGTGATGAATGTTCTGTATGGCAACATGTGGAATGTATGAAGGTATAAAAAAACAGAGATTAGTATCACTTCCTATGTGCCACAATGGATCACACATTCTGAATTACTACTAGGCTAGTGAAGTATTGAAATAGAGAGAGATTCAGATGAAGTTGTTTGAGCTAATTACGTTCCTATATGCTATTTATTATATAGGCTTCAGTGGCTCAGATGATAGAGCAGTTGATTGTGGAGTAGGTAGAAGGTTCTTGGTTCAAATGCCGGCTAGACTATGTGTGTTGTTTTTCTCTTTTCCCATAACCTATCTCATTAAGTAGTAATATCCCTCAGTGTTTATATACTGAACAATGATTGTTGTTATATTGATTTAGTAGTGATGCTAACCTTACCCTCTGTTTATATTAATAAAGTCAACTTATTTTTTTACTAGAACATAAATAAAACATGTGTTAGTCCCTTTAATTAATGCAATATTCATTAAATTCAATGGAAATCGTTGTGTAGTGCATTGGCTACATACACATGCTCTATAGGTCGATCCTAATAATTTGCCTGACAAGTATTTATGTGAGAAATGTGAGCCAAGACCTGTTGATAAGAAACGTGCTAGAATAATACAGATTAAAAAGAAAGAGGAGATGTCAGGAACAGGTACATCATCTTTACTGACTTTGTCAGTGCTACTTTGATTCTTAGATTTTGATGATGATGACTCAGCTAGTGTATCTGCTGATGATAGCCGAAGGTCAGGTACAGCATCTCCTGGATCCTCGTCCAAGAGAAAGAGAAAACAGCAACAGAAAACTACTGGAACACTCCGAGTACAGGAATTGAAAGCTGAAGCAAGACGGAGTAAGAGAGAGAAAGGAGAGAAGGAAGATACTACAAAGAAAGGAAAGAAGAAAGTAAGTAAACAAAATACCATTATTGTTGTGTCATAAATAATTAATTTGAAATAATATTTTTATGTTCATTACAAATATTGTTACAATAATGAAGGCCTTGTATTTAACAAGCCCTTGTCTCTCCTCACTAGCCAAAAGAGCTTTTACATCAGCGGTCACCTAGTTCCCCTTCAGACTCAATTTTAAGTGGTGTTCAGACCCTACTTACAGCAGCCTCTGCATTGGAGCAACAACTCTCCCCTGTCTCAACTCCTTCTTCTCCAACTCCTTGGAGCTCTAATACCAGTCCATGGCGAGACCCATATGAGAATATTGATGTCAATCGTTATACTGAACCATTTCGATCTCTCCTCTCCTCTTGTCTATCTCAACTAAAGCAGGAAGCTGTTGTTTATAGTAAAGAGGAGTTTTATGGTCTAAGCTCTAATCCACTATGTCTTGTACGTGAAGTGGCTCCATCTAGGAAGGGTGTGGTATCAGAGGCTCATATACCGGAGGATGAAATGATTATGGAATATAAGGTTAATTATAATGTATCCATTCATCCGATAGATTGTCCATTCATCCAATAGATTGTCCATTCATCCAATAGATTGTCCATTCATCTGATAGATTGTCCATTCATCCAATAAACTGTCCATTCATCTATCCATCGAGTAACTACATGTAATGAGACATTTTTCTTATATAGGGAAGGATAACTGTTAAACAAGCACTTTTGGCTGAAATGGGTAGTAGTTCAACACGGTTGCTATGGAAACATAAGTCAGTTAATTAATGTTACATCATGATGTTATAATTTCCCTCATTTTCTCCCACCCACTTCTAGACCTTGTCCTTTTATTTATCAATATGATAAGATGTCTGATATTCATGTTTGTATTGATGCCAGGTAAATATTATTAGAGTAACAGGTCTATGATAATTGTCTCGTACTTTCTCAGAAACTATGGCAATCCTGCTAGATTTATTAGACGTTCATGCAGTCCCAATGCTGAGGTATATAATGTACTGATACTACTGTAGTATAATACTCTCTCTCTCTCTCTCTCTCTCTCTCTCTCTCTCTCTCTCTCTCTCTCTCTCTCTCTCTCTCTCTCTCTCTCTCTCTCTCTCTCTCTCTCTCTCTCTCTCTCTCTCTCTCTCTCTCTCTCTCTCTCTCTGTTGTAGCTGAGACATTTCTTTGTAAACAATGACGTTCATTTTGGAGTCTATTCTCTTTGTCATATTTCCCCTGATGAAGAGATTACACTAAGCTTTGACTTCCCTTATGATAAATGGTTAGTATAAATTATCCTATATACAAGTAATAGTACTTTATGTTATAGTGATTATACTGTTGAGTGTGCCTGTGATCAAAAGAACTCTTGTCTTCTAAGCTCTCCTAAACCATTGGTTTCCAGAACCAAAGGAAGAAGAGGGCAAAAAGGAGGTGATATTTTGCAGGATGAAGATACTAACCAGAGGTAGGAGACGGGCCCTATAATTTGAATACTTATCATTGTGGTTCCTCAAGTCGAAAGAGTCTTACCAAGGGGCGTGGTCTTTCTACTCATACAATGGATGAAGACAGTAATAGCAGTTGGACTAGTACTGGTAGTAAGCGATTAAGACATATACATTCTCAAAGTAATGTATCACAGCAAGTTAGTAGAGAGGTAAGGAATTATTAAAGAATTGTCATTATTAATATAACTCTCTCACTCACTCACATTCAGATCAGTGATAGTGATTCTGATGATGTGGACATTGATAATCCAAAGAGAAGAAAGGTATTAATCTTTTCTAATTATATTTATTCTCTTTTCCTAATAGTCTAGAGAAGAACGCAAGACTGAGGCTGTGTGGAAGATGTTTGAGAAAATGGAAGCCAGTCGTCGTCGGAAACATCTTCTCTCTGAAGGCAGCCATGATGGCGACTCTTCACCATCTCTTACCAACACACCAAAGGGTGTGGTCAAAGAAAGGTGGGTGTGGATATACAAGCAAATATTTAAATCATCTTATTAACAGAACTAGTAGCAATGGACGTAAAGTGCAATTGCTACCATCAAGAAAACCGTAAGAAATATTATAATAAATGTTCAAATAGAAACTCATATATTGTCTTTAGACGATTGTCAAGTGTGTCTAGCATGGAATTTTTCTCTCCTGAACCTCCCGATACATTTAATTCACCTCCTCTTACTCCTTCTCTGTCAACTATATCTCTTCCTGATCTATCACACTCTACTGATCTAGCTTCTCCTCCATGGTCATCACTGCCTAAACTGAGTTTTGAAGTGACCCCTTATCTGCATCCTAAATATCTTTTAGCCGACTTTGCTCTACCAAGAAAGAAAGTTAGTCTCCATTGAAGTATTTATATATTATACATTTATTTATATATCTGATTATTTTTATCCATCTTTCTATACACTCTCTTCTCTATTAATATATCCAATCACTGTATAATTGTATATAGTACATTTTTCAAGCCATTCATTCATTGGAGCAATGTTTTGTTGTTGTCACTACTTGACCTATTCACTCAGTTTATAATCAAACTATTCTAGTAGTCAACTAACTGTACATTCACTTACTTCTTTATAGGCTATTCTTAGACAATGGGAAATGGAGCAATGTCAAGATGTAATCACAAGTAATGGTAATACTAACTGGATGACAAGTGGATTTGCGTTGGCGTGTGCTAAAGCTATGGAGAGTCAAAGACCACGAAGTCGAGGTTGTTTAAAACATGTGAGTAGTTTATTAAGTGGTTATTAAGTATATGTTAGTTATTAAGTTTGTGTCTTTGTTTAGCGATGGATTGAAATGTACAATGAGAGGGAAAATAATCACCAAAATGTACATGATTACATGTCATCATGTGAAGGTCAGTGTTGTGTGGAGAGTTGGTGTATAACTGTACTACAGTAGTACTAGATGGAAGTAGTTAACTCTCTTTCATATTATATTACTGAGTACTGTAGTAATAACTCTTCAATTTAAAAAAAATTCTATGTTTTTCTAATCATGTCTCTGTTTGTACTCTTCTATTTTTAGTAACATTACATCATAAGAAAAGGTTCCTTCAGAAATGGGAAATATCTCGTGAATTGGTCAAATCTGAATCCATTCCCTCACCACCGCCATCAACAACAAGCACTCATACACTCTCTGATATCACATCTTCCACAATCACATCACTTTCCATCACAACAGGGAGTAACACAGCAACTACATTATCTGAAGTTGTATCACCATCTAATACCAGTACAAACTCACCTGTTCCTGAAACTGAGTGTGTTACCCAGAAAGTTGTTCCAAGTGACACAAAAGCAGTACCCAGTTTAAAAGAGTTATCAATTTCATCATCTCCATTGTTTGATGATTTTTCAGATGACGATGAATTTGGAGATGAGCCCTCAACAAGAGATGTAACAGCTGAAGATAAATTATTGCATCATACAGAGAGAGAACAGAGACACAAGAAAAGATCTCATTCAATGGAACCTATTACATTATCATCAACAGTAAGTATAATGGAGCCTGTTACACCCGACAATTCTATAGTTAGTGATAGCCCTCACATCAAGGACTCAGACCCAGACTTTGATAATGTAAATATGCAACACAACATATCAGAAGTTTCAGATTCTTCTGATTGTAAGCCTGAAAATGTTGACATGTCAATAAGTTTTGTTGGACAGGATAGTCCTGTTAGCAAAACTGGTTTGACTAGTTCTCCAAATAAGAGTGAAGACAACCCTGATAAGGGTGAAGTAGCAAGAGAAGAACTTGATACCATATCCATGGCAACAGAGGAGGCAACTGAAGAAAAGAAAGAGGATTCAGTTGAAATGGAATTATCATCAACTCCGCCACCTTCCCCTTTTGATCCTCAAGAATCTATGGAGGTAAATGAGGGGGAACCACGCCCTCTCATTGAACATGAGAATTCATCTCCTGTAGTGTCGTCAGAGCCCTTTTTCGATCAAGGAAGATTTGATGACGAGAGAGAAGGCCTCAAGCAGACAACATCGAAACGTAAAATGTCTTTGTTTGAATATCGTAACAGGACTCGAAAACCAACTGATCATGTTCGTAAAACTGCAATCATTCATGACCATCCTTCGCCTCCTCCCATCCCCTCGTCTATTTCCTCTCTACCTCTTCCCACAATTACAACTACATTACCTTCTACATCACCAAGTATCTCCTTTCTCTCATTTAGTTCTAGTTTTCTCAGTGGCTCCTCTAGAAAACAAAATACTCTACCTTCATCAGGTAAGAGAATAAAATAGAAATTATCTTCACTTCTTTTGTTATGAGAATTGAGTGAGATACTTTGGTCTCCAGGTTCTCCCTCTCAAGGTGGTAATTCTGGTGGTACATCAGCTGTTGAAGGAGGAGGTCCTCAGTTCGAACCAGTTAGTCCTGATGAAGAAGATGGTCCTACATTATCTGGTGAAGAAACCAATAGTAGGTTTAAATATTATGAATACAGTTGTACACCAGGTTTTTTATCATCAGTTTTAAAATAATGGTTATGTTATTCAGTAACATTATTTATGGAAGTAGCTATATTTTTGTGTCCTTCAATTGAACTACATTTTTTCTAGCAGTTTCCAGTAGAAGTAACATTTCTGTTGCTTCAACTCAGTCTTCCTCTATACCATCTTCTCTCCCTCTTCCCACATCATCAACTGACAATGTCATGTCTTCTGCTCCCTCACCTGCTTATGCATTACCTCTAACATCAACTACTATGGCACCCTCAGCCCAGTTCCTATGGACTGGACCCCAGCCTAAGGATATGTCACATGATCCTAGAAGAGGTCAGCGATGAAAAACACAGCTATAGCATAAATATTCAATTCTCATTACCACATGTTAAGGGCTTTTTGATTATAACTTGAAGAATCCTCTTTTGTGTTGTATGAAAGCATGTCACCTATGACCACAGAGTGTTCCAAACACTCACTAAACATGAGACAAACTTTTCTAAACATATCTTGAGCATGAACCTACATGAGTTAAATACCGTAGACAATGATGTTTGGAAAACTACTAGTTATACATATATGTTATGTTATGAGTATTTTGTGTTTCAATTTTTCTATTTCTAGTTCATACTCAACCTCCTTCCGAACTGTATTCTCTTCATCCTCAAGTACATCCTCCACCTCAATCAGCACCTCAAGAAATTATTCGTCCTCATTTTCATCCCCCTTATCCTCCCATGCTGCACCCTCCTCCTCCTCCTCCCCACCAAATTATGCCTCACTCAGCACCTGATTTTATGAGACCACCTCGTCCTACTGGGAGTGGGTTTATGCCACGTTCCCAGGTACCACGCCCACCTATGCTCCACCCACCTGGTCTCGGTCCTCATCATGCTAGTAATAATTATTACTAATAGGATTAAATTTAGGTGATCTTTTATGGAATAGGTTCCTAGAATATTGACTGACTATTGAATCTTTTGGTTTCAATGAAATCTCTTATCCTTCTGTTGTCCTCAAGCACAATGATTTGCTCTTTAATCTTTACACATTTTCATTCTATTTCTGATGCTGTGTTTTCTTTTGTATTATATTTGAACAAAACCAATGTGCTCAAAACAATAGATGCTAAAGTACCATAATTAATAATTACCGGTAATTATAATTATTGCCACACCTTTTATTAGCAATCGTTGCTTAGTGACATATACATGACAAGGAAGCCTGTACTTCCTATTGTAACAATAAAAGCGCTAAACAATTTTTTACAAGTTACATTTCTTACACTTTGAGCAAAAAGTGGGAAATTCACTAGTCCTTTTAGAATAGTAATATAATATTTAAAGTTCCCAATTGTTATTACTTCTCTCCGAAGGTGAATATCATCATCCTTCTCTCTAGTGACTTATCTGCAGTGTAAATAAATTCACACTGTGTGACATCTCGTGTTGCTCACATCGCTGTAAAAGGTAAAGGCGTTACCAATAACATTGTAGAATACTTTGCAGTCTAACTAAAGCTTCAAATTTGTGCCTGGCTGTGGTAAATATTGGAGCAAGTGGTTATAAACTCTCATTGCATCATTTTATATAGTAAGTTAGAATATATTGTGTTGTATCCTTCATCTAGACTAGATAATGAAATATCTATTCCATTTCTTTATTGCTATTTATCCACTTTCCCTGACCATTTCATTGTTTACCATCCATCTTTTCATTTTTTAGCACATTGTGTATATGATGGTAAAAGACATCATGTTGATAAAATCTTCAAAAATATTACTACTTGCTCATTTCCTGCTCCTCATACAACCTGACTCAGGTCAGTATATTTGATATACTGTTCTCACACAAGACTAAATCTGTTTGTGCCTTGTACCAGGCTCACTTGAAATTTAGTATAACGCTTTAGTCAAAAGAGATGGTGTCTCTAGATCTACAAATTATATCACTTATAATCAATCACAGTACTTGTTGTGTTTAAAAGCATACACTAATATTTGTTATAAACATGTTTTTCATAGCCTAAAAGATGATTATACAAGTTACTAGAACATCAAACACCAGCCTACATATAAACACAGTGCCAACGTAACATATAAAGGACCTTTATTATGGTTTTTGTTTCAATGACTAAATCTATATCTGTGTAGTGTCCACTATTTATGGACTAAAGTGATAGTAATATACTATATATAATTATGTATGTTTATTCAACTACTATAATGGATCTAACAGTTAATTATACATTGTGACCAAATTGGGTATAGTATACACTAGAATAGTAAATAAATTATAATGTCTTATTAGTAAGCAACACACCTAACCCCCTCTCTCTCTCTCTCTCTCTCTCTCTCTCTCTCTCTCTCAGGTCTCTCTCAGTCTCTTCCACAGTTCTCATTACATCCATCCAATATTATTACTACTGAAGGGAGTACTGTAACACTAAGTTGTATATTAAATACTACTGAAAATGTCACATATAAATGGGTTGTTAATGGTTCTATGTTAATATCACCTAATGGTAGCTATTCAGTTGGACAAGGAGGTCAATCTCTAACTATCTCCAGTATTACATTTAATATGGAGGGTAATTATAGCTGTCTTGTTAGTAATGGTAACTGGACTCTTACTTCAAAGTATGCTACAGTCAGACTACAGTATTTTAGTTCAAATTCAGATGGAGGATCTACTACTATCACAGTAAAAAGAAATGATTACGTTGTGATTGACTGTATACCAAATTATGAGAGCTACCCTGAGCCAGTTACTTCTGACTTTATTTGGATTATTGCTCGTAGTTCAATTGGAAATGATTTTGAGAACTCCAAAAACAATGTTGATATGGGAAGTAATGGAAATCTTTACTTAAGAAGAGTTGTAAGAGAAGAAGAATATGAATGCAGATTGTCAATTGATTCTAAAACTATTAAGCACACCACAACTGTCAACATTACTGGACTTACTGATCCTCCTCCTGGTCCAGTAATTATAACTCAGCCACAAAGTGTTATCGTTAATACTGGAGATCGTGTAATTATGAATTGTATTGCTGCAGGAACGTAAGTATATAAACTGTACTGATTGTAACCTTATATTTAATAATAATAATATTGTATTCTCTAGTCCTAATCCTACTATTAGTTGGTCTAAACCTAATGGTAGCAATGCTATAGTTAGTAACTCTCGCAATTTTGAACTCCGGATAGATAATGTAGGACCTAATAATGTAGGAAACTACTCTTGTAATGCCACTGGAGTTGGAAGTTCATCAATTGCTTCAGTTAACATAAGAGGTAACACAGTATAACACATATTATGTATGTGCATTTGACATTCTTCCTTTTTTCAGCTCCCCCATCACTAACTACACTACCTCCCCCCTCCATCACTGTCACTTGGGGTGAAAATTTCATCCTCAATTGTTCTGCTAATGGCTCTGATCTTGTATGGGCGTGGTTTCATAATGGAATATGGATATCTTCTGGTTCTAGTATAACCATTGAAAATGCTGGTCTATCTGCTACTGGTGCATATCAATGCTTTGTCAGTAATCTGGCTGGGAATGTTAGTACAGCAACATTTGTACAAGTACAGAGTAAGTCACTTCAGGCTACATGATATTTATACATGTACATATATCCATTACATCTATATGTATTCATGTAGAGTTTTAACTATTAACTACATATTCAAAACATGTGGGTTTTCATGTAAAAGTACATGTGGTCTACTAGTTCAAAAGTGGGATACCATGTAAAAAAACATGTATTTAATTGACATTACACATGTTAATTCATTCTTTACCATTTGTTTGTTTGTTTAGCTATCCCTCCAACTTTCACACCTAATGGTAGTCTCTCAGATCAACTGGCATTCTCAGGAAGACAGCATACTCTTGTATGTGAAGCTATTGGAGCTCCAATGCCAACATACCAATGGAAGAAGGATGGTACTCCACTTGGTCCTGGTAATATAGATTTTGATATTAGTACTCCTGGGCAGCTGATATTAAAGTCTGTCAATGCATTACTTCAAGGAAGCTACACATGTGTAGCAAAATCTAGTATTGATCAGATTATGATTGGAGAATCTAACACCACAGCTCATCTTACTGTAGTTGGTAAGTCAAAAGTAGTTAATATTGTGTTGAGATCTTCTCCTTCCTTTTCTCAGATCCTACCTCAATCACTTCCAGTCATTTGTCTTCTGTCTCTATTTTTGTGGGTGAATCATTTACTCTTAATTGCTCAGCTGGACATGATACTAAGAGGACAACAATTGAAATAAAATGGATACATAATGGAGAGGTTATTAATAGTACAAGTCATACTGTATTGAAATCCAATGGACAGGTAATATAGAATGGACATATGAATGGAAGGATGGATGGATAGACAAGTGGGTGGATAGAATCATAGTATTTGTCTTGTTTTTTCAGACTGATCTTAGTCTCACTGTTAACAATGCTACAACTACAGATCAGGGACAATATCAATGTATTATTCACACAACATTAATTAATAATTCACATCTTATAACACCTATTATCAACTCCATCATCACTTATGTCAACATCACAAGTATGTTCCTCATTTAGTTAGTGTTAATAATAATTATTCATTTATAGCTGCTCCAGTCAAACCAGTTATTACTGAGTTAAGAACACTGACTTCAAATATTATAGAAGTTAACTGGAAATATGAAGGTTTCCCTGGTAACCTCAAGTCTTTTAAAATTGATACGCAGGTACATCTCTTTCTTCATCTGTCTATTTATCCATCCATTCATCTATCCATCCATTCATCTATCCTTCCATTCATCTATCCATCCATTCATCCATCCATCCATCTATCCATTCATCTATCCATCCATTCATCTATCCTTCCATTTATCCATCCATCTATTCATTAATCCAGGCTGGTTCTGGAGTCAATCCGGATAGTTGGGTTACACAGATCACTGTAACTGGTTTCAGTTCTACACGTAAAAATATCACTAACCTCAGACCTTACACTCATTACTGGGTGAGAGTGGTAGCTGTACTAAAGAATGGACAAGAAGTTGATAGTCAAACTTATGAATCCTCAAGAACTAAAGAAGATGGTAAGAAAGAAAGAAATTACCTAATATACTAAAGTTAACAAAATTATATTTTAATATAACTCCTTCTATAGTACCATCAGCAGCACCTTCAAATGTCAATGCTATAACTCGCTCTAGGACATCACTATCTCTCCATTGGGAGGTACTCACTACCTAGTAATGCATATTATATTAACTCTTGTATTAGGCTGTAGAAGAGTCATCCCGTAATGGTATCCTTATTGACTATACTGTACGTTACTGGACCAACTCATCACGAGGAGGTGTAATCACTTATTATAATGTTTCTGTGGGATCTAATACGACAAGTTATGGTCTCACTAGTCTTCAAGCTGGTACTACATACTATATTGCAATAGCTGCCCACACCAGACCAGGAATAGGACCCTTTTCTGCACCAATTATAGGAGCCACTGACCCAACTAGTAAGAGCACTGTCCATCTAGTTACCATCCATTCAGTTCAATTTGTATACCATCCATTCATTCATTGAAGTATCTATTCATCTATTTTCTAGTTGGGGGTACTGATAATCAGTCATCAAAACCAGTCTATGAAAGGGTGTGGTTCATCTTTACTTTATCAGTTATTGGTCTAGCAATATTAGTAGTCATTGTAGGTACAATAGCTGCAATACGTTGGAGCAAAAAGAGAAAGGGGCACAAATATCCAGGTATATCTTCAAGAGAATGTAATGATTACTTAAGGTTTTTTTTAATTATGCAGTTCGTAACAGTTTCATTGGAGAAGATGGTGGCAGTTTTAGTGATGATGTTATAGCTTATTATGAGAACAGGAAAAAAGTGGAACCAATGTAGGACAAAATACAAAATCGTACAACAGTCATTAATGTCATTATAGGTATACTGATGGAGGGGACTCTGAGAGTTCACAAGCTACTTTTCAACCTAGTTTCTCGCATGCTACATACGCCTCTTCAAATGATGGCTCAATACGTTTAGGCATACCAGCTCCACCCTCTTACATTAATCCTCCATCATTTGAGGACACTTTAAAAGCAAGGTAAAGCAATGATCAATACATGCATTTAACATTTACTTTTCATTGGCTAGAATGAATCGACGTCGGTCAGCTAGCATGTCCTTGTTAGAAAAAGCAGAGCATTTACAATTGAATGGATCAGGATGGAGCATAGGACATGATCCCAAATCAGGTACTACATCAACAATACAACTCTAAACATGTACATGTATGTATTATGTACCTATGTTCTCTATAGCATTTCATTCCACTGGTTTTATGCGAGATGATAACACAGACTCAGGCTCAATTGATAAAGCACGTTTACAGGGACTAGATGATGACATTAGTGGTAATAGCAACGACAGTGGACTCCATTCACGAGACTTTTCTAGTAAGAGTGGTACATTGTCCAGTTTTGTGTGAGATAAAGTAACAATTAAACAATCAGATCCAGTCACTTTCAAAACAGAGCTTGATTTTTTTATTACAAATGCACATATTAATACAAGGCAATCCCACTGTTAATATACATAACCTTAATAAAGATGGCTATCTTTAATTATTATACATGATTACAGGGACACAGTATACTAAATGTGTATGACAATATTATTTTAACATCATATTTTTAAAGTCATTTTATTATGCTGCTTATTAAAACTTTTAGAAATAATTTGTTGTTTTTAGTGCATGATATAATAATGTAACATAATACATATACTGTAAGGACAATATGAATTTAGTTTTTCCCTCGAGGTTTGTATGTCCTGAGAGCAAAGTAATTTTAGACTAAAAGCTATCAATAGGATGTCTCCTTCAATGCATTTACAATATAAATCTCAAACTCAAAGCAGTAAACAACAACTGAAATATAGCTAGAATTATAATTAAACTAACTAAAATAATAAGGGGTTTAAAATGGTCTAATATGTCTGATATATAATTTATTACTACTGGTCTTTCTTGTCATCCTCATTGGATGCATTCTAGTGTGTGTATGAAAGAGAGAGAGAGAGAGAGCTCGTTACTATTATACTATAGTAATAACAAGTTACCAGTAGAAGTTGATGCTCTTCTGACAACCTATCATACTCAGCTCTCAAGGAGTCAGCTTGTTTCCTCATAGTATCACGATCAGCCAGAACATGTTTCACCTCTAGCAAAGACACAATTGAAATAAATAAATAAGAAATCAAGATACAGATATTGTTCAAGTCTACATTGATTGTGCTGGTAGCTGTTTGTAATGTAACATGTTGTAATAGTACCTTTCTCTAACTCAGTAATACGAGTGAGATATTTCTCTTTTTCCTCTTCACGTGTTTCCTTTGATTTCTAAAAAGAAACAAACATTTTTGTTAGAGATAATGTCATATGTTTTACTTACATCAGGTTTGTCATCGTTAGTGGCTTCATCTAAACGCCTTTGAAGTTCTCTGCTAATTCCTTGTGCTTGAGAGAGAACTGCTTGGTGGTTAGCTTCTAGTCCTGCTCTCTCATAGAGAAGAACTACCAATCGATAGATGACACTATGAAATGGATAAAAAAAATTGTTAATAGATGAATACCACAGACTGTTCTGTACTTACAACATTAAAAACAATGACATCCCTGTGATGTAAAAGTTACGCTGTCCACGACATTGTTTGAGACGAAGATCTAATTTGGTGTCCAGAGTGAGATCAGGTTTCTCAAATGAAGAATCAGGATACTTCATCATAGTACGTACGGAATCTAAAATGTATTATGCACTGATAGTATTGATATTTAATAAAGCAACTAACCTACAAAGAGTACCACTAGTATAAGCAATACTGAATAAAACAGACTCTTCCATATTGGTTTTAAACTTGAGAACAACCTTATGTTAAATATTGACTTCCATCTAAAACAATGCAAACAAAATATAGACATAATATATTACAAAACTCTATTCATTTATACATTGTGTTTAAAAGTAACGCTAATAGCTCAAGTCATAATCATTGTATTATTAAGACATGAGTTATGTCAGGGTGTGGTATAATTTCCGTGTTGTTCATAATACACAACAGGATGTGGATAAAATCAATTGGTTTATGTTTATTGTGAGTAATAGACAAAGGGCTATAATCAGTAATTATGTTTATACAATGATTATATCAAATACTTAACACTCACTACCAGATGTACTAGATGTACTAATTTAATGAGATCTTATGTAAGCAAGGTAAGGGCAGAGTGCTTTTTCATGCCAACAATTAGGGGGAGGGCTTACGTTGAAGGCCTCAGAATGGGTAGAATAAGAATCAGTGTTATAAACAACTGCACATAGAGGGATATTGCCACTGCTTGCCACTGGAGACTCATAGTTGCGAACAAAAGAGATACCGTATTACTTTGGACTCTAATTATTTAGGATAATAGCGAAAAATAAAATTATTGTTACCATAGCAACTAACAAGTGAATTATCATAATGGAAGATGGTATCCATCATCATCTATCCACTTACCATCCGCCAACAGAAGAGCAAGTCCAGCATTACCATCAACGTAACTTTGTTCCTTCTCACCTCTATCGTGTTGGAGTCAAATTATTTCGTAAGAAGGCACCAGTGAGACAAAGAGTGATTGACACCTCATCATGTTGGGTTCCTTCAGCAAGTCGTCAAGTACCACATCCTATAATGGCTACAAGAATTGATAAACTAAAAAATGTTGAACATGTGACACAAAGTCAGAACAAAAGTGAAGCCTCGTCCCATCTAGAGTACAAATCTTGGCTAGCACAAAGACAAGAGATGAGAAAGAATCTGGAGTCTATGGGGGCTCGTGAACAATGGCTGACAACTAAAGAGTGCACACCTATTGAGGCTACCTTGTTAGTTCGACTTAGAGAAGAAAGAAGATTAAGAAATAGAGTGAAAACTCCACCAACACCAACTGAGGTATGTCTTGGATGGATGGACAAAGAAATGATGTGAATACTATGATATATATGTAATAATGTGATGTATTTATGCTACCACAGACATCTGATAGTGATGATGAAGAGCTCAGTCCTGCAGAATTAAAGAGGCTTAGACTCAGAGAGAGAAGACAACTACTTAAAGATGTCCGATGTCTTGAAAAATTCCTTACTCTCAGTCGAAATCGATTGGCTGGGTTTCTACTTCCTTATGATACCAAGAAAAACTACTTAATACCTACTGATATAATACTAGAATGTCTAGAGAGATTGAGAACACCTGTTAATGGACAGATTGTTGGAATTCTCTGTGAAGTGTTAGAGAAAGAAACAGCAAAGGAACATCTCATAGACTATCGATGGTTATTCAAGACAGGGTTGGTTGAAATGGTTGAGAAGTACCTTCAAGAGATGGATGAATTACAAAAGAGTGAAATAGCAATGCCATTATTGGTTACCAATGGTAACAGTCAAAATATGGAGTCCTCTCTTTTGATATCTCCCAGTGGTGTTACATCTACAATAAGTACATTAGGAGGTTGTTATGGAGAGTTGGCAGAGGAAGTTAAAAAAGTTGCTCAGAAACAGTTTATATCTTTGTTGGAGTACTGTCAACTCCATAATATTGTATTAGATAAAGCATTAGCTGAAAAAGGTACAGTAATTCATGTCCTTAACCTTTCTAACATTATGTTTATTTTATTACTAATTGTTTAGTATTACTAATTATCCTTTCTAGCTCTTTTGCTACCACCAGACAGAACCAGAGAACAATGCCTACAGCATTTACGTCAACCAGGAACTGACTTACCCTCAAAAAAAATTGTTGAGCCACTAACACAAAATACAGAAGAAGATGATGACATTGACTTATATTCTATTTATGGGTGGCAGTACAAACAATTACGAGGACCTTTACGTCCTAAGTTGATACGTCTATCAACTGGCTTTGCCAGAGTGAAAGCCAAAACAAATAGTTGGCTGACATATGATGAGTTCCAAGAGCTCACTAAGTAAGTAAGGCTTTTTGTGATGAGAAACACATACAAGTTCCAATTATGATTGGAGTTTTTCTAGACGAAACATAAACATGTTCATACAGCAAATTGTTTGTTCTTTTATCTCTTATATAGGGACATTCAATCGCGCCCAGGTTTTAACTACAAATATCATGGTCTCCCTAGCAACAGTGCCTTTTGGCCTGGAGCACTTCAAGACAAACTACGACTCTATTTACCACACGAAACACTGGAAACAAAACCTTACTCTCTCTACAATCTCTTTCAACCAGTACACCATCCCAAAGTATATAACTATTCAAGTACATCACCATCAACCAAAGGTATTTTATGGCCAGAAAATGAATCTGGATATGTACAGTTAGGTAGTTCACTAGCTAGAACTAGAAAAACGTATATATTGTAATAATAATAATTTTTATAATTATAATAAACCAAACATAACAATTTTATAAAGTGTACATGTTAACCATTGATGGTAGTTATTAACGAGGATTACAAACAATAGATTTTAACCTATCCTCTTTTAAATAATCTTGGTATCTATCTCGGCACTGATTCTCAATTCCAATCCATTGACAAACCATAAGAAAATCTACTGGATCAAGTCGTGCAGCTACATTATAGTTTCCTTGGAGTTTAGCTTCAGGTTCAGTGTCTCTATTACCAGAGAGAACACCAATGACACGCCTCTCTTGTTTTCCAGTTTGCTTATTATAATCCCATGTATACAAAGCAGCTCCAGATGAGCCATGCCAAGCGTCTCCTTCAAAATACAACAAATGTGGTGTTTCTGTTTTAATTTTTGTAGACATAAGCCACATGGCATCTTTTGGTTTGTCATCTGGAAAGCTTACATAGTCAACATCTGATCCTACACCGTGTAAAGTCTTTTGATTGTTACAAAACATCCCGCTGAGACCAGGTGGAATGAAGTGTCTTGTACGGCCTAGCTTTTCTGATAATTCAAGTACCGAAAAGTCATAATCTGCCCAGTCATTGTATTCATGTTGACCAGTGTACGTGTGGTTTCTCCATTTAGCAGGAACAAAAAATCGCTTGACAAAAGTCCATTTTGTACGGCCATCATCCATCAGATAACCTACTCTTAAAAATAATCGAGCAGAGAGAAGATAAGTACGTCCATTATGAACACAATGTGAAGCAGCCAAGACATGTTTCTCTGAGACTAAGATTCCAGAACATCCTGTAGAAATTCGTACAATTGCATTATATGGTTCATGGGAGCCATCAGTGGCTGGATCAATTCGTACACGATCATCTGTCCCATAGATCTTTCGTCTTTGTCGTATGTTCTCTAAATGGTGTACAGTATTTGAAGTTTCGGCGTATTCTCTAGGTATATCCAATAACATTGTCTCTCTGTCTATTCTTCCAGTACCAACCCATACGCTCTCCCATGTAATATGATGTTGGTATGGTAATTCATTCTCTGCTACTTCTTCACATACTGAAATATCCAATAGAAAGATACTATAAAAGATCAATAAACAAAGAATCCCTTTCGTCTTTGCCATAGTCGAATCAGGCTCAGCAGTAAGCAATTCTCTTCATCAGCCTTCTTTTTGTTTCAGCGCCGCCTCGCGCTTGAGCGTGTTACAGCGACCACGCCCATATTCGGCGGTAATGTTATTATCAATGTTCAGAAACAAAAAATAGCAGTTCAATTAATTATTGTCCTCTATAAACAGGCTTTCTTTTTTCAGCAAATGCCTTCAATCCTTCAACACGATCTTCAGTCCGAACAATCTATGCACAAATAGATAGTACAGTAGAGTCAAAGGGTGTAGCTACTCACTTGAGCATAGCATGCTTCTTCAATCTTTAATCCTGTAGCAAGATCTGTCTACACATAGCAGAAATGTAAATAATAATAATAGAAAAAACAAAACTTACCTGCATTCCATAGTTAATGGCTCTTTTAGCTGCAGTAATAGCTATAGGTCCCTACGATATAATAACAAACATATTTATTACATTTTCTTGAATTGATTTACTTTAGTAGAGATTTCCCTAGCAATCTCTAGAGCTTTAAGATATGCTGCATTGCCATCAGAATTCTGTTCTACAGCCTGCTCTACAAGACCAATCTCAGCAGCTTCAGTACCTGTAAGCACTTTAGCTGTAAAGATCAACTCCTTTGCTTTGCCAATACCAATTAGTCTGGGCAACCGCTGTGTGCCACCTGTTTAGTGTGCATGTTTGTATGCGTGTATGAGAGAGAAAGATACTTAAATAGTTTTGAGAGGTATTTTTCAGACAATAACAATCATTATTAATCTAAAGAGATAATTATTTATTTTATTATTTGCTTTTTAATGTGCTAATAAAATTTCCCAGTCTTCCTTGTACAGAGGGTTTCAAAATAAAGTTAACAAATTTCTCAGCGTCTTCATCTTTCTGCTTCTTTAAATGTTGTATTAATTCTTGCCGAAGAGATTGTTTCATAAAGACTCGTGCATCAAAGGAGCTTTCCATAAAAGGCAAAAGTGACTCAGCACTATAAGTAATCAAATCATTTCCATCATAAATCTCGTCCACTAGTTTAATATCAAAAGCTTCTGTAGGAGAAAAGATCTTTCCTTGAGAGAGCATTAGTTCTGTCTGTCTTTGACCAATAATTTCTCTGATGTTACTCTGAAACCAAGGTGGTGCAATCACTCCTATTTTAGCGGCGGTCACTCCAATACCATAGTGACCTGGTACTGCAATTCTGTAGTCAGATGCCACAGCAATAACAGTGCCACCTGCTAAGCAGTGACCATTTATTGCCACTGCTATTGGAAGTTTAGATGAATAGAGATGGAACCAACAATCTTGAACTAGGGTCCAAAAAGCACACAATCTTTTTTCATCTGTTTTATAAAGTTCATTGAGTTCAAGTCCTGCTGAAAAGGTGGCCGGTAGAGATGAAGCAATTACTATTCCTTGAATACTTGCTGAATTTGAGATTTCTTGGAGTGTTCTGTTAAATGAAGTTAATAGTGCTGTGTTGAGACTGTTAACAGGAGAATTATTTAATTTCATTATAGCAACAGTATGACTAGCTGGACCAACTTGTTTATACTCCATATCAACAACACTTCTTTGATTAGTTGACATTGTTCTAATAATAGTACTGGTAGGAAAATAAGATCTACTACACAGAAATCTATACATCTTCACAGGTGATCAATCAATCGAGAGGTGTGGCTAAAATAAAGCGTGACGTCATAATTATCTACCCAATAAAATTGCAGTATACGAAAATGCACGCATTAAGAGACGGTAACAAGCTGTCATCGCTTTAAATTTGAAGTTTTTTAATGGTTCCAAAAGAAGTCAGAATGGACCAATTGAATACACTAGCTTCCATTTGCGAGTCAGCACAAAGAATGCCAATAAGTAACGCATCCCAAGACAACAATCCTCAAGAATTAAGTCAACAATTTACAACAAACTCTCCTGTTCACTATCTCACCCAGCAAACTATAGCAAGTCAAATATACCAACAACTAAGTAGTTGTCCCACACCTACCAGCTTCGCTCCTTGTCAAATGCTATACCCAACTCCTCCAGTGACCCCAAACTCCTTTCAACAATCATCTCAAGCAGCTGCAGCCAGTACTACCATAGATGCAGTAAACTTTTTTGATACAAGCTATCCTGAATTCACTTCAGGCTATTTTATTAAACAAAACAATCCAGTATTGCGAAACATTGTCAGTCATACTGCATATATGCAATTCTTAGATGATACTTGGCCTGAGAAATGTGCACGTCGAGGTAGTGCTGTAATTCGAGCATCATTATATTCTCAAATAGCTAACTCACTCAAAGGTGGTGTATCAACTGCTCGCTTTCGGTATTGGATACGCAAGATTGGGTTCTTTCTGATCGAGAAGAAACAGCCAAATGGTGACTTCATAGCCTGTATCGCTGTACCCATTAACCCAAAGCAAGCAAAGCAAAGTTGTCAATGCAGCAAAAGTGAATACAAACCATATCGACTAGTGGCAAGACTGGAAGACTTTGCATATCTTATTGGCGAATATCATAATGATAAAAAAGGTCATTATGGTATTAGAAAAACATACCAATTGGTAAGAGATCATTTATCAAAGTTAATGCATTAATTTATACCTTCTCTTCTTCGAAGATCCAACAAGACTTTGCTTATCTGCCTAGAGCTGCAGTAGCTAAATATGTTCAACTGTGTGACATTTGCTCAATGCGTGGAAAAAGGTCAAATAATAAGAGAAAAGTAAACGTGCACATGGATAGCCACAATCCTGCATCTGAAGTCCTACAGTCATCATCCACCATATTGGAAAATAGTTTAAAACCTCCATCATACAAGGAGGAAGATGATACATTATGTTTAATTCAAGAGACCCCTATGCCTCCATCACCAGAAGAAGAGATTGAAATCACAACAGATTCATTAACAGTATCCAGATCTAGAAGTTGTTCTGAGGAAAAATTTGAGCCAAATTCACCAGCATTAATATTGAGTTCAATTTCACAGAGTTCATTCACTGATAGTCTATCTACAACTTCAGAAAACTCAGACATACATTTAAAAGACTCATCTACAACTCAAACATCTGAAAGTCTGCAAGCTTCAACTACTCCTCTACAAGATGAATGCGGTTGTTTACAAGCTCCAACTAAATCTGCAAGTACATCTCCTACAGAGTTATCTGAAAGTGTTCATATGTCTATGAAACAAATATTAGACAAAGTAAGCTGGGAAGACCTGCTGAAATTGTATTCTGAAGCAACTCAAATGGCTCCAAGGTTTTAACTCAACTCTAAAGTCCTATTAAAACTCACTCTGACAAGATTATAATTTATTTATTTTATTATAGTACAAATTGTAGTATAGATTCCAGAGTATTTTAGTTGTATATATTATCATCACTCTAACTCTACCAAGGGTGTTTAAATTATACAAGAATAACAATAGTTCTTATGTCTTACCTCCACCAGGAATAATTGCCAGGCGTGTTTCGACAAGTCCCATTTTAGTATCTTTAGCTAAACACAAAAGATAATACATATACTAAACAACTAGCTATAATATAATTCTTGGCTGCGAGGTACATAACTAATGCTCACATGTTATTAGAGTACAATAATTCCTCTGTTCATACAAGTACTACTAGTGTTCATTGTATATTACCTGCTATTCTCAAATCACAAGCCAATGCTATTTCTAGTCCACCTCCAAATGCCAAACCATCCATAGCAGCTAGTATTGGTACTGGTAGATCTGTAAATGATAATGTAAGTGCTCGAAAATTTGCCACCATTTTAGGTACATCACTCTCTGGTATGTTAGCTCGCTCCTTTAGATCAGCACCTACAACATAATAATAAACACATCAGCAATATAGAAACTTTAGGGAATTCCCCTTAAATGAGCTATTTCACATTATAATTAAATTCAGTACATTACTTGTACTTACCAGCACAAAACACTCCAGGAACATCACTTTTCAAAATAAGACTACGAACATCTTTGCTGTCTCTCACAAAATTCACACACTCTTCTAACTAATAAGACATTATAATTATATATAATATGTACTTTGAAACAGAAACTGATTTTACTTTAATACGAAAGTTGCGTGAGATTGAATTCATTGCTTTAGGCCTGTTTAAGGTAAACACACATACTCCTACCGTAAATAATTAAAGGATTGATATTATCTGAGATATGAGATTAACTGTGTGACCTTTATTTTCACCCTCTAACATTTCTGTTCGAAATTCATTATCCTCAGCTGTTGAATACGAGCTCACCAGTCTCCATATTGTCTGCAAACTTGAAAGTCTTCTATGAGTAACTCGAGTGATGAAAGCCATTTTTAGCCCTTATTATTTAATTTAACCCTTTAACAGTAGCATTAATAGGGGTTAATTAAACCAGACGATTGTAGCTCAATTCAATACATTGATGCACAGACATCTGTTCAAGTGGAGTGTTGTAGTCATGGCAGCCTGCTACTCTCTATAGCCTACTATTATTGGTACTGAAAGAAATAAGTTTCTCTCATTAGTAACTTGTTATACTATAGGGTATGGCTGTTTTGTGTTTATGAGTGCTTTAATTAAAGAGATGTTAAAGTGATCACAATGTCATTATGATGTCATCATGTAAGTATTGTATTAGGGCTGTGGCCAGTACAAAAGTCGTACAAAAATTAGTTGATAAAATTGTTCAATTAACCTCATTTTTAAAAACAAACAAAGAGGATCTAGTGTCCTCTTTCCTCTCCAATTCTCATACTTGTAGTATTCCTACTCCAGTTAAATTCCAGCCACCATCAGTTAATGATTCCAACATTAAGGATTGATACCTAAAGTTCTACCAGTGACATTAGCTACACCTAAATATGGAAGTTAAATGGACAAATATTAAAGACAAAATTAAATATTGAGGTAATTATATATTTACTATTGTACTTCATTATAATATTAACTTAGGAAATACTTAAGAACTGTAACAATATATATAATTCCACGAAGACATTAAAGACAGGTATTGTTGCTATGGTGACATATGTGCTGTTGCTTTTTTGATAGATTTAAATGATTCAATGGGATTTGTGATTTCATGAATTATTTTGCTTAGAAATTTGCTGATTATGCATAAACAATGATTATTAATTAAATATCTGATAGATTTTTAAAATAAATGACACTTTGTGATAAATACTATGAACAAGAGATTCACATTTAACACAGTAAAATGTCTAAATGGAAAATCTGTAAGTTTCATTCAAAATATAAGGTGTATCAATAAAACTTAATTGGAATTGAAATGGGTACTTGAAATGAGTTTTTTCAAAGCTAGTACTGGCAGATCTGAGTCCATACAACTAGTAGAATACAACATAATAGCTATCTCCTATATACATACACTAGTTTCGCTAATTCATTATTTGTTACACATATTGTAACAAAAATGACTTGAGACCACTAAACTTACTAGTTTGGCAGTTACATTGTATCCTATATCATATATAGATATTGCCTTACAAATATAGTTCTTTCCAGTAACAACTTGTAGATTAATTAATTATTTGTTAATCAATTAAATCAGATCAATTAAAAATCAATTAATGTTGGTCACGCAAGTGTTGGTGCCCCGAAAAATTTGTCACAAGTTTTTGATGACTGGTTGTCAAATTGAAGCATGACAGAATCTTTTGGTGGTATAAAGGGTACGCCATTTCGCGAACTTTTTAGTAAAAGGTGAGTTATGTCTCCATCCATTCCATCCATCCATCCATTTTAGAGTTGTCACAAATACTCTCTCTCTCTCTCTCTCCCTCTATGTTCTACATCGTCGTTGGATCATCTCGTACTTCGTTGGATCGACTCGCCCCTCTCGTCGCTGGATCATCTTTTTATTTCAGTTTTGTCATCTTTTTCTGTTTCTTTTCTTTTTTTATTTTCATTTTTTATTCTTTTTATTTTTTTATTTTTATTTTTTAATTTTTGTAAAGTCAGTTCACTAATTGATTTCTTCTCTCTCTTCAGGACTCAACTTTGACTGATCTCTGATGTTCTTGACTGTTCTCTGATGTTTCTTTGACTGTTCTTCTCTGATGTTCTTTGACTGTTCTGGTGTCTGATGTTGTTGACTGTTCTGATGTTCTCTGGATGTAAAAGATGAGTCGCTCTCCATGTCATGGACTCTTTCCTGTCTTCCTTCAAGCCTTCTTTCCTCTTCTTTTTATTTTTATTTTAATTTTTTTTTGGGCCTCCAGCCCATACACCATACACACACTCATACAATCTCTAAAAATCATCTCCCTCCTGCCGCTCGGCGGCCAAAAAAAATTTTTTTTAATATCTCAGGCCGCCGAGTGGCGGGGGGGAGCTCTGATCTTCTAGGGTGCGTGTGTGTGTGTGCTGTGTGTGTGTGTGTGTTGGTGGTCCCTTTTCACTTCCTCTGTCTCTCTTCACTCTCTATCCATTCATTGTCACTTCCAGTTCAGTTACTCTTTTTTTCTTTCCCTGCAGGAGCAGCATTGTTGAAAAAGGTGAGCTATCTTTCCATCCATCTCTCATCCATTCTTTACTAATCCAGTTGTTACAAATAACTCTTTCTTTCTCCCTCTATGTTCTCCACTTGATGGACTTGACTTTTGGTGACTCTTGTGGATGGACTGGATTCTTGGTAACTCTTGTGGCTGGACTGGATTCTTGGTGACTCTTGTGGATGGACTGGATTCTTGGTGACTCTTGTGGATGGACTGGACTCTTGTTATTCTTCAACTACTGAGACTGTCTTATTTTTTTGTTTTTGTTTTTTTTTCGTTTTTTATTTGTTATTGATTTGTTTTTGTTTTTTTCGTTCTTTGTTTGTTATTGAAATTCTTCCAAAAACATTTATTTGTCAAAGTTAACTCCAGTTTCAAAGATATTTTAAGTTATTAATTAATCACCAACAATTCTAGTTAACTTTTTTCTAGAGTTAAGTTAAGTTAATAGAACTCAATTTCTTTATTAAACAACTATGATCATAATTCTTTGTTTTCTTTATCAAATCAAGTGTATTTAAAAAATGTGTATTTTTTAAAATATATTTTATTATCAATAAAATATAATCATTAGTGTATTTTTTAGAAAAAAACATTATTATTTACTTATCTTTTTTAATAATTATTTAATAATTAATTAAAAATCTATTAAAGCATTTTGCTATTCCCCTTGTAATTTTCCCGCCTTAATGGTGGCAGTTCTGATATTTTCCCGCCATATGGTGGTCACGCGTTTGCAGTTCCTTGCTAGGTGTTTTTCCCGCCATAATGGTGGTCACGCGTTTGCAGTTCCTTGCTAGGTGTGTGCTGATGTTATTTTCCCGCCATAATGGTGGTCGCGCGTTTGCAGTTCCTTGCTAGGTGTGTGCTGATGTTATTTTCCCGCCATAATGGTGGTCGCGCCTTTGCAGTTCCTTGCTAGGTGATTTTACTATGTATCGTGTGCTCGTTAGTAATGGCCCCTAGCACCTTCTTTGATTGGACTATTGAGATCTCCACCAATTTAATTACTGCTTCAATCTTTGTATTAATTGAGTTCTTCTTAATTTAATTTCTGCTTCAGTGTTTAGTGTTTATTTAATTGAGTTCTTTTTAGATGTTTATTTTTTTCCAGCTTTTAGTCCTTGTTCATTGTTGTTTGTTTAAGAAGTTTAGGACCAGTCCACTACTCTAGTATTAGTAATACATTTTTTAAAAGCAGTACACTTGTAAGTATAATACAACACGAAGAGTATAACAATGTTATATTGATGTTTTTTTCAATTCTTTGTAAT
Source organism: Xestospongia bergquistia (assembly GCA_963965975.1). Taxonomy (NCBI): domain Eukaryota; kingdom Metazoa; phylum Porifera; class Demospongiae; order Haplosclerida; family Petrosiidae; genus Xestospongia; species Xestospongia bergquistia. Next base: position 4,380,871 of record OZ014425.1, read on the forward strand.
AAAATGTTGTTAACATTTAGTCATTAGGTTGAATTTGAAGGATAATTCTGTGTTGATTATCAAGATATTCTTTTACCTTATTTTCTGTGATACTTAATCTTTGTTCAAGGATTGATACGGTCTACAAGGAGACAAGTGATGGTAATAGTTAGCTTTAAAACAATAATACTAAACTCTCTTTTAATAAATATGTACAATAAAAGCTTAATTAAAAAACAATGAAACACTAACACAAAATTGGGCATTTTAAGACAATGTGTTTTTTGTTGACAAAATGAATGCCCAATAGCTACTACTAGTTTAAAGGGCACAAACAGAATAGAACAATAATAAACAAAACAGAATTAAAATACTGGATATAGTATGATTAATAAAATGGAGATAAAAATATGATGACTGATGATATCTGATATGTTTTAGTGCAATAACATAGCAAGTGGATTATAAGGATATTTACTTTAGATTTGAAAGTGATCAGAGATGAACAAATTCCATAGAGAGAGAACAGAAGAGACAAATGGATTTTGTGAAGCAGATGAGTGAGAAAAAAGAATGGAAAAGGTGAGAGGATCAAAGTGACAAGAAACACGACTTGTTTGTGGATGAAAATGTCAGAAGGAAAATAAAGGAGGTTGTTAGTAATTTAAAGTGAAGACATAATTTAGAAATAGAGTGATGAGTTGAAATAAAAGTGTTAAGTTTTTCAAGGATTTCAGAATCGGTGGAAGATACTGAGGGGTCCCAGATAGAAGACCAACAGGTAAAATAGGGAATGACAAGAGAGCGATACAATGCGAGATGAGTTTGAGGAGAAGTATGCTTACAGACGTTAAGGTATATGATCCCAATGTTTGATGAGTTTAGAGCGAAAAGACTGGATGTGAGAAGACCATGATAAATTGGAAGAGATAACAACACCAATATGTTTAAATAAATCGACATGTTCAAGTTGAAACCCATTTAAGAAAAGAGGAGGGAAGGTGGCTGAAAAAAGGGAGGCTTGCATGAGATGATCATGTATTAGGTTTTTTGAATTGATGGTGAGATGACGAGAGCTAATCCACAATGTAATGAGGTTGATGTTGGATTGAACAGTGGACATTGAAGTTAAAGAAGAAATTTCTTGAGATAGAAGAATGTCATCATCATAAAGGGTGAGGGTGGCTGAAAAGAGTAGGAGCAGTTTAGCAATATCACATATGTATAAATGATGAATAAGTGAGGCCCGAGAATGGAGCCTTGGGGCACACCAGAGGTGACTTGAGATTTAGAAGATAGAGAACCTTTTATAACTACTTGTTGTGTATGGCCTTATGAAGCCAAGACAAAAGAAGAGGTCGAACGAAGACAAAGAGTAAACTAGGGGGCTTGTGAGGGACAGAGTCAAATGTTTTTGTGAGATCGAAAACACAGACTGCTTTTGGAGATCCAATGAAGAAAACCAAGAATTGACAATAGATAATAGAACTGTTTCAATTGAGAATCCTGGTCAGAAGCCAAACTGGCAATTAGTGAGAATGTCATGAGAGGAACAAAATGACACAAATAAATTAAAGATTCGACATTCCAGAATCTTACTTGGGAGGGAAAGTAGAGAGATTGGGTGATAGTCTGAAGAGGTTTTCGATTTGGGAATAGGAACGATATTGGATTTTTTTCAATCTGAAGAGAAAATACCTGCTGAGAGGGAGGAATTGAAAATAAGGGTAAGAGGAAGTTCAATATTAGGAGCTGTGCTGTGAAACATAATAGAGGAGGTGCCATCAGGATCAGAAGCGGTGTCAATAAGAATACGAGAATTAAGACTGCAAATTTCATTTGGGTTACAGAGAAAATCTGGAGAGTTAGGGATTATGAGTTGGAGGAGATAAAGGGCCAGTTGACTTGTCAAAGAAGGAAGAGTATTTATTCAATTTAGAAGAAACATGTACTTTGAAAGTAGTTAAGTGTTCTAGTGTAGTAGCTAGTTGAGGTGGCATAGTTAAAGGTTCTAATGGTGTTGTATGGTGGTGAGTTAAAGATGGTACTTCTTCCTCACGAGAAGAGAATTTTTGGTAGAAACATATTTTCAGCAAAAATTGACGCCACAATAATGTATTGAAATTAAACAATGGTCATTAATTAAATATCTGGTAGGTTCCGGCATTGTTTACAGAAATTTCAAACTTGAAGATTAATGATTAACTTAAAATATGCCAGTTCGAATTTCAAATATTAACATTGACTACAGATCGATACATCCCACAGTGATCTGGTGTGAAATCACGAAAATCTTAGAGAAGTCTTATTGAAATCCCTTTGAGATCTTGGACTTTGGAAATCTTAGGAAATCTTATCAATATACAATTTCTCCGTGTCATGTCCGTCCACTTATAAGCCATGTGAACTTGCATGTTATCCAACTTCCAATGGTAAGCTGGACTCAATGCATGATCTTTAAATTTGTGTTAGCTTTCTCCCATCGATCTAGTTAACTGATGAACTCAAAAAGAGGAAGATTTGTGTATACTGAACGAAATGATCCACCTACTGCCACACCCCCCAGTACTGGAAGTCACCAATTCCTGTCTTCAAGAAAACGTGCAAGATCGTCTGACACTTCAGGACCTAGTATCAATGCAGGACCAAGTGATCCAGTATTTAAAGGTGTTGTGGGTGGAGAATTTGAAGATGAGAATGATGATATAATATTAGCAGCTGCACTTGAGGATTACGAACTAACTCAACAACAGCCACTGCCCTTTGAACCTCATGAAAAAATCGGACTCAATAGAGGAACATCCCCTGATATATCTTCACTACCAGCTCAGCAAACAGGTTATCCTTATAATACCACTGTAGTCACACCCTCCTCTGTCCCTGCTATGCCACTGGAAAATCAAGATTTGCAGGACAGATTAATAACCATAGAGGGTGAAATAAAAATACTTCGTCTTGAAAATAAGAATCTGAAGGCAAAAATAAACCAACATGATAGAGACGTTTATGAAGAGACTCTAAGTCGTAAAACGGAGCAAGAATCAAGAGAATCAAAATTGTCTAAACAAATCAACACATTACAAACTGAGTGTGCTTTTAAAGATAAAGAAATGAATGACATCAAACATGAAAATCAAAAATTAAAAGAAGCTATGAGACAACAAAATAGCAAGGACCCTTTCCAAAATGGGACTGGTAGTTCCATAAAGAGAGGAGCCACACCTCCAAAATCAGTTGGTTCTAGTAGTCGTATTAAAACAAGCAGTAATAAATCCATTGAGTTCCCTTCTAGTGTGGACTTTATTCCTACGTCACAAATATCCGGGTCAAACATAATCCATGTTAAGAAAAAGAGAAGTCACTCATCATCATCTACACAGTCTGATTTTACATCCAGACCCTCGTCATCTACAGGTACTCCTAAAATTGACAGAGAGTCTCAGACAGAATTGATTACCAATGATGCATCTCTTGTCCTTCACAACTCCTATCCTACTGAAATGACAGGTGCTCAACTGTTGAGATTACTTATGCAAAGAGATCTACTAAGTATTCCTGACTATAAAACATTGGAGTTACGTCTGGAAAAACTAGATGAACCTCCAGAAACCATGGAGGTACTTCCGCCATTTGGTCTTCTATCCCTTCTTCAGGCATCCATACCAACCCATTCACCAGCAGGATTACCTAGCACTCCGGACAGTGTCTCCACAACACCTATGGTCACCCCCATTAACAATCGATGTCATCCACATTACAAAACCTCATATCGACTATTGGGTCGAGGGATAAATTCCACTCCACCCTCCAGCATGGAGTATCCTCGTATACATTCTTTAAAACGAACACTCACTCTTGATTCAGATAATGATCGTTCCTTCTCAAGTACATGTACCCCATCTCTTTTATTAACCAAACAGGACAATTCAACTTTATCATTTGAACACAGTATAGCTAGCTTACTTGGTTCCTCTGATCTTCCTGTCTCTTCCTCGCACAAAATGCCACACTTTAGCTTAGAAAGCCTAAGCTTTACACAGTGCAGTAAACTAAATCCTATCTCACCAGATAATGGCGTCTCTTTGCTTCCTGTACTAGAGAGTGTTATTGTCAATTATTATCAGGACAAGTTATTGAAGCAACAGAAAAACAACTCTGATTCTTCCTCCTCATCTAATGCTACCAGTAGAGAAAACTCCAATGTAAATGTTAGCAGCAGTAGTGGAAGCAGCTGTAGTAGCAGTAATACTAGTAGTAATACTAGTAGTAATGCTAGTAGTAATGCTAGTAGTATGAACACTGATCCTAATGCTAGCATTATGTCAACATTACTACTCTCACCACAAACTTCTGAAGGATTTGAGTCCCAGAGCTCGTCTCACAGTTCCCACACCAGTGACACCTCTCAAATTAGTCAGTTGGTGACCTCGGAAGAACCTTCACCACACTCAGTTATCCAGAAAGAACAGGTTTTACAAGTTGCATATGCTTTGGAAACACTTTGTAAATATAGTCAACAAGTCCGTGATGCCTTGCTTCTTAGACCACCAAAGTTTAACATCAATCGATCAAGTTCTGAGCTACCCTCATCTAGTGAGGAATTGAGTGAAAATGAACTGATGGACACAGGAGAAGTGGGTGATGATCATTCTGAATTAGCAAGAATTAAAGACAAGACCAGTTTCAGAGGATGTCGGAGTAAAGAGGACACCATATCACAAAAACTACAACAATCTATGACACCAGAGCAACCCAAAGTAATGAACAATGTATACTTACAATGATAATTTTCTTCTAGTATTTACAAGATTTTGTCTGTCTCAATACACTTGGATATAATGTCAGTAATCGTGTACTGATACGAAAAGAACAAATACAAGTAAGTTAACAATTTGGAAAATGATTGTTATATTACAAGACTAATAGTCTTTGACAATAATCTACTTAACATTGCCATTATAAGTGACTAGTTCTGTGATTTCAATGATTTGTTTTATTTTCTTGTTACCATGTTAGAAAGAAGAAATGTCTGGTCACTCTCATCTTTCTCCTTTTAACTCAGTTCATTATCCCTTTCATAGTCCTTCATATACTGGAAGTCTGTTTGATACCCTCTTAGATCTTGTTACAGTATGTTGGGTAAGTACTGTATTACATAATGGATGTTACTATTTATAGAAACGTAGACACTATTAATAGAAATTATCAGTATAATGTTAAATTTTCATTGGCAATTCATTCTTTTCCAGTACATGTAAAATAGAATGTTCTCTTTTTTAGAAAGAAGACTTGGAATTAGTTATAAGTGTTTTAGACAGTTTAACATCTTTGGCTCTTGATTGCTCTAAGGAGTTCTTAGAAAGGTTTTAACATCACATCACATTGTCTGTTGTATTACTCTCTTTGTTTGTAGATACAGTGTCTTGTTAAAACAGAAATGTGTGCTAGTGTCATTACTGCTTTTGGAAAATCCTGAACTGACACTGAAAGTGGTCACTCTTTTGTTGCCTTTATCACGATCATCTGAAATTGTACAACTATTGTGCAATAATTCTAGTAAGAAGGAGCTTGTTATAATTCATCTCTCTCTCTCTCTCTCTCTTTCTCTCTCTCTCAGATTCTTGTCTTTTAGATCACTGCTATGCTCTCTATGCTCCTCGTGTACCAGTAAAACCAACAGAAGTCAAAATAAATATTGGAATTCAGGTATAAATTTATTTATATTAGATTAATGACTATAATACATAGTGGAGCTGGTCAGTCATTTTTGAGTGGGTAATATGATATATAATTTATTAATATATTATATTTCATTTTTAGTTGACCAGATTTCTGTTTCAATTGACAACCACTGAAGTTGGACAGAAAGTGCTCTTTGATTCAGAAGAATGTTGTTCACATCAGGTACATTAATTTGTTGATTGATATAATGAAATATTTAATATGTAGTCTTGTAATTAATTGTATTATATCATGTGTGCTCTCTCTTCTAGTTGTTGAAATCTTTAGTAAGTTGTCTGACAGAAATACTTGAAGAATTGAAAAATAAGCAGACATCAGATGACAAAATTATTTCAAAACAAAGGTAATATCAAGTAATTTTAAATATAGAGATTAATTGAGCTTAAGTACTTCATCATGATTTTGAATTCTCTGTTAATAGATCTTTTTTAGCTAATCAGATAGTGAGATTTCTTCATGTGATTTGTCAGAAAGACAAGCACTTTTTAGAGCACAAAAGTGACTGTTTTTATTCTTATATTTTCTGTCTAATGAGAAGTTATGAACTATTTCGAGGAACATTTGTAGGAGAATGTAAGTACAGCTAGTAGGAACATATGACATTGACTGTTAAAGTAATAACTAGTAATTGTTGACTGAATGTTTTTGGGTATAACACATTTTTGGTAATAATATTTACCAAACAAACCACACAATTAAATAATTAATGCTTTAGTTGTTATTATATTTTTTGGTAAATAAATATTATCAAAATATGATGAACTAATGCTTTTGTGTTGACACTTTTAGTTTCAAATTTATAGTATGAGAGTCAATAGTTGTCTTCATAAATATTGTATCATATACCATATATCATCCTATTTTATAGTATTACAATATCTCTTTGAGGTTGAAGGAATTGATATAGAGGAACTAGAGGAGGATGAGGAAGAGGAAATGACTAGTGCTAATGATATGGAAGTGGATGGAACTGAGACTTAATTATCTATGTTTTTATTTAATGATTTAATTAGTAGTATTTAAATGTAGAAATGAACCTTTCTTATCATGTGATAATAATTTGGAATGTTAATTATTTCTATGAATACAGACAAACCAGTAGTAATATGATCTCCACCCTATATGATGTAAGACAACTCTCTACATTTGTGGTGCAGAAAACTGTTTATCTAACCATTTAACTATTATTATGGCTACTACTAGTAGTATGGCTGTGTTGGAAAGTGATGAAGTGGTGGTTTTTAGTGAGAACAAATCAAGGCTAAGTACTGGACTTCAATCAAGTATCAGAGATTTAGCCCAACATTGCTATGCTAAAGATTTGATTCCCAGAGCTGTTTATCGAGGTATGTTTGATAATCGGCAAACACCTGAGTATCTGAGAGCTCAGTACTTTATGGATCTTTGCCTTGTAAAAATATGTGACTTTGAGGAAGTGGGTAAATTTGGAGCATCAAAAAAGTTCATATCTCAACTTGCAGCAGTTGTTAGAAATGATCCTGCATTGAGTCACATAGCAGATAGAATAGGTAAATGATATAAGCAAATTTATTGATATAATTATGTCCATTTGCTTCTTTTTCACGTACCTCTCACAACAGATAGTTTTGTAACCAGTAAAGATATGAGGGAATCACTATCTGATATCACTCCAGCAATTTCCAGTAATCTCTATTCTATTGCTGGACTTGCTCTTTCCCAAAATCTTATCACTTTTGAAGAGCACGAAACAGTGTTAATTCCAGGAGCAGATAATGACAGGTTCTTTACAGAGCAAGTTCTGAATGAGTTGCTGAGACGTATCAGAAATGATAAAAGTGTATTTTATAAGTTCATTGAAGTACTCAAAAAGATGGGAGAGCCAATAACAACATATGGAAGAGAGCTTGGTGAGTCATATATAAAAAGGCATGATTAATTTTTTTGTTTTGACACTATAGAAAATGCATTGGAAAGACCAATGGATATTAACTGATATGATACATGAACATAATTTTTGCTATTATATATATATATATATATATATATATATATATATATATATATATATATATATATATAATATTATGTATGTGTTTAGAACTGTAATAATAAAAATTATAAATAGTAGTTATTATACCTGCACTCTACTTTCTATGATAACATTAATAAGTAACTAAGAGGGTCCAGTTGTATGATGCAAAGACTATGCTCTTGTGTGTGTGTGTGTGTGTGTGGATACAAATATTAGTAAACTGAGTTATTACTTATTAAATTAATATTTCACTACTACAAAAGAAATCCAAGAAAAAAGTAATGGGGAACTTTCCTGGGATAGGCCTAGCTCATTTACTGGTGTGGAATCTTGACATTCATAACATCCTCTTTATAGCTGGCATAAGCTGTCTATACATATCATCCTTGATGCCTGTAATATAATACTAATATATTATTATATTGAGTGAAATATATATATCTAATAACATATATTTTAAGTATAATATAGATACATAATACATATATGTATATAGTATATAATATACCTCTGAGTCATGTGGTTAGACTTATGTGACTTATCTTATCTTAAGAGATGTTCATATATAAACAATTTAATTTTCCAAGAATTACACGTGATCATGACACTGCTATGCTGACATTTCTGATGTAGAAAAACATATGAATATAATTGTAACTATAAATTAATATATTATCATGTTAAATTGCTAGTCTCAATTAATGTTCTGGATATATATTATTATATAGTTGAATATTCATATTCAATAAAAAAATACGTGCACAATTTATAATATATATACTAAAAATTTTGAATTCAATGATTGCTTTATAACTAAATTTTGGAATTTAAGTTGAAGAACTGCAACGATGAATAGCGCACCACAGCACAGATATTTTAGTAGTAGTTTATCGAGATTACGTATTCAAACGGAGCGCTATTCCTTAGTAACGCTCGATCACGTGTTACTATTTTTAGTAATTACTCTATTAAGAAGTAAATATAATCACGTATTACTATTTTTAGTAATTAATTTGAGAAGTATAATTATATGTACGTACTGAAATATAGCTAGTGGCCCACAATGGATCCACAGACAGGTGCCTCCCATGTTCCAACTTCAAAGAAAGAAAGCAAAGAGGTGCTGGCATTTCAGAAGCTCAGGCCGAAATTACAGATTCTTTATGGCTCCGATAGCACTCTTTCTAAGTTAGCTCAACTTTGTTATACTAAAGAATTGATCTTACTAAGAGAATATGAAAAAATCTTCGATACCAACCATCAATCAGAATTCCAGAGAACTGACTATTTTCTCCTTGAATGCCTCAAAGTAGCCATATTCAATGAATCAGAGGGGTTGAAAAATTTAAACTGTACATGTCTACCCTTGCTGAAATTGTTTGTTATGACTCTTCAATAGTTATGAATCAAACTTCAAAAACAATTGGCAAGTATTATTATATAATTATAACAAATTAATTATACACGTCTATACATATACTATATAGCTAGCATTGAGAGTAGTGCAGAATTCAGGCAAAAGATGCCTCAAATATCAGATGCAATCCAGTCAAATATTCTTATGATAGCAAATCTGGCTGTAAGCAAAGATCTTATCACTCCATTGGTGTGTACATTTACAATTGATCCTGCTGGAAAACACGCTGAAGGGTGCATAGTCCATCTACTTGATCTCTTGGAGAGTCACATCAAAGTTTGTCCACAAGATTTAAAAGACAAATTTATACCTATACTTGTTGAGATGGAGGATCCAGGAAATCTTTCCAAAGAACTATGTAAGATGTCATTGCAATCTTAAGATAGTTAATTACACAGATTTCTCTTTTATCTGTATAGTGTCTGAGCTGAAGAAACCATGACTCTGACAAGATGCTCTAATATATATTTTGTCTTAATATTCTTCAATATATAGTTACAATTATATATATTTTACTAGCAAATAACATACTGTCAATTTATGTATATAACATACACATGTGTAGATCTCATGTGATCCATGAAGAGGCTACTAAAGCAGAGACAATTCTGTGGGGATAGATATTGATTTGCGATAATTTGAGCCTTAATTGTTTAGACATTATTATCCCATGATTAATCAAAAATGAAGCCCTAATGACTAACTGCCAGTGACTGGAGGGAATTCCCAGGGAGTTTCCTTACCTCCTATTACTGTGACACTATAGCTACTGACCATCCATCACCAGCACTAGTTAGGATACGCACATCCAAGCTGTGTACATAATATTATGCTTACGCACTTAATATAAGTTTCAGTGAATATGAATTTATAGCCCTGATGACATGTTAGCTGAGATATAAGCTCTATTATATTATTTATTTTTCTTCTTTATTGGATCACACTAATCCACATGTACATTCTGTGTACAGGGAGGGATTCAAAAACAGCAGTTATCTAAGACATCCATTGATTTTTACGGACAAAAAATACTTTTCTAAGAATTACTCGTGATGATGATGCAGCAATATGAATATTATTGACTCCGATCATATTAAAATATTCATTACTTACTAACGCAATATAACTATGACACTAATCTGCGAGACTAGCAAACTATGACACTACTACTTGGTAATGACTAGTCTTACCGGCAACTTCCAAGATCAGTTACTAGTTGAGTCTTCTACACATACCACTATCACTGCAATGAGCGAGGAAGAGAAAGTATTTAGGAAATATCGTGAGAGAATGTCTAAGACATTGATGACTACTCATTCCAGGTTAGCAACTCTTTGTGCAGGGAAGAAGTTAATAAATATGAAGAAAGCAATGAATGTACAAAGATACACAAAGGAACAGAGAGCAACTGCATTACTTCAGATGTTAATTGTAAAGATGGATAAAACAGGAAACCCTTCTAAAATTTGGAAAGCATTTCTAGAGAGCATAGAAGACATAACAAACCTTCAACAGTATCTAGGTTAGTGTATATATACTTATAGAATTTGTCTTAATATAGTTATACATGAAACTCATATATATGCATTATTATAATTGCACACAGACAAGCAAAAAACAGAAGAGGACAAGATTACTGAAAACTCAGGGAGATCTGTTAAAGCAGTATTAGAAAGAGAACAAGCTAACATTATAAGTCACTTAGAGTATAATCTAGAGTCTGTTGCTGGTCGGCTGCTAAAAGATGTCTTATCAGATGAAGAGCACCAAACAATATGTAATCCTGAAGCAGATTACAACAGACGTGTCATGGATGAAATATTGGACGGAGTTCTTTGCTCTATTCAGGAAGACAAGGAACTTATGTATGTTTTTATTGAGGATGTTTTGAAGGAAATAGGAGGACCTGTTGATAGACTAGTAAAAGCATTAGGTAAGTCAGGTTAAGTCACATGACTGAATATTATAAGCATTGTCTATTTATATAGAAGAAGAACTGAAAGGTCATCGCTAAGAAAATATTAACATTTTTAATCTCATATAATTACGATAGATACTTCACCAGTGGTTTATAGTATCTATAAAAATAAAAATAATAATAATAATAATAATAATAATAATAATAATAGTGTAGCTACTTTATCATATAAAACTCCCACACGTATATCTAATTAAACAACGCCCATAAACTGATTGACATCTGGTAATAGTAATGGCAGCAACAAACGGACCTGTCTCTAAAAAAGTTAAGATGGAAACAAATGATTCAGAGACGAACACAGAGAGCAAAGAGCTAGCAGCATTTCGGAGAATTAGACCAAGATTGCAGATTGCTTATGGCGTCGATTGTACTATTTCCAAGTTAGCTCAACATTGCTTTAGCAAAGCGTTGATTCAAGAAGTAGTATACGAAGAAGTCTCTGATACCAACTATGAATCAGAATGTAAGAGATCCGACTATTTCCTCATGAAATGTTACAAGAGAGCCAAAAAATTAGAGAAGAGTGGTCAATTTGAAGATTCCAAACAATATAGGTCTGATCTAGCAGCTATTGTTGGCTCAGACTCTTCAATAGTGTTGGTTCAAACTGCAAGAACAATTGGTAAGTATTATATCATTATTGATTTATAAACATAATTTATCAAATAATCCATTCAGCTAACTTCGAAAGTTGTGCAGCTTTTAAGGAGGAAATACCACAAATATCAGAAGCAATTCAATCTAACATCACCACAATAGCAGATCAGGCTCTCAGTAAAAATCTTATCACTCAAACAGAGTATGAGATCACGACTGATCCTTCTGGGAAACACTCTGATCGTTTAACAGCCACGTTATTTAGTGCTTTAGACAAGCAGTTTCAGCTTTGCCCACAGGATCTAAAAGACAAATTTATTCCTATTCTCGTTAAGATGGAAGATCCAGCAAGCCTTTCAGTAGAGCTGTGTAAGTTGTTGTCATCCACATAATTCTACCCTTTTTATTACTTCACATGTAGTGTCTGAACTGATATAGCAAGTACAGTTGTCAAGATGTCCAAATTGATGTTATTATGTGTTCTTTTATATATAATTATAGAATTGTTCATTTTTTACAAGTATATGCAGCTATATTGTTATAATTGTAACATAATTATTATTAGGTTCTATCAAATATATTCATATTTTGTCTTGTAACCGCCCAGCTACCCATATATGGATGCTAAAGTTGCTTATATAGAACCCGTATGTGCACATTAATATAGTGCCTATATATACAATAAGCAAGTTGTGTTGGCAGGGTTGAGTATGGATACTGCTCAAGATCAGGAAGCAGCAGAAAAAGAGACTTCTCAAGTACAAGATCAGATAGCAGCAGAAAAAGAGGCTGAAGTAGAGACTAAAGCAGAACTGTCAAATGAAATGAAAGCATATAATAAATGCTATGATGCTATGCTTCGAAGGTTGATAAACTCTTTGTCAAAATTCTCTGATCTTGCTATGCAATGCAGTCTTTTAAGTGAAGAAACACAGGCAGCAGTGACTGATTTAACATATGTTCACTCACAAGAGGAAAGAGCTGGCATTCTGTTAAGAATAGTGACAAAAAAAATGGACAAGAAAATGGAAGCTGCGAAAAAAAAAATGGAATCTGCTCCTACCGTTATGGAAGGTTTTATGGAGGCCATACTAGATGTACTAGGTGAACAAGTTCATGATTTTTTAAGTAAGTATAAACAACAATTAATTGATCTATTGTGTGATTAATTATTACAGAAACTGAACAGACAAAATGCAAATCTGAGAAATTGGTCATTACAACTAATCATGCTCGACTAGTGGGTGTTCTTCAAGCTAACCTCATTCCATTTGCCACAAAGTTAAAATCTGCTGGCATTTTAGAAGATGATGAATACTCTATGATATGTAATCCAAAGGCAAAACAAAAAGAACTTAACATGCAACAAGTGCTATTGGAAATTGGAGAGAGTATCAAAGCTAAACCAGAAGAAAACCTGAAACTGTTCATTGAAGACGTCATTGAGGAACTTGGTCCCTATGCAGAAGATATTGCTACAGAACTTAGTAAGTTGGTATACAATCCACATAAAAATACATCATTTTATGATTCTTTCTTAATAGGAAAAGGTCTAACTGATCCAAAGTAGGAAGAGCGAAGTAATATAATTTTTAACCTTTTCATGTGCTAATTTTACATAATATTTTGGTTATATTTTTATGATATTTAATATTACTCTGCTACAATATGTATATTTTTTAAATAAACACTAATTCTAATATATACTCTGTTACTGCCAATATATAACTATTAATCATGAGTGCATGGATAAAGATATAATAATAATGCCATTTTTAGCTTCATTGTCCTTCCACCATCGTCCAAATCGATGTTCCTGACCAATACCTGCTATTAAATAATTTCCATGTTTAGTGAAAGACAAACAATTGACAAATCCAGGCTGAAAAGGAAATGAATAGTATATCATCACTAATATTATGTAGTTGTATTGAAACAAACATATGGTAGTTTATTACTACTAAAATAAACTGTAGTTATAAATGATTTTCTTTGTCAATAATAAGAGATATAAATTGCAATAATGTAAATGTGTATAAAATGTTTAAAATGATATGAATGAAGTGAAACAAAAAACAAAGGTGGTATAACCATTTACATTAGTAGTCTATGTATATATATGTAATGGATTATTAGATAGTGTATAGTGTATATCCTACTATACATATAAGGAAGTTGAGTAAATTTTAACAACTATTTATGATATGGGATATTTATACTATACTACTTACCACTGGAACAGAAAACAAATGTTCTAAAGAACGAAATTGTTCACCACATTTCCAGAAATGTATTTGTCCATCTCTCGAACCTGAACAATATAAATAGCATAACACATAATATATTACATTATACATAAAATCTTATTTTAGTGTTTCCTGTTATTTCGTAAACCATACATGTAAGCATTATTTCCATTTATGTACAATACATAAAAGAGGAAGAGAGTAAAGGGGAACTCCCAGGGAAGTCTCCCCAAGCTACTGACATTATCCAAAGCCATATATTATGTATCATTGAACATGTACATGTATTATTATACACATGTACTATCATTATACTATGCCAAGTTTTTACAACAACACCACTTCAAGAAACAGCTGCTTACTAAAAATACATTCATTGGAATTATGATACATCATCACATAATTAATTACATTCACTATATAGCCCATAAATGTCATGGCCTGATGAGCAATCACTGTAATGTTACATGTCAATATGTACCTGAGACAACTAGGTCAGTATGGGGTAATGCTGTTACTGCCGTGACCCAGTACTCTCCTGTCTTGTCAGGGGAGTGTCTTTGAATGGCTTGTGGTTTCTTCTTCATAACATTCCACAGAGCAATACTACTGAAGGAGAGAGAGAGAGTTTAGAAACAACAGAGTTATTATTTCATAAAATTACAAAAACATACCCATCTTGAGAACCTGATATAAAATTTTGTTCATCAATCAACTTAACAGTATCAATGGAAGCTCTATAACAGACTCAATATGTCACATGATAATCAAATGACATACTTGTGACCATGGAAAACCAGTTGTGACTCATCAACAATTTTCCAAACTCTCAGTGTCTTATCATTAGCTCCAGCAGTAACAGGACGTTCCTGAGAGAGACAATCAATAGCAACAACAGCATCCTGGTGGCCAAAACTAGGAGGAAAGGAGAGAGAGAGAGAGAGAGAGAGAGAGAGAGAGAGAGAGGAAGGGAGAGGGAGAGAGAGAGAGGGGGAGAGAGAGAGAGAGAGAGAGAGATGAAAATAATGTCAATTTCCTTACAGTGTTTCTACATAAATCATTTCATCAAGATTCCATATCTTCACTGTACGATCAAATGATGAACTAAACAGTTGATGAGTACCTCGTTGAAATACTAAACCCTAGAAATATAGACACCAACCACAAATAGCTACAACATTACATAATGTTGTACTCACTGAAACTGCATCCTTGTGTCCTCTGAAAGTATGCAAGTGTAAACTAGTAACACAATCCCATATGTGTATCACTTTATCAGATCCTCCACTCGCCTATATATAACATGATACATACTATATATGCAGTATAGATAATGTATTAAAATACCAAGTATTTATCATCTGTGCTAATAGCTAGTGCTAGTACATGCCCTGTATGACCCACTGTCTCACTAAGGCCTCTCCTGTGACCAATAAAAACAACTTCCTTGTTCCCAGAACTAAGATTCCCTAGAATTGAGAATTAGATCGTTTTAATAAAGAATATTTTACTGAAGTAACTTGATATACCATATAATTACATTTAATAATGGTGCAGTCTTTCCCACCAGTATAGACATATTGACTATTAGTTGTAACCACAAGTGATGTAACTGATAGCTTGTGGCCCTTGTAAAATTTGACAGAGTCAGCACCTGGAGCAATGTACTATAAACAATGACATAATAAAACTGAAAGTGGATGAAAGTTACTCACTTGATCAGCAATATTTTTGTGTAACTTTCCTGTTTGTTCCAACTATAATAACAAATATATTGTATTAGTTTGTTAAAGTGCATTACTTTTTGACTGGTCTACATAACTTGTATTATAATTATGATAACATTCTGTTCTAAGTCATTATATTACATGCCTCAATAATACAACTTACAATTTCATCATGTAGCCTATGGGCTATAACATCATAATCAATATCATCTGTATTTTTATCTTGTTTTTCTATTAAAATGAATTCATTATATTAAACTTTTGCATTACATATGACAATACCTTTTTCTTCAAGTGTGCTCAAATATTCTTTAGCAAGTCTTAGTCTTTTTTCAGGTGCTGTCTCCTCTTCATCGCTAAAACTATCATCAACTTTGAGAGATTTGAATAAATCAGACCTAAAATAGTTGGAACCTAATATTTCTAGGTTTTAATACAATTACAGACATGCCCACATAACCCATTACATTACAAATACCAATCCCTTAAAAAGATCTCATCACCTCAACTCTTACACTATAATATACCTACATAGTCTCAATACTAGGTAATCACAAGGGGAACAAGCTCATTACCAATTTACTAATCAACAAGACTATATACTTGTCCATGACCAGAATGTAGCACATACAAGGTTTATAATTTAATAATAATACATTTAAGTTTCGAGGTTGGATCTATGAATTTCCTATTAAAATATAGTTGTCACTCTAGACACTAGGCTAGCATTAGAACTGTTTATTGGATATACCACCAAACTACACAAATACTAGTCATAACAAAAACATGTTTACATTATGCTGCTGCTTTGACTTACTCCTTTTCATCATCTTCAGACTCACTTCCTATGTCATCGTCAGCTATTTTAGTGTCTTTTTTGACTACCTTTGTTCTACGTGTGTCCTATGAATAATTCAATTATCACAAAAATTAATAAATTCTTTCTTGCTAACTTTTTTAGTTACAATTCCTTTCTTTCTTTTTCTGAGGTCTCTTTTATTTGTTTTGGATGGAAGAAAAAAACTGGACATAATGGTGATAACCCTCTCTGGAGAGTACACTTAACCACGTGGGAAGTTAAAAAGGAGATAACCACGTGGTTACACGCATGCGCAAACACGTCATCGCGTTTTCGTGGCACCAATACAAAAGTCATTGTTCTTCACTTCAATTATTGAAGAAATTCAGACTGTTTAGGTGAGGCTACATGAGAGTTTTAGTCTGTATTAGCCTGCCTAGTAGGTGCTATAATGGTGTTATTTGTGTTTCTACACAGGTGTTTCTAGACATCTTCTATTTAATGCTCACTCACCATGGCTGGTGTAGTCAATGTGAAAAATTGTGTAGATACTGGTCATGAAGATATGATAGTAAGAAAATCAATATTTAAATATATGATATCACAATGACATCATTGCAGCATGACTCTCAACTGGATTACTATGGACGGAGACTGGCAACTTGTTCATCTGATCGGACAGTCAAGATATTTGACGTATCTGGGAACGCCCCTGTTTTATTAGCAACATTAACAGGGTGAGTGGAGAAAGCTATTTAAGATTTAAATTATCTTTAACTCATAGTCATGAAGGCCCTGTGTGGCAAGTATCTTGGGCCCATCCCAAATATGGTAGTATTTTAGCATCTTGTTCATATGATAGAAAGGTTTGTCTTCAATTTGGGACAGCTGCTATGATTCCGCTAATTTAATTAGGTAATTATTTGGAAGGAGTCCAATGGGACTTGGAATAAATTGAACGAATTCTGTGAACACAAATCATCAGGTAGATCTATCAAGTAATTTGGTTGTCATGGCAACGTGACTCTTATTTTCTTGTAGTTAATAGTATTCAATGGGCACCTTATGAATGGGGACTTATATTAGCATGTGCTTCATCAGACGAGTCTTTTTCTATCCTTTATACAACAGGTAACAAGTAATCCTCATTAGTCATCTTGTATTACCCCTGTTATTAGGTGACGGTAATTGGAAATATAGAAGACAAGAGGGAGCACATACTGTAAGAAATGGTCCAGTAATAAATAGTGTTTTAAATATATAATGATAGTTGGGTTGTAATGCAGTAAGCTGGGCACCTGCTGTTAATCCAGGATCATTAGTAGAGGTAAGAGACAGCAATAGAATGTGTAACTCTCTCTCTCTCTCTCTCTCTCGCTTTCCAGGGAGGTTCTAAGTCAGCCTTATCAACCACTAAAAGACTAGTTACAGGAGGTGGCGATAATACTGTTAAAGTTTGGAGAGAAGAGGGAGATAGTTGGATAATGGAGGAGAAACTAGAAGGACATACAGACTGGGTAAGAGATGTAGCTTGGGCACCGTCAATAGGTCTACCCTTGAGTAGAATAGCCAGCTGCTCTCAGGTCAGTAAAACTAGTAACACTTAATATTGTACATATAATACAAGCAGGATTGTAAAGTTATTATTTGGACTAAAGATGAAACTAGTGGAGGAAAGTGGATCTCAAAGGTATAGATATCAGATATAATGGTGACGTACTATTATTGTTGTAGATATTAAATACATTCTCTGATGTTGTGTGGCATGCTAGCTGGTCTATTACTGGAGATATATTAGCAATATCAGGTGGTGATAATAAGGTCAGTAAACATAAAAAAGTTTAGCTGTATGTACTCTCTCCCTCTCCTTCTCTCTCTCCCTCTTGTTGATCAGGTGACTTTATGGAAAGAGTCACATGAGGGTGAATGGGTATGTGTTAGTGAAATGGACAAAAGTCAACAGGTCAAACACACAATACCTCAATAATATGTTATCAATCTACATCTTTTAATATTGTGAATAGTAATTCTACTACTTGACAATGACAAATGGCACTACTATATATTTAGAACAGCGCCATAATAGGAATAATTCACTTTTTATATTCTTTTAGTAAAAAATACACTCTTAAATTAAGGTTTATTATTGGACATTATTAAGTTATGGACTTAGCACATGAGACTTGAGATTGATAAAGTAATTGAAAATTGAACAGTCAAAAACACAAGGTATTAATACACACCATTTATTATATATAGTTTACTCTTTATATGTATACTTTGTACAACGTATGTATTCATCGCCTTGGGGGAGGGGTTTACGTCGTATGGGTGACCATTTTGAATGGGGTGTGGCTGGGAGGTTTTCTTTGTCAATTGGAGAGTGTACCACTTTAGGTTTAGTAGCAGCAGCAACTTGTGATAGTAGCTAATTAAGTGAGGGGGAGGGCACAAGTAAAGACTGTATCGCAACATTACATTAATGTTATCAATATAATATGGGATTTGTTGCATATATATATATACACATACACACTATGATGGAATATTGTTTCTTGACACTACTGAATACAAGGAAGATTTAACTGATATTCATTCCCTTTCTATTGTATGTTCCAAGTTACATGTATTGGTAATAATATACATGTACATCCTAACATTAGTTGTCACTTAGAAACTTGATCCACTATTTATTAAGCTATGATGTTTTTGATAAAAAGTTAGTTGAACAAGTTTCTAAGAGTTATGAATATCTGACAATTGAGGTCTAGTTAGTTGAGAGTTTATGATAATACAACACATACATGTAGTTTGGTTATTATACATCATTATTACAACATTAGCCACTGTATAATAGTAGCCCATTAGTAGGTATAGTTACTCTACCTTCTTCTCAAATTCAGCATCATATTTATCATCAATTGGAGCAGTTCTCTGCAATAATAAGAGATTATGTATGATCTTTATCTACACTCTCACCTGAGATTTTATTGGTCCATCCTTAGTTCCACCCACTTCAGTTTTGGTTGCAGGTGGTTTCAATTGACATTTGACTCCGCCCTTTAATCTTTTAGCTTCCACCTTAGGGGGAGCCAGCCCTTTCCTAAGACGAGGAGGTTGAGTGGTTTTTTTGAGGACAGGTAACGACTCAGAGGATTTAAGGGGATCTTCATCATCTAAATTATAAGGAATTGGAGATGGATCAATAGTTCTGGCCATATCCTAAAATTAGAGAAATAATAATGTAATTAAGATTGGGTGTGGTCTCTGACCTTGCCACGAGGGGTTGGTATAAGGGATCTCCGTTTGCCTTTTGGATTAGGTGGAGTGCTGATGGTTTTTTCTTGTTCCTCTTTTGAAAAAGTAGTATTTCTTGACTGAATATCGTCATCTTTAAAAGAACTAGATTTTAAACTATATTGTAAAGGAGATGCTATGACTGTAGTAGGTGTGGAAATAGTATGTCGTCGAGGAGATGGGGCGTGGCATGTGATAGGTGTGGATTGGAGCTTAGATGTAGGGGCTAGTGTAGTATCAAGAGATGTTTCAGACTTGACCACACCCATTGTTTTAGTGGAGTCTTTTTTAGTCTGAGCAAGCCGTGATGGTTGTGGATTTTTAAAACTTCCTTTACGTGTTGGAACACGGCTACATTTTGTGTCTGGATTTGACTTGACTGGTCCTGTACTGGTCTTGACAGGACCAGGAAGTCTCTGTGTTGCAGAAGCCACTTCCCTTTGGGTTGCTGATGTCACCTCCCTCTGTGTTGCAGAAGTTACTCTCTTCTGAATTGCTGATATTGGTTTTTGTCTTGGTACTCCAGTGGGCTTTGTAACAGGTTTATATTGTAGCTTAGTTTGTTTGGTACTCTTCTCTTGCCTGCTAGTTACCTCTACTGTTGATGTCTTACTTCTAGCTGGGTTCTTTGACGGGATTGATATCTTTGACTCTTTGCCACCACCAAGTGCTCGTGTATGAGGTACTTTGATAGATTTTCTGGCTACAATAGATGTTCCATTGGAAACAGCAGATTTTGATGGTAATAGAGTTTGTTTAGTTAGCCTGGAATTCAAAGTCCTAAAGAAAAATTAAGAAACTGTATTAATGTTACTCAATGGTACACCAGTACTCTTTCAAAGGATTACACTAGCCTTATCATCTACTCACTTCTTTGTTGGTGCCAGTTTGGGTTTCACCAATTTTGATTCTAATGTAACTGTATTATTGGCAGACACATTGCTGCAGGTACTACTCACTGAGACCTGAGATACACAACTAGAAGATGACTCATTTAACTTGCTACTACCCAAATCACTGGATGATTTTTGAAGCACTAAATCAGATGAACTAGAAACATTTAGCTCCTCTTCACCTCCTTGTCTCTCATTATTGTTCACTTCATTCTTAAATACAGGCTTAATTACAGGGACATCCTCATTGAATTGCTTTATATCATTTTTATTCATGGTGTTGATGTTTTCTGTAACATTGACATCTGATGTCTCCTCTTCTTCTTCTTTAGTAAAAGTATTACGACGTTTTCTTTCAGTCAAAGATATTATTTCACTCTCTTCACCATGAAGTGGAGGACTGACTTCACCTAACACAGTGACACTACCAGCTCCAGAATTACATGTTTGGCTTGAAGCACTGGTATCTTTAGTATTTATTGTACTACCACTACTATCAGGATGACTTGTTGTGATGTCTTCTTGTATGGTTTGTGAAGTGGTTGTTGTAATGATAGGTGGTTTTTTGATCCCTAGAAAGGCATCTAGATCAAAGCTGTCAGATTCTGTACTTGCTGATCCAATTGGATTCAAACTAAAGGAAGAGAGAGTGTGTGCATTATATAATAAACTTAATGGACAGATGGAAAGGAACTTCAAAGCATTAAAATACAACCATTCAAACAAAGTGATATATTTACACTTTTCTTACAAACACTCATGTTCTATACCTGATGTTAAGGAACTCATCAGGAATATCAAAATCAAATACTTCATCTTCAATAGGTTTGTATTCTAAATAAAGGACAAAAGAACAATACTAATAGTCTTTGATACCGTATAAGGAAATATCTTATCTTATACAGTAAACGGCAGTACATATGACAATATCAGTATTTAACAGATAAAGATATTTTAATTTCCCTACCTTTGCAAAAAATGGCTGTAGAATGTCGTTCACGTGTTGACCCATCCTCCTTATCTTTGAGCACATGGTCAGTATCTGAGATACACACACACACACACTATAGACAGTCTGTATTGTAAGAAGTAAGATACCTGTTATTGATATGGTACTGGAGATAGTTTCTGCCATTAAACTGTTTATATCAAGAGGAGATGTAAGATCAATGAAACCGCCTGTTGTAGAGTCTTTGAAGCAGTTATCATCACTGCAAGTGGCCACTTCCATGATATCTCGTATTACTAGAGTTAAGAGACAGTCTAGATGCGTCTATATTATAGTATGTATGGCTTACTAACCTGCTGCTCATTCAACCGCCAGTGGTTTTAAATGAAGATGGAAGGTGTGGTCAATGGAGGAGGAGAAAGAGGTCAATAGGTCACTATTAGTTAGTGATGGACAATATGGAGTCAAGTATGCTCTCATCTAACGAATCAGACGTCAGACCAGACTACAACGCTGTTTTAGGTAAGAACGCATCTTCAAAATTTGGGCAGAATACAGTTTTTGGGAAAGTGAGTAAACTTACTATAAAATTTGATGGTTTCAGTTGCCATTCTCTCTAGATTCGTAACTTAAAGCGTTTCTCATTGTGGGAGTGGCTCTTTCTTGGATTGGGTATAACTGCATTCTCTACTACTCTTGGACTAACAATTGAGCGATTTGTATATTTTCACAACAACCTTAATAATTCAATGAATGGTTCTGATGCATATGATGATCTTCCTGCTTGTGAAGAATGGACATGTCTCAGTGACGTCACATTTGCTATTCTCTTAATAATCAATCTAGGTTTGTTATTAGATGAATGAACTGTTGATTACTTGCTCTGTTCTTTCTTTAGTTTTTTGTATCTTTTATGGCATTGATGGAGTATTACGAGAACGAGGTTTTGAAATATTAGCTGTTCCAATAGCCATCATTGTTGTCCTCTTTTATCTCATTGCAAATTTCATTCAAAATCTCATTGTACATCACTACGAGAGTTTTCCTATTAAAATAGTAAACCAGCACACACACACACACTACGATGCTTTCTTGATTTACAAACTCTGTATTTTACTTGTTTATAGGTTCGACTCATTATAGCTTTGATATTTGGTCTACCTTTGTTAGTAATTGCTATTGTGATATATGTTAGAATGGGAAAACTCCAATTCATATTAGTAGGCAGTAACAAAGTTTTGATGAGTAAGTTATAATAACACTGGCTGCTGTTATATCATTAGACCATATAAATATATATAAATATTGAAAATAATTGTATTATTAAAGACTAAGTGGTCGTTTCCTCATATTAGGAGCATATCGATTCAGATCATTCTTGGCCACTCTCTTTCTATTTAGTTTTCATGTTATTGTAAGTATTAATATAATATAATTAGAACAAAACAAGTCTTTTATTTAATTGTTTGATTATTTTGTAGGTAAATTTGATCATTCTAGCTTATACTCGCAATGGAACCTTCTTGTCTAAGGAAGAAAAGATCATTCTTCCCTTGATTGTTGCATTTATATTTGTTTGTAATTTAGTAGGAAGTTATGGGGTAAAGAGAAAAGTTAATACATACATAGAGACAATTGCTTTCTAGATCTACTACGAGGTACTCTCTGCTACTGTCATCTTCTTGGTGTTTCTGTCTCCAACCTGTGCTTACTATATCTATAAGATTGTTAATGTAAGTGTAATAATGAAATTCACACTTGCTGTTAAAGTTTTATATTAATATTGTTGTCTAACATTTCAGATAATATATATTATAGTATAGTCTCATCCTCAGACTGCCATGCCCCCAGGTTGAAAAGGCAGTCTGGGTATGAGACTAATATAGTACTGATTTATGAGGGGTGGAGTTTAGTACATTTTGTGTACACTTAAACTGCATTATTGTTATTATTAGGTTACCAAGCACTTTGAGATGTATAAAGCTCCTGAACAGGAGAATAATCATTATGAATATGTAGCTATCACTTTGTTAGTTGTCAGTAAGTTCTTTTATATTTACATAATATATCAATTAATGTCTTTGTTTTAGACACTATAGCACTTTTGAATTTTGTCCTGATTTACATATTTGCCTTTTTGGTGATCAAAGATTTTAATAAAGGCTTAAAAGAGAAAAGTAATATTAATATTACAATTATTCTTTGATATTATACTTACCTTGTATATGCAGTGGAGCCCCCTTTCTGGACATGTTTTCAGAAATTACGTTCCAAATTGTACACAAGTCTTGATGAGAATTGAATACTTGTTGTTTCATCAACTTATATAGTGGGAAACCAAACATTTTACATTTACTATATATGTTTTATTGTGTGATTAATGTTATTTGTATGGAATTTCTTTAATACATGAACTGCCCTGCTAACTATAATGATTAAAATGAAATTTTCAGTATGGAGTCATGGAAGGTGACATATGACACATTAAGTGGTTTCTTATAGACATTCTCCTGGATAACCTCAGGCTATAGTTATATACAAGTTTGTCATATCAACAAAGAATTGAGAGCAGCAATTGTAAAAATGAGTGCCTTCACTATTAATTTTCTGAATCAAATGTCAAAATAAAATACTTCATCTTCAATGGATTTGTATTCTAAATAAAGGACAAAAAACAATACTAATAGTCTTTGATATAAGGAAATATCTTATACAGCAAATGGCAGTACATGTGACAATATCAGTATTTAACAGATAAAGATATTTTAGTTTTCCTACTTTTGCTGTTGAATGTCTTTCATATGTTGACCTATCCTCTTTATAATTTGAGCACATGGTCAATATCTGAGAGATACATTCTTACACACATAATAGTCTCGACTTATTCAACATTTTAAAATGAAGATAGAAGGTGTGGTAACTGGTCAATGGAGGAGGAGAAACGTGATGGACAGCATGGAATCAAGCATGCTCTCATTTACAGAATCACAGCTCAAATTAGACAGCAACACTGCTTTAGTTAACCAAGCATCTTCAAAATTTGGGCAGAATACAGTTGTTGGAAAAGTGTGTAAAATTATTATAAAACTTGATGGTTTCAGCTGCCTTTCTCTCTAGGTTCGTAACTTTAAACATTTCTCATGGTGGGAGTGGGTCTTTCTTGGATTGGGTATAGTTGCATTCTCTGCTACTCTTGGACTAACAATTGAGCGATTTGTCTATTTTCACAATAACTTTGATAATTCAATGAATAGTACTGATGCATATGATGGTCTTCATGCTTGTGAAGAATGGACATGTATCAGTGACGTCACATTTGGTATTCTCTTAATAATCAATCTAGGTTTGTTATTAGATGAACGAACTGGTGATTACTTGTTCTATTCTTTCTTTAGTTTTTTGTATCTTTTATGGTATTGATGGAGTTTTACGAGAACGAGGTTTTGAAGTATTAGCTGTTCCAATAGCCATCATTGTTGTCCTCCTTTATCTCATTGCAAATTTCAGTGTATATCATTCTCCAGAGAATTTTGCTATTAAACTAGTAAACCAGCACACACACACACACACACTACAATGCTTTCTTGATTTACAAACTCTGTATTTTACTTGTTATAACGTTTATTTATAGGTTCGACTCATCATAGCTTTGATATTTGGTCTACCTTTGTTAGTCATTGGTATTGTGATATATATTAGAATGGGAAGTCTCCAGTTCATAGTAGTAGGCAATGACAAAGTTTTAATGAGTAAGTTATAATAACACTGGCTGCTGTTATATCATTAGACCATATAAATATTAATAAATATTGAAAATAATTGTATTATTAAAGACTAAATGATCGTTTCCTCATATTAGGAGCATATCGATTCAGATCATTCTTGGCCACTCTCTTTCTATTTAGTTTTCATGTTATTGTAAGTATTAATATAATATAATTAGAACAAACAAGTCTTTTATTTAATTGTTTGATTATTTCATAGGTAAATTTGATCATTCTAGCTTATTCTCGCAATGGAACCTTCTTGTTTAAAGGAGAAAAGATCATTCTTTCCTTCCTTGTTGTATTTATATTTGTTTGTAATTTAGTAGGAAGTTATGGGGTAAGGAGAAAAGTTAATACACATGAAGAAACTACTTATTTCTAGATCTACTACGAGGTACTCTCTGCTACTGTCATCTTCTTGGTGTTTCTGTCTCCAACCTTTGTTTACTATATCTATAAGATTGTTGATGTAAGTGTAATAACAAATTCATACTTGCTGTTAAAGTTTTATATTAATATTGTTGTCTAACATTTCAGATAATATATATTATAGTATAGTCTCATCCCCAGACTGCCATGCTCCCAGGTTGAAAAGGCAGTCTGGGGATGAGACTAATATAGTACTGATTTTTGAGGGGGTAGAGTTTAGTACATTTTGTGTACACTTAAATTACATTATTGTTATTATTAGGTTACCAAGCACTTTGAGATGTATAAAGCTCCTGAACAGGAGAATAATCATTATGAATATGTAGCTGCCACTTTGTTAGTTGTCAGTAAGTTTTTTATATTTACATAATATATCAATTAATGTCTTTGTTTCAGACACTATAGCACTTTTGAATTTTGTCTTGATTTATATTTTTTCCTTTTTGGTGATCAAAAATTTTAATAAAGGCTTAAAAGAGAAAAGTAATATTAATATTACAATTATTCTTTGATATTATACTTACCTTGTACATTCAGTGGAGCCCCCTTTTTGGATATGTTTTCACAAATTGCATTCCAAAAAGTACACAAGTCTTGATGAAAATTGAATACTTATTGTTTCATCAACTTATATGAGTGGCAAACCAAACATTTTACATTTACTATATATGTTTATTGTGTGATTGTTTTTTTGTAACTATAATGATTAAAGTGAAATTTTCAGTATGGAGTCATGGAAGGTGACATATGACACGTTAAGTGGTTTCTTTTAGACATTCTCCTGGATAACCTCAGGCTATAGTTATATACAAGTTTGTCATATCAACAAAGAATTGACAGTTGCAATTGTAAAAATGAGTGCCTTCACTATTAATTTTCAGGAATGTTTATTGCTTCTTGCTGTACTGATTTTCAATATTATTTTAATTTATGGATTACCTCTACCTCCAGCAGACAAAACTGGACAAAACTCTCCAAATTATAATTGTTGGACAGGCGAGTGTATCCGATTAGCCAACAAAGGTTCTTCTTGTCTACAGAATATATACAGTTTTAATAACATGCTTTTTCTCTATTAGATCTTGATATGTTTGAGACTGATATTGACATGGATAAAGACCAAGATGAATTTATTGAGTCCCTTGAAAAAGGACAAGGAAGTTGGACAACTTCACTGCAAGCAGTTTCTAGTAATCCTACACGTTACTGGCCAAATGCTATAGTACCATACACTCTAGATAAAAAACTGGGTTAGTACTGTATTAAAATGATTCTATAAGTCTATTACCACACAGATAAAGATATAGAAGCTCATGATCTCATTCAGCAAGCAATTGATCATTGGGAAAATTATACGTGTATTCGATTTGTTCCAAAGAACAGTACTCATTCAAATTGGATCACTTTTATCCGTAAGATTGGGTAAGTATACAATTGGGACATCTATGGAAGAGAATGTAACGTAACCTCACAATGTTAACACTTATTCTCACATTTTGAGATTAATTCTGAGAATTAACACTTTGCTTCCATATAATTTAGGTGTTTTTCCAAAGTTGGTCGACAAGTAGGACAACAAGTAGTCTCCATAGGTTGGCCATCAAGTTACTGTCGTACAATTGGGATAGTTATTCATGAACTAGGCCATGTTATTGGATTTTGGCATGAACAGTCCCGACCTGATAGAGACCAATATATTGAAGTGAAATGGGACAACATTATAAAAGGACACGATCGAAATTTCTTCATATATAGCACTGACTCGATTAATTCTTACAATATCACTTATGACTACTCTAGTATAATGCACTACTCAAGCTATGTGAGTAAAATGTACTACTTACTTTATAGAGTCAAAGTTGAATTTGTTACTCTAAATTTTGTGCTTTTTTGCAGGCTTTCAGTAGTAATGGTATGCCAACAATTGTTGCAAAACAAAAAAATGCTAAAATGGGTCAACAAAGGAGACTAAGTCCATTGGACATCATTCAAGCTAACATCATCTACAATTGTACTGCAAGTAAGGACAATGTTATCTTGTTCCAATGTATTCCCCTGATATAGGAGCAACACCTGTGCCTCCTTTGAACAAAAATAACCGCTCTAGTATACCAGATCAACATGTTCAGCCATCCTCTTTTGTCATCTATAATCCAACAAGCAATAAATGCCTAGCTATTAAAGAATTAAAACATGGATACTTGGTTCAAAATCCAATTGATTCCATATGGGAGGTTGTCATGACAAATTGTCATTCTAAGGATGCAGCTCAAGTATGGGGATGGAGTAATGAAAGCCATCTTGTGCATGAAAGTACAGGACTGTGTATGTCAGAGAGTAATGGAAAAATTGTTTTAGAGAAATGTCAGAACACTACTTGGAATATGAAGTGGTTATGTGCAGGATATTTCATTGAACAGCCGCACACTGAGCATTGCCTTGCTACAGAACCGTCTCCATTGGTTCATGTTAAGTCTCTGATATCAAAAGTTCAAGAAGTTGTCCTTGAAGAAGCTTTAGAAGATAGTCTCTCACAACAATCTTTAGATTATGAACTAAAGCTTCTGTCTTGTAATGTCACTGATATGCATCAGAAGTGGACTCTTTATAGCAAGGAATTGAAGAGCCCCGACAACAATAATTTTACAACAATATGTAGTGCAGCACCATCTCATAAAGTATCAGATTGCTACACAGAAAGTAACATTAATGCAAACAAATGGTTGAGATGTTCACGCTATGGTTACTATGTTTCTGGCCTAAAATACAGTGTTTCCAAAATCACTAGTTTGGTTTGTTGTGCATCACCATACACATTCTGGGGTAACAAAAGCATTGACACAAAGCAGTCTGGCAATCCTGGTGATTGTTATCATAGGAACTGGTGGACCACTGTGGCACAATCAAAGTTCCAATGTCATCCAGGAGAGTATCTTCATGGTATATTCTTTGACACACTCACAGGTTCATTTGCTGAGTGCTGTCTGCTGAATAGGCAGATTCAATTTTATCGGCATTGCGAGAAAGTAGATGATAGCAATATGTGTACAAGAAAAGGGTACCATATTTCTGGACTCTACGAGAGTGACTGTTCTCCTTACAAAGGATGTGCAAAACAACTTCAGTGTTGTGTGTGAACTTTAAAACTTTCATTTTCATTTAAACAAGCACTTTAATTAACAATAATCAATTGATGTATAATAATTCTTTTAATGCAAATAAATGCAAATAGTTGGTCATTTCTTTAGACCAATGCCAATACCGTCAGCAATATTGAGTAGTAAAAACTCCACCCCTTCGTTATCACACATCAAACGATTTATTTTTCTAACTGCTTCAGTTTCTTCTTTGACATTAGTTGAATCAGCCACTGTACCACTCCAAAGAGCATTGTCAACAATGAACAGTCCACCTGGACGTAATAACACTAGACCCTTTGCAAAATACTCCGGGTACTCTACTTTATTAGCATCAATAAATATCATATCAAAGGTGCCTTTCTCTCCATCATCAATCAACTCTTGAAGTGTTTTTAAAGCTGGTTGAAGACGAACATCAATTTTGTCGGAGACTCCACCTTCTAACCAAAATGGCTGACCCAACTGAATGTATTCCAAACTGACATCGCAGGCAATGACACGCCCACCACTTGATAGACCAAGAGCCATAGCATATGCACTACAGCCAGTGAACACTCCAATATCAATGACTTTACGAGCTTCCATAACTCGGCA
Organism: Xestospongia bergquistia; assembly: GCA_963965975.1. NCBI lineage: Eukaryota > Metazoa > Porifera > Demospongiae > Haplosclerida > Petrosiidae > Xestospongia > Xestospongia bergquistia. The sequence continues at coordinate 4,410,442 of OZ014425.1, forward strand.
AAAAATAGTCAAAAGTTTACCAACTTCTGCTGATGAAGTCATTCGACCTTTAGAATGTGCTGTAGAGAATGCTCGAAGTCTAGCTAAGGTCTCGTCTTCTTTATTATGAGCAGTAGCATATTGGACTAATGGATCAGCACTCATATAGCTCTTTCCTTGTACAGAAGATTTCTTATTATTACAGCCTCTTCGAAGGCCTAGATAAAATGCTCCAATTGAAGCCAGACCTAGGGTAGCTGCTCCTAGCCCCATAAAGCCCCAAACACGCCAATCTTTTAGAGAATCCATTGAGTCAATAATTAACTAGCCACACCCCTGAATTAATATTTGTGTTTAATTATCCACGAGTTAGAAACAGGTGTTTATCATAGTAATAGCATCAACAATAACAATAACAACAACAACAACAACAACAACAACAACAACACGCACATACCTAATTCAAAACAACAACAACAAAAAAACGCACCTAATTCAGTATATTGAGGAGAGTGAATTCTAGAAGTTGCTAGAATAGCATGTACAGTCATTGTTATCGTAAAGAGTTAAAAATGTATTATACTATAAGAGCTGTGTTGTATCTTCAATAAATTTATAGCCTAATTCCATTATCTTCCATAGAGGTAGCGATCATTTGTGTAGGAAAAGCCAATAAAATTTGATTGGTCAATGGATTGAATGAGGCGGTTATCAGTGGGAGTAAGATTAGGTTCTTGAAAAGTGAAGTCATCATCAAAATTGCTTACATCATTAGAAGATTTCTAAATAATAAAATATGGTAAGCTACATATTATTATAGTGTGTAAATAAATGAATGAACAGGAATGGATGATTGCATTGATCGACTGATTGATAAAAGATAAAGGACGAACCACTTTTGGTTTAAAAGGAGGGTCAATTTCTTTCCTTTCCAATTTTTCCCAGTCAATAGGAGAGAAAAATGGGTGCTTCCTAATAGGTAGTTTATCCTCTATACAGCCCAAACGATTTTCTGGATCTCTTTCAAGCAACTATACAAAAAGATTTCATGAAAAAGTCACATGATAGTCACATGATAAGCATACTCTATTAAGGTAGTCAATAGAACTGGGAGTCAGGAAAGATGGGAAAGGGACACGAGAATTGCAAATAGAATTAAAGAGTTCCTCTTCATCCTCTCCACTAAATGGTGACTGTCCTGTTAACATTTCGTAAGACAAAACACCCAATGACCAAAAATCAACAGAATATGAATAGCGATTGCCTTTAACAATCTAAATAGAAGAGAAAATAATTAAATGAAAATTTTTCTAGTCTCTTGAACTGTTTTAAACTTGGCAATTCAATTAAGGTTATTTATAATACAATGTCTTTCATTTTTATACTTACTTCTGGGGAAATATAGTCTGGTGTTCCACAAAAAGTCCCAGTTGTTGATGGTTTGAACACTCCTTCTTTGCACATACCAAAGTCTGCTAATTTAGCATGACCTTCTGTATCCAAAAGAACATTATCAAGTTTCAGGTCCCTAAAGAAAATAATAGTTTGTATACCTTTATTTCTAAAAAAATTTAGCATCAATTGAGTGTACCTGTATATAATGCCTTTACTATGTAAAAACTGAAGTGCACAGATGATTTCAGCACAATAAAATCGAGCACGAGGTAGTTTAAACTTGTGCGATACTTGGATATGAAACATTAAATCACCACCATTGAGATATTCCATAACAAAGAAGAGATGACTCTGTGTGGGATGAGAGGGAACAAGAGAGGAATGAGGTACATTTTCTCTTTTAATATTCTCTCACTGAATTTTGGAAGGTACAAAGCAAATGAGTCAAAAATGGATGCTCTGATCCTAATGCTAGTATCCTCTTCTCTACCATTGTACTCTCAACATCATCATCTTCAAGTACCACATCCTTCTTAAGAGCCTTTATAGCATAAAACTGTTCCTTACGTGATGTCAATTCGGCTAGGAGTACCTATGATTAGAACAGTAAATTACAATGAACAATTGAAATGTGATTAACATGTAATTAACATGTAATTAACATGTAATTAATATTTTAACATATAATTAACATGTTACTAATATGTAATTAACTCACTTTTCCAAAGCTGCCTTTTCCCAATACTTTAACAAAATTGAAATTCTCCAATTTGAATTGCTTTGAAGGTTTTGCTGGTACTTGAGGACGAATCTTTGCTCCACCATTCATAGCTATAATACAATAATAATATATACCTCTCCCTCTCTCCCTCTCACTCTCTTTCTCTCTCTCCCTCTCCCTCTCTCCCTCTCCCTTTCCCTCTCTCTCTCCCCCTCCCTCTCCCCCCTCTCTCTCTCTCCTTACATGGTGCATAAGCACTATAAGTTCGAGGAGGAACAGGAGGAGCGTTATTTTTCTTACTGGGTACAAAAGCCATTTTAGTCATTTCTATGGAAGAAAACATTGAAATATGGAAACATCTTTAAATCAACAAACCTTCAGTGACTTCTTGATATATTTCATGATCATCAGGTACAGTTGGCAGTTTAGGTGAGGCTCCAATTTTTGATTGAGGACTAGTAGCATCAGCTGACTGTATATAACAATAATAAACAATGTTAATAATCATTACATTACTTACCAATCTTCTCTTCTTATCTGCATTAATGTCCTTTAATGCTTCAGCCATTAATCGTTCGTTCACTCCACACAGATTGGGAACATTAGGTGAACAACGATGATGACAGTTAACTCCACAGACTAGAAAAAAAAGAATAAAATCAAGTTATAACTAGTTATAATATCTGGTTATATTAGTATTCAATTTTCCATACCTTCACACTTGACACCTTGTCTGAAGATACCATGCATCATTTGACCACAATGATCACAGAAGGTCGGACCAAAATATGAGTGAGGTTTGAAACGATGTGGCATGTCTATTTTGAATCTCTCTGTTGAATTCTAGAGAGAGAGAGAGAGAGAGAGAGAGAGAGAGAGAGAGAGAGAGAGAGAGAGAGAGAGAGAGAGAGAGAGAGAGAGAGAGAGAGAGAGAGAGAGAGAGAGAGAGAGAGAGAGAGAGAGAGAGAGAGAGAGAGAGAGAGAGAGAGCTGTTTATAAGTGTACCAATGTAATTTCTATAGACACAACTGTTACAGATACCATACAATACCATACAATACTCCTACTACTAACAGACAAAGCAGAAGCTAATACATGACATCCTATTATAAGCATGTTTACCTTTGACATAGTGGCGTGCACTGTAGCGCCTGTACAATTAGCAATTATAGACTCTAAACATTTACCATGTGATGCATAAGCACATACTAAGGAAGGAAAGTGGAGAGGAAGATATAATCTATTTATAAAAGCAATCAGAGGATAAAGTTGTAAAATAATCATACGTTTATAAGTCCCAACAAGTTACATCATAAAACATACTTTGACATTGGTATCCTGGTTTGGTAAATCCCCTATTAAGGAAGAATTCAATATATAAATAGATAAATAACAACTAGGTGGATAGTGGATAGAAGTTGTCTTCTTCTATCTTACCATAAGAACTCATGGCAATATGAACAATAAGCAGGTTGACGAAAAAACTTTTTCTGAAAACGGTGTCCTTTTTTCTCACAGACAGAGTGTTGCCTTACATGAATAGCACCACGTCTTCCACGAAGAGCAGTGGCATTTTTAGGCAGAGACTCAAGATGTTCAGGTGTTCTGTTTGGAGGATATTCCTCATCATCTGAGTGAGTGTGCGTGCGTGCGTGTGTGTGCGTGTGCGTGTGCGTGTGCGTGTGTGAGAGAGAGAGAGAGAGAGAGAGAGAGAGAGAGAGAGAGAGAGAGAGAGAGAGAGAGAGAGAGAGAGAGAGAGAGAGAGAGAGAGAGAGAGAGAGAGAGAGAGAGAGAGAGAGAGAGAGAGAGAGAGAGAGAGCATTAATAAAGAGTAGGATACCCCTACACATATTCTATACCTATAATGGTATACCTAATACATACAATCTAAAGACACATATCCCATACATACACTTGGTCTATATACATACCTACACGTAATGCAATATTGTATGTAAACAATATATTGAATAATACATTAAGAATTTACACATATATGGTATAGTAGTATATATGTAAACAAATGGCATCGTCAACTATTACAGGCATCCATTGAACTAACAAGTTAAGTGTTAAGTCTCAATTTGTGATCAAAGAGTTTGAGGTTAAGGAAATTTGGATTAGTGACAGCAGAATACATATCAATTAAACCAAATATGGTATAATACTGATAGTAAGAAAGGCACATTTTAGCCAAAAATAGAAGATGTCCACTTACCACATATTAGAAAAAAAGGAGCGTACTTAAATAGATTTTGGCCTGTATTTAATATTCATTGATTGTTGTCATGGTGATATCAATTATTAAACTACTAAAACCAGTCATAGCCATATTACTAAAATTAGTACTATGAAACATTATATCACATGTTACTATATTTAGTAACAAGTCCCTATATTAAAGCAATTGAGTACTATTATGTGGTGAGCCTCAATGGCTTCCAATAAACCACGGAGTTTGTTACTAGACATTTATGGATTATACAGTGTATATAGTACAGCCATCCATGGAAGTCGAAGGGACAATAACTTCTCAAGCAATATGGCCAATGAAAATTGAGTTAGCATAAGGTGGAGGGCTTTTAATTATCAATAATGAGATTTTGATTGTTGTGGTTATATTGTTATAGCTATAATAAGTCTTGGGAAGTAGTATGAAATATTGATGTTTACTGATGTAATGTTGTACTTTTTTTATGTAAACATGTTTTTATTGTACACAAAACAGGATGCATTGGAGACATGTAAGTGAATCGTGAGTCAATAACTCAATAGAGTTATTGACTATTTGTCACTATCAGCTACTTGCATAAGTCAAATGTAAGACAACATTAGTTGTTATATACTAACCTGTGGTAAGATTTCCATATAATTTTACTTGGAGAATGAGCTTGCCTGATGGCCATAAGTCAAGCTGAGAGAGAGAGAGAGAGAGAGAGAGAGAGAGAGAGAGAGAGAGAGAGAGTAGGAGTGAAGCATTGAGAGGAAAATTATCTATTATAAGTTTATAAGGATTTATAGGAGATAATAAGTGATAACTGGTACTTTGCATATAATCAATGTTGCTATTTAAACTGCTGCCTATCACTGTCTATTACTGTCTATTATTAGCAGTTATTATCATTAATAGACCAATATATTGAAGATATAAAGATATAAAGATATAAATGATATTTAATATAGAGCTAGTCCCTAGCATAACAAATGGTCACAAGATATTGACAATAAAATAGAAAAGGAATGAAGTGGGTAGAAACTATAGTACTGTGAATGAAAGATAAAGGGGGAAGACACGGGAATTTGAAGTATAAAAGACAATAGTGTTGCTATGAAAACAGTTAAGTCAAAACAACTCACAGCTAAATTAACAGCATTTGAAGGATCAGGTTCATCTCTACAGATAGCACATAATTCTTCTAATTCTACAATCACCTCTGCTATTTTTGTATCTGGAGTAGCACGATCCATAATTTCAACCTAAATAAACAATAAAAAAACATTGGTTGTGAAATAAAGATCTCTCTTCACTAATCTTAATTCCAATTAAAGGATTGATACATTTAATAAAATGAAGACTGACATTAAATTCCATACATTTAAGTCTGTTATAAAGGTATTATTGGTATGTTTTTGTACATTCATTTTTAATAGCTAGATTGTTTATGTTGATATTCTAGCGTTTTTGGCCAATACATTTAACTGAACAATCCCCTCATAGGCCCTGCTATTGTTTGCCTGATAATAACATTTAGCACCCCTTGACAAAACATGCTACTCAAAGCAATATTTCACTCAGATAATTTACTATTGATATTCTAGTAAATCGGCTTCAAATTGTTATCCTTGCCTCAATGGATCCAGTGCTTATGATATTTACAAGATGTACAAGGCAAACATACCTGCATTCGTCGTCCTTGCAAAATGTGCGAATCAAAACACTTTCCCCAGTCTGGATAGAACGTCTTCTTCTTCTGCATCAACTTCATGCCCTCGCCAGGAGAATGTATAGCATCTTTGATACTCACTGAACAAAAGGATTCACGACGTTTATCTAGTTGACATTCAAGCAATCGAATACGTAGAAAAGCAGACATAGTATGATAGTTTGTAGAAAATACTAAATACAGGAGAGTCCAAACTGTCTTTAGCCACTCAGTCAGTCAAAGATCGTATTTGAAGCTGCACTGGTCTGCTTCTTCAGCTTATAGCCGTAATATAATACGAGCCACGCCCACAAAGTTATTAGCTATTGTCAAAAAACGTCATTATTTCATTATTATCATAACTCTTGTTATATAAGATCTATAATACATAAGCAAATACACGCACACACATATATTATTATTTAGAACAGACATTATTATTTAGAACAGGTATTATTATTTAGAACAGTCTAATCAATCACTCTAAACAGGTCTCCCTTACATAGGGGGAGGAGGAGGAGGAGGTGGAGGTGGTGGTGGTGGAGGGGGAGGAGGTGCTCCTATCAATGTAAGTACATTATGAATGTTCTAGTATTATATCATCATTACCTCCAGAGCTTGAAGGATCAGGTGGAGGTGGGGGAGGACCACTCCCACTGCCTTCCCCGCCTCCTTCAGATGATGGTGGCTGTCCTTCTGTTGTGTTCTCCTCTTTAGGTTTATCTTGCTGTTCTTCCTCGGCAGTTAAATCAGCTCGGAAAAAGATTCTAGCACTTCTTAAAGAATAGTCAAGTAATTCAAATTCCTAGAAAATAGTAAATATGACACACCCTTAACTTTAGTAAACTTACTTTCATATATGTTTCAAGTCTTTTCAAAGAAAGATGCATTGTTTGAAGTAGTTTCTCATCACCTCGTCCCTTGGCTTCTGATTGCAGTAACTCCCTCTAATTTAATGAATAGTAATAATAATAATTATCATTAATCTCAAAAAATATCAAGTTCATTTTATATGCTCCAGTTGCTACACATTACATATGTACATAGTCCACTATTTCAACTATTCTATTGATTTAGACTGTAGGAGTAGCTGGTCATTTAGTAATGTGTTACATATCTACTACACTGAGCTATTTAATGAACCAGTAGTTTACTATTTGATGAAACATTCAACAATGAGAATGAGTAAGCACAAGGTGTGTGTGTATACATGTCAATTGTGTGTTAAAAATATAACAGACATAGCAGAAGAAACATGACACTGATAATAACTATGACAACTACAACATCAATACAAGACTACTATATCTTCATACCATCTCTATTTTGTATTTTAACATGACACACTCAAACCAGTGCAGAGAATCAAATGCATGATACTGGTCGACAAGCTTGAGGATGTAAGCCACACCTACAAAACAAGTCAGACTATATATATGACTCCTGAAGTCTTACCCATTGCAAATCCATCATCAGTAAAAGCTGAACCTTTGGCATTTTTACGACTCATTTTGTCTTTGGCACTGATGATATATTCAACATAGTTGAGTGTCTAAAATAGATAGATGAATGAATGGATAGATGAATGGATAGATAGATGGATGAATGGATAAATACATGGATGAATGGATAGATACATGGATGACTGGATGGATGAATAGATAGAGAACTTTACTAACCAGTGGAGGGACTATCATATAAAAATTCTGCAAATGTCTATTTTTAGGATTACGAAAAACAGATGAAAATACATCAACTAAAAGCTATAAAAAGAAATAAAAGTCAATAACAATAGTTGGTTCAAAAATTCAATAATTGTAAAAGTGTTTTTAACAATACAAAGACCACACCAAGAGGGACAAATAAACAAACAGTGTGGAGTACACTTTAAAAATTCAATCTAGTCAAAGTTATGGCAGTAATCAGGAAATACTTTAAAACAACAAAAGCCAAACAGAGCAATTTGGTATTACTTTAACCTACAGGTGTCTACTATAATATTAAATTGACTGTATCATTGGTACTAAAGTATGAGATGAAAACATACACACACGACATCAGTCAACATCATGTAACACGTATCCTTGAAGAATGTATCTATTTTGTAACATGAAGTCTTGACAGTAAGGAATTATAATGGAAGCTATAGATAGCCTGAGGCTGTGATGATAATTTACATAGCTACTCTCATACTATCTTGAAGGGTATTTCTCTCAGTAGTAGTAGTTAGCCTTTTATAGTCAAATATCAATATCTAGTGTATTCTATTTTTAGAGTGGTATTTAAAACTGAACTAATTCAAGGAAGTATATCGCTACAGTTATCATGGCTTCATTGTTCAATCTACCTTGAAATATTCAGTTCCCTCTGCAAAATTCTTGGCTAAGTTTCCAACAACCGAATCTACAATTCTATCTCAACAAGATAATAAAGTCATCGCTATATTGTCATCTTACCTTGCAGCCATTAGAGTATCACCTGATACTTGGGCTTCTGTGCATAGGTCTTCAAATAGAACAATGTCTTCTAAATCAGGAACAAATTTAATAGCACTACTACAACAATTTAAACCACCAGAACGAATCATACGAATATATCCCATAGCATTGCCTGTACGTAAGAGATGATGGTAGATAGAAACAGAGGGAGATGGGATAGACATGCTTACCTATTTGAATTATAAGAATTCTAAACTGATCCAAGTAACTAAGTCCTTCTTCATTCATGCCCAGCTTACGAATGACACGATTAAAACGCTCTGCACGAGCAAAAGGATACTAGAGAAAGGAGAGAGATCGCTAAATATCATAATATATTAGGAAACAGACCTTTTGATCGATGTCTGGATCAAACTGATGTTCACGATAAAACCTGATCTCCTAAATCACATAGTCAATGTAACAGCTGTTATAACAGTAGTCTTAACACTGACTTTTAACAATCTAGCCTTGATGTATTCATCATACATGAACTGAGAGAATATGTAAAACTTCTTACGAAGAAATTGATAAGTGAAGTTGACCTAGAAGAGGTGATCACTCGTAGAGCTAAGTAATGATGTATCATACTGTAGTGTTCATGATACCAGTTCCATGCGTTCTAATAGAGTTAGCTATGTGACGAATGTTGATGGTATTTAGATGCTTGTTGTTCGACATCCGTTCCACAAATATCTACATTAAAAGATAAAGGTTTCTAAACCAAAATTACATACAACTTTGTGTCAACTAGGGCAAAACGATTAGGAAATACAAGCAGAAAATAAAAAAAGTGCCCCCTGTGAGGATCGAACTCACGACCTTCAGATTATGAGACTGACGCGCTACCGACTGCGCTAAGGAGGCATTTACGAAGTGGAAGGCAGTCGTATACTTGTCAGTGATAATATTGAACGTAAAAAGGAAGAAAAAAAACGTGCCCCCTGTGAGGATCGAACTCACGACCTTCAGATTATGAGACTGACGCGCTACCGACTGCGCTAAGGAGGCACTTAGATCACTTTAGAAAACTTTAGGAGTCGTATCTTGCAGCTTTATCTTACTTGGTTGTTTAGATTATAGCAATATCTTGAGACAAAAAGATGAATGTTCCTCATAATTTCTAACACATCCAATCCCTGCTCAAGTGTAGCACTAGGAAGGTGTGGCTCCAACATAGACAATCCATACTTTTGTTCAGCCAAATTTCTCATGTCTCCATAAGTCTTCCAATCAGGAAGCGAGACAGTAGTTAGTTCATAAAATGTAGTATCTAAATAATGAGTGACATAACCTGTGCGTGTGTGTGTGTGTGTGTGTGAGAGAGAGAGAGAGAGAGAGACATAAATCAGAAATATCAGTAAAGCATCTATGCTTTCAAGTCTACCTTTTATATCAATTGTTCTGTCAAAAAATCTAATAGGTTTTACAGTCAAAAGGTGTTTGAGATCTTTTATTCCAAACTAATGTAATACAATTGAAACAACTAATAAACTTATGACATTTACTTTAAATGGATTACGATCATCCAACTTCAAATGAAGATGAGAACTAAGACGAAGGTCTTCCTCAACAGCTTGACAAAGTGGATCAAGAATTTTCTAAAAATAATAATAATAAATATTATGTACACAATATAAAATGATATATTCACTTTTACTGTACATAAAAATTTGAGATTTATGGAGCACCTATTGGTCACTAATATAATATATAATGTAACAATTAGTACATCAAACTACATGTAGTATACTGAGTACATCAAACTAGTATACTGAGTACATCAAACTAGTATACTGAGTACATCAAACTAGTATACTGATAATATTATAGTTTTTGGTCTAGTCAGTATACAAATTATTGAATGATTCTAGTTTAGTATTAATTTAATTCACTTTTCAGGGACAATGTTTACTTTTAGTTACTAAAAGTCCAAAAGTGATACTAAAACTTTCAGTTTTAGTTTAAATAAACATAAACAATGTTGTGTCATATTTCTAACATACCTCTTTCATTTGACTGTATACATTATCTTCAAACATTTTGAGCAATTCATCTGTGCTCTCAAGATGACGGCTCCATTTGATAATAGGTACAGAGTCACTCAGTGTAGCAAATATGTACTGAAATATTGAGACAAAATGAAAGGGTCCCTCCCTTCTCCCCATGCCAACCTACATGTAATCTATGAGCATCAGAAGGGTTGTTAAAAATATCAGTAAAGTACAAGGGAATTATGGCCTCCTGCAATAAAAGTGAGCTAATAATGTCAAATGACTTTGTTACCATAGTGATTATCATTAATAGGAGGGGCTTACCTTATGCCAGTAGAGAAAGGAACAGTCACAAGCTTGGTTAACTCTGAAATAGAATTCAATTCATTAAGTAGTTGTAATATATACCAAGTTTACAGTACAATAAAGAAACAATATAGTATCATATAGAACAATACAGGTGGTGACTTATAACTGTAAAATAAATGTGCCTTAGTCTTAATTCAGAAATAGCATCAAGTTTCCTCAACAAACCAACAAGTTTTTCATCCTCTTTCAAAGGTCGCTGTACAAATTAAGAACATCATTACAACAAACGTTTACTATATTACCTGACATGCAAAAGGGAAGACAATCTTTGATACTAATCTTCTCTCACGAGTACCTACAACAAAAAGAATTAAAGGAACCAAGAAGATTAGTTAGTATATACCTGGGCCATTTATAACAGTTTTCATTAGAGTTAAAGCAGCTAATATATCCTATAAAAATATTATTAATACATTTAAAATAAAATATTAGATTTTATTAAAAGGAGCTCACTAAAGCTCTTTCAGAGTAACGTTTCTGTTGAGATTCTTGAATGATGGCCTATGTCAAGAGTGAGACATTGATAACTGAACATATAACAAATGATAGCTACATTTAACAGCAGCCAGTCAAAAAACTCACTGTCATATTCTCCAAAGCTATAAGAATAAGTACTTCGTACTCATTCATGGCCAATGCAACGAATTCAACTACAGTCATTGAACGACGATGAAAAGTATATTGAATTGATTTTAATAGTTCAGCCATTCTACATACTGCTAGTACACCAGACTTAGTCATAGGGCGTTTCAAATGAAAATGTAGATTGAGTAGAGTGCCAATATAGTTACTAATATTATATGCTAATAGCATGCCCTAGAGATGGAACAGAATGATATTAAGTAGTACAATCTTAAGACATTACGACATTGTTGTCATAACGTCTATTAGTGAACGGACAATTAGTTTTATGATATTGTTAATAAAAAAAGTATTTAAAACAAATTGTAAAAGTCATGCATTGCTAGGTAGAAAATATCAGTAGAAAAATGAAAAGATACTGGCAATGTCTTATACTGGCAATGTCTTATACAGAATATTCATATGCATAATAACTGCTAATGGTTATTGTATATTGTTGTTACCTGAATGAATAGTGTTGCTCGTGAACTAACAGTTTCTGATGTTGATTTAGATTTCATTTCAGATTCCATTTTAATCATCCAACTTGAGACTTGTAAATAGAAATGCTGTGCCATTCTTAAATTAAAAACAGTACAAAGTCATAATGTAATTCAAACACTATTACATTATATAATATATAATATTCATTGAAGTTACTCAAGTTAGTAATTCTTTACATCTTAAGAAATTATAAAAGTATTCTTTGTTACCTTGGCAAGTTCTGTGATGAGGTAGTCAACCATTGATCTCTCATATATTCCACATTATTGTGAGATTTTTTGTCAAGAATTTTAAGCATGTACTTTAATTTATCATTCAAGAAATGAGTATGAAAAAACAACAAATTACCAACAACATGAATAGCAGGGATCTATAATAAAACAAGAAGTAAGTGTGTTGTGCGTGTGTGCGTGTGTGTGTGCGTGTGTGTGTGTGTGTGTGTGTGAGAGAGAGAGAGAGAGAAGCTATAACTCACTTTCTTGTAGAGATCCCAAACTTGTCTGGCTAATTTTTTCTCTTGATAATTAAACAATTGATAATGAAATACTAACAGACCACAGAGACCCATAATTTGTTGTCTAGTATCACACTCTCGTGACTCAACTAGAGATAACAAAATACAAATGACATGAAACACGATATACACAATACAAACCAAGTCTTGAGTCAATGAGAGTGAACATGTCTCTCATGCAAATCAGAAATTCTTCATTAAGTTGTTGATTTTGTGTCACATCGACATCAAATATTTGCATAATACAAGTCTAATAGAGCAGGTGTAACTTAAACTATAAATCATAGAGTTTATACCTCAAATATTTTACCCTCCATTAGTTTGCCTTCAATGCTTTGAAGTAGTTTCTCAAATGGTCTTAGTTTAGTTTCATCAACACCATATTCTTGTGGAGCACCACGAATGGAGGCAATGACTCTAGAGAGAAAGAGAAAATGTACTCACACCAAATGTTAAAAAGTGGAGTACCTTTTGTAACGTGTCCAGTGTTCTCTAAAAACATGGACATGTTCGAAAATACTGTCTAAAGTGATAAGAATTGCAAGAGCATCAGCTAAGTGCTCAAATACAGCCTAAGAAAAGAGGAGAGGAAGATGAATAGAGAGGAAAAGGGGAAGGAGAGGGAGACAAAGACAAAGAGGAAGGAGTGATATTATTCAATATTCAATAATTAAAATACCTGTAAATGTATTCCACTAGCATTGATAACTTTCATAGTCCTAGCAAAAATAGAGGAAAATGTAATCTATCTATGTTATTGGTTCTTCAAGTACACAATATTTTTTTTATAATACTTGGATGGAAATAAAACTCAACTTATTTGCAAACAACTCCTAAAGTAACTAATACATTTATCACTTACCCTTCAGGACTATACAATGATGCTAACTGAAGAACAACAGACTTAACTAATTCATTGATCCTATTTATAAATAGAGTTAAGTCCTATAATAAAAATAAAATTTTAAACAAAATTTTAATAGTATAATTATTATCTTAATAAAGTCGTACCTGTAGTAATGATAGAAAATGACCAATCATTAACTGGCTGTTTCCATCTAGTTCTCCTATTTCCTCATTTCCTAAAAAAAGGAAGTTGATGAGAGAGAGAGAGAAAGGAAGAGATACAAATGAGGAAAGCTTAGATAGACTAACTTACCACCTTCACCGTACATTAAAAGAGGAATAAAGAATTTAGTAGTTGCCTTAATAATAAAAGAAAGAGGTTATATATTGTATACACTATTATGCTCTATTATTTACTCTTTGTTTATGTTCAGCAATTTCAGAGCACAGAGCTGTAAAGACAGTCACTACTTTACTGAGAATCTTATGATCTGTTCTGGTCAACTCTTGTAATGTAGTATGCTCGTATGGTGCAGTCTAAATGAAAGAAATGTTATACATTCCATATAATGATAGCAACCTACTAACTCCATGCAATGCAATATGTACTATAATGACAAAGTTATGTGTACAGAGTGACTATTAGGGTTTAGAGGGTGGGGATTAGTATGTATACTATAAAATGACTTTTTTGTTGTTGAACTAACTTGGAGAGAAATGGGATCAAGGGTGAAGTCCCAAGCATCTCCAAGAGTTTCATCAAGAGCTAATTCAATCCCACTTAACTGCCCAGCATATTCCGTTAGAAATTGACAATAACCATTTAATTCCTTCTCTCCTGCTAGCTCTGTAACAGGTAAAAGACTTTTTAATACAATAAGTGGATGTGTCATGTGCTCACGATGTGTTTGAGAATCAAAGACAAAGGCATCAAACTTCCAATCTGAGTCATTAGCCATTTCTTCTAATGTAATGACGATCACTACAACACAAAACTGACTTCTCCTCTGCTTTTGATCTTGATAGAAGAAGGAGGGGCTGCTTTCCAATCATGTGACTAAGTGAATAAAGGGTTAAAAATCTAAACTACTTATGCTTTAATTGGCGGGGCTGTTTGTCAACAACACGTGGAACCATCTGGCATCTGCAAGTTCATGTCGAGGCTAGAAAATGAATTGGGTTGGTGGAGCAAGGTTTGATTGTCCATATTTAATGAACAATTAAGGTATCTTATATATAGGAGTCGTGTACGACAGCAAAATGAAAGAAAAGTTCAAAAGGTAAGTCCATGGACCATAGACTCTCTACTTTTTATAAGTGCACAGTGACTTTTTGTGGTCATTTGTTTTATAGGAATTCTTTGAAAGGAAGCGTTTGCTGGGGGTACCAGCTAAACGACCTCATTCTTCTACTTCTCCAATGGTTGTAAAATACAAGAGATCGATCAGTCAAGATCTACTGTCTCTGAAGGCACTCAGTGATGCTTTTGATGCTAACACTAATACTAACCAGGTTTATAGTTTATGACATAATACACTTGTACATGTATTTTATGTTAGGACATTAAAAAACCTCAAAAAGTTAGTTTAGCTGGGCCCAAGCAAGGAAGAAGCTATGACTTTAATCTCGAACTACCTATGTCACCAATTACACAACCTTCAACACTTGAATTTCAAGATGCTAGCTCAGGGGGCGTGTCATTTTATGAGACCCAACCAAGAGTATCAACATCAAAAATCCCTACTATCCATTCTCAACAAAAACAACTAATACAAATGCCTTCTCCAACAAAACCATTAATTACCACTAACAAGTTTAGTTTTAATTCAACACTAGACATCGAAGATACAACCAATACATCTGCACTAACAGAATCAATCTTCCCCATGCATAAAAAACCTCATACAAAATCAAACAGTCAATTTGACTATACAATGAAATCTGGTTACTCTGAACTTCCTGTGTTACTTGATAAGAGACCCAAGCCTCCTCCTTTTTCACAAAGATCAATGTTGGATACAGAGAGACCAGTATTTGATGTTGGTGACCATCGAACAAAGCCAAATTCATTATATAGCTGGGAGGAAGTAAATTGGTATGGACAGAAAGGAAAAACAAAAAATAATCCACCTCAAGATCATGTTTTGAAAAAAGCACCAAAGAGTTATCACGATAGAGAGGTAAGGATTGATGTACTTACTCATTCCAATTGTTGGTTTCTCTATGCTTGTAGACTCCATTTCCGACTACAGCTAAAGCAACTCATCGTCTATCACTTGTTGACTTTCATAAGACTCAACATAATAGTAGTCCTAATAAATGTCTCCATCATCAGCAGTACCCTCTATTAGACAGAGATATTACTAACAACAAAGCTATAACTGGCGCTAATCTGTTAAGCAAGAGTCAATGGTAAGGCGTGATTACACGTCAACATTATGTTTTTTTATTAGTTCTAGTATCTCATCTCTTTTAGATGAAGATCCTGTAGGATGGTTTACTCCTTTAACTAGTTCACATCAGGTGATTAATTAATTCTTTGTTGTTACATTATCTTCTTTAATGAAAGAAGCATACCTCGTCATTAAACTCATCTCCTATACAACAAATTCATTGTGAACAGTCTATTCCACACTCATCCACTCTTGAATCTGATTATAAAGAAATAGACAGTTCTCTTCAGAAGACAGTCTCTCCTGATACACACGTCCTACACAAAGATTATTGTTTCAAGGAGGCTATTACCAACAAACCAATGAGCGCTTTTGAAGTTATGATCCAATCATTAGAGAGGTCTCAAAATACACAGAACAGTGATGTTCCTAATAAAATTACAGATTCACAAGATAAGAGTGATGAGTGTATTGCTCAACATAATAAATGGATGGATTTCATTAATGGTTCAAGACTAGTTCAAGAAAAAGTGGATGACCTAAGTCTTGTGAGTATCAAAGTAACCAAATAATAGATTATTTTTTATTTTATAGGTCCCATCACACACAACACTCAGTAAAGATGTCACTAACACTATAGGAGGTATAATTTGTGATCTTATGTTTTTTACTTTGTGATACTTTTAACTAGAGGATGAAGAGACTGTGTCCTCATTTTCAAATGAACAAATGAAGGTATTCAACTACAATGTTATTGATAATGTAATATAATATTACATTATCTTAAAGGTTCCTAACTTGCAAGACTCTATTACTGATGCATATGAGATGGAATCAAACATACTTCTCTCTCAAGATATGGCATTTTCAACTCAAAATTTCGAAATTACAGGTAAACATAATCATGTGATACTTTTTATATTGTTGTTATTAGATCATAAAGAACAATGTGATGGATCATCCATTGTTAACACAATCAAGTTTTATGAAGATGATTTCAGTCTTGACAAATATCTCAGTACTCCACTCTTTGTACAATCATATAACAGAACAATAGATAATGATGTTCAAATGGTGACTAAACCATTAGATGATACTATAGACACAGATACTGCTCCTCCAGTTAGTGAGAACAACACTACTTCCACTACTGTTGTGTCTACGCAGACTGATGTCATAGCAGTCTGTAATACTGAAGTCCAGACAGATGTATTTCAACTGTGTGATATGAACATAAAAAATGACTGTGCTTTGGAAACACAATCTAATACAAATTATACTGATGCAGTAATACAAACTGATCAGTTAGACTGTTATGACATGGACGTGCAGACTGATACAATTCATCTCCTTGAAGCACCAATACATGCTCAGAAACCATCAAGTACCATCTTACATCTTAACTCTGTGGAAAGCCAATTGTTATCGCTTACTAATAATATAGCACAAGAAATGGTCTCTTTAAATGAGGACATAGCTTCTGATATTGCTACAAGAGACAATGGTTCCCTTTTAGCAAAGACTAATGAACTAATATCACTACTGGATAAACGGCAGAGTGACTTGATTTGGTACTCTCTAATGTTGAAATTGATGCAGATAGACAACAATTAATTGAATTTCTTACTAATATATTTTTGACATAATGTTGTATACTTAACTAAACTTGTATCCTGTACTTGTGCAACTATAATATATATCACAATAACTACTACTTAATTTAATACCTGTAAGGGGAACAAAGTTAAAAAAAATATATAAAAAGATCCAAAAGGCAACAATGAATATAATCATTATTCACATTTTGAACATATTTCAATCATTCATTATCATGAATAATATTAATACGCCCCCTCAGTTATTGACACACCCCTCACTTCTGCAGACTGAGCCCAGCCCTAAACAGGAGCTGTGCAGCAAACGAGTGTCCCTATTTTACTCTGCTCTTATACTTTACTATGGCTATATTAGTGTACCAATAGTTGCTTTTCTGCTTGCAATGGAAATTCGATTTCTTTTTTGAGCCATTTCATTGCTGAAGAAGGTGATTTAATTGGTGTTTTGTGCAAAACTGCATTAGATCAGCCACACCCCCAGTCAATCTAATCCATTCTCTCACAAATGCAAGGTCAGGATCATTATTTTTGCTAACTTATCTACATTAACTATCGATAAATTGTTGTCAAATTAATAAAAAGTATACTCTTTGTATTTTATAAATATTTTTGTAAATAAAGAAACTTACAGCAATAATTAAATATATTCATGCTGCTAACCACAATGAGTTAAACATAGATCCATGAATAATTGAATATTGAAAAGACACAGGTAAAACCCTCTCATTTCATTAAAAATTAGTTTCATAATCTCCTCCTACTTATTATTACCAAATGCTGTTGTGTGTGTGGCTAAATAGTTGACATCATAAACAGTACATTAAATATTAGTAGTAGTAAGTAGAATAGTAGTAATGCTGATAAGCTAATAGTAACACTATGTATGTACTTCATATATATTGTGACATTAGTGTTCTATCATCATTAAATGACTATGAAATGTCTCTAGATACAAGTCTATAGCCAATGGTGCACACAATAACATAGTATTGTGGTCTAGTAACATCTGTACTCTGTTTGCATAACATCCTGACTGACTCACTTTATGGTTTTCTTTTAAAAATAATACATAGTTCTCAGAACATATCATAAAATCTTCTAAAAATAATGCAGTGTTCTCAGAAATGAGGCATATTCTTGCAACCATAATTATTGTGCCTAGCACACCTGCTTTGGTTTTTGTTTAAAACCATTTCTTGAAATCCTCATTGAAAGCCATAACAACGATAAGGTATTTGAATATAAATTTCTAATAGTACATATAATCACTAACTCACATTCCCACACAACCTTGTATATATTGTTTATACACTAGTCTAGAGGTCATCATAGTATAACAACCAGAGGTTTTACTAGTTTTACTATGCTGTTATAATGAGATTTTCTCTCAGTTTGCTTCCCAATAGTGATTAAACCACTGTCTTTGGTCTTTTAGCCAGTATGGACACCTGATAATATACCATCTAATGCATTAGGCTTTTACTGTCAGGATGTTAGGACAGTACATAATATGGTATTAGCACTTTAGGCTTTTTCATATCAACATTCTTTTCTTAACACCACAATGTCAGCCTCCTGAAATGGGTGTCCATCTATCTGGTAGTTGATATAATTATGGTCCTTCTTTTACAATAATAATAGTAGTAGCAATATGCTTGAAATTCGGTGAAATTTGAATGTTTATCAGTAACTAGACATGTGGTAGGTCCATCTACAAAGACTGCATGTCAAATGAATAACAATATTGTCATAAATATTTGTAAGGTCAGACTTATGAATACAAGCTAACAGAGGTTGTGTATTGAATTCTAACCATGCTCAGGTTTCCACTTGGGGAGGCAAGGGAGCATGATTGTCATTGAGCATGAATTTTTCCCTCTGATTCACAGCCCTTTTAAACATATTCAATACCTGCTATGTCTTATTCACAATATATCTGTATCATATTACACAGTGTTAGCAATGTATATTGAAGATTATCAGAAATGGTCCACGGATTGCCTTACCTATTTTTTATGCTTGCATTGTTCACGTACTTGTAAACATCGTTCAATCTCATAATGACGTCAAATGATATTAGGTTACCAAAACCAAGTAGACCTCTATTAACATGATGCAGCCAATAATACCATCTAGATATATATTGTTATAATTTTCGAGAGTTAATCTGATTGTTTTTCTAGTGACTTAAATGCTTGGTATTCACTTCAATTGTTTGGACGCAGTATATGTGGCAATAGAATTTTCATTGACATTAACTTTTTTTAAAAATCATCTTTCGATGTACAATTAAAAATAGATCAATTTTTAAGTGAAAAATGTGCAATATTTGCAATAAAGAAATATATTCTATACAATATGAATTATAGTACAAATTTTTGTAGAAAAGAAAAGGAGAATGAAATATGCGATATATTTTTAGAAAAACAGTTAGTGATCATGAAATCTGTAACAAAACTTTAAAATGTTCTTTGCAGATCACTTGTAAGATGATAGATTATTTCTAAAACAGAAATTTGGGAGTGTAAATTTTTGTAAAAAGAAAGATATTGAGCAGTGAATTTGAGAAACTATAATAGAGTGAAAACTTAAAACAACAATAAGTAATTTGCATGATATAAATTTATAATGTGAGAGACATTTGATATAACAATTTCCTTTAATATTTCAAATAATATAATATAATTACGATAATTGCCAAATCTCACCACCAAGTGATCCATTAGATTTATCTTGATCTGCAATGCTAAGGGTAGTCAATCTATGGTGCCTGTGAGTTTTTTTTTTAATGTGAATAGATTCAATCTACGTGTAGTAAGTTTTAATTCTCATAGAAAACATCAGATTGTGGTGGTGAAGTTGAAAGTGGAGATGTACAGTCCTCAATGCTTGACATTGAATTGAGTTGTGAGCGACGGCGATTGTTTCCTCCACGAGGTTTACGAGGACGAAAGTGAATCTTGACATGCTTTGAAAGGTGATCTGATCGAGTGAATTTCTTTCCACAAATAGTGCAACCAAATGGCTTTACACCAGTGTGTTTACGCTCGTGCCTTGCTAATTCATCTGAGCGAGAGAATCGCCATTCACAGCCAGGCCAATTACACGCAAAAGGTCTTTCTCCTGTGTGACGACGTAGATGAGCTTTGAGGTGTGAACTTTTGGAGTATGATTTGTCACAACCAGGATAACTGCAAAGATATATTCGTGTGTTTCCATTTGGAGAAAGAACAGGCTCATTGAGTGATGGAGAGCTTGAAACATCTTCACTGTCACCATCAGATTTACCAGTAACATTGATTTTAGTTGTGTCATCTCGTGATCGCTTGCGACCTTTGGTTGTTTGATCAGGGCGGGTTTTACCTCCTCGTCTACGAGCAGGAAGGACTGGTTCCAAAGGTAACGGAGTGATGGTAGAGTGTGGGTTTTTCACAATTATTGGAATGGGTTCTGCATCTTGAGACTCAGAGTCAGAATCAGTGTGATTTGCGAGTATGGCAGGAATATGTGGCATGGTTGGAGATATGTCATCTACTGGGGGTATATTGTCAAGATCCATGCCACGAAGGCAATCCACAAAGCTAGTGTCATCAAACAATGGTTTTGTGTCATTGAGGTCAACTAGAGGAGGTAGATCAAAAAGACCATCAAATTGGAGATCATCTCCTGGGGTGCATGGAGTCGTTGGAGTGAAAGGTGTTGTACTTCTGTATGGTGGATACAGGAATGGTTCAAAACCTGGAGTAAATGTGGGGAGTTGACCAACAGGACGGATTGGTGGAGGGCATGAGTAAGTGTCTGGAATTGAAGTAGGAGGCTGTTGAGATAATGATGTTGCCGTTACTGGAATCGAAGAAGTTGGTATGAGATGAGGTGGTCTGGTACCAACTGTTGGTTTGGTTTCCATGAACGGTTTCATGGTCACAGTACCACTATATTGCATAGGATTGTTAACTGGAGCAGGGACGGGCATCATCGAACAGTGCACGTTTCGAAAGGTCATAGGAGAAGGCTCTAGTCTGCATGCCATGCTTTTACTATCTAGAAATATACGGAGTTTGGTTGAAGGCCAGTTGAGGTTTAAATTTGCTTTAAAAGTTGAAGATTTGTAGCAGTGATCAAGCTAAACTTAACTTGCTCTTGCGGGCTGCTTTTATTTCATGCTTCAGCCTCGAGGCCGAAAGATATTGACCAATCAGAACACAGCACAGTAAAACGTGGCGGCGTATCACAATTATTCATAAATAAATTAAAATAATTAACGTGAATTTAAATAATAAAGTACGGCAGTATTAACTAAGAGAGTCGATATCTCCTGTAAATTCACACATATGATCATAGTCAATAGTGAGCAACTCATCATTTTGAATAAGTTTAACAAGTGCTTGACATTCTTTGCTATTTCTTTCCACAATTATAGCAAGCTATGAAAAGAAAGAAAAAATATATAAGCATTTATACTTTATATATTCTTTGAAATTATTCCATACTATACTGAAGGAAACATAAAAATATAATATCAATAAACAACTAAATATTTGTACTTTAATTAACAAAACAAAACTAATTAACTAAAAGAATGGATTACTTGTAGATCAAATTTTCTGTATATTAAAGGTAGTTTGTGTTATTAATTTTGTATCTATTAGCATTAAAAAGCTCTTTATTGATAATAAGAGTAAATATATAATAGTAAGTGTTTCATTTAATGTCAATCAATCGGTCTCTTTTGCAGCTAACATCTGGCTACTTCCAAGATTCTGCGAATTGTATTACATTATTAAAAGAAAGCTAAAAACAATTGAGAGATTACAAAAGAGCCATCTGGTATGGGAATGTATTATTTCTTTTATTAACAGTTAGACCACAAGCTATCATAAACCTTCTATATGGATGGAGCTAAGACTACAGTTCATTTCTAGGAACAGTACAAAAACCATGAATTAAAGAAACTTATTATTATAAGACACAAGGAAGCTCCAGCCACATGTATAACAAGAAAAAGATAATGACTTCAAATATTGAATTATAAAACTAAGAGACCAGGTGTGAGGACAAGAGAGGGAAGTCTCAAGGACCCTGCCCTCAGGCTAACAGTCCCCTAAGCACTTGAAATCTCTTAAAAGGCCAACCCATAACAGTTACTGTTCAAGCCCATTGTCTTCAAGTGTTGCCACAGGCATGTATGTTGTCACATCAGTTGAAAAGCCAGAAGGAGGTTTCATGAGGTTGGTTAGACCGTCCTGATAGGAGGGTTAAGATGGGAATGTTTAGTAGTTGTGACTACTTCTTCCTTCCTCCTATAAACAGCTAGCTGATAAACAGTGTCTTCTTTTAACTAAATGTTGGATTGTATCACATAGAAATGACCATAGTAGTCCATAAAATAAATAAAAGAAAAAGGTTGCAAATTATAATGAGGTATATTAGCAAATTGGATCTCTTCTATGCTGCAATGTAACTTGATCCATTTTATCAAATATCATGTAATTAATATTTCCATTCTTTCTTAGTGTTGACAATTAAGATCTATTGTATAAACCTATTGTCTCTCATTACAACAAAATTAACAAAAACTGCTTCTACTGTTGCTAAGAGTTTAGACTAGAACAAGAAATAATGATCATAACAAAAACTTATACTCCATCAGTTTCCAATAGATGCCAAAAATTAGCTAGGATCATATTACTGTATATGATGCATTGATAAAACTCTTTACAATGTAGTAATGACATTAGAAATACGACAAGATATAAAAGCATTCATAATTAAATATCTTATTCTTACTTATTCCTTTTCTTGCTTTGTAACCCACTTATCGTTACATCATGTATACACACCCATTGGACAGTTACATATTTGAGCCAGCTGGTCAGGCACATGAAAATTCAATAATTACATAGATAATTTTAAATCTGGTAGCTAGTGCTAATCAAATTTGAGAGATTTATTACTCAAATTAGCATTCAAGTGGATGCTATACCAAGACAGTGTTGATGTTAAGAAAATATTCCAAGTGACAATGTGACTTTGTTTACTTGTTTGATACAAGATTGTTTACAAGAGAGTGGTTGAGTTATACACATGACTCCTTGAAAAAAGTGG
Source organism: Xestospongia bergquistia (assembly GCA_963965975.1). Lineage (NCBI taxonomy): Eukaryota > Metazoa > Porifera > Demospongiae > Haplosclerida > Petrosiidae > Xestospongia > Xestospongia bergquistia. The sequence goes on from OZ014425.1 coordinate 4,433,899, forward strand.
TTAATGAAGTGTCAAATACAATTAGTTATAATTTAACTTGTATATATTATTAGCTCCTTAAGACAAGAGGTTTCTAGGTAGACCACTTGTTTTGAGAGCTCTCAGGTACTCAGAAGTGAATTGTAATATGATACTGACTGTTAGACCAAACACTTAATGATATTCACAGCTCCATCTTGCAAGATAAATAAATCACATGAGACCCATGTGACAAGTGAACTGTGATCTGATAGGTCAATGCACATATCAAAGCCAAGCCTTTTGAGACTTATAAACATGTTTACACTTAAGAATATTGATAAAGGTCTTCTCATAGATACTTAATACCCAACTGGAGCCAAATTGACTGACGCAAATTGCATAACAATGTCTCAGCAGGTTCAGAGAGAAAGAGATCAAAGTATTATAAGACTGAGATTTCAAACAAGTTTTAATCAAAACAAAACACCTACTGAACTGTGTACTCTCTTTATCTATTATTTGCTAACTTAGAATAATGATAAAGTTCTTCTTATAGATACTCAATAGCCTAAGTGGAGCCAGATTGGCTGATGTGCAATGGATAAAGATGTCTCAGCAGGTTCAGTAAAGAAGACATCAAAGTAAAGTGTTGTGAGACTGACATTTTTAAAACAAGCTTTAATCAAAACATGAAACACCTACTGAACTGTGCACTCTCTTTTATTTATTACCTGTATTGTTAGCAACTTAATAGTTAATGAATGCAACTATTTTTATTAGTTCAATATTCATATTTTTGGTTAAGTATTGTTTTGCGCTTATTGTTTCAAGTTTGTCAGTGAGTTTTAACATTAACTGTCTAACCTGTCCCTTTCTCTTTCCTCCTACAATCATCACAGTTGCATTGGGTGCTTTAGGTATAACTGTCTCTAACATTCTCTGTTGAACACCTTAAGAGAAACAAGCTGATAGACTATTTGCTTCATACGCATTTCTCAAAATACCTTCTAGTAGCTTGCCTTCTTCAGTCTGACAGATACAAGTTTCAAGATCAACTACGTCAACAATTGTAACCTACAACATTAGATCATTAAATCAATTTTAATCATTACTTGGTAAGAGTATCATATGTACACATGTACAACATCAGTTCTATAAACAAATTTTAAAAATACATTATCAATAAAATCTTAATTCTAGATATTACATGATGTAAACTGACCTTCATGTTGTAATAACGTCCTTTCTTAAAGTTTTGATCAACAATACGTACTCTAATACTGGGAACTATCCAATAATCAATCTTGTGAATACTTTTAGAGTCTTGCTTAGACTTTTTGGACATAGCCTCTTTGTCTCTCCTGTGACTATAGTGATCAGTAGTAGAATGACGACATGACATATCTTTAGTATCATCAAGTTTGGCTTGGTTAATTGTCTTAGCAGATATTTTATGTCTGTCATCTTTGTTTGATGACTTGACACGTTTTTCTGGTTTATCTATCTCACGTCCTTCTGATCTTCTCTTTCTGTGGTGATCGCTATTATGTGAGGAGGGAGGAGGAGAGTGCGCTTGTAATGAAGGTGAACTAGAGAGAGACATTATACAATTAACACTGAAAACATTACCAATATACAGATGAAATATACCTTGATTTTTTTGAAAGTATTAAACCATAACCTTTTTTAGTCGTTATTTGATGCTGTCCTATGAAAACAAGTAATAAAATATTACAGTCTAGTAGTATAATTTGTCTGTTATACCTGGAGTAATTCTACCATGTCTCTTGTAATCTTCTTCAGATACTAGTTCAAGATGGTACTGACTAAATGTCATGTTCTATAGTAAAAAGGAATGATTTAGTAAACATTTTATAAACACACACAGTACATTACACAAGTAGTTATATATTACATTGTCCATACTTAATTCTATAGAATAGAATAACCCATTCCATTCACATAATATTATTACAATTAACTACACTCACTATATATAATACCCTATTCATTAACAAGTTATAATATTGTTTTAATGAGGCTCAAATCTTTAATGAATGCACTCCATTATAATATTAAATTGAAAACTTGCGACTTTAAAAAAATCAAGCTTCAATTAACTTTATAACTGTGATAAATAATAACAGGTCATAATAAATAACACTTAATATCATCTATAAGGACCACAGCTGTTCTATCAGTAACAATGAATTCCCAAACAGAGAATGCTCATGTTACATTAAAAATAGCAGTATTTAACAATAAAGGAACAGCAGAAGACACACACTCTAACTATTGTCTCAACAATGTTATCTCTTAGCCATGAATATAAGATATACACCCATTGCTTGAAACTATATTTCATACTTCGCAATACAACAATATACAAGCATGATATAACTGATGTTAGGGCCTATATTACTACATAACCTCATAAACTGAGTATATCAGACAGTACATATGTACATAGTTTTGTATTTATGCAACTGTTTATGCATAGTTCAATATTGAGTGAACAATGGACTATGAGAAGTGATACCACTTATCACCTTCCTCCTGTTACCTAATCAATAACACCCATCAATAGTAAGGGACGTTCTGTGACTCGGGAGACACTGGAAAAGGAGGCGAGCCCACACAATCTCAAATGTAGAGAAAAGATTGATATGGGATAGAATGTCATCCCCAATATCAAGATAGTAACTTATAGAGATAGCAGTCTTAATACCATGTAAAGCATTGTCAAGTTACTCTTTAGTTTGTATATAACAAAAATTGGAGCTACCTCTTTGAAGATAAGGTCATCAAAGATAAACAACAGCTCTGGGCAGTTAAATCCCCAACCTTCTTTAATATCCTATACCAAGCCCTCTTTCTCACCTGTCAAAGCTCAACAAATTAAGACATTCAAACATTATGGGCTACAAAAACAAATTCATGGTGAATGGAATGCTTTTGATTCCTTAGGAAGTCTAGCCAAAACCCCAAGGCCCTACCCCAGTATAGATTAAGAGTATGAAACAATATATATAGAACATATAACCAGTACTACTTGTGTTTATACTTGAAGGAAGGGTTTCCCACAGCTTAAGCAAACCTTGTGCAATTAAAGTCACACACTATTTACAACTCCAATGCTATGTACCAAATATCTCACATGTAAGGGAGGAGTTAATGTATAAGAGAAGGATGGCACTAGCCACAGGGAAAGTGTATTTAGTGGGTGCCAAAAGGGTGGCCTTTCAGATGAATGAATATGACTTTTGAAATTTGAGAGTATCACTTGAAATAAGAAGATTTAAGTAGTCATAATATACAGTACAATTGGGTCAAGGTTGAAGGACATTCACACAACTTAGATCTATTCCTTCAATATATAATACTAATGATGTCATTAGTATTAAATTTACATTCTATAGTAAACATGTTGATTTGAATTTACCTCATCATTGATAGCTAATTTTAATACCACACGAGCACTGTCTTCATCTACTGCTATGATCTAAGAGTGTATGTGTGTGTGTGCGTGTGTATGAGAGAGAGAGAGAGAGAGAGAGAGAGAGAGAGAGAGTAATGCTGTAATTTATTTGTAAAATACCTTTCCATACAGATTGTTATGAGGTCCTTCACAAACTTGAGCAAAATTACCAGGATAAAATCCTACATGACATGTACATACAAATTATTATTCATGAATAATCACCATAGTTACATACATTAATTAACTAGTAAATATTTACCTTCGGGTCTCTGCTCTGGGATCTCCTCTCCAATTTTTTTAACATGCTTAACTCTGCCATCTTTATCCTTATATGGCATGGGTCTCTAAATGGATATATACATATGAGTAATGAATAAAAAATGGATGAATAATCGATAAATGGTCGACTAGACAGATTAATAGATATATGAATGGCTACAAGAATGTATGGACAGACAAGAATAGACAATAGCACATTATGAACGAAAACACAAGATACAATAAAATGGACCAAACTAAAATAAAGAATTAAACAAATGTCTATTATCATAACAATTTAGTGTTGTTTTTTATTCAACAATTGGTAAATGACCTGAAATACTGTCATATGATAACCTTATGTCTATTAACAATGAAATAATATAACCATTAATCTAGTTCTATTAATAATGATATTGTGCAATAGTTTATTTAACAAGATATGTTTGTCATATGAACACAAGAGACACTACTTTGTCCCAACCTGGATCTGTTCATCAATTTACAGAAACTACCTTTTGTTCCACCTCTCCTGGCTTCCTTATCTTTTTGCTTTTCTTGGGATCAGGGGGACGTGGAGTTGCTCCTAAACCCAGACCACCTGGATGTGGAATGTACTCAATTGGCTCCAATAGACTAGAGAGAGGAGGAGATATATACACAAGGGTCTCATACAAAGTTGAGACAATATTATGTATGCTATTCTAAGAACTGATTTGAACCCTGGACTTTTTAAAAAATCTTTTACATGAGATATTAAAAGGAAGGTTCTAGACTACATGTATCATAGTCTTGGTTCTAAACTACATGTATCATAGTCTTGGTTCTAGACTACATGTATCATAGTCTTGGTTCTAAACTACATGTATCATAGCCTTGGTTCTAAACTACATGTATCATAGTCTTGGTTCTAAACTACATGTATCATAGTCTTGGTTCTAAACTACATGTATCATAGTCTTGGTTCTAAACTACATGTATCATAGCCTTGGTTCTAAACTACATGTATCATAGTCTTGGTTCTAAACTACATGTATCATAGTCTTGGTTCTAAACTACATGTATCATAGCCTTGGTTCTAAACTACATGTATCATAGTCTTGGTTCTAAACTACATGTATCATAGTCTTGGTTCTAAACTACATGTATCATAGTCTTGGTTCTAAACTACATGTATCATAGCCTTGGTTCTAAACTACATGTATCATAGTCTTGGTTCTAAACTACATGTATCATAGTCTTGGTTCTAAACTACATGTATCATAGTCTTGGTTCTAAACTACATGTATCATAGTCTTGGTTCTAAACTACATGTATCATAGTCTTGGTTCTAGACTACATGTATCATAGCCTTGGTTCTAGACTACATGTATCATAGCCCTAGGTCTTATAATAATGTACTAATCAATGTCTTATAAAGTATGCTAAGGAATTAACTCAATGTTTGCATTTAAATGTTCATGTATCACATGATCACAACTATAATGTAGATTACCCTTTTTTATTGAGACCAATAGCTTGTCCAGGTTTCCAACCCATTCCCTTTAACATGGCTGAACCAAACTGACTAATAGGCATATCATCATAGTCGTCAAGTGTGCTCTGGAGAGGGAGAGAGAGAGAGAGAGAGATCACTGAAGATGTAAAGTCTATATACTTAACACTAACTTCATCAGGTCTGAATGGTAAGTCATTAAGCTTGTCTTCCTCAATTTTAACAGGTGGTTTGTTCTGCATCAGTAGAGGGATAACTGGTCCTTTGTCTCCACCCTCTTCATTAACATGATCACTTTGAAACTTACCAGCTGCAAGATCTAAAGGTAAGAGATGACAACAAAAAATTATTTAAATATGAACACATTTAGAACTTGTTCAAAATTTATACTTGTCACAGTGTGTAAGTTACTCTAATTGAAATGACCACACCCTCATTAATAATTAATTGAGACTAGTCCAGATTCTACAACTTTGTCGTTAAATTCACAAATATTCTTACTATATCTTTAAAACACAAACCACTTTGATAAAACAATTATGAGTAAATAAACAGGAAGTTACCCTAAGCTGTTTCCTGTTAATATTTTAATAAACTTATTGTCTCCTTCCTTCTCAAAGTATCCTGTTTACATGTACTACAAATGAACCACATCGTGTTTACCTTCCAAGATGGCTGCCGCAGCTTGACTATCCAAGTCTACACGAGTGTTGTCTTCCATGTTATCAGTAGTATGGTTGGTCTTGTTATTAGATGTAGTGGGTGTGCGCCATTTATTGGTTTTAATAAGTGGTATAATGTACTCTCTAGCAACTGGTTTGGGTACAACACTAATGAAAGACATCAATACATGTCATTATGAAAGGTGTGGTCAAACATGAAGGCCACACCCCTAATCATTTTAAATAATTTGTATGGTTAGACAGTTTTGATTAACTTACCTTTGTAGTTCTTTGCCTTCTACTGATACTAAGTAATCTTTGTCATTTTTTTCACTTTCTTTCTCCTTCACTATCAGTGATGGATCTAATTTACTTCCTCCAGTTGGTTTACTTAGCTTGAAGGATATTCCTGAGCTTGTTAATGTCTCCTGAAGTTTGCCATCTTCAGACATGTCTCTTAAGTACGTAACTCTCGTGGGTAAATAGATGAATGTCAAGAAAACGTTGCTGTTAACAAAGGGTTAAAATAACTTTTGTCGCTAATTTGTCACAAAGGGTTAAAATAAATAATTGTTGCTATGACAACTGAATAACCATAAGTCCAGATTGGGATTTGTCCTGAATAAACAATGGCTTTTCGTGGGGGGTTCAAACTCAAGTCCTCTTCTAGTAAGAAGACAAGTAGTCCCAATGGCAGTTATTCTAATACTCCTACTAACTCTCAGTCAAGTATGGCTGGTACTGCAGACAAAGCTGAACTCATCATTGATGAACCATTACAAGGAAAAGAAATTGAATCTCTGAAAATTAAAGAAGAAGAACTGAAAAAGGTAATCATTTTTGAATAACTGAACTTATTGAGTTAATGTATTATCTCATATAGCTCCACCCACAAAGACCTCACAACCAAGAACCAACATTACAACCAGTATTTGTTAAACACATTCCTTCTAGTCCTTCACAAAAACGACCCAGTACAAGAAGGTACACATGAACTTAACAATCTACTACAAAATATATTTACTATATAACTATCATTCATTTATCTGTCCATTCATCCATTTTTATTATTCTATAATTAGTGTTGCTGTTCTACATCCATTTCCTCATGGAGCTAAGCCTTCGAAAACTAAAATACTTGGTATTAAAAACTATTATACAGAGTAACATATTATGTATAATATGTCCATTTGTTCAGGATCAGTTAAAGGAGGCCCACGATGTGACGAAGATGATGTATTTGTTGATCACAGTATCTTAGGAACAATTGAAGAATATGCTAACTCTAGAGTAGAAGATAGACAAGTAAAAAGGAAAATGGATTCGTATTTGAATCATCTGTCCATTTATCAACCCATCTATCCATTTACAAATCAATCTGTCCATTAGTCTTCTTTATATCTGTCCATCATAGCTCTCTGTAGTCAGTGGTTTATCACAGATACCACCTATAGTATTACCTGAACTACCAAAGAAGCAACCAGAGAAACAACCACTGTTAGCCTTAGTAAGGTTGATGCAGTAATTGTATAGAAATCAATGTGTCACATTTGTAGCCTCGAGAAACTAATGCTTTAGCTAACTGGGACAAAAGAATGGAGGAGAGAAGAAATCTTCAGGAAAAAATAGCTAGTAAGAGTACTATCTTAAGAGAGTTGTGAGTGTGTGTATAATTTTAGAGAGAATAAGAGGCTCTTCTGAAACACTGACAATGAATCATGGAGATTTTTACAGAAGAATACAAGAAGAAAGGTGTATATATATAATGACTCCTGCATTACTAATCTCTCTATACACTAGATCTGCCATTGATCAAGCCATTCCAGCTATAGACAAAGGAAAAGGATGTAAGTTCAGACAGTACAGTTTTAAATATCAAATCATTCCTCCTACCTACATGCCTTCTCTATCACATAGTCTATGTTGGGAGTGAGTTCTGGAGGCCTCAAGTGACTATTGGCGATGATTTAACTGGCATTAGGTTATTACACAATAAATAGTATCTCTTGTTATTGATATTTATAGGACTACATTGACTAAAACAGAAAAAGGATATCCACCTGATGTAGAGTTTGTTAGTACACCACATACATTGAAAGACAAGAGTAAATCCAGTAAGTGGACCAAGTCAGAGTATCTACATCAACGAAAGGGAGACCTGGCTCAAGTAATATCAGAACTGCAACACCATTATCCTCCTGTAAGCCTTAATTTTAATCCTATTTTACATTGTACTTCCTTTCTCTCTCCATCTCCTCTTCTCTCTTTCTTCTGAAGGATATATCTTCTCTTCATGTAATGGGTCACAACTCACATCCCTCTCAAATGTCTTTCCCACGTCCACTCTCTCTAGATTCACTCGGAGAGAGCTCTCTAAGTGGTGATGACACAGATGATGATGATAATAGCTTGAGACAGTAAGTTTAGATATTGTAAGTGAACCTTTTGTCATTGATGTGATCATTGACACTGTTCAGGAGTACTAGTATTCTTGGCAGTCATCCTGATGTTGTTGCTCCACCTATGATTGGTCCTGGTCTTCAAATGAATAAGAAACTATTGAAATGGGAGGAAACATCAGGTACTTCTGAGGAAAATGAGAGAGGAGTTGAGATAAGAGTCTTATTTGAGGCTGATGTTCAAGAGTCATGTAAAAGTGAAATTTTATTGGAGAATTGTGGAACTGTTGCTATCAATTTCTCATGGAAAGTTAGTACAACTGTTATGGTTATAATCCAATGATATTGTGTACTTTTTAGCGTATCAGAAAAGCCAATCCACTGGGAACTCAACTAGCAGGACAGTCTCAGCGATTCTATTTCGATACTAAAGGAGGTCAGTCTTGACATAGCATGCAGTTGTATTGTCACTGTACATTAATTTTGTGTACATGTAGGTGTTATATTACCAGGCAAACAGATGTCTCTTCCATTTATATTCAAGTCATCAACTATTGGTATATATAGTGAATGTTGGGGATTTGAGACTAGACCTGTCCTGTGTGGTGGTAAGCCTGTGCTTGTCACTTTGAGAGGTGTAGCATTTCAACAAGACTTACAACGAACTAAGCGAGATGAGATTGAGGCAAGCAAAATTGTTGGTGTGTGTTATTGATTTAAAACATTACAGCAAAAACTGACTAACAAGATTATTGAAGCTTCTGCTAGGAGAATGGTAGAGAAAATAGTCACCACTATTAAAACACCACCTCGTGTTCAATCTCCATTACCAACTACAACACCAGTATGGACAACAATTTACGTAATAATACAATCACTTAATGTCCTTTAGGAAGAGACTGAATTTCTCTTAAAAAATCCTAAAGTCAGTTATAATAATACTGTATATTAATGATAATGATGTTCTAACAAATTATATAGGTGTTTTATCAATATAATATAGTCCAACAACTCAAGGCAATGTACTTGCAAATCCTTGCTCCTTCTACGTCTGACCAGTCAGAGGCTGATCCTTCCTCAAAGCCAGGTGGAAAGAAACTTGAAGACAAAGGCAAGAAGGAGAAAAGTGGCAAAGAGAAAAAGGATGCTGGTAAGAAGACAACTGATAGTAGCAAGGAAGAAGCAGGTATAAATGTATTGCTGAGCTCTGTCATTACATTACAATATCATATTATAGATGTTCCTCCACCAGACTTAAATATCCCACCTTGGGATCTCTCATTAGAGAGTCTAGAAAAGGTACACATTAAAACATTAAATGATGCAAGCACTGATCAGTTTGATTCTTAGCTTGTGTTGACAATTGAAGATGCTGATCAGAGAGAAGAGAAAATGATTTCATTGAATAATGCCATCTCTTTGTTAACTCTTCCACCTCAACCAATACCAAATTCTACAAATTATATAAAAATGTGAGGACAAAAATATCTATTATTTACAACATAACTACACAATTGTTTTTCAGTTATTCTTTGTTATGTGAGGCAGTTGATCAGATTGTTACTACAGCTGATCACCTCCGTCAAGTAATGGGTCTGCCATCAAGAGATATAGGAGTTCAAGATGAAGGGTCAAATGCTGAATTAGAACAACCTCCCAGTCAGCCATGCTCACCAGGTATAATATACTGATGTCCTACTATTTCTATGTATACATCATTATTAGCTCATGGAGGAAAAAAAGAGCAGGTGAAAAAAGGTGGAAAAGCTAAAGAGAAAGAAAGGGTGATTTATTACCACAATTGTTATGATTTTGTTTAATATTTTATATCTTTAGCCTCCAAGCAAGAAAGGTACTACTAAGGTAGGCAAGAAGGCAAGTAGTAAGTTCTGTCTACATTTGAAACAAATGTCAATATTCTCTTAGTAAAATCAGTCAAACAACCACAAGCATCAAAAGCACCCTCTCCTGAGGTGAGTAAAATAGAGATGCCATCTCAATATTATTATTTTGCTGTGAACTTGACATTGTGTAGCCTGAGCAAGGAAAGGAGAGTACAATACCCATGTCTAAACCTCCTGAAATTGACCCAACACTGAATGAAAAGTACAAACAAAATCTACATTCAATGGTAAGATAGGGAGTACACAATAAGCTTAGAAAAAAAAGTAGTCCATCTTGTCAAATAAATTCAGTGTTAAAGAAATGAATGCATAATTTAAGGAAGACAGTTTATGAATTTTCACATTTCTAAGATAATGCTTTTTAGAACTATCCCATTATATTCTACTTGTAGGCTCGTCACATTCTGGTTTCTACTGTGGAGCAAATGGCAGCACTAATGACAATATAACTGGCATATCAAACAACTCATTGATATACAATAATATTATTTACCATAATAAACACAAACCACTCAAACCAATTCAGATATTTTTTTAAGATCAAAATTCATAGTGTATATTTGACAGCTAGGTGAATTAACTACACAAATGAATTATTAATAAAAATTTACACATCTCTAATGATTAATTGTTGTCTTCTCAACCAAGGCTAATGCCACTATTTCTATAGAAAGTGTCACGAATGACACATGTACGACCATAAGGTGAAGCCTGTGGCTCCTTGACATAATCTTTAATCTTCCAACCATAGAGACATGATGACAAGACTGGAAATTCGTACTTATGTTCTGGTATTAGAGTCTTTCGTTTCTTCAAATAGGCATATCTTCCTTCACCATGTGCACTAATACCATTATAAAGAAGAGCCTTTGTACGGACAGTGGCTGGTCGCATGTCTTGCAAAAGAGTTCTCTTGTCTGATTTTCTGGAAGACATTCGAGTCATTGGTTTTTCTTCTTCATGTTCTTTCTTTTCTTCTTCAAGTTTACGTATTTGGGCTGATATATTTGATTGAAAAGCCTTTGCGGGATCTTTTTGGACTTTCTGCTTTTGTTCTGTTTGTTTTCCAGAAATGTCTTTAGCAAACTTTTTACTGTATCGGAGTTGCCATGCAAATCTCAATGCAGCCTCCTTCTGAATACTTTCGACCCAAAAGTTCTGCTGCTGAGTATCCATAGTGATAGGCATGATGATGATGAACGGATTAGTTGGTAGTCTCCTATTAGGTGGCAAATATGAGCTTAACACATACACTAACGTAATCACATGAAATGGTGGCGTACAACTTTCGCGGAAGATTTGTTACCATGGTAACTCGTGTCTTTAGTTACGGATAAACAACAAAATGGAAAAGGACTCAGTTGAGTCTCCAATAGACTCTTCTATTGAACAAAAAGAAGATCAAAAACCACAAAGAACGTCAGACTTTTATAAAACTAAAAACCTTCCAGAAAGATTTGATAGACCAGGTATGTATTTGTCAGAATCATAGAAATAGCACTGATTTTGCAACTATTGTTTTAGACTTGTTACAAGGATACAACAATAAACCTCAACATCCAATGTACAGAACTAGTACTGCAGTATATGGGTAAGTATAATAGAACATGATAAGATCTATATCTACATATCTCGGAATAGCTCTCAATCACCATCAGTACATACTATGCCAACAGAATTTCATGGCAAGTGCCAAAAGTTTTCAAAGGTAATATATATGTTATACAGTAATGGAAGTATCTCTCCATGACTGGCTTTGCTTATAATGAGGTTACTCATTTTTATTTGTAGAATTTAGGTAAATTTGGCATGTACAGAAATCATTCCTTGAACACAGCACTAGATCGAAGCAGAGTTTAAAACATACTTTAATGTATCCTTTAAAAAATAGTATGTTATATATGAATAAAAATTAAAACTTCTATTGAGAGGGAGATAATGTTATAATCTATTATTAATCAGCTAAGTTCAACAACTTCAAGTTTGTAATCTATTCCTTCTTCTTTCAAGGCTTTTAAAGCAGGTTGATAAATATCTGCTGTTAGAGGTCGAATAACACCTTTCTGCTGTATCTGACCTATATAATAAAAATACATATTGGACTTCATTTAGACAAGTAATGATATCTACCTGATAAGACCATTTTGGCAGCAATAGCTGCTGGCTTGCCTACAAGTTTAGCCATGGCTTTGAAGCCATCTTGCTCTCCATCCATGTGTAATGTTATACGATGTTCTTCCTAGCAAACAGTACAAAGAACAATCAAACATTGCCCAATTTATATGTAATACTCTGTCCAAGACTCATCACTACAAATTACACAAGTACCTTCTTTTTATCTAATGTTTCAATACCGATTCTGTGCTGTAATATCACAGTATCATATTCATCAGAGCCTGAAGTGAAATAAAAAAGTTTCATACTTTCTATTGCAACTTTACCTAACTCTAATCTCTTCTCCAAATGAGCAGCCAATGCTTTCATAGGCGTGCCTTGTAAACTAACTGGTTCAGTTGAGAGAAGGCCAAGACTAGAGAAAAGACAATTATTTCTATGAAAACATGTGTATTTCTTACTCATTTATAGCTTTGTATTTTTCTTTGTCTCCTTGGAGAGCTTCTAAAATACTTGATAAGAGATCAGACTGACGAATATCAGTCTGTGAGATTAGCATAGTCAGTAGATCATTCTGAAAAAAGGAAAGTCTCAAAAATTCACCACTACTATCATCACATTTGTATGTATACTTGTGAATTTTGTCATATTATTGCATTTAATATCAATGGTCTGTACTATCAAGGTGGTAAAGCCACCTGGCAGGTGGCTACTACAATCTTACCCAAGTAATTTTAGCAGCATCAGGTTGTAGTCTTGGCATCTGGTTGTCATTCAACAGTCCCAATTCGAGTAATGCATCCATTGTCTGGCAATAACCCTAAACAGATCATTCAGACAGTAAACACTAAACCCAGATCCAAATATTTTATGATGTCATCCTAATATTGGCTGACGATCTACTAGTCCACTATATACTGAGGATCCTAAAGTATTACATCTAAAGTGTGGATTAAATATTTGTACTAAATCATTCTAATTTATGTCTTCATCAAAGCAATTATGCAAACTAGAACTGACCAATGTCTGCAGTGACATCATTATATCATCCTCTAATAGACAATAATTTATTCTGTTATAGAAACCAAGGTTATACCACTTCAAGTGATCACCTAGGTAACATGGAGGTCATTGTACTCTAGACAATTAGGTCTCATTTCAAAGAGTTCTTATACCCCCTAATCATTAACACATACCTGATATCTTAAAGTGCCTCTAATCACAGTATGAGCCTCTGGTATTCCATAAAGATCTCTATATTTTAGAGAATCACGATTTGGGTAACCCTCTAAAGGTATCAAAGACTCTTCAATAATATTGGGCATAAGTTTTGCTTCCTTCATCACTGCTCCACCATCAGATATTTCTACAACACGACCATGTGATAAATATTGTGCTGCATTGCAAGCAGACTTCAGTACACCTAATGGATTCCAACTATAAAATGAATACAATCGAGCATAGCCACTATTAGCCAGTTCTAAAATGACAGTCACTTACCTAAACTTGTACCTAAGCGGATTATTAGCAAACTTAGCATGAGGCAGACCACCACACCATGATTCAAAGTACATAATCTAAAAGAGAGAGAGAGAGAGAGATTGTTGAAATGAAGCTATAGTATCATAACAAAAGAAGGGAACAGAGATGGACTGAGGTATTTGATTGCTATAGCTGTTTGGAGCATTAATTTAATAGTGACAGGAAACTGTCAACATAGAAATATCCAATAGTTGGAGTAAACAGTTAGAAATTCTCACATCCTCTTGGAAAGCAGACAACATGAGTGTATACACATGCACTTACTGGCATACAAAACACACACATTTCTAAAGTTTAATTTCAGTCATGCTTACTTGGCCATATGCTGCATGGACCTCATCAATGCAAACCATTGCTAGCATATGATCAATACCAGGATCAACACCACATTCATTCAGTACACATATACCAGCTTCTTGTACAGACTCGTGAAGTGCAGCTAGATCAGAGCTTACATAACTAGCTGTTACCATGGGAACTCTGGTAGCTATGCATTGTTTGGCTATCAGTGGATGAAACTGGTTAGGTACCATGCTACAAGAAAAATGGATGCATGGATGAACAAATGGATGAAGAGAAGGATTGAAAATGGATGAATGAATGAAAGATGGATGAATAAATAAATGGTTAGACGGGTGAATGGACAAAGGTATAATGAATAGATAATTAACCTAATGACAAGATTGTGATCAGTTATAAGTTGAACAAGGTTGGTCTCTGACTTGACATCAAGTCCTGTAGCTGATGTGTGTGGGTATGTAGAGGCAATACTCTTGGCCTGGTTTATTTCATCTGAAGCTATGATAAAAAGTGGCCATCATTAATAAATGGATACTATTAGGTTAATACCTGGCTACTAAGAGAACTGTTGACATTACAAGAATTCCAATCAATAAGCAATTCAACAATAAAAAAATTATTGATTATAAACATAACACACCCTACTCAATCACTCAAAGAAATCGTTCTTTCTACATTCTTAATGTAAGTCTGGAATTATGTCTTACCTACAGTCACCCTTAAGTATTCATCTCTTGTTAAGAGCTCAACAATAGGAGGACAAGTTCTTCCAGAACCCAATATTAATACCTTCTGCAATGCCCTACCAGTAGCCATCATTTCAACCACGTGCTGTTATACGCATGCTCAGTGCGAATATCACTTCTTTTATAGCACTATGAAAATCGTTGAATGTCCATATAAGAGACCTAATGCAGTCTTCACTGCTGAAGTGAGCTTGCCTACAGGCGAAAGAATGCCAGAACTTCGCACTGACTCTAATTTTATTCCTACTTATAATCATATTATGGATGCAAGCGAATCTAAAATAAACGACGATATCGAGGCATTCTCAACTCTTCACGATGTTTCACTGCCTGACTTAAGTCATAGTCCATTGCCTCTCCAGTGTCTTGCTGCGGAAGCACTTCCGGATAATGTCAAACAAGAGATCGAAGAACTTACCAACTCATCTGTTGAAGAATATAGACAAAACAGCAATGAGAAGCAGCAACACGAGAAACAGGTTGGAAATATGATATTATTGAGCTCTGCATGCTTGAATAAGTAGCTAGTAATTGTAGATTAACTCTCCAGTAGTAGATTTATGTTAGTTACAAGCAGTTGCTGGTTGTGATGATATTAGATATTCTAGGACTTATATTAAACAGTAATAGTAGTGCAGCTCAAATTCAAATTTTAACACTTTCATCGTCTTCATTTACTTGCAGAAGCAGACTGGTACAGTTGCCACGGGCAAACAAGTCAAAGAATACACAGTCACAGTACCTCTACAATTTTTTACAAATGGTGAGAGAAGGAAATGACTAAGTGTATTGGCTTAAGACTTTATACAATATATATATGCATTAATAATAGTTACCACATTATCATAGATTACTCAAGCATTAATGCTTCCCTTTAGGTCACGGTCTAAGAATAGTAGGTGGCGTAGACTGCCAGCACACTGGAGAAAGACATGCTCAAATTGTCTGTCTAAAATTTGCTCAGGAAATCGACGAGAAAAAAGCAGAGGGAGGAATTAACAGGAGACCTGAATTATTAACATCACTTCATAATGGTCAGCAGTATTCACAAGCTAGACTATAGCATTCATAGTTTGAAGTGGTCAATAACACATGCTATAAAGTTATTCACTAGCTAAGTTCCCAACGACAGTACATTGCATTAAATAACATGATATATAAATTCATACCCCTTTGTGACGTATGAATATTAAATGAGGTCATAAAATTTACCCTTCCCTATAAAATTCTAGAGAAATGTAAGAAATGAATACTTGTAGTGAACACTTTTAAAGTAATCTTATCCATTATAGAATTCATTTACTACCCTCTTGTTTAGGCTTATGTGTTTTGGAGTTAGAAGGCCATTCTTTAAGAGGAGCCAGTTTTGAAGACGTCCGTAGGATAATGAAAACTATTTGTAGTGCTGTTGTGAAGCTTGTTGTCAAAGATTGCAAGTAAGTGTACAGAGCAGTAGAGTTAATTACTGTTTGAATATCTCCTATGTACAAGTACAAAATGATCTATAGTAGTTGTGTTCAGGTAGCAATCACCTGATGTTTGGCAATGCATTATTAATAACACAAAGCATGGTGACTACTCTCTTGCTTCTTAGTAATGAATAGATTGAGTAAATTTGGCTTAATGACCTCAGTTATTGCATAGATCTTAGCCAAATTTAATATTAAAGAGGATCATTGCTAGGTAATTGATTCAAAAATCTGACTTGTGCAGGCAACAACTGATGTAATAATCCATTATTGCATTACCTGTTGAATATGTAAGTCATTGTTTATCCTAGCTCAAATATGGCTACATCTGCTCGCAAAGTGTTAATGCATTGAGTCATAATAGTACTTATTTTGTTAGCAACTTGAAGTGCAATAGTGACACTATGATGTACATCTCCTATACTCTAGTCCAATGGGCTAGACCTCCTCCACACTACACAGCAATGAAGTAATTTGTAGGTGGTGTGGTCTTTTTCTCACTTAATTACTGGCACCACCTCTTACTAATTTGGAAATGTTTTTTTTTGATGTGCACCACACTTTGCTTAGTCAGTTGGTCATGGTAACCATACTGATTGTTTGATTGCATGAAAGTGTCCAACCTAATGATGTGTTTATAGTATTTGATAGAATAATGTATCTTATAGACCATCCTTTAGATTTATACACTACCATATAAAGTAATCCTGTGTGTATAATGATATATACTATTATAATGTATAAATGATGTTGACTGATTTCATTTGTTTTGTTAACAGAGGCCTCTCAAACCACTTAGTCAGTACTAGCAGTGATAAGGGCATGCTTCCAAAAGGGAAACCTGAGCAGCCTCATATTCTGACTATGGTAAGCAAAGGAAAAACTTTACTACAAATCATGAGTATGGAGGTCTATTATCAATAACTTAGCATGGTATGACAATTTAGAACCAATATAGTGATGACTCGTCATTTCATAATACCACTTAATATAATTCAATAAAGTTCATTTTTACAGTAAAATTGTAGAGTTCTTTTCTTAACTATATATTATGATATTCATATTGTTACGCTGTTCTTTTTTCCTATAAAGAGAAGACAACATAGGACCAAACATATTCCACAGAGAAAACATGGGATAATATCATCTACATCAAATGAATGTCAGACAGGGAATACCAGATCACCTGAACACAAGCAAATGACCAAGAAAGTATCCACACAGTCTTTTGATAGTACAACTAGTCTTGGTAGTGAAATTAGCATGTCCAGTTTACTGGAAGAGTTCTGTTCAAATTTACCTACAGGAATGGTCAAGGTAAAATATAATGTTTGTATATAAATAATGTTAACATCGTGTAGTGATTATTGTTCTGACATATGATGTTATCTGTGGTTGGATCTTATGATTCATTAGCAGTTTTAGATGGAAGAGGAAATCAACATCAATATTTTATGTTTATTTCCTCTACTGTCAAAAAAACCTTCCAAATATGACTGACTCTGTCATAAAGAGTCACTTACACCACGAAGATAGCATCATCATCTATGTCTGTCTTTCCTTCCTCTGTAGTTGGCACTGAGATATTCTAAGTCTCAAGAAACACTACATGTCAACTTGCATAAATTGAAGGGACAATCCAAAAGTAATCCCAAAGAACAATCCAGTGCCTTCTTGAATACCTACCTCTTCCCAGACAAAAGGTAAAGCATTACAATGTTAGTATTACTATCTGTAATATTATATATTGTAACTTCCTTTATGTAGTTAACTGTATAACTAATAGTGACCAAAATATAGCTAATCTGACCTGTTTACATGTTAATTTGTTTTTAACAAATAACTTTAATTCATTTGGCAATAGCAAAGTACTTTTTAACTCTATTAACCTTTGCATTTGCCAACACTCCCAACAGCAACTTCTTACCAGCTGTTCCACTGCCAAATGACCAAGCCTAGAAAGGTCATCGCTCACAGACAGTTGTTTTTATGTGAAAGACAGCTATTTGTTATGAGCATTGTTTTCTTACTAGTTAACTGATGACGGTGTTGTTACTATGGTATATTAAATTATACCTTTAAAAGTCATTGCATATTTTATTTACAATTACTCTAATTGTGCAATTAATGGAAGTGTAAACAAGTTATTTCTTACTGATATGTTTATAAACATTATTCAATATGTTAGGTCTCAAGGAGTTAAATATTGCAAATTAGTCCCTGCCAAAGCTAGTACTGATGACTTACTGGAAAATAGTGCCAGCTACTTCCTCAAAGAAGATGAGGTGAGCATAATATTTAATATTTGGTGAATAAAATCATTTATATCTCTGGTTTTTATGTAGCTGAGTGATCTCTCATTGCGTATTATTATTTGGGAATCTGGTAATGCGATTCGTTCCAAGAAACCACAGTTTAAAGGAGAGGTATGACATGAGAACATCAATATTCCTTATCCTAACTTATATCATGTAAACAGTTCATTGTTAACATAAATGACCCATTGACATAAGTATGCCTTCATGATTCAGATTAGGATCAATGTTAGCATGTGAAAGAATTTGAAGCATCTTATAGAACTTAGTTAGTCATTGACAACATCCTGTTTATGAAGTGTTCAATAACAATTATATATGTTAATACGATGTCTTCTTTATAGGTCTTCCTTGATATTAGTGATACTAATATAGTTAACTTGCATGGAGTACCACAATGGTACACGATCTGTCAACCTGATAGAAATCTTCCTGTTCTTCCAAAACCTTATCAAATACAGCAACAAGGAACTTTGATCAAGAAAATGAAGGCCTCGTGGGCAAATACCACACAAACAATTGGCGTTATGACTTTACGACGCATGATAAAAGGTGACAACAACTTAGGAACTTTTCGATCTCAAAGTCTTCAGGACATCTCTAAACAAGATCCCAAAGAAAAGATTAAAACTTTAAAGAAACTCACCAATTTTCCTGCTGTTTTGGAGCCTTTAAAAGAAGGCAATGTGTCTAGCAGTTTGTCTGAGAGTCGTCTTCCTTCTCGTAGCAGCAACAGAAGTTCTATTTTATCTGTCTTTGAACTTGGCAGGACAGACAAAGAGAAAGAAGAGTTATCCTTGATGCCACCACTCTCTCAACCTTTAGAAGATCCACCATCACCATTCTCTGACAGAAGAATGTCAATTTATGAGTTTCTAGAGGCTTTAAACACTGAATTTGTGGATTCAGAGAACAGTAGCAAAAATGAGGCCTCAAACCCCAAACATTCTAATTCTTTTCATAATGGTATCACTGCAAAACCTGATAGCATTAAAAGTAGCAGTTCTAGTGGTGGAGAGCCATGTTATCGGAGAATGTCTCTACTTTCATTCTTGGCATCTTTGGATCGTCCCAACTCTCAAGTTTCACAGACTGGATCTGAGTTTTCTCAAGAGTCCAGTCTCACTTGTAGCAGTGACAGTTCAAGTATCTCTTCAGTTTGTGCTTTTAAGAATGGTCACCTAAAGGGATGGTCTGAAGAAAAGCAATCAGAACAACCTTCTGAATCAGATTCTTCGACTCTTTCTCTATCCAACTCAACTCAACATTCTATTATTTTTAGTAACCCAATAGAAAATTGTCACTCCTTTGTTGATTCTTTAGAGTTGGATGCACTTCTTTCCCTCTCACCTGATACGCCATCAGATGAAATATTTAAGCCAATAGCAACTAAAATGAGTACACCAGTGAAAAAGAACAGCAGTGATTGTCTCCCTCTTATCAGTATCAATGATGAACCACCTCATCGAGCTGGATCTATTCATAGCTCTACAGAGACTCTTATTTCTCAACAGCCAGTTGACACCAGCTCTGAATTTGAGGCAATGACTCAAATAAGATCTGTTTCTTTAGACACTCCAACCAGACAGGGAGAGAACTCATTTGATAACTCTCAGAAAAGCAATCTTGGTTTGCGTTTATCAAAGAGTGCAGATGATCTCACAGACCTGATGGAAGAAGACAGTCAAGTAATGGATCGTGGAGTGACTGAATCAACATTAGATATTGCTGAATATCAAAGGAATCGGCTTGACTCTTCAGATGCTGGGTCATCATTAGATAGGTCTGTTCCAAAGTCACACTCTGCTCACAACCAAAAACGAACTCTTCATGTCTTTCCTTCACCTACTCATGCGATTTCTGAACAAAAACAAATTTCAAATGATAAATTTGTCGACATAAAATCTGGTAAAAAACCTTCAAAATCATTAGGACACAAATGGCTATCAATGGATAATTTATTACAATCTGCTACATCTGAAAAAGGTGCCACAAAAAAGTAAGTCCTGTTCTACAGTACAGTACAGTCCATGCTACAACACCACCAGTTCAAATCCAAATTTACAAAGTCCTAAAGTGTCCAATATAATGTTTGAACTGACTTTAATAAGCATTGATTAAATATAATACTTCACTCAAACTATAGGGTACACAAAAGTCAACAGAAGAAGAGAGACAACGTTGGTACGATAAGAAGACTAGTTCATACATATGAGACAGGTATTTATTGCACTACTTAATAATTGTTCTAAAAGCAAATACTAAATTTAGTCTCTTGTATTTTTTATTTATCTTATCTTTAGGCAAACCAGTTGGTAGTGTTAATTTGCAATTAACAGCAAAATATGTAGCAGGAGAGTTTTCAGTCAAAGTCCTTGATGTTGTCTTCTTTAGCAATAAATTAATGAATGCAGGTGAGTTGTTATATCCTAAATTATTATCCCTAGAAACTCTTGGTACATTGTTTACTTATCATATTCATTGATTTCTCTGATAGATTTTGTAGTGAATGTGAGCCTATACAATCGTTTCAGCGAAGAATCTGAAATATCCAAAAAGGATCACATGGCCATCAGAAAAAACGGGATGTTTGAGAGCAAAGAAATTCCTTCTATGTTTGAGTTTAGCGGTAATCCATCTGTTTATTTTGTTCAGGTAAGTAATATAATATAGTGTGGTATTTTAATATATGTATTTCTTCTTCAACAGATGATCTTTCAAACTGGCAGTCGTATCTTTGGTCATAGATCGTATTATACTATGATTGACATTAAAGAAACAATCTCAAAGAGTGATGCCACCATGTGGTTTCAACTTAGCAAGTTATCTTAGCATTAATAAAATGCTTTATGTTATATTGTGTCATATTTATAATCACAATCACACTGACGGTCACCTGGTTCTCTTTTCAATGACTGCTATACACAGTACTTTTTCATAAATTGTTCTGATATTCATAATTTTATCCTTTGTTCTGTTTACAGATGTATATTTTTTGAAATATTTAATTTGAAGTATTAATGTATTTTTAATAATGGCGGTGTCACAGTTGCCAATGATAATTTAATTCATGATTTTCACTAATTAACAACCAAGGTGCATATTGGTTGCAAGAGAACACAGAAGCAAACATGCTGTCTTCATTCAATCATTATTATCAACAATGCAATCAGATAATTATGTATATACAAAAGAGTGACCAATTCTTCTTATAAATAAGAATAAAAAAAATAGTTTATACATTCTGTTCTGGTTGATTTTTCTGATCATTTTTGGGTATCACTTCAGGCTGGTATCTTCCATAGAGATATATTGCTAAAATAACCAGTATAGTCCCTATCACAAATTGTAATGTAATAGTGTAAGAAAAGAGAAAAACAGATGCCACACAAGATATGATAATAGAAAGAGACGTAGAGAATCCCTTTAGAATATTATCAGCATATTTGACGACTAAAGACACAATAATTCCACCAAGTGCTTGTTGAATGATTACAAACCAAACCATTACGTTATAGCCATGAAAGAATCCTTTACTATGTACTATGTTACCATCTGTAACCCACATACCTATTACAGCTGTTAAAGCACAAAATAAACTCAGCTGAAGATTTCTTAAAAACAAAAATGAATCAGGGGATCCTTTAATTACTTTCTCTACATAGACTCCAGCAAATCCAGATGACAAGCAAGAAATAATAACAGAAAGAAGACCAATGAATTGGTTCTGAGGATGTATGGAATCACTTGATGTTGTTTTTTGAACTTGTACCAATGCTACACCTAAGAATAATGTCACTAATGACCACCATTGTATTGTAGAGAGTTTTTTGTTTAGCATTAAAACAGAGAAAACAGCTGTAGTCAAAATCTTGAGCTGATATGTTACCTAAAATTAAAGAGAACGGAGTTAAGAGCTGACTAAAATTGTTGACTTTCTCTTATACCTGAAAAACTGCAGCTTCAAGATTTGATACAGCAACATACTGCAAATTATTTTGAATCATATAAACTAGAGCAGGTACAGAGAGTTTGAGTGTATCTTGCCAATTTAAAATTATATTTTGACAAAGAAAAAGAAAATATTGTTGTGGAGGTTGGTTCTGAAAGAAGAGGACTAGTAAACAAATAAGAATTTTTATTGTCTCAGAGAGAACAACTGCTGTTGTTGTGATGTACATGTCTCCTGACTGGACACGAGTGTAACGCATTGATAAAATAAGGAGAGAATTTTGTATGGTAAGAACAGACAGACTACCATATTTGTACAGTGCAGATGAGAAGACTATCAGCCGAGAGTAACATAAAGGAGTAGAATAAAGAGAGGTCATCATTTACAATTTTAAAGAAAAAAGAACATTATTTGATTGATATTACATACTTGTTGACTTATTATTTTCTTTCATGTTGATTTCACAAACGTATCAAGTCTTGACTGAGAGTCTTTGTGTTAGAGCTATACCTGTAATTAAAGCATAATAATAAATTGCGGTATTGAAACACGTGGAATATTATGGCTGAAGTAGCACCAGTTGGTACTGCTGAGGAAGTTCCTAGGCCTTCTTTTGGACGAGGACTGAGTAGACAATATTCTCTTTATCCTAGTAAACCACCACTAAAGTCATGGCGGGGTGCTCTAACTGCAGTTCTTGATACTGTTAAATTTTTGTACACCAATGACTTCACAAGGTAAATTTGTAACCACTAACTTTAACAATAAGTGACACTACTAGTATCACATAAGCATATTAAGTGGTACGTATACCTGGTTAGTCTTGCCCCCAGACTTCCTAACATTTGATGTCCAAATGTCAGGGCTCTGGAGACCAGACTAGTGCCAGGTAATCTCTCCATGGTATTAATGGAGAAAGTGGAGCTATAATAATTATTATGAGAGAAATATATTAGTTGATGAATATGAGAATGCTATGTCAGCTCGTAATTTGTTTATTTGTAGAGGGATTGGTCGAGATATTCTCTTCTTCAGTGGGTCAATAATATTTATACGTATGGTAGTTAGTGCTCTCCAAGAGGAGGCTACTGTACCAGTGCCAGGAAAACTATAATACTATACTATAATACTAATAATTACTATTAATTATATTATATTATCTAATATTATTATTTAACACATAATTTTACTAAACTATAGGACATTGAAATTGCTTGCGTTTAATCTATCATTAATTCAAATTATCTTCAGTGCTTAAAACTTGGTCTTGGTTTTTTTGAACCACTCAGTATAAAAAATATAC